>OU342442.1:3985000-5185000 GCA_910589575.2 Carcina quercana
AGTTATGTAAAGGGAAATATTATGATTTTTCAACTCTATACTCGGGCATAATTGTTAATAACGATCAGGCACTTCCATGCTTTTTCCAGATCAAGTTTGTTGAAAATTAAATTTGCGCCCTGCAACTTTATACCATAAACACAAACAAAATATTCAACAGTATTATCTAAAGCTTGTTTTGTGGTCTTGTTTTATCAAGATTTATCTAAACTCTCGCCAATTAAACCTAAGAGGGTCGTTTTTACAAACAGGCATACGGAAAGGGTGGTCCTACGAGGCCCCTTTATTATCTTTTGTTCATAAATTATGTTTTAAATACAATTTCGTTTGTAACGCGGTGTTCCATTACGAATAATAATTGTTTAATGTTCAACACGATAAGGGATTCAACGCTTCCTCGATGCGGTTTTTGCTTCTGAGGTTTTGCTCTGTATATACAAATGTGTGTGACTGAGAGTTAAATGGATTTCAAAACAAATATAAAATGTTCTTTAGGTTCTTTATAACAAAGTCGAATTAGATAAACCATTTATAATTTAAGAACAGCTAAACCCGGTTTTATTATATTTGATTTTTGTAGAGGGATAGTTGAAGGTCGGAAAAGGTCGTAGGCTACTTTTTATGCCGATCGAATCAGTAAGCCCAATGAGTTAAATCCTAACGTCAAAGCAACGAAGTCACGGGCAAGAGCTAGTTTTGAATAAAACTGACTGAGACTTTTTGATACTTGAGCTTTTTTGATTTTTATTGTTTTGTTTTACACCTTTTGCTTAATTTTACACCCTACATAACTCCACAACTGGACATAAGCCTCCCTGATAGATCATTACGTACATGTTTCCTTGAGGAGATTTGGTGTAATCATCACGCTTCGGAGGTGGTTTGGTGATCGTAGTAAGATGTTGATGATGCTAAACATCTCGTGAATTTGTTTTCCGTAAGTCACCTTTTACGACACCCTCGGGATGACGACTCCTATTCTAAAGCCGAATTTAAACGGCTAATTTATATAATTATTTGCTCCTTGTTTTGTTAAACCGTAATATTCTATACTCCAGCTATAATATAAATATGCAATTGTTTTTACTGGATATAAATTAATTCAACAGTACATTTCGCTTTTAAAGGTTTCGCATAAAAAGTTCCAGGTATACCCAACAAAACTTCTGAAAATAATTTGTTTCGGACAAATGTATGTCTCGAAAGTTGTTTTTTAAGTTTACATCAGAGAACGGCGAAACGGATTGAAATGAAACCAAACAAGAACGCGGAAACATAAACTTTTCCAGCAGCAGCCTCGACAAATAGTCCCCCAGTGAAATGAGCCAATGAAAACTTCCTACTTTTATTCATGCGCTAATATTGGGCCATCTCCAGGCAACTTGGACTCCAATGTACATTTTATCAAGTTATTCAAAACTTTATCTCAGATACATCCGTCCATATGCTTTAGATTAGTAAAACTTATTGCTGTGTTAGTAAATAGTAAAGTCAAAATATACAAATAATTATAATCAATCACTATGACGAAACTTTATATATCAACTACATAAATAAATATGTACATGTTAATTTGTTGTATTCGCTATCAGTTGCGACCTGAAAATTTCGGGACCCAGTAAAGTGACCGGTAAGAGAATGCTTTGATTATTTTTATTTCAAAAACAACAACAAATAAAAAAAACCTAAATAAATTAGTAAAACTGTTTATATTCTTTTGACCTTTATAATATTTATAAATTAAAGAAAGCCTTTCATAATAAACGAACAATTCTTGATACGTAATTGCCACTTCTCGTCGGTCCTCAGCGTCCGCGCGTAATATGTCGCCAGGTCGAGATACTCCGGCTCCAAATGAAGTGGCAATGTGCAGGCCACATCGCTCGAAGAACCGATAACCGGTGGGGAGTAAAGGTTCTCGAGTGGCGACCACGTAGCGGGAAACGTCTACCAGGCCGTCCCCCTACTAGATGGACCGACGACCTGGTTAGAGTCGCAGGGAGTGGCTGGATGCAGGTGACTCGGGACCGGTTGATGTGGCGGACCATGAAGGAGGCCTATGTCCAGCAGTGGACGTTTCCCGGCTGATGATGAATTGCCACTTAAAGTTATCTAATTATGTAGATGTATGGTGAAATGCTGCAGGAATATTCAAAATAAAATAAATTTAAATAAAATGTCATAGTAACAGATATACATTTTTTTTAACTCAGGTATTTATTTATCTACAAATTATTAAAATAAGTTTGTAATTATGTTCAGTAGTTTCCTTTCTCACCAAGTAAACCTATATATAAACGATTTATGCCAACTAAAAACAACGTCTAGTTTCGTTTAGTTACAGCACCATGCCCCTTTTCGTTTCTTGTAAAGGTCCTGAATTTCCTGAATTTCTATACGCAAATGAAAGACCTAAATCCTATAGAAAACTTTTTTTATCCTAACACGCTGTACCGCGATAGTATTCAGAAACGTTAACTTTCTCACAAACATAAAAAGGGTTGTTTATCTTTTAAACGCCACTTATTTCTGACAGGAGCCTTTATGGGCCATTTAATTTGGTCCCACTCAACACACGACACAATTTTCGTATACATTTTACTTAATTTTAATATTTTACCCCTAAAATGGAAGGTTTCAAAAGAAAGAGGGTCAAATCCTTTTAAGTGTGTAATTAAATATATAGGATGTACTGTTTCGTTGATTTTGTTTTAGATCTGTCAGTTGTTTATTATAACATATAAATTATTTTTACAATAATCATACCAGTAATATATTTACGAAAGTTTGTTGGTTTGTCTTTCTTTTGGGAAAATCTTTCATTGTCACTTAGAATTTTACATGTAACATGGACAAAAAGAGCAAGTTTAGATGTATGCCATAAATAAGATGTAAAATAATTCACTCGGAATACCATTTTGCTATTTTCGTTTATAATAACAACAGATATAATGTATTCCATGGAACTCGACTTGTTTGGAAGTTCTGATGTATGCACTCCCACATACTCGTAAATATTAATATAATGAGGAAATGAACCCACGTAGAGTGTTGAGGTGTGCGTACAGACAGCAACATATCTGCTACTAATAAATAAACTTTATTATATAGAGGTATAACATATAATGAGTGGGAAGAGACAGGGGGGTCGTATTGTATCATGTCATCAAACTTGAACGAATTGAGTATTTGTACAAACCACAGGTACAAACTAAGGAATTATACTAATAAAAAAACTTGAGAGGTGTCAAGGGACACCCGGATGGAACGAAGTTCCTTTCGATTAATTAGTGAAGGAATTGTAATACAATTTTACAAATTTTCAATAAGGTTTGAACGGATTTTTAACATTATATTTTAAATATGGTTTTGTTGGTTTTTTTATTAGATTTTTTATGTACGTGATACGTTTTGTTTTCAAGACATCCGCGAATTATCAGACTTTTAAGAGAAACTCTGAGATTTGTAAATGTGGGAAAAATATATATGAATGCATGTTTATCTGTGGTAAGACAGACGTCCAAACACGATTCATAATGCTTTGCTCGATACAATTAAACCCCAAAATAACCTACAAAACGGTAATATGTCGGTTTTTAAACAGACTTTACTTAATTAAACTTTGAAAATGAATCATACGTTAAATAATAATTTGACAGATTTAGAATTATACTATATATGCTACTAATTACTCTAAACTATATCTTATACAAATATTTTTAATAAATATGAGACAAAAATATTTCAAAGTCGACATGAGAGTCGATGTGGCGCCCTATTTCTCACCCTAGGGTGAAATCCCTGACATGTTATTATAAGTGGAGAAGCGAGGCAACAAATTGAACTTCTCACTGAACGGCCTTATAACATTCACGCCAACACATATACTAATTATATAATTTTACAGATTCCCAAATAAAGTAAACACCGCCTATTTCACCGTATTTTTTGGTCCTTTAATTTCAACAGAATGTTGACACTAACGTCAACTTCGATGACGGCTAAATAACAATCCTTGCGAAACCCAAAAGTCTTCAGTTTGATTTTCGAAACTGTTGTTAGGTGTATAGGGAGGCAGTCGTCTTAGAAATTCGTGGCTACTTTTATACTTGACTTGCTTGACACAATGAGGGTCCATTTACGTTCGTACGAGTACGTAGTTGGGCCACAAATGAGGCCATTTTGTTGGAGGAATTCGTTGGAATGAACTGTGTAGTGACTCCGACAAAGATAAACTAGCTTTCTGTTTGTAGGTATCATTTTTTTCTTGTGCAGGTATTTTTTCAATGTGATTTCTGGTTTGAATATTATTTGAATGGAGTCAAAATGGATTGCCCTTTTTAACCAAATAAGAAAAAATCCAGTATTGACATCGCAGATAACAGATGAATAAATGATGATATAAATCTTAAATTAGACTTAGTAAAAGTAGACTTTTAGGCCAATTAAAGTGGGTTTCCAGTTCCATTTGAACGCATTTACTTGTTTTTTTTAAAAACCGTCTTCCGTACATCGAAAGGAGGTTGCTAATACGAGGGGCATACCGAAATGATCGGGAATATAAAACAATACATACAGGAAATAACTAAATTTATTTTTATTGCTTTTCGAAGTATTCTCCGTTGCAGTTAATGCACTTTTGCATTCGTTCGAACCAATTATTATAGCAGCAATTCCAGTCCGAAGTTGACATGGTCAAAATCGTCGATTTGTATGCTTCCACTGCTTCTTCTGGACCTTGAAACCGCTGACCACGCAATAAATCTTTGATTCTAGGGAATGTAAAGTAATCATTGGGACTCAGATCAGGGCTGTATGGAGGATGATCCATTAATTCAACGTTTTCCTGCTTCAAAAACTCGCTTGTTTTCTGAGCGGTGTGAGAGCTCGCATTATCGTGATGGAGGATTATGCGTCGTTTCGGGTTACCTCTACGGAGTTCGGATATCATCTGTGGCAAACAAACCGTTGTATACCAATCAGCGGTAACCGTTCTCCGTTCCTCTAAGGGAACTGTGACTACATGTCCTGTTTTCGCGACAAACGAAGCGACCATTTTCTTCGATACGCTGCGAGAGCGGACAACTTTTGTTGGCTTGATCTCACCTGCGAAGACCCAGACAGCCGACTGATGCTTTCTTTCTGGCTCATATGAATAGATCCATGATTCATCACCAGAGACAATGTTATAAACTGCTTTTGACTTTCCTCCGTTGAAGCGTTGCAGAGTAGACCGGCACCAATTGACACGAGCCGCCTTTTGCTCTTCGGACAAATTATGGGGCACCCAGCGGGAAACTAGCTTTCTCACTCCCAGTTCACCATGTAAAACAGTTTGTATCGCAGTCATACCTATCCCTAAAGTAGCCCGAATCTGCTCATATGTAATATGTCGGTCATCCTGTATCATTCGGCGCACAACAGCGACATTTTCTGGTGTAACCGCTGTTTTTGGCCGGCCTGTGGAAGGTACGGTGCCAAGAGAAGCACGTCCACGCCGGAATTCAGAATACCAGCGATATATTGTCGTCTGGCTAGGCGCTTCACTCTTGAATATAGATATAAGCTCAGCGAGACATTGTCCCTGAGATAATCCTCGTCGAAAGTTGTAAAAAATTATGGCACGGAAACTTTCTCTTGTAAGCTCCATTTTTTTATCGACCTATCAATTTCAAACTGATATTGTTCTTTTAAAAAAATTTTTTTTTAATTCTGTCAATTGTATTCGATTTTCAACTAACCAGTGTTTATTCATCAAAAAGAGTTTTTAATCTAATTAAATCGAAAGTACTCGATTACCGATCTTTTCGGTATGCCCCTCGTATAACTTTTGCAGGTATAATTTAGCCCTCATGCATATAATTAGCATTAATATAACTTGTTATGTTAGTCTATGTACTCTAACCTTTTCTTCTTATCGTGTAGGGTATACGTTTGATGACCTGACTCAAATACCTTAGTGTCAAATTTTTGAGCCGCAAATATCTTTGACATGCCTTTAGAAGCTCGGAATCATCTGACTGCACACAATCAGGTGATTCAGACTGCAATGTTCTAACCAATCTGGAGAAAGATTCATAAAGTGATTTTTATCAATTAACCAATCGGGAATGGAACCAGGGACCTTCTGCGTGTGTTGCGCGTCTGAGGCTAACTCTTAGACAATTGCACCACGGAGGACGATTTTTTGAGTAGTAGATACTTTTAACACGATTTTCTGTTGCTGTTTATGATAGGAAAATAGCTTGCATCGAACTGTCTGACAGCATTTGCCTGGCACGTCACGTCTGTTCCTAAAATAAAGCGCCTAGCATGACTGAACACTGGAATAGAATCACGTTTCACACATTAGGTGTTGTCTCAAAGGATTATGTTTGTAGGCTATGTTTATTGTTGAATAACCGTCGACCTGTGCCGTCGCAAGTGTTATTTGATATACACCCGTATCCACCTCGTATCGTATTACATAATATATGAACAAAGTCTGCGAGTGAGAAAGCGATTCTTACGAAAACCTATGTGCGTGAAAGAGACACTAGAAAAATGGAGAAACCATTCAACGATCCCTAGCCTAAAAATAAGACATTTTGATACAACATTTTGCTATTTTGTGGATTGTTTATGTGTTTTATACGTAAAATATCTCAAAACGTAATGATGTCGTATTCTGTGTTGAGTTGTGGTAGGTAAATATACATTTCACTTCATGAAATTCATCATCAGCCTATCTACGTCCCCACTGCAGGGGCTCAGGCCTACTCTCCCGCAGAGAGTGTATGGACCATAGTCCACAACGCGGGCCCAGTGCGGATCGGCGGACTTCACATGCCTGTTCAAGACATGCAGGTTTCCTCACGATGTTTTCCTTCACCGTCAAGCAATCGGATAATGTACTTGGAAAACAATTCATAGGTACACGGCTGGGTTCGAATCTGGAACCCTCAGATTGAGAGTCCGCGCCATATCAACTGCGTCACCGACGCTTCATGAGATTACTGTAAAATAAATAAAAATGCTATGTCAGAGAGCATTCGAGAGGGCATACAATAATAAAGTAAATAGTTTCAGTTGAATACAATGAAACAAACTAAGTACATGCTATATTATAACATATACAAGATGTTATTTGGATTATTGGTTGAGCACTTGTTTTCGACCTTATCGGCATTGCGAGGATTTAACAAATTACACACAATATTCAATACTAAATGTTATACCTCTCCTAATGCTTCCATACTAAATTTCTGTTGCCATAATCTTATAAAATAGAAGAGCTGTCTTTGATAAGTAATTACATAAAAATAGGAGATGAAATTATAGTGTCGCGAAACAAATATTATTAATTTACAACTTTATATTTAGCTACAATAGCAGTTACGCAGCTAATGGTTCACAGATGGCGCTTTGAGCAATAATAGAAAGTGTTGTAAAATGAAAATTGTGATTCACTGTGAAATTGCATGTTAATGATACTCATTTCGCGACAACACAATCTGATGTCCTATTTTTTAGATACTTACTACACAAATCCAGCTATTATATTTTAAAAGATTATGGCAACCGAAATTTAGTATGAAACTTTGATGGAGGTGGATCGCCTTAATGATAATGTGTAATGAATAAATCACTGACACAATAATAACATTTTATATCATCACGAATTTCCTTTTATTTTGTCGGAAGATGGTTAAATATTTTGAAAGACTGTAGTTTCAGTCTAGGTCAACAAAGTTAAAAATTTTAGAAACTGTTGATTAAATTGGTCTTTATATTTTACTAATAGGCTAGTTGACTAAATTTGAAAACTTGGCTAATTATATACTTTAATATCTATTTTATCCCAAAAAAACTATATTTTAAAGAAAAATCAATATTTACATTACGTATTTTGTATTTTAAAAAAGCCATTTAGATTTCCCTCGAAAACGCTGAATAGTGTCATGGCGTCTTGAATGACGTCACAGCTCGCGAAATAACCTGCTCTGTGGTATGAAAACGTGAAAACAACAACAATGATGTTTTGCGAGGCGTGACGTCACACTTTCTTGCGCCGCGTTCTTCGTGTTCGTTGTCACGTGACCTAATGCCTATTTTTTTCGAATTCATTTTCTAAAAATATTAATAATCTTTAACTTTTTTGAGAAATATACTAGTTTTTTCTTATCTTCGTCTCCTCATTTATAATTAGAAACTATAAACCAAGCAATTTGTTATTAGTGGAAACAGGCCTATTATAATGGCTAAGAAGCTGAAGTAGCTGAGCAGGTTATACGGCTAAAATCTACTACGGCTAATCTAAACTTTTATCGTTCCATTTCTTAGGTATTTGAATAGGCTTCCGAGGGTTTTTGCCTAAGTGCCTCAGGGTCATTTTAAATGAAGATTATTGCTTTTAAGCGAATTTTTCGCCAAAATCATTTGAAAGATGAGCAAAGAATTACTCCTGAGCATCCGACTAATAGTATTGGAATTTCACTTGCAATTAACGTAGTGATTTTAAGATTATTAAACGTTTTATTTAATTGATTATATAGCAAAATAAGCTAAACATATATATCATGTAAAATCTAATAGAATTCAAGAAAATTACCCGTCTCCTGGGCTATGCCAGATTTGGTTGGTGGTATGGAATTTTCTATGTCCGCCCTGATACTTACTTAAGTCTGCCGCCAAACAGCTTTGTTAATAGCACAATTGTGTTCCGGTATGAAAGGTAGCAGAGACAGCGCCTCATTAGCTCGAGGCTTCTGGGTGCGCACGCTTATTGTCTAACGGCCTTATCGTCACTTACCATCACATGAGACGAAAAGTGATCACATCGTGAGTTTTTTAATATGAATTGCCAAATACCTGGTCACTGTGGTACACGTAAATTTAAGAGTCCAACACGAATAACCTTTTTGCCGGTACAATGAATTTTTCAAGCTAAGAAATTCTAAAGAAGTTTTAAATACGTCCCCCGTAAAGGCATTGAATGAAAGAAATGACGGGGAAGATATTTTCGCAACATTTTTGCGCTGGCTCCCGAACAATGGCTAAGGAAACATTAAAAAGAATGAAAAGGCACGCGGTCCCCCGTAAATCTGGATTCGAAAACGCTTTGAACACTATCCATAGATTATACCAGGGCTTCCCAAACTTATTTGTATTGCGACGCCTTCGAGAATTACTGTTCATTAGACGCTTGAACTTATTGTGAAGGGCAACTACTGAGCGTGGCCCGACACACACTTGGCCACTTTTCCATTTTGAGGAACCCTGAAAATGATAGTATACAAACTTTAATATAAACTCTAGAAGACGCGATCATGTTTCAGCATTATATTAAAATTGGACGCGTTGTTGAAACTGCACGAACTTTGCCATAATTAAGAAACTAAACGAGAGCATAAGTTTAATGAATCACCTAACAAAGTTCGCCTCCCAAGGAAGCTTCAATGTTTACCCGACTACGAAGGCGTACGGAGGGTAATGTGTTTAAGACGAGTATACCTAAGCTGTTATATACACGGGTTTGCGTTTGGCCCTCGTTCCACTTTATCGTAGGTCTGTGATGATAAGGCCGTTGGATGGAAAGCGAGCTAGCCCAGAAGCCTCAATGAGGCGCTAGCTATGTTATGTATAGTAATGCTATATAATAATGCTGTGTTCAACAAGAAGAAGTTGTAGAGCGAAAGTACAGTCCAAGTGAGAAAGTGTTAATGTACCAGTGTGTCACGTAGTGTCAGTAGCGACAGACCGGTGTCAGTAGTGTAGGACTCTGCACGTAGAATCTAGGGACGGACTCAGTGCAGAAGACTTGGACCCAGTGAGACAGGGACGCACTGTGTCGGGGGGACCCGTGATTTTGAAGATTGGTTTGGGGACTTGACCTACTCGTACCAATAAACTCCGGAACTTTTGACACGTGTTTTTCTTCAATCCTTCGAACCTGGAAGCTCGCAACATTAATTAACGAAGAGGTAAAAAACTTAAATGCCCTTTGTGTAGTTATATCTGTATTCGTCTACCTTTGTCTTTGTGAGCAGTATGGGAAAAGAAAAATGTAATATAGATTCGCACACATTACTCACACATACAACAAGTCCTTTACTTAACTGTTTCACCTATATTGAAAAGTCAAACTTACATAATTACGGGCTATGACAAGCGCTTCTAGTAGAGTAACTAATTTTAGAGAGCTATTTTACACATTAGGATATTACTAAAGCCGTGCAAGTGGAATTCCCGAGCTTCCTTAGAGGAGCTGAAGTTATTTCTCCGGGAATACCGTTATCAACTATTAAGTCGAACATGTGCCAGCGATACTTGGCAATACGAGTACTTCGCAACGCGACAGTCTGTTGTTGACTGAGAGTGATATAGTATACCTATTCAAGGCATTTTTAGCGCTTCAGAGCCCACGGAATAACATACCCAAAGTAAAATCAATGAACTTAACTATTCATTGTCCTTTTGTCATTTAATTGTTCGTCCATATCTCCACAGTCTTTTAGAAATCTTTATATTGATTTATATGCCCTTATAGTTATAAGGCTTTCTGAGATATTGCAATTGCGATCAGTCAGTAATCACAATTTTTCATTTTAACACATGTTTTTTTATTGTTTAAAGCGCCATCTAAAGACCATTAGCTGCGTTATGGCTATTGTAGATGACAATAAAGTTGCTTTACTACACTGTGATTTGATCACCTGTTTTTAGGTAACTACTTATCAATAGCAGAAATTGAAACTATTATCAATCTGTTTAGCTACTAAGCCATCATGGGTTAGGTTTACTATCATCGTAGGTTATTTATTTCAGTCAGTAGTTTTTTTGTGTTGTCTGTAAATAAAAGTCTTTTATTTTTGTGTATGTTTTAAATATTTGAAATATGTTCAGCTAGCTACAAGTATGTTATAAAGTGTCTTCCAATAACGATATACCACAAAGTTTCATTCTGTTTGTTCAAAAAACATTTGCCTGTATTTCTGAAAAAAAAAAGTAGAAGTGCGTCGTAAAATCTCTCTAACATATTTGAGTTTGATGGTCACTGTCTCATGTTAGTGATAAGACGCTTATATCCGTCTCGTATATTGACACTAATGGTAGCTCGGTTGGGTAGAGCGTCAGTCCTTGAACAATCGAGGTCTGGGTTCGATCCTGGCTCGTACCAATGAGTTCCAATTTGTTATTTGGAATTTATGTACGAATGATAAAAATCATTACCATTGACAAGAAAACATCGTGAGGAAGCCTGCACACTCCTGAGAAAAATTTTATGGGTGTGTTTGAAGTCTATTAATCCGGACTGGGCCCGCGTGGTGGACTGTGGCCCATACACTCTATGAGAGTAGGCCTGAGCCCCTACATTGGGGACATATTATTATGTAGGCTGTTGATGATGACTTATCAAAGCCAGCTATTCCATGTTAAAAGATTTTTTAAAAATGCACGGAAGCATTCTGAGCGAATTCTCGCTAACTTTGTAGGATTCAATTGACTTGAAACTGGTATTCTCGACGGTTTTACGCTACTACATCTCGTCCAAGAATATAAGAGTAATAAATTCATTCAATGTACTGCATGTAAAATTAAATTAACCATCCTGTTTATTTTTGGTATGATAATGACATTTCAACCGCATCCCGCTACAGGATGCCTACTGAAGCTGTTAATTAGGAAATATTTCATCAACATTGTTTCCATAATATAACTTAAAATATTAAAACGACAGTAATAAGTTCAAATTAAACAAGATACTTTTTAAATTAAGATTAAAAATTTAATCTTCTTCAATTAAATTATAATAATTTTCATTATATATTTTTGAACAGTTATCAATTTTATGGCCGTAACTTCCCGAACGCTGCCCAGCCGAGTTGGATTCTTCGGAATATCTTCTCGTCCTAAACACCTCAGTGCTTAAAAACATCTTCTTTAATCAGTGCGTGTTGCACGTGATGACATATGGAATCGAAGCGTGGTCCTTTACTGTGGGCCGAATAAACAAGCTCAAAGTCACTCAGCTAGCATTTGAACGCTCAGAATTTATCTATGTCATAAAATCCGGAATTAGGAAATTTGCAGACGAACAAGGGTCACTGATATAGCTCGACGAGTCAGTGAGCTAAAGTGAAAGTGGGCAGGTCACATCGCTCGAAGAACTGATAACCATGGTGGAGTAAGAGTTCTCGAGTGGTGACCACGTACCGGGAAGCGGTGCAAGTGACTCGGGACTGGTTAATGTGGCATACCATAGAAGACGCTTATGTCCAACTGTGGACGTTTCCTGGCTGATGATGATATTTGTTTAGGTCCAATCTTGCAATCTGAATTAGAGACACTTCTTCCTATGAAGCCGGGTGGCCATAGAAAGTCATAAACCCGTCGTGTTTGGGCTTTTGATTTGTCTGGATAGCTTCACTTAGTAGAATTTATGGTGATGCAATAATGAAGTACCGTCAACAACAAAATTGTATTGTAAATTAAATTAAAAAACAACAACTAGAAACCTAAACATTGCAAAACAATGAAGAAAGATCTGCAGATTAAGAATTCCTCAGAATCAAAGGACTTTGGTAAGTATCGCTATTTCATATCAATACCCTTAAAGTTCCAGAATAATACCAAAGAGCATGGTACTATGACAAGAGGAAAAGTGACATTTCAATAGTTTTCCTTTCAATGAATCACATATTAGCACATATGTGTAATTCGTAGCTAGAAGGAGACGTCATTTCAGTGTCTGTTCCATATAGTATTATTTCCTTCTAGAATGATGTTTATAAGAACATTTTACTTCTTAATAATAGCTCTGTTTGTGAAAATAAACGATGTGTCATGTGACGAAAAAATGAGTAAGTATTTTTATTTATTTTCTTATGTATAAACGGACTGGAGGGCCTAGTATGGTTTCATGAAAACATCACATATAAACGATATATGTTTGATTTAATAAGTATTGAGTTGTGAGGCCCAATCATGATTTATGACAAATAGACAGATATCTGTTTCAATAATCAATTCAATGATTATTTTAAAAAGATGATCAGTTTTAGCACTTTAGGGGAATACAGTCTGGTCCACGGGAAAGTAGTGCATTTTTTGTAGGTTTAATAAATGTACCAATTTAACAACATCATTGTAGCGTTTACGCCATACAATACTCGCACTGACTCGTTTGTCTATAAGTTGGTTGTTAAAAGTAGATATGACTGAGTGTCACAAGAGCCGTGGGCGAGTGTGGAAGTTTAGTGGTATCGAACACGTAGGCATTGACAAGCCAGTGGAGTGATGGCCTATCGCAATGGATTTAGTAACGTAAGGTTAAGATTAACGTCAAAAAAGGTTTCTTTTTTTATTGACGCCCATGCGATACGAGCAGGGTACTGACGGCAACTCCTACTGACGTGAGCATCATCATCCCTGTGCCATAGTCTACCATAGGTCCCTATGGAAGATTGATAGAATTTCACACACCTTGAAATACTTATGAACAATATTCATATTTCCTGTGGTTTAATTCAACGAAAAGATATTGGCATGTTTTTTTTAAAATTGACAACAAGGAGCAGGTTCACAATTCGACGGATTTTTTTGGTATTATGCAACGAGATAGCTCTGCCAATTATGAATTGATTTTGATGATTCTTTTATATTTTATAGATCATTCGTCACAGGTCCCATAATTTTTATCAAAATTTGACGTAGTGCTTTTAATTCAATTTCAAATTCAATAAAAACAAAATATATACCAAAATAATTCTACCTCTAAGGTTGAACATTTTTGGGGATGAATGTTGTATACTTTTAGGGAAGTTGAAGTCGGTTCCTTAGTTCTTTTTGAACGCATTAATTATTGTCATTCGTACTTAATTTCTAAAATTAAATAACTAAATTGAATTCATTAGTACGAGCCAAGTTTGAGCTTGATTTTCTAGGTTTTTACGTTATACCCAACTGATAGACCACCACTTAATATAACATGTACTTGATTTGTACGTAGAATTAATAATAATTAACGCCTTCAAAAAGAATTCAAACCCGAATTCAACTGCATTAAAAATATTCACCCTTAGAGGTAGAATTATCTGGGTACATATATGGTTTTTGTTTATTTTATCAAAAAACGCTGATCCAATTTCGATAAAAATTATATGGGACCACCTCTGAAGTATTTTATACCAACTAAAAAAAGAATCATCAAAATCGGTTTATAACTAGTGGAGTTATCGCGTAACATACATAAAAAACATAACGTTGAATTGAGTTGATAAATATGTCATATTTATTTATGAGTCTCTCAAGTGGGACGCCACAGCTAATTAATTTCAGTTTTTCATGTTTAACTTTCATATACACTCACTGAACCACTTCGGTCTACATATTCCGGACCGTAAATCCCCCAACCAAGGAATACAGGGAAACATGCGTCAACATGGTAAATTGTTTGTTGATCAATTCGCTATTAGCGTCGGAAACTGAGCTACAAATGTTATTTTATTATTATTATTACGAGTACGTTTTGTTTCAGGAAAATGTCATTAAAACGAAACTGTCCTATCACAAACAATAGAATACTTCTAATGTCTAATTATAGCAATTAAATATAGCGCTGAACAAATGAGGAAAAATGATTCAGAGTATTTATAAATATTACAAAAGTCGAGTGTCTGTTACAAAAATTACATGCTATTATCTTGGCCAAATATCTCAGAGTCCAAATAAGAGGGAAAACGTCACCTTTATTTAACATATTACGGGTATCTGACTACTTAATATAATAATGTAATTGAATAAAAACTATTCAAGTTGCAACTGCATACATTTGTTTAATTTTAAAAGCTTCTCTTTTACAAAATCGATTCACACTTGGCACTGGCGAGTTTGTTACCATTGGAAAATAAAAAACCGCGACACGATAGGTATAAGAAACTTATACAGTAATTACAGCGTTTAATTAGGGTTACTCTACTCAACCTTAAATTTAATTTATCCAATTTTTGGAACTATGACTATTGGCAAAGTGAAGCAATAATTCAATCAGTAAAGGTGTTTTACACAATGTCGTACTATGTATAAATAAAGACTATTTCTTAGTTTGAAATGTTTTTGAGGCAACTTCGTGATTTGCTTATATCGAGCGAAGCTACATGATTTATGTTTTGGTGGCAACCAAATTTTTAGGAATGTTCTGTACTATATATGACTAAAGAAATAGAAAGACAAAGTAAAAATTATTTATTGTCCTAGTCATAGGTTACAAAAGATTAAGAGAAAGACATTAATCCTCAAAACATATTTTTTCCAAAATGTTTGAGTCTAGTAAACTCCTTAGCGAGATACTATGTTATTTTGGTGGCAGACTTAGATAACATGGAAGCAGAAGAATAAGATAGGGCGCAGAAAAGTCACCCAAGCACCAACTAGAGTTTAGAAAACACTAATCCCATATATTCCTTTTTCAGGAGATCCAGAAAACTTGAAGACTATAAATTCAACCAGCCCGAGTCCTAATGAAGTAGATTGTATACCAGCTTACGTTGTATACGTTCTGGGAGTTTTGATAACTATACTGTTCAGTGTAATAGTATATTTGGCATTTGTTATAATTAGAGCTAAGCAACAAAAATATGCAACTATCGAAGAGCCAAAAATGACCACATCAATAACTTTTGAAAACAATATAAGCAGACTAAACTCACGTGATGTGCCGCCATGTATACAAATAACTGATTGCGACCAGGCACTAAGATGTGATGACGCATTCAACAAACCGTATCTAAAAGAAAATGTTGTCACTGAATCGTCAAATAACAATTCATTAAAAATAAGACCAAGTCGAACTCCTAAATCCGATTTAATGCGTGATCAAATTAGTCGAATTTGCAACGAGGTGCTACTTAAAAATATCAGAATGAACAGTTCTAGTGCTAAAGATTTGAATGACTTAATGAATGAAATCAATGATTACGAAATACGATCACCGAAAACGACAAAAATGGTCAGAGAGAAATCTGCTTCAACGCCTGAATTGGATGTCTACGATGTGTTGCCTCCTAGGAAAGAAGATAATCGTCATCACGTCACAGAAACTGATACGGAAGAATCAGGAAGTGAAGATGACGCTTTGTATGATTGTCCACCATCGGCAACTGCTTCTAATAAACCACATATTGT
Organism: Carcina quercana; assembly: GCA_910589575.2. Taxonomy (NCBI): domain Eukaryota; kingdom Metazoa; phylum Arthropoda; class Insecta; order Lepidoptera; family Depressariidae; genus Carcina; species Carcina quercana. Next base: position 4,001,165 of record OU342442.1, read on the forward strand.
GGTTGACGTTGACACACAATATATTTTGCCACTTGCAAACGTGAAGGCACCAGAGCCATCATACATTAACGCTAATCGTAATAACTACATATCTTGAATAATATAATACCCTAACAGTTTGAAATCAAAGCCACTGTATGATGAAATATATATGAATTGGGAAAAATGGTTTGTTATTTTGTAAATAGTTTTTGAATCGTACGCAAAGATAAGTAGTATGTTATAACAACTAAATTGAGTAGGTGGAGCCTAAATTGAGTCTAGTAACGACTGTAAATTATATAAAATTGAATTATTTTTTGTCGTTTCGTACACCGACACAATTTGTCTGGTACTTCGACAGTGAGTGTAACGGTAAGCGATGATACGATAGAATAGAAGTGAGCTTATTCAAAAGCCTGTTATGAGGTCTGTATATATTAACAATTTTGAATTAACATTGCACTTTAGATTTCAAGGTTTATTTTAAAGTTACAGTAGCAAATCCGCCTTTTATCAATTAAACTTGTATTAAACATTATTTGTCTTTTTTGCATATTTTGTGAATACAGATTTTACGCATACGCATGTTTTAGCTTTTAGCCATATTGTCTGTGTAACAACCATTGTTAATTTAATAGTTCCACCTGTTTTTAAGATGTATACGCATTCATGTATCTACTGTTGTAAATATAGTTTAAGGTTTAGAATAAAATACAAATAGGTTTGTCATTGAAATTCGCTTTTTGATTTACAATTTCTTGTAACATTCTGAAGAAGAAGAAACCGATCAAGTACGTGTCGGGCCACGCGCAGTGTAGGGTTCTGTAGTTTAACAGGTTTTATAAAAGTAATTTTGCGTGAAGTTTGTACGAAATTGTCATTTTGACCACTCATAGAAACTTTTATAATTTGGTCGTAAAAGTTCAGCATATCTACTACTACTGTGAATTGTTTCAGATTTTTTAAAGCAAAAGCTTAGAAGATTGACGATTGATTACTGACAAAATTATCACTTTAAAGCGTAATATTTCGCAAACTAATCTCTCAATTTAATCCCCAAACCACTTTGTTGGCGTAATATGTCTACCCATTACCCGTACCAAATTACAGCTTTATAGTAAGGTTCTCTGCGCTAAGCCGTGGACGGACAGGCGGACAGACTGTCAGACGGAGAGAGCGAAACTATAAGGGTTCCTCGTTTGAGTACAGAACCGAATGAACGGACACGGACGGACAACTGAATGTATATACGGTACAATTACATACCTTATCCCTGAGTGATTGATTAATTAGATTCGGCTAGAAACTTAAAATGCAGAAAAGATAAAAGTATTAAAATTAGGTACATTTTGGCTAGACCAACGAATAACTTCGGCAACCGGCACCGGGTGTGATTGTGTAGATTCAATTTCAACAAATAAAAAAATGGGAAAGTGATTGTAGTTGATTGTTGAATGCTGAGACTATATATATTTGACGCCAATGAATATATTGACCGATTCCGAAATTCGTTTTGCAGACAAGATGTCGAAAGAATAACAACGCTTATCGCGTCTGTTCGAAAATATTTATACACAAGTAAAAGACCATGATATTTTTGCTGGCACTAAGCAAAATCGAAACGTACAAAATTAAACATTCTTATTGAAATTGCTTTTACTTAGAAATCACTCGTAATTTTGATTTAAAAAAAAACTGGACTAAGAAAAGAGTAACGAACTTTGGTTGAGCTAAAACGAGGCAAATAAATCTTGTTTTCGCTTGTAGTGTTGATTTTATCAACAAAACAATTGTTTAGAAATATGGTATGTATTTACATACGTACATAATGTTATATTAAGATGCATATTTGTATAAAGAACAATTCAAAAATAATACTGTATTATCATGGTGGCCTAATTTGTACGTGTAATAGAAAAGAAACGCGAAGAATTTACATATAGAGGGCGTTATCTCTTTGAACGTTTGGAAAAATCATTTCAATGAAACGAATGCTCAATCAAAGAAATGTATGCTCCATTTTCCTCGTCAAATCGGAAGAAAGGGGAATATTTTCACGTATTTGTGGAATGTAATGTGAACCCTTACAGTCCACAAATACGTCGCAAGTGGCAGTAGAATAATATCAAAGGTAGTCTCTCAAAGTTGATAGTTTATCCTAAACACCCCTCTTAAAATGATATCAGCTATTCCACGGTATTACTTCAGCCCATAATTTCTTATAGCCTATTCTAAACTGGAAAACTGCTAGACTGTTTAGTGCTGCGTAAAAAGATATGCTAATAAGTGATCCGATTTTATAAGTCACTCACCGAATAATGCGCTTATAAAGGGTTAGTACGTGCCGCGATCTATTTAACGAAACATGAAAACAACAACTGACTGAACATGTTAAGCTGTATTACTCCTATCATTTATTTTAATTTTTCTTTCATATTATACGTCTTTTAAAGGATTGAGAAAAAGTTGAAAGAATAAGAACATTGTCGTGTCTTTTTGAATCGTTTTATATTATACTTATTATATACTTTTTGACTTACTTGACTTATCAGCCCGTGTCTCTCCACTGCTGAAGATAGGCCTCTCCCAACGTGCGCCACTCCTTCCGGTCCTCAGTCGTCCTCATCCACTTGCTTCCCTCTATCTTCTTAAGGTCGTCAGACCAGCGGGCTGGAGGCCGTCCCACCCCGCGTCTCCCGGTCCGCGGTCTCCACTCGAGAATCTTTTTGCTCCATCGCTTGTCTGTTCGTCGACAAATGTGGCCTGCCCATTGCCACTTCAGCTTGCTTATTCGAGTAGCTATGTCGGTCACCTTTGTACGTCGGCGGATTTCATCATTCCTAATTTTGTCGCGCAAGGATATTCCAAGCATACATATATATATATATATATACTTTTATACAATATAATACATTTTAATTACACACTTTGCTTAATTTGACAGTTTTCAGTTTTGTTTAATTCATTATCATCAGCCGGGAAATGACTGGCCCCAAGGCACTAGCATCCAGCGGCTCCTTGCGACCTTTAAGTGGTCGTCTGTTCATCTAGTACGAGCCGGCCTGGTATACGTTTCCCGGTACGTGGTTGCCACTCAATAAGTCTTACTCCTCATCGGTTCTTCATATATTCTTCGAGCGATGTACCTCTAAGCTCGATGAGTCGTTGACTTTAGTTCCCCTACAGCAGGTAAAGTGACGATAAAAGTATGATATAATTGAAGTATAGGTACTGGTGGACAACTCTTGAAATGACACGTTCCGCGAATGTATGGAGCCAAGGCCTGGTCTTGTACACTTATAGTTTTAAAAGGCCATTATCACATAAAATTTATTTAGTTACAATATTTGTATATTTTGGTTTAGTTTATTTGTACAAAAACATATAAAACGCACGAAACAGTCATCAACGCTGAAAACAAAGATGGCGTCAATAAAACGACATTTGACGCTATCACTTAGTACAAGAAGAATGATTTTGTCTAATTCAAATAAATGCAAAAATGTAATTCTAGTATTTTTCTATACATACTTAGATTATTACTTGATTTTTAACAATTAAATATACGAAACTGTTGGAATTTAAATAATTTAAATACAAAAATGGCTGGTTCTCCAATTCAGTGGAATACATTAGATTATTATTTTCACATGAACAATTTTTTGGATAAATAATTCTTTGGCTGTTGATCCTCTCTGATGGTACGAGTGTTATTGTGGTTGTAGATAGCAACATACTGAATTTACTATCAAACTCAGACACAATAAGCGTTTTATTTGCTTCTACTAGCTGCTAGTAAATCGCCCCTATCAAATTAGCTTCATGTGACAAGCTACTCACAGTGCTAGTAAAACTGGCTACGTGACTTATGATAAAAGCTGCAAATAAACTAGCTACAGGGGACAGGATGGAATGGAATCACTGCTATTAAGACGCTAGTATATAAGCTATTAGAACTGTGTGCACATATGTATTTACCATATGTGTGTGTTGCCGACGATGTGTAAATATTATTCTGAAATGTAATTTCCTAACGTTCATATAAAAAACCAACCAAGTGCGAGTCGGACTCGTGCACTGAGAGTTCCGTACAAAGTATAAATAATTATTATTGCCATACTAAAAATTATAAATAATAGCTAACCTAACATGTACATGTCTCCATGTTTAAATAAAATAAAAAATATAAAAAAATAGTTTCTTAACACTGTTTAAATACATAAAATGACGCTAATTATATTTTTGTTACTGCTATGCTTGTTGAGGATCTCTGATTACTGCAGTAGGTAAAACCTGTGTCGCAATAACCAGTGATTCGACCGAGACTTGGCAAACAAAAATTTGCGTATTGGTTGGTGTTATGGTATAAGAGTGTTGGTGTGTGTGTGTGTGTGTGTGTGTGTGAGCGAAGAGAGAGTAAGTGGGGAGGGGGGGGGGGGGGGTGTTATTTATTTTAGCCTTTGTTCAGATATTTATTTTAAGTTAATCCTATACGGGAATTATATCTTATGAGCGATCCCAAATGATTAAATAATATTTATGACATAAATTTAAGTAATTCCTCAGTGTGTAAGTAGTCATATTAACCTTATTATCTATTTGACTGGCTTGCGGACTGATGTCTTTTAGACACTCTCTCACAAACCTCTTTTCACATTTTTTTAATAAAATGCACGCTTTGGATATAAAACATCAATTTATATACAAATTGCTCAATTTATATCCTCGATCGAACGCCCGTCAAATGGTGGAAGCCGTAAGTAATTAACGCATTTCCAGACCAATTTTTTCCAGTAATCAATCAGGCAAATTGACCGGGAAATCAGCCGTTGCCCTACAGAATTGGTTACCCTTATGTGGGAAGAGGAAAAGATTGTATTTTCGTTGTCTCGCCAGGCATCGCTCTTAATATGAATGTGTATTTCTTTAGCGCACCATTTAGCCAGGCCTACCATCACGCCGAAGTATAATAAATGACAGGGGTGCCAACCTTAAATAGAGTCTTCAATGTTCAAACATCTACAGGTCTAACGAATAACTGAGTCTGTTAAGAAATGGATTCGCTATAACAATCATTGGTTATTGTGTCACATAGTATCTAATTTTGATATTGTTTTGTTTAAATAGTAAGCACCGAAATTCAGGTGATAAATATAAAATAGGGTGCCATAAGAGAAAAATTTAGGAGATGGGAGTAACATCTATCTATGTGTGAATAAAATCCTGCTGCGATTGCGACGAATCCCCCTTACGAAATCCTATGCAGCGATCCATTAAAGAGGATCTTGCCCAGTAGTGGACTTATGCAGCTGATGGTCATCTACTTACGTAACAATAAGATCTCATCACATTTGATGTAAAAATCTGTGAAACCTGTGAAGGAAGCACAGGTCCAGCAGTGGACTATTGCTACTGTTAATGAGGTAGGTACGGATGTAGCCTTATAATGCGCAGGAGGACGATGAATTGCATTCTACCGCACCTCGGGAAGACAAGGGGTAGCTTATCCTATTTTACATAGAGAAAAATAATGTGTGTGCATCAGTATTTTCAGTAATAAAACTCTTAGTTGATTCAATCCATCAGGCATGTATAATTGTATATTCTTCAATATATTCTCAACACACAGTCGGGCAGAGTAACGTTTACTAGTACTATTTCAACAGAATTCACAACAGGAATGGTTTACAAAATGAGTGTTCATCAGTTTTATACTACGATCCTCATAGCTACCACCATCGTCAGTTCCTACATCAAAAACAACAACTTCGTGAATCAAAACAGGCACAGTTATACAATATTAATTAATCTCTATAACCAATTACGTTAATACTGAAATTCCAGAATGGATAATTAAATACAATATTTGTTACTAAAGGCTCACATTATTTAAATACATAATTATTCCAACAAATTAGATAAACCGTGCTGGTTGAGGCAGCGTGCATCGTCTTCTCGCCGGAAGTAATTGCCTACGACATATTATACAATATTTATCTTTCTCGTTAATAAATCATAGAATCAAGTATACAATATCAAAATACAAACGTAGTTATTGTTTAAACATTTATGACTAAATGTTAATATCGTTCAGTCACGTATCCGAGTAACTTGTATTAACTTAATTTGATGTGACGCGCGTTTCGGGCACCTGCTGGAGGTGCTTGTTATGCCTCTTCATATAGATGTCGCTGGTAGCCCTTGCACCGGATGTTATTGCCGGTAACACCTAAATTCGAAACTATACGCACCACTAGATTCAAATGTATAAGAATGCCCTGACCTCAATTTAGCTTTCCATTTCTGTACTCGTAGACACATGTTATTCCCTGAATCCACATTCTCACCTACATACTACTGACATTTAAAGAGCACTCTTAGTATTGTGAATGCGAAGCTTTTGTTTCTAACCGGTGCACAGTGCCACGAGTTCGCATACTTTTTAAAAAATGTGACACGGTTTTCTTTTTTAAATAGATACTAGTTTTGTAGATTTTTTGCAACATTGGATTTTACTATCTGTGTATGATGGGATGAAACTATACTTCGTGTATAGGGAAATGTCACTTAGACCTGTAGAACCGCCACACAAACTGTCAAACTGCCAAAGTATTCCGTAAACTTTAACGCTTTGTTCACCTTCATAGTGAGTAATGAATGACTCAGGCAGTTGAATCTGAAGATACAACTCAAAATGGTGATACCATTTTATATTATAAGACAACATCTCATCATAATTTATTTTTAGGGCCCCGTAGTCAAGGCCCCGTCCGCGGTTTAGCTAAAATACTGTAACTACTAGAAAGCTGCAATTTGGTACGGGTTCACATATTAATTGCGCCAACAAATTGGTTGAATACAACCTAACAAACACACAAACAAACATCCTCTCACCCTAAACGCATACACTGTCTCCGTTCCGTCGCGGGTAAAAAATATGTTATTTAGGGTGGCTGCAATACTCATAACTTGAGGATGACATATTTTTTCGCCCGATTCTGTTTAGTGCTGTTCTAGCTAGCATTGACACCGGAAGCCTAGAATGCAAAACAAAATTTACCGATCGTCATACGCCTATCGAGACGATCAAGCATGACGCGTTTCGGGCCGTTCTGGGCAGATCGAACAGTATCGGTAGATGTGGGACGGCGCAAAACATTTCTAGTGGTTCACTATGAAGTTGTCTGTTCGTATATAGACTCACTTTTTTGTCCGTCTCTCTGTCTGTCAAGAACCTTTTCTCAGGAACGCGTGGAGGTATGAAGTTGAAATTAATATAGAATACTTAAATCTGCAGTCTCTTGGATCTGTGTAAAAAATCAAACTTATAAGTCAATGCAATAAAAATATATAGCTGTATTTTACACAATTTCCATACAAAATGCAAAGGAACCAAAATCTATAGGGTACTTCCCGTTGACTTAGAATCAACAGAGTTTAGAATTTAACAAAAAGCAAGTCTTTCAGAAAACCCACAAGAATACTTCTAAAAACCATTTTTTAAAATTATAACACAGTAAAAATAGATTTTTATGCTTACAAACTTAACTTTGCAGTTGAAAGTCATACATTAGTTATGTAATTTAACTGCAAAGTAAAGTTGATTTTTCAATCAGATACATTTTCAGTAGAGTATTGTTGAGTGCATATTAGATTACCTATTTTATGATTGTCAGTATGTTAATTATATATATTCTGTATGGAACCTTCGGTGTGCGAGTCCGGTTGACCAGGTTTATATATTCCTGACGATTTGTATTACTATTTCTAGTAATTTACTAGGTAGTGTAAGAAAATTTTGAATTGAAGTATTCTGATTTCAGAAACACGTCGCACATATATTCACATTTTTATTATACGTGAAAGTGGACTGCTAAACATGATCCTGCGCTTAGATAGTAATTATATACGAGTACGCTTCGCGGATGGTCAATCGCAAGATGTCAGTGATACTCACCGATTATAATGAGGGGTTCAAATCTAGAATTACGATCTCGACCTTCACAGGGAAAAATAATTGAAAAGGGCTAAGTTCCTTGTCATTTGGAAAGCTATCATGTCATTCAAAACGTTTCATACAGGCGCTGCTTGTATACGGAAAAGTTTTGCATTGCTGTCGTAAGTCTAATCTTGGTATGAAAGGGTAGTAGTTTTCCAATATTTTCTTTTAAGCAGATGAACATGTATTACACAAAATATACACGAAATCATATATGCGGATCTCCAATTCGACTGCCAATCGCGGCGATTATGGCAAATCCCCCATGGAAAGTCTGACGTACAGACATATCTAGGCTCAGACTAGAATTTTTTATAATTTAAGATATTAATTTCAGATAGCACTTGTTCAGTAACTGAATCTGTTTCTCGAATCAAACCTAGAACTTGGAGCACATCAAAATCCTCGTCAACCATTTCCCTGATCTAAATTTAGGCTCTCTACGAGACGTAAGATCTCGGAAATCTATCAACCCAAGCGTTATCCTCACATTACCTCAGACTAGGCAATATTAATACGAAGTAGTCATTTTTTAGGATCCGATAAAATTAATCTTTTGTTTTTCTGTTGTAAGCCCCTCCCTCAGGGTCCAGTACAGTAAGTAACATGCAACGGGGTAATGATATAGTAAAATTAAATTTGCTTACAAATACACCTCTCTGTTTGTCAAATATTCACATCAAAGTCATAGTACCTACTTTATTTGTAAAAAATCTGTAGATTACAAGAAGACGGAGATCAGAGATACATAGGGCTATTTCTTACCTGTTAGGCATATAAATCAACACTTACATACGAAATAATATATTTGTACGATACAAAATGTCAGAATACTAAATGTTGTATTTTCTTATGTATTTTACAAGTTTTGATTTGAATTATTCTGATTTAAGAAACACAATTACTAAAATTCAAATGTTAAAATAATACTAAATTTGTAAAATATAATGTCCAAATTAGGATTCTGGAGGATACTTGAAATTCTATAAAAACATTTCTGTGATAATAATCTCCACTTTGTGCTTTTTAAAACAAGTAAGTCTGTATAAATTTTTGGTGCCTTAACATATTTGCTACCATGTTTGAATGCTGTGCGATACCTTAACAGGCATAGATGATAGTTATTTCGAAGATTTGTTATCGCCTACAACAACCACGACAAAAAAGGTCTGGATCTCGTTTAAAGAATAACTCACAAGGTTCAGTTGTTATAGTCTCAGTCCCTAATATTAACAGGCTTGGCGCTGCGGTTTCGTAACGTTGAGATCATGATATGAACATGTCGTGTGCACAAGGCCTAACCGAGCCAATTTTAGCTGCAAACAAGTTAGCACAAGTGATAGCGTGTGGGATGAGGGATTACTCCCACTTCACTGTCTGTGACACCATTCTGTTGCGTTCACGGAATCTGCGTGATTTCGATATGTCCTCTGCGTAGCGTGACATACAGCTTGACATGGTGCAGTGCAGCTCGACTATCGCGTTTCACAATTTGATGAAGGGGATTGGTATTCCTTGTTGGAAATTTTAGTTATTACTGTCTTATTGTTTGTTTGTTTATTGTTCATTGTACACATAAAAATATTACAAAGACAATTATACCTAAACTAACATTGGACAATTTGAGTTCCCTATCCCTAAAGAGAGATTTCTCCCGGCACTCAGACTGGAGTTTTCAAAAAATTAATAAGCTGAAAGTAGACGTAATATCTTAGTGTCCGACAATTTTAAGCTTTCAAATGTTTCTGCTGAGAGGTGTAGTCTCAGCTTTACAGTATATAAGGAAAAGAAGATTTAGATAAAAATATAGGAGATGGACAGCATCGTCTACCCGTACCTGCTGTGTGATACATATTCTCTTCCTACGATCATCTCACATGAAAAAAACGTGATTTTAACTTATTGTGAGCATGCGAACTCCATGTATGTAGATATCTTGACGTGCCTCGTATAAATTCTGTATTACTTACCAGCTAAACCCAACATTTAGTTTAGTTTCCGATTAGTTTCATCGCCATTATTATTTATTTAAATCAGACATACATCCATAGTGTTAGTAAACTTAGTGCTCTGTTAGTAATTAAATATAAATATATTAAATAAACTGTCGGATCTGCATATCTTTCGACCTTTCTACATTCACAGGTGTCAATACAATCTTTGAATTTACTTTTAGTTCAGAATTTTGTGTGATCTTTCAAATAGGCCATAAGTCGTCAGATTTGTATGCCATGAAAGTAACTGGAGATACAATAATCGCTTTACCCTCCCATGACAATGCATTGAAGTGTTGAGGCCATGTCCTATGGAAGAATAGCAAGGCCTTCACTGTAGTTGAGTTCGACTCAGAAAAAGTCTTCTTACGTAACGTCGATGGCTATGCTATTGCTATGCAATGCGCTTGCGTGCCAGAGGAGCCATTTTGGACTTATGAAACTCCGGGATGGATGCTAACTAGCTTAACAAGCTTGGGTGCTGTGACGAGACACTAAAGCATTCACTGTCACTGGTAATTTAGCTCGTACTGAGGCAGTCTGACACATAACGATAGTACATGCCAGTATATAATGAAATACTGCTTCATGTTGTGTGTGATAAAATTTGGGTTTGCATTAAATTATTTAACTATTCTTTTTTATGTCCGCTACTTATACAACGTGTACAAAAAAGGAGTGATAAAACTTAAGTGCGGTATATGTTAGGTAAGGTTTTATCTTTGGAGCGGTAGTAGACATCTGTGAACCGTACGAATCTGGAGAAAAACGAATTTAAAATATCGACTAAAATTTTTGAATTTCATCCCTATCCTAGTTCTACATGTGTCAATAAACCCTAAAACCAAAGATAATATCATTCATCATTGACCCCAGTGCTCGCGTTTGTAAACAAACATTTAGGATTGTCAAAAATTACGACGTTACACCTATGAAATAAAAATGTATGGAAATTTAAACTAACCTTTACAACGCTGCTACTTTCACAGTGTATTCTATACAAAGGATATATACTCACCTTTAAGTATTATCACTCCTTTTTTGTACACGTTGTATTATTTCATCAAAAAGTTACTTAGCGAATATTTCAAGGGACGCGCATCATCATCATTGTAATAATCAAATTAATCGTACTGTGAATACTAACTAGCCTCACGTATGTTAGCGGCTCACGTTCAGAAATGGAGTTAGTTATTCAGCTGAGTATGAAAAACTTGTATATTTACAATGATATCTTTTAGAAATTTAAAATGGATGATATGACATACAAGTTTTTTAACTTAAAAGGAGTGTCCCCAAAACTGTAGTTTAATGTGAATGTGAAAGGAATTTTTTAATTTTTTTTTCTTGTTTTTCATATAAATTGAAATATACTTAAATGATGTATGATCGTCGTCGAACGATGATAAGCGTCGGTGGCGCAGTGGATAAGGCGCGGACTCTCAATCTGAGGGTACCGGGTTCGAATCCAGCCGTGTACCTATGAGTTGTTTTTCAATTCAAGTACATTATCCGATTGCTTAATGGTGAAGGAAAACATCGTGAGGAAACCTGCATGTCTTGAACAGGCATGTGAAGTCCGCCGATCCGCACTGGGCCCGCGTGGTGGACTATGGCCCATACACTCTCTGTAGGAGAGTAGGCCTGAGCCCCTCCAGTGGGGACATATATAGGCTGTTGATGATGATGATGTTTGATATCGACCAGATGAAGGTCGGTACCGGACTCAAAAACATCATAATTCAAAATTGACTTCAATATACAGTAATACGAACTATTGCTCCATATGTATGTATGATGGAGACGCAAGAGTAACTACGAGTAGGCCTCTCTGTTTGTTGTATCTTCACGACTAAACTGTTAATCCGATTCACTCGCATGCCTTCAGCTATGTGTATCTTAAAATCCTAGAATCGCCTAAAATCGTATATTAGGCACTGATTTAAAATAATACAATTTTGACTTGATTACTGTTCAGATTTTGTAGCGTCAAGTAATATATTATAGTCTTCAGTACACGTTTTAACCGCACCACTGCACTGGAATTTCCACGAAGTTCTTGGTTACTTGGATGTAACGAGTTTTCTCAGAAGTAGAAACTAGATCGACTTTAGTGAGCTACATTATGTTTATGACTCCCTAATCGAATTGAACTACGATTTTCGACTTGAGAACTATTTGTGGCGCCACGTTTTAGTCTGACACTGATTTATTTTCAACGATCCTACTGAACTGAAGAAATTGAATTTCCAGCTATTATTTAGTTTCACTTTCGCCGGTCTGTAATCAAATCTTGCAAGTTAATTTTGACCTACTTCCCGATTTTCGATTGACCTGAAATTTCGCATGTTAATCGGATGACACGGCAATATTATTATGACGTGGAGTTGATCTAATGATGGAATCGTAAGGTGGCCACGGAACTCTGTAATCAAACGACGTAGCCTCATCGAGTTTGGGCTCGATTGATTGGTCTTTACGAGGAGTTTCAAATTTCGTTAAATTATATTGACATTTATTTATTAGAGCCAGTCACAATGTAACGAGAAGCATAAAATATGTAAACAAGGCTTCTAAAACTTTATATCTAACAAATATATATGAAATGTATATTAAAACCTTTCATGCAATACCTGACGAAATACAAAAAATTACCAAAACGACTGCTTGCGAAAAACTAACTATCTGGCTCAGACAAAAACTTTTGTAAAATGTAAAGTTGTATTGTATGCTTTAAAATCTTAGAATGTAGGTACTTAAATGTTTCTCTACTCCATTAATGTGCTGTGTTTTTATAATGAATGACTAAACAAAAACATCTTTGCCTTCGAGCAAACCATCACATTTGCGATTCTGCGATTCTATTGTATTGATGTGAGCGAATGGTTCGATTTTATTCCAAACTCATTCGTCTATTGATGTGAGCGAATGGTTCGATTTTATTCCAAACTCATTCGTCTATCGATGTGAGCGAATGGGTCGATTTTATTCCAAACTCATTCGTCTATCGATGTGAGCGAATGGGTCGATTTTATTCCAAACTCATTCGTCTATTGATGAGAGCGAATGGTTCGATTTTATTCCAAACTCATTCGTCTATTGATGAGAGCGAATGGGTCGATTTCATTCCAAACTCATTCGTCTATTGATGTGAGCGAATGGTTCGATTTTATTCCAAACTCATTCGTCTATTGATGCGAGCGAATGGGTCGATTTCATTCCAAACTCATTCGTTTATCGATGTGAGCGAATGGGTCGCTTTTATTCCAAACTCATTCGTCTATTGATGTGAGCGAATGGTTCGATTTCATTCCAAACTCATACGTCTATTGATGTGAGCGAATGGTTCGATTTTATTCCAAACTCATTCGTTTATCGATGTGAGCGAATGGGTCGCTTTTATTCCAAACTCATTCGTCTATTGATGTGAGCGAATGGTTCGATTTCATTCCAAACTCATACGTCTATTGATGTGAGCGAATGGTTCGATTTTATTCCAAACTCATACGTCTATTGATGTGAGCGAATGGTTCGATTTTATTCCAAACTCATTCGTCTACTGATGTGAGCGAATGGGTCGATTTCATTCCAAACTCATCCGTCCATCTCTTTTCAGATCCACCATGTACACGTCGCTGGAGAACATGTCGCTGTACGACATGAATAGTACAGACAGCGAGTACACGCCGTACGAAGACCGCCTCGAGACCTACCTGGTGCCGGTGCTGTTCGCCATCATCTTCATTGTTGGCGTGCTCGGCAACGGCACCCTAGTCATAGTCTACGTCAGGCACAGAGGCATGAGGAATGCACCTAACACGTGAGTTTAGTTATAAAGTCTAGTAGCTAGTACTAAGTTTATAAGTTGTACGCCATTTTCTATGTCCGCCTTACTACTTAGAAACGGCAGCCACATATGATATGTCTGTCGTGTTCCATTTTAAAAGCTAGCAAAGCCAGCGCCTCATTAGTTTGAGGCTTCTAGATGAGCACGATTACCATCCAATGGCCCTATCGTCCTTTGTACCAAAATTTTTGACTTTGAATGTTTGAATGAAGAATTAAAGTGTTCAAAAAGAACTAAAAACTGACTTCAACTGCCTTAAAACTGTTCACCCTTAATTAGACGTTGAATTATCTGGGTACATTTTTTCAAATTTTAATAAAATATGGGACAAACTCTGCAGTATTTTCTACTATACATACAGTAGAATTGAGAACATCCTCCTTTTTTGAAGTCGGTTGAAAAGTACAACAAAATACAAATAAATAGATTATTTATTGTTTACTTCCACGAAGAGTATTCTGGTGGATAAGAAAATGTTCCATTTATTTAAAAAGCTTAACCAAGTTAAGGTTTTCGGTTGTCAATCAATGTTTTAGTTTTGAAAACTTTTGATATAAGTTCTGATGTGTTATGAGACTTGTGAGTTTCTTTTGGAGCGGGTGTACACAAGATAGTAAAAGGTAGTATTTTAACGCTTTTTCATGATGAGTCTGTGAACGTGCAACAATGGATGGTTGTGCAAATGAGGTCCTTTCAAATGATATCCGATTTGATATTTTTGCCCTTTAGAAATATAAAATTTTAAATCAATGTTAATAAACCAACTATTTTAATGTTATCTCCTTTGCGTCACCATGAAAATGAAAAATGAAACAATATTTATTTTCTTTCATATGATTAACTTAACAATACAGTTTTTGGGACACTCCACACACCATATCCCATAACTACTCCAAATTTCAATTCGATAGCATTAGTAATTCCTCAAATAAGCCGGTGTGATGGATGGACCGACAGACACCAGAGTGAGATTGTAAGGGTCCCAATCTCCATCTGAAGTTCGGAACACTAAAAACATGCCCACGTGTTTTCCACTTAGTTGCATGATAGGAACATTCCAGCGAATAGTATCAGGTCCACATGGGTACAATAGATATCTAACTGTACTATGATAACTAAAATATGATTGCCAATTTTTTATGGCAAACCGAGTTGAATAGAATAATAGAATGCGTTACGCAATAAAGGCAAGTGTTCATTAGTGGACAAAGAAAGGATACCGGGCGAGTACGTGTGTAAATAGAGGGACATTTCAGACAGGTTTTGTACGAAACACAAAGAGGAATCCATTAGTACGGCAGTCGGAAAATAGTTACGGCAACGAAGCGTGGTGCGTTTACACTCTGTTGAAACTTGCTCTGCAGAATGTTTTTAATTATGCTATTCTTTAGCTTTTTGAAAGGAAACGTTTTAGGAGATTCACTAGACTATTAGCACTAAGTATTATGTCATGTCGTTCCAAGTTTTTCGTATTTCTGATAGCAGTAAGACATTTTATTATTATAGCCATTGATGTTTGCATCAGAAAACATCTAAAATTTATATTATATAGGAGCATTTGTGAGGTTTGAAAATAATATAATTCAGCAGGTAATTAACTAAAAGTTTACGCGGGCAAAGTCAAGGGCAGAAGCTAGGCTTTAATAAATAACTAATGTTCCTTTACCCCAACTTTTGCTGTTGTCGTCCTCAGGTACATCTTCTCGCTGGCGCTGGCCGATCTTCTGGTGATCCTGATCTGCGTTCCCTTCGTTTCCATCATCTACACTCTGGAGTCGTGGCCGTGGGGTGAGCTCATCTGCCGGATCTCCGAGGCTGCCAAAGACGTCAGCATCGGAGTCTCGGTGTTCACCCTGACGGCACTCTCGGCTGAACGGTACTGCGCCATCGTCAACCCCTTCAGGAAATTACAGGTGAATTTCAGTGACTGGCTTCAACTTCTGAATCACACACGATTTCTCCCCGTGGGTGTCAATATCATCATCAACAGCCTATATTACTGCATATACCCCACTGCAGGGGCTCAGGCCTACTCTTCTACAGAGAGTGTATGGGCAATAGTCCACCACGCGGGCCCATTGTGGATTGGTAGACTTCACACACACCTTTGAATTTCTTCTTAGGAGCGTGCAGGTATCCTCACGATTTTTTTTTCTTCACCAAAAAACATTGGCTGTGCCAATGGCAAATAGCAAAGGCAATGATTTTTATCATACGTACATAAATTCCAAACTCATTGGAACGAGCCAGGATCAAACCCAGACCTCGATTGTTGCCGGACTGACGCTTTAACCATCGCTACGAGCTACAATGGCTTGGCATGGGTGTCAATATACGAGACGGATATATGCGACTTATCACTGAAATCAGACAGCGACTATCGATCTCAAACACGTTAGAGAGCTAACCATTATGCCGACACACTTCTGAGTGTTTTACAAGAATACAGGCAAATGTTTTGTGAACAGATAGACTGAAACTTTCTGGTCTATCATTATTGGAAGACATACATGACTCACACTTTATAATATGGTGGTAGCTAGCTGTATTTCAAATATAAAAAATTTACAAACAATAAAAGACTAAGAAATGAAATAAGTAACCTTCCATCATGGCTTATTAGCTCAACACATTTATGTAATTTCAATAAATCTTTTAACATTGGCTAAATGTGTGATCTAGAATAATTTACTTGAACATCTGAAATGTACCACATTTATTGTAAATAAAGTTTTATCTTATCTTATCTTTACTTTGCGATGCTGACTTACTATGGAATCTGATCAAAACTTAACACACTTGCTGAACCACCTGGATGTCAAAGGCAGAGTGAATAGGCAATTTCTAGACAACCGTGGTCGATCCTAGATAGGTGAGACTTTGGTCAAACGGAAGCCTATCTGATATTAAACATAAATTATTACACCATTACGCATACTTTTTTTTGTCACATTCTCATATGATTTTAATGTATGCCCGTTGGACGTAGCGATCTATGACCGAAGGTTATGTCCAGCAGTGGACATTCTGTTGGTGCTGAAGTTAGAATAAGCTATTTAATTAGCGTAAAAACAATCCTCTTACCACGCAACACCTACATTTCTCCTAACTACTAGATAATGTGTTTCCGCACTTTATTTGATCGTTAGGAATCGAGGGCGGGCTGAACCTTTTTCTCCCTAAATAACAAGTCTTTCCAGAAACTAGGTCTTCCTTTTACTATCTAATTAACACTTAGGCAGCCTTAATATGTCTTAGCATAGTATTATATTATTAAACGAACTTAGGAACATACAGAGAAACCGTCTAGGTGAACAGTAATTATTGTCAGATACAACGAAGTTTATAAACGTTTTTGCAAGTATACTAAGTCAATTATTATACAATTGGCATACTGAAAATCATAAATAATAGGTAAGGTAACAACCACTGACGAATGCCGCGAATAGCGAATGCGCCTGACGAAATCAACAAGCAATTGTTAACAATACAGCATTAAGAATAAAACGACAAGCGCTGGAACTATTTATGACTAGATGTAGTTAGCAATTTTACGTTTCAAATTTATTCCTATTCGCTTGTAAGACTTTGCTTATTGACAAATTTCTGGATTATAGGTCAATTGAAAGTACTCTATAAGTTTTGATGTGCTTTCAAGGGAATTCGTCGAAATAAGCGGCAAAAACGGCTGTATCGTTGTATTGCGTTGACTTTAAAAGTTGGATTTTTTCACAGATCAAAGGGAGTTCCGCTTTTCTCTTGACATACAGACGGACAAGCAAGTGATCGTATAACAGTTCCTTTTTTTCATTTTGAGATACGGAACCCTAATGATGACGTTGATTGATTGAAGCACAGACACTAATATTTTAATTGAACTATAATCAATTGTACTTTGACCGCAATGATTGTCAGTTACCTTAATATATCTGGAATATTATAAAAATATCATCACAAGTACTCGTTACACAAAATGCTAACAAAAGAACAACATTTTCTGATTTATAACATTAATATGATATCCGCAGAAACTTGAAACGAAAGGACGACGTCATTTATTTAGAATGCGGAAATCCAAACATTTCTCACGAACGACCAAACATGTTTTTCACACACTCGCATGACAAGGGCAGAAATAAATCAGGGGGCATCAGGCGGCTCTAGCCTTTTTTTCCTTTTTTCCTCACGGGAGAATCATATTTCTTAACAGCTATAAATAACGGATAACAACCCTTCTCAATACTCTATGGGTTTTGTCTGCAACTTCAAATACCATCGTGTGTGTGAATAAAATTGAAATTTGTGGCCATTTTCGACTAGCTTTAATTTATGGATCTGAAAATAGGGCGCCTGCATTTTAGGTGGCTTTCAGTAGTGCTTCAAACTTAGAAATACTTAAGAGAAAAAAATTGAAATTCCAGATTGCGCGCAATGCGCCGTTCTAGAGATACGTTTTTTTTAAAGTTTTGCATAAATGCCTTTTAAGAGGCCGTACACAAAATCGAAAAAGGCCGACTTGGGTACGTGCAACGCGCGATTTAGGTTATTTTATTTCAATTTTTTTTCGATTTTTTAATAAAAAAATTGGAAAGTGAATTAACATTTTTATGAAAGACAGTTTTAAGAGTTTAAAATCAAAGGCAATTTTTCCTATTGTCTCTAAGCCTCTCACATCAAATTTCACAAAATAGTCGCAGGTATGAGGTCAAAAAATCAAAATTAAATAATAATAGTAAAAAAGTAGCTCAATAATTAGATTAAAATTGAAATGATCTTTCATATTGAGCAGTTTTTGCAGTATTTTAACACGCAAAAGAACGACATCGCCAATATTTAGTATACGATACTAAACATCATTTATTGTGGTTTATGAAGTCAGACACTTTAACTAAGTGCAGCCTTCTGCTATCCGAACTCTTCCGTTGATGTCCAGTTTGATTTATTTTACAAATATCACTGCTTTCTTTTATCGTTAGCGAAAACTGAGTAAATATTCAAATGTTTTCGTATTTCGACAGGTAACCAAATATTCATGATAATAAATAACAGATGGGACTCCCAGTTACAAAATGTAAATCTTAATTAACGCCGTTCAAGAAGTTTTACCCTAGCAAAGAAAAAAATCCATTGGCTCTCTTTAAAATTGATTGGCGTTAAAAGGCCGTTCAACCGTGTCCTTTCATTTAAAATTCAATCAAAATAATTTTCTTCTTTCTACGTAATACAATTTTAGAGTTTTAAAATCTGGAAAATAGAATACACACAAAATGTAAGTGTCAAACGAATTATTTTAGATCAATAACAAGAATTTTTTCCCTTAGAATCGAGTTCTCAAAAACATAATTGGTTTGTTAATGGGAAATTTTTTTTTTTTACTACTCGTAGTACCTAATAGATTTGAGGCAGTTAGAATGCTACTCTTTCATCATACCTCCCTTACCATGAGCGTCCCCATCTTGAAACAGCCATCTTCCACAGTCAGGCTCAGTTTCAAGGTCACACATAAGTTTTCAGCACGCGTTTTGTTCATTACATATCACTAGTGGACACGTTCAAAAGAAGTTGAGCCAAAACGGATCCCTATAGTAACTTGTTTTTAAACCTACTTTTGTAAACCTAATTTTGCTTTGTATACGTAATAGTAGCGCAAAGAGCTTGCCGGGAATTGAAGGAATTCGGGGAAGAACGTGACATTACGAATCTAACTTTTAATTCGCAATTCAAAGGAATGTTTGATTTGAAGTTGCGATCGAAGAACAGACGCTTATGATCAACGTTGGAAGTGGTTAGTTGACTAAAAAATAAAGCGTTCAAAAAGAACTAAGAAACCAACTTCAACTGTCCTGTAAGTCTGCTGCAAATTTAAGACTTATATCGTTGTCTCATGGATGCCACTGACAAAACTGGACCAAATGGGACCACATGGGAAGCATCAGCTTTCAAATTAAAAAAAACCCATCAAAATTGGTTCACCCTGTCGAGAGTTCTGAGGTAACAGACATAAAAAAGCATACAGTCGAATTGAGACCTCCGCCTTTTTTGAAGTCGGTTGATTAATTCTCTCACTTGAGAGACCGTGTGAAAAGATAAATAGCTACCAAAGATGTTTTAAATTCGATTAATGTCTTCTCTATTATATATAACCCGTCGAAAAGTAATTCTAGCCACGCGGTGCAAAAAGGTCCATACAAATCGGTCACACGTCGTGACTTGAAGTTGACATATATGAAACTTTTAAAAATATTTGTCTAGAAAAAATGATTTAGTATGTCCATTTCATTTCTTAAAACCTTTCAAAATCGAATGAGATAGAGCTAATAATTTTTGCCATTCCAGTAAGTAAAAAATAATAGCATCCGATGGATTTTTAGAAGTTTTATAAGGCTTCTTATGATTTAAAATATCAACTACCCAATTCCATGAGTGCGGCACCGAACTGTTAACACATCTGACGACATCTTCGTAACTTCTGCCCTATAAGAGATACGGAACCACTGTACAGCTCTACCTACAGCCTTTACAAGCAGCACTTTCTTCACATTACCCTGCTTCGCTTCAATATTTTAGAAAAGCGGTTGTATTTTTGTATATATCTAAACAGATTCGCCTTTAGCCAAAATCTCACTTAATATATAGTTAAAATTTAGTCAAGGATAATAGAACCTTACGTATAAAAAATCCCCTGAGACCGCGTGGTCCGACTGCTCAGTTCGATTACTCGGACTACGCGGAATTGAGATTCCGCGTGGTCCGACTATAGAGATACGAGAACTTTTTACCGTCGGATCGATCGACTAAATAAATCTAACTGTGAGAAAGACAATACAAATTGGAGATTTATTTTGAATGTAGTATATATCTATCTATCGAGGGTTATAGAAATGTGGCTATTATCGCGGGTATCATTTTTTCGTGAATTCTAATTTTGCTAATACACTGTTTTTAAATGTATATAGAAAATACTTTATATCATTCTAAAAATCTGTTTCAATATTTCAAAAGTTAACTGCCCATATCTTGACATACTGATCCTAGACTTATGGTGTCTTTAGCAAAGTCAATGGTCTCGATGAGATCTTCATTTTTGATGACAGCTGTCAAACTTGAAACACTCATATCTCGGAAAATACTGACCGTAGACTAGTGGTGTCTTTACCAAAGTCAAAGGTCTCGATGAGATCTTCATTTTTGATGACAGCTGTCAAACTTGAAACACTCATATCTCGGAAAATACTGACCTTAGACTAGTGGTGTCTTTGGGAAAGTCAAAGGGCTCGATGAGATCTTCATTTTTGATGACAGCTGTCAAACTTGAAACACTCATATCTCGGAAACTAATGACCGTAGACTAGTGGTGTCTTTACCAAAGTCAATGGTCTCGATGAGATCTTCATTTTTGATGACAGCTGTCAAACTTGAAACACTCATATCTCGGAAAATACTGACCGTAGACTAGTGGTGTCTTTGGGAAAGTCAAAGGGCTCGATGAGATCTTCATTTTTGATGACAGCTGTCAAACTTGAAACACTCATATCTCGGAAACTACTGACCGTAGACTAGTGGTGTCTTTACCAAAGTCAAAGGTCTCGATGAGATCTTCATTTTTGATGACAGCTGTCAAACTTGAAACACTCATATCTCGGAAAATACTGACCGTAGACTAGTGGTGTCTTAGACAAAGTCAATGGTCTCGATGAGATCTTCATTTTTGATGACAGCTGTCAAACTTGAAACACTCATATCTCGGAAACTAATGACCGTAGACTAGTGGTGTCTTTATTAAAGTCAAAGGGCTCGATGGAATCTTCATTTTTGATGAGAGCTCTTAAAATCAAAACGACCACATCTTGAAACTAGTAATCTTAGACTGGAAGTGTATTTCATCTAAACTAAAATTGAGGTTTCCTATCAAACAGTCGCCAGTATTTTAATTTAACATTGCAGTGCTCCTGAAAATACGCCTAAAAATGTAATGCCTAAAAGCTCTCGCCTCCACCCAAATCCTCCTTACCGGTACCCATCATCAGCATCGATAAAAATTTATTAATAATGAAACTTATGCGTTTTGTTAGCTAAAATCCTTGTAATCTAAAATACAACTAGACCTAATCAAGAATAAATTAAATATCGAAAACGAAATAAATACCATTTTTGTACAACTAATAAATTACCTCAATTATACTCGTAGGTTTCTGTTTGGATCCTTCGATTTCAGAACCCTTAAATATGTGGTAATGTGTATGACACTTGACAATTACTTAACATTTATTTTCTAAAAAGGTTTGATGAAACTTTGATTTAGGTCTTCTTTGTCATAGCCTGTTCTCATTTAAGTCTGCTGTCGGACTACGCAGTCTCAGGGCTCATACTGCATCAAGACATGAGCATTCTTTCATCAAGTTTAAGTATTCGCGTTATGGCTCTATTTAGTTTGACATCTATCATCAAAAATGAAGATCCCATCGAGACCATTGACTTTGTCTAAGACACCACTAGTCTACGGTCAGTATTTTCCGAGATATGAGTGTTTCAAGTTTGACAGCTGTCATCAAAAATGAAGATCCCATCAAGCCCTTTGACTTTGTCTAAGACACCACTAGTCTACGGTCAGTAGTTTCCGAGATATGAGTGTTTCAAGTTTGACAGCTGTCATCAAAAATGAAGATCTCATCGAGACGTTTGACTTCGTCAAAGACACCACTAGTCTACGGTCAGTATTTTCCGAGATATGAGTGTTTCAAGTTTGATAGCTGTCATCAAAAATGAAGATCTTATCGAGCCCTTTGACTTCGTCAAAGACACCACTAGTCTACGGTCAGTATTTTCCGAGATATGAGTGTTTCAAGTTTGACAGTTCGATATATTTTTATTATTTAGCTAAAATAAAACTACATTGAAATTAAATCTCGTATTATTTTTGTCTTTCTCACATTTAGATTTATTTAGTCGATCCGACGGTAAAAAGTTCTCGTATCTCTATAGTCGGACCACGCGGTCTCAAAAAATGATAGTTCGCGTGGTCCGATTGAGCAGTCGAACCACGCGGAAAAAAAATTCCGCGTGGTCCGAGTAATTGAACTGAGCAGTCGGACCACGCGGTCTCAGGGAAAAAATCTAGTCACTCTGGCCATGAAGAGATCGAGATTTCCAACGAGAGATCGCAGAGAAATTCTAGTCTGTACCAAAAAGGAGCTCCCATTATCGTCACAAAGTGAAATAAGAGTTATTTTTCGCTAATTAAGTCACTATATACCCTGAGCGTCTAGTTAGCATTCGTAAGAAAAATACACAAAAACTAAAACGAGCAAACGGTTGAACGGTTGCAACACGGTGTATTTTGTTTTTCTCTGCTGAGTTTATCTTTGAATGTCAAACGGACTCTTTCTTAACGAGACTTTCCTTAAAGATGCTAGAGTCGCTGAAATAAACTCTTTCTCCTGTAAATAGAAACGAGTATAATTGCTAATTGAGTCGAATCGACCAGTAAATTTTGTTAATTTAAGTGGAGATTGCTTAACGGTGAAGGAAAACATCGTGAGGAAACCTGCATGTCTTGAACAGGCATGTGAAGTCCGCCGATCCGCACTGGGCCCGCGTGGTGGACTATGGCCCATACACTCTCTGTAGGAGAGTAGGCCTGAGCCCCTCCAGTGGGGACATATATAGGCTGTTGATGATGATGATGATGAAGTGGAGATTCACAACCGATTGCAGTTGCATACCACATAGTATTTATTTTCAGGAATTGTGTCTCTAAAATAGAAATGAATAAGAACCATAGTTGAGTTCCATCACATAGGGCCTTTTGAATGACGGACCCGACGAATACTGTTGCCGAATAAACAAGCATAAAGTCAACCATCGAGCTATAAAACGAGCTAGGCTCGGAGGCTCTACGTGAGATAATTTCAGAATGAGGGAATCCGTAGAAGAACATAGCTCTAAAAGTCAGCGAACTGAAGAGGCAATGGGCAAGCCATATCGCATGAAGAACAGATAACCGATGGGAAGTGAAAGTTCTCGAGTGATGACCACCTACCGGGAAACGTGTACCGGTTCGTCCCCAAACTAGATGGATCGACGACCTAGAAGTCGCTGGATGCAAGTGGTTCGGGATCGGTCATTGTGACTTACCATGGAGGAGGCATGTGTCCAGTTGTGGATGTTTCCCAGCTAATGTGATGATGATTGCATTCAAGCCGAGTGATGATGACCGGAAATAAGGACAATACAACTCACTTTCGCATTTATAATATAAGTGTGAATACATATTCGTAGTACACTCTTCTGACTATTAACCACCCGATTTGACATAAGCGTGAAGGCACGGCGATGCGGACGGCCTTATAAGAGACAATATGGAAGCTATTAGGAGAGGAAGCTATTAGCAAAACAATAAAGTTACATACATAATAACATAACAGATCATTACTATCCGTTTATGCGAAGGACAAAATTTCAACACGGTTTCATACTGTTTATTACTAAGGCTGTGTGCACATCTATCGATTGAATTTGGAAGATGTATGGAAAAATAGTTTTGTCTCATTCGATAGTACATGTAAAAAGGTAAATACTTCTATCTTTTTTCGATACGACTAATACTTTTTAGTACATCCCGCCAAAAGGAATTCTAGTCACGCGGTGCTAAAACGCTCCATATAAGTCGGGTGACATTTGTGACGTCACACGTGTTTTTAAAGCGTTAAAATGTTTCATACATTTTAACTTGTTCAATGTTTTCAGTTATCTCGTAAAATAGTCTTTTAATGTGTTATATGCATGTATAATAAAATGTTTTAAATGCAATGAGAAAACTAAATCTAATAAGCATTTTACTATTCGAGGAAATACATTTTTGAGATATTTAGTCCTTGTCAAAAATATTATGTATTTTTATGTTGTTGGGATTTCTTAAATTCGGAAATATCCGGTATGCTATAAAATACAATTCAACCCAATTTGATTTGGTTGCATCTTCCCTATTGTTTTGGTAAGTTGTGTGTTTGTACATGTTCATCTTATCTGTTTTTTCTCCCTATAGGTACTTAAAATATCTTACTTAGAACATTTCATATACTATAACACAGTACCCACATAACTAATTATATATATTTTGTTTTGTGTCTGTTCTTATATTTGTTTCTTCTAATATGCGTAATATTGAGCTATAATGCATTCCTAAATAGTTTTTACAAGAGCTTTGGTATGAAGAAGATAAAACAAAATCAGAACCAGTCTATACCGCGATGTATACGGCTAGTAGCGCCATCTATCGGACTAGTGATTAACATTTCTACAGAAATTAAAAGCAAAATCATATCAAAGTATTTGTTCAATAATAACAGTCAAATACCAAAGTCAATCAATTTAAGAAACGGTTTACACTAGTAATGTGGTAATGTTATGTCAAATTCGTTTTATATTAAATATTTATGTTCTATTAAATAAATTTCGTCGTATGGTGAGAACGATGCTTACGTTTAGCATTTAGCTTAAAAGTTTACGGTTAAAATCGGATGTAAAAGTTTTGAAAATCAGTCCGTTCGCAACAGATTAAGCACATCTGGGACGCAAACCCGTGGCAAAACTATTTACATTTAAATACGAATTACAGACCTGAAATTATAAAACAGGGATGTTATCTACAGATTTTAGAGAATTTAGAAAGGTATATACGCAAAACAACACTAGAATTAAGATACCAGCAGAAATAACTTCACGACAAACTATATGTAAACTGCAAGTTACGAGTATATTCACGACAATGAGTTGCTGGATACAAGTGGCTCGGGACCGATCAATGTGGAATACTTCAGAGGAGGCCTATGTCCAGCTGTGGACGTTTCCCAGCTGATGACGATGATATGTAAATGTAAAGTATCAAGTTTGTGGCGATGACTGGTAGGGAATATTTTCAATGTTTATTGTAGTGAAGCTCTGCTTTACGTCAATTTGTATCGATGCCATTTGCAAAATTTTGGCCTCCACCAGTACCAACTCACAGATCTCTTTATCAAGCTTCTTATACATCTAGACAATGCGAGTGACTAGTGCATAAGTAATTAATGTTTAGTCACAGGACGGACATGTCAAACAAATGTCGTGATATCGGTTCCTATTCGCATACATCGAACGGGTGACGTTTGTGTATACACGTGCATACTGCCGTCCCCTGAACGGGTGTTTTTCTTGCGGGAAGAGGTGGGGTATCGCGGATCGGTGGGAGGCGGTGAACGTCCGTTCGTACGTTGTATTAATTCTGTGGTTTTGTCCGTGTGGACAGGGAATGTCGAGTGCGAGAGACAAGTAATAACAGCGAAAGGATTTGTGCGAGTGAATAGTACAACAATACTTCACAATTCTAATATAATTACATAAATTAATTTACTTTCCCTTGATTATATTATATACATATAACAATTATTGTTATAATATAAAATATTTATTAGCATGTTAGCATAAGTAAACATTTCTTTAAATATAAATTTCGTTTTGTTATGGAAGAGTGAGGCGCTCTGTTACAGGTATTTTTTTTACTTACAAGAGGGTCTCAACCTTGGTTCTGTAAACATTTTTGTGAAATGAAATAAAACAATTTTGAATTTTTGAACTTGACTCCTGCACTTGGCACTCGCATTTACTGCTTCGCAAGACGTACAACGTGTAATGTTGTTTCAGCTCCGCAAGTTGCCTCTGGTCTGCGCGACCCTCATATGGGCGGCGGCGCTTGTCTTCGCCGCCCCAGCTGCCGTGTTCTCCAACACCGTCACCACCCAGGTCTACAACAACGTCACTATTGTCTACTGCACGCCGTACCCGCGTGGGTGGAAGAACTACCAAAAGTAAGTACAGCAAAAATATGGAATGCACTACCGGTTTCCGGGTTCCCCGAAAGCTACATCTTCAAAAGAAGAGTAAATAGGCACCTTCTAGACCAACACGTAACATCGTCAACCTCATCGTCACTTACAATCAGGTGAGATTGAGGTCAAGTGTTGGTCTATCTTCAATATATAAAAAAGTCTCATATAGACATCATTTTTAGGATTCCGTACCCAAAAGGTAACCAACGGGACCCTATAACTATGTATGTCTGTCTGTCACCAGGCTGTATATTATGAACCGTGATAGTTAGACAGTTGAAATTTTAACAGATGATGTATTTCTGTTGCCGCTATTACAACAAATACTAAAAACAGAATAAAATAAACATATAAGACTTTTACGCTTTAAATTTTGAAATTTAACTACCATATGAAAGTGTTTTACTACTATTTTTAAATATTGGGTTTGCACATGGCTTTCGTCTCACCGACGACAAGGGCTTTTGATGGAAGGCGTGCTTACCCACAAGCATACATGTAATGAGGCACTGTCTCTGCTACTTTTCAAACATCTAGTTTTCTTTGCACAAAAACATTATAAACACCTAAAGTAGACAATAAATAGTCTACAAAAAAACAATGATGGAGTCATAAAAACGGAACTTGACGTTTTCCACTTCATACAAAAAATAATAATGCGTAAAATCAATTGTTTTAATGTTTGATGGATTTGCATTTAACCTTCAAAGTCAAACGCCAAGTGATACGGTTAAAAAATCCGTCGTGTGTTACTTTTGCCATTTAAGAAAGAGTTACAGTGTTTTTGTAATTCAACTTTTTTCATCAACTTAAATACTAAACTGTTATCGTTTTACTAGCTGCTCTACTCTAACTAAACTCTAACTAAATTGTTCTTATACGTGAACGATTTGAATTTTATTTTATTTGGGTAATGGAACTCTTTCACATATGTATCGTACAGCTTACATATTCAAAAGGCATGAAAATACATTATTTTACCATTTAGGCTTTTAGCTCTTAGGCTTTTGATACGTGTTTCAAACACCATGCTAGTCAAATGGTTATTCTTTGTTTGACTTAGATAAAAACGAACACGAATTTGTAATTTTCTCAATGTATCTACATATTCAAACTGGTACATTTATTACATAAAATAGACAGTAATATTAGAGAAGCTCTACAACGTTGTATCCGGTCATGTGTACGAGGGGCATACCGAAATGATCGGGAATATAAAACAATACATACAGGAAATAACTAAATTTATTTTTATTGCTTTTCGAAGTATTCTCCGTTGCAGTTAATGCACTTTTGCATTCGTTCGAACCAATTATTATAGCAGCAATTCCAGTCCGAAGTTGACATGGTCAAAATCGTCGATTTGTATGCTTCCACTGCTTCTTCTGGACCTTGAAACCGCTGACCACGCAATAAATCTTTGATTCTAGGGAATGTAAAGTAATCATTGGGACTCAGATCAGGGCTGTATGGAGGATGATCCATTAATTCAACGTTTTCCTGCTTCAAAAACTCGCTTGTTTTCTGAGCGGTGTGAGAGCTCGCATTATCGTGATGGAGGATTATGCATCGTTTCAGGTTACCTCTACGGAGTTCGGATATCATCTGTGGCAAACAAACCGTTGTATACCAATCAGCGGTAACCGTTCTCCGTTCCTCTAAGGGAACTGTGACTACATGTCCTGTTTTCGCGACAAACGAAGCGACCATTTTCTTCGATACGCTGCGAGAGCGGACAACTTTTGTTGGCTTGATCTCACCTGCGAAGACCCAGACAGCCGACTGATGCTTTCTTTCTGGCTCATATGAATAGATCCATGATTCATCACCAGAGACAATGTTATAAACTGCTTTTGACTTTCCTCCGTTGAAGCGTTGCAGAGTAGACCGGCACCAATTGACACGAGCCGCCTTTTGCTCTTCGGACAAATTATGGGGCACCCAGCGGGAAACTAGCTTTCTCACTCCCAGTTCACCATGTAAAACAGTTTGGATCGCAGTCATACCTATCCCTAAAGTAGCCCGAATCTGCTCATATGTAATATGTCGGTCATCCTGTATCATTCGGCGCACAACAGCGACATTTTCTGGTGTAACCGCTGTTTTTGGCCGGCCTGTGGAAGGTACGGTGCCAAGAGAAGCACGTCCACGCCGGAATTCAGAATACCAGCGATATATTGTCGTCTGGCTAGGCGCTTCACTCTTGAATATAGATATAAGCTCAGCGAGACATTGTCCCTGAGATAATCCTCGTCGAAAGTTGTAAAAAATTATGGCACGGAAACTTTCTCTTGTAAGCTCCATTTTTTTATCGACCTATCAATTTCAAACTGATATTGTTCTTTAAAAAAAAAAATTTTTTTTTTAATTCTGTCAATTGTATTCGATTTTCAACTAACCAGTGTTTATTCATCAAAAAGAGTTTTTAATCTAATTAAATCGAAAGTACTCGATTACCGATCTTTTCGGTATGCCCCTCGTACACTGTTCAATGCGTGTTCAAACCTTAGCCTGTCTGTCTGTCTTCCATGATTCAATTATCTCATTTTGTCTTTGAAGTGAACGGTGAGGGTTGAATCTGGAATTAATTGGATCTGAATCGTCGCCAGGCTTCAATTTTATCGTGATTTACTTCAATAGATACAACTGGTCTATATCTAGCTGTTACCCACGGCTTCTTACGAGTAGTTTTTCATTTCAGATTTTTTCATAGCATAGCGTTTGTGTGGGGATATGGGGACGGGGGACATCGCCCGAAGAACCGATAGCCGGTGGGGAGTAAAGGGTCTCGAGTGGCGACCACGTACCGGGCCGTCCCCCTACTAGATGGACCGACAACCTGGTTAAGGTCGCGGGGAGTCGCTGGATGCAGGTGTCTCGGGACCGGTCAATGTGGCGTGGCGTACCATGAAGGAGGCTTACGTCCAGCAGTAGATGTTTCCTGGCTTATGATGATGGGAACAGTGGTAGATCAGAGTTGGTTAGAGCGTCTATCTAGAACGTTCATTCGAGGTACTTGTAAGACCCTGGATCGAACACGTGAGAAGAAGGACACTATGAGCACATTCGTGTGTGTGTGTGAGTCTACCGCATAGCTTAGCGCTTTATGCGTCCAATAGAATAACGCGTTATTAATGCTGTTGTGCCTGCCCGGGCTGCCGCGCTACTGCAGCGCGTTAACCATGTTCTCCAAGGTGCACACAGACAGCTTTAAGAGGGTATGATGGTGTCAAAGCGCCCATGCAAACGAAGTCCAGTCATATTTTGAGTATTAAGCTATGAAAATCTATGAATTTTCAAGACACAATCTAGAAACAAATATCTGTGTCGGTGGTGAGTCAGATTTTCGTTTAAATATATACTTCCAGAGTAACAGGGCGTCAAAAAATTGTATTTTACGGTAATAAAAAGCCCCAACTTTGAACCTGATTTACAAGAGTATGAATCAATTTAGAACAATTTGGAAAAACCACCGACATCTGAAATTTCATTAGTATACTGTATTAAAAAAATGGTTACATAATATACTGTATCCTTCAAATGATCCCTGGACTACGAAACATCCAAATAACGGGTGGATAACTTCGCGTAGTGTATGCTGTCTCACCGTACGCGCTCGGGTAGGATAGGACTCGGATAGGGACAGCTACAAAACAATCCAAATTTGAACGCGACAACGTGGTCTAACCAACATAGCCTCTTAATGCCGTCCTCAGAATAGATTAGCGACTTTGGCAAGTCGAGTGCGCCCCAGCTACAATCGCATCCTTCAGGATAGGACCATAGCGTGTTGTGACTGTCCCGTTATGCGACATTTTCAGTTCTTAATACTTATTAACATAGTTATAAGCAGTACTGACTATGGATCTTTGACTTCTGAGAATACAACTATTCACTAGTCACTAGATAAAGTGTGTAAATTACGTACTAAATTGTTGTAGTAGTGGTATGCAGCATTAGACTGGCACCGATGTCACAGTTCGCAGTGCAGTCATAAAGTACCACTCGACATATCATCTAAATGACTTATAGGTACACTATAAAAACATAATTCAGATATTTGAGTAAAGACGATCCATCTCCATCAAAGTTTCATACTAAATTTTTGTTGCCATAATCTTTTAAAATATAATATTAGATTTGTGTAGTAACTATCTCAAAATAGGATATCAGATTGTGATGTCGCGAAATGAGTAACTTCACAGTGAATCACAATTTTCAGTTTAAACACTTTTTTCGATTATTGTTCAAAGCGCCATCTATGACCCATTAGCTGCGTAACGGCTATTGTAGCTGACTTATAGTTGTAAATTAATGATATTTATTTCGCGACACTATAATTTCATTTGGTATTTTTAGGTACTTACTTATCAACGCTATTCTATTTTAAAAGATTATGGCAACAGAAATTTAGTATGGAAGCTTTACGAGAGGGATAACGTTAATGTAACAAGCAAGCGAATAAAATTTACTCATTGCTTTTATTACATATATCTAGAGATGCACCTGTTTGTAATATATGAGCAATTTGTTTGACGGTACTGTTCCATTCAGAGTACCTTTAGGCAACACCACCAGGCACTTAAACTGTACTTGAGATCTCGACAAGATTACAGTAATTAATACGTATAATCCGTCTAAGGCGACATATACGAACTGAATTGGATTCGTGAATAAGTCTCATGTTATGAAACACAATCGCGTGGATCGTGTGGATAAAGCGCGGACTCTCAATCTGAGAGTTCCGGGTTAGAATCCAGCCGTGTACCTATGAGTTGTTTTTGCAATTCAAGTACATTATCCGATTGCTTAACGGTGAAGGAAAGCATCGTGAGGAACCCTGCATGTCTTGATCAGGCATGTGAAGTCCGCCAATACGCATTGGGCCCTCGTGGACTATGGCCCACACACTCTCTGTAGGAGAGTAGGCCTGAGCCCCAGCAGTGGGGACGTATATAGGCTGTTGATGTATGAAACACATCTTCAAATCGATTTTCGGCGACAAAAGTGGCACAGTAATTATTATGTATGAGTACTCGACTCCTGCCTGCCCAAAAATCTTCAGAATTGTGCACCCTAAAATGTTAGCCCTTAGAGGTAATTATCTGGGTATATATTTTGTTTTTGTTTATTTTCTCAAAACAACAACAACAACAAAACTTTCTGAAGTGGGACCACCGCTGAAATATGATCTACCAAACAAACAAAAAAGAATCATCAATATAGATTCTAATTGGCAGTGTTATCGCGCAACATACCTACGAAAAAAACATACAATTGAGAACTTCCTCCTTTTTTAAAGTCGGTTGAAAATAGTATACGAACACAGTCATGTGCATTGCCGAGCCAATGAAGTGATAAATGTCGTAGGCGCCAATGCACGAACGATGTACCAAATTTCATGTTTCTACCTCAAGAATAGCACAGTTTTATAACTTTTCATCTTTACAGAATGCCTTCCCATAAGGATTAGGATAAAATTATAGTATATTTCTTGATGTTAAAAAAATTGGTACTTTAGATAATAAATTTTCTCTTTTAAAACTGAAGTAATACTTTGGCAAGCGGTTCAGTTTGGGAGTTGATATGGAAATCAATCTTTTAGGGACGACTGAAGTATCCTAACGAAAAATTTATTTTCAGATGGATGACCCTGGCCAAAGCCATCATCTACTACGGTCTACCTCTGCTGGTCATCACGTTCTTCTACTCGCTAATGGCGCAGAGACTCCTGGCCAGCACGAGGGAGATGCCTGGGGCTCTTCACGGCGGCCAGGGAGAGGCACAGGCGAAAGCCAGGAAGTCAGTAGCTTGTATGGTGCTGATATTTGTCATTGGTGAGTTGGGCCAGAGTTTTGTGTACTTTTTTCGTATTATATTTTTTTCATACGAAAATGTCGAGTTGTTGTTGTTAATAGTGAAGCAGCGAAGGTACTGCTATAACGAATAAAAAACTGATTTTATATAAACATTTTTAATAATATTTTTTTTATTATCGCTACAATATGTCACCTGAAAAGGCAAGATTTGACGGAACTACTCGTACCTATATGTTTTTGCGTAAAATGTATTACCAACTTCAAATATTTGTACTCGAATCTAAGCACAATAAAGATAATATTGAAATAAAGAAGGACAATGGAAATAAATTTCTGAAATGGATTTCTTGGTTAAATTTTAAAATATAGCATTTGCAATTTTTGGGGAAACATACGATTTATATTCTAGTCCGTATTATGATCGCTTTTGAAAATATCCTTTCTGTGACTATAGTGAAAGAGTAAAGTGGAAGTAAACGACACGATCCGTTCTATGGAAACGTTTTTACGAACGAAATAAAGGTAACGGCGAACACGAATGTTGGTATTCCGCAAATGTTCGCACTCATATTCGTGCCATCAAATAGTTGTTACAGTGTTTTAGGAAATATAATAATTAAGGCATCGGAAGAAGCGTGCACTAAGTACGACTTACTAGGATTATACTCATGTGCTCAAATTTTACTCAAGCTTACAACTTTTGAGGAATGTGTAACTTTGTGTTAGCAAAAAAGCAAAATAAATCGATCCCCGTGAAAAAGTCAGTGAAGCATTGAGTAGGCCAAGGCAAGAGACGTTTTGAGAGAGTCTGAGAGTGAGATATGAGTGACATATGTCATATTTAAACGTCATATGACTGAGTCATCATCATCATCAGCCGGGAAACGTCCACTGCTGGACATAGGCCTCCCTCATGGTACGCCACATCGACCGGTCCCGAGCCACCTGCATCCAGCGACTCCCCGCGACTCGACGACTCGACGACGCGAGGTCGTCGGTCCATCTAGTGGGGGGACGGCCTGGTAGACGTTTCCCGGTACGTGGTCGCCACTCGAGAACCTTTACTCCCCACCGGTTATCGGTTCTTCGAGCGATGTGGCCTGCCCATTGCCACTTCAGCTCACTGACTCGTCGAGCTATGTCGGTGACCTTCGTTCGTCTACGGATTTCCTCATTACGGACCTTATCACGTAGAGAAATTCCGAGAGAAATGACTGAGTGACCTGACGTAAAGAAGAGACCGCAGTTCTTTATTTCAGCGGAGCATTTGAGTTTTCACAAAAGTTTTCACCAACATAGTCACGCGTAAGATTTCACTTGCTTATGGAATTGGAAATTGCATACTCACCAATTGACTTATCGATGAGAACCAACTTTTACCTTACAGAATCGAACTACAGGTGTGGATATATTGAATTTGACGTGCACTTTGAAGATTAAAGAATTATGAATTCATATCGTAACATAACTCTACGTCAAGTATAACAAAAAAATTGAAATAACGTCATCGCAAACGCGTAAAAGGAGCTTCAATACGGATACGTTAAATATTGACGCACCAAATCGACAAATGTAGCACGGGCAGAGCCAATATAGCATGTCAAGTTTTCAAGGAAAATGATGTATTTCCATGAACAGTACTTATTCTGTCGATTTTTGCCTTGTTTGTAGATATTTTTTACCTGCTTCCTTATCTACGAAAGCAATTAATTGAAAATTAAAATAGGGCGAAACGTTAGTCAAATTACTGATTTGCCTTCGGAACGAAAACAATTCATTTAAAAAGGAATCATTAAACGTGTTGGACCTACCTATAAAATTGATGTCTTTGAAGGTGGTGTTTGAATGTGAGATTAATTGTGCTGCTTTAAAACATTTCTGTTTGAATTTAATTCATCATCATCATCATCATCAGCCGGGAAACGTCCACTGCTGGACATAGGCCTCCCTCATGGTACGCCACATCGACCGGTCCCGAGCCACCTGCATCCAGCGACTCCCCGCGAATCTAACCAGGCCGTCGGTCCATCTAGTAAGGGGACGGCCTGGTAGACGTTTCCCGGTACGTGGTCGCCACTCGAGAATGTCCGTCCGAGTACAGGATGAATGCACGAAACCGATCCAAGTGCAGAAAGGTGCAAGACAGGGTGACGTTATATCCCCGAAACTCTTCACCACTGCACTGGAAGATGTTTTCAAGCTTCTGAACTGGAAAGGACTGGGCATCAACATCAACGGCGACTATATCACTCACCTTCGATTTGCCGATGACATAGTCATAACGGCAGAATCCTTGGAGGATCTGAACGTAATGCTCAATGACCTCAACAGAGTTTCCCAACAGGTAGGGTTAAAAATGAACATGGACAAGACGAAAATCATGTCAAATGTACATGTTGCACCTATGCCGGTAGTGGTTGGGAACACTACAATCGAAGTTGTAGACGAGTATGTATACCTGGGACAGATCGTTCAACTAGGTAGGTCCAACTTCGACAAAGAGGTCAACCGAAGAATCCAACTCGGCTGGGCAGCGTTCGGGAAATTACGGCATATCTTCTCGTCCAAAATACCTCAGCGTCTAAAGACAAAAGTCTTTGATCAGTGCGTGTTGCCAGTGATGACATACGGAACCGAAACGTGGTCTTTTACTGTGGGCCGAATAAACAAGCTCAAAGTCACTCAGCGAGCTATGCTCGGAATTTCTCTACGTGATAAGGTCCGGAATGAGGAAATCCGTAGACGAACGAGGGTCACCGACATAGCTCGACGAGTCAGTGAGCTGAAGTGGCAATGGGTAGGCCACATCGCTCGAAGAACCGATAACCGGTGGGGAGTAAAGGTGAATTTAATTAATGATAAATATTTTTCATTATTATTTTTGAAAATAAAACCACGCTTGGACCACGAAATTCATCTGATGGTGACGCCGTGATGATAATGATGCTACTCGCATGGTCAAGTCTGGAAAGTTCTTGTTAACCTTTGACTTAGACATTGTAAGTTAGACATCTAACTGTATTGAAATACAGTGCGTTTACCAGTACGAACTTTAAACAATATACGATTTAAAAAAAAGTTTATTCAAATGATGTAATTTGTGCTATGGCGGTAGTTCTTTATGAATAAAATTAGTGTTTCCATTCTTTGTAAATTGTAGGATAAAGACAATAAGAAATGAGAAATATATACACAATAAGGAATAAAGGAGATATAAAGGTCAGAATACATTGTCAGGAATATAAGACAGCAAAAATGATTATTGTCTTAGGTATGTCATTAACTTATCACAAAAGTCATAGACGACCGAAACCGAAATTCGTCCAAACAATGTGAATTGATGCTGAGAGCTGAGACAGCTAGCTTCTCATAATTAATGTAATGCCAATGTTATCATTCATAACAAAGTGGAACTGAGACGAATGTTTTGATTTTACATTAGAGTTAGTTTGCATTGGCGGATATACTTGTGCGAGTAATTCCAGTGCCTCAAATATACACGCAGCAATTAAAACTTCAAATCCCGTGGTTTGATTACCCAAGGGATATAACGGTAATTTGTGAGCGTTCCATGACTTGAACTGCTTTAATTTAAATGTTATGACCGTAGCATTGCCACCAAGGGAAACGTTTAGCTTTAGTCAAGTAATTCTTCACCTTAAAAGATAGAGGTCCGTGGTTTTACCCTGGCCTACCCTTAGTACTTAGCCTTCCGCAAACATATTCGCGGTAGTTCTAGTTTCAGACGCTTTTGTTGTTTATTGAATTTGAATTCACTTTATTCATTTGGTGTCATATGTACATTTATGGAGTCTATTAACTAAATTATTCAAAACAAGTTTTACGATATTCGGTACGTGTCAAAACTACGAAGTCAATCATTACCAATTCTTCATGAGCACACTTATATGGACTTTGATTTTACTTACTATTAGCATTATATTCTTATTGTGTTATCGATAAACGACCTTACACCTGGCTCATGTAGCTACTATCTGTCGTAGAGATACTAAGCGGGAACAACAAACCACGAAGGTATCTTACTTTTAAGATAATCGAGTGTTTCAATCTGCAATGTCCTAACTAAACTGGGGAAAGTCTTACTAAGTTATTTTTGACAATGTCCTCACCGGGAATCTAATCCGGGACCTCTGAGTCTGACGCTCAGACAACTGCGTCACAGAGGCCGTAGCTCTTTAGCTAACATAAACGTCCATCACGATGGCTTGAGCATTTAAAGTGGTATATTAGGTAACTCTGATATTTATCTTCATTTCCACTGCTGGACATAGGCCTCCCTCATGGTACGCCACATCGACCGGTCCCTAGCCACCTGCATCCAGCGACTCCCTGCGACTCTAACCAGGTCGTCGGTCCATCTAGTAGGGGGATGGCCTGGTAGACGTTTCCCGGTACGTGGTCGCCACTCGAGAACCTTTACTCCCCACAGGTTATCGGTTCTTCGAGCGATGTGGCTGCCCATTGCCACTTCAGCTCACTGACTCGTCGAGCTATATTTATCTTACACAGTCAATAATAATGCCAAAAATATTTGTAGATATTTGGAAAAACGTCTCGCCCCTACACTCAGCAGTCGGTAAATCTTGGAAAGAGGCTCACACTAATCTGACGCGCTGTCCCCAATGTGATAAATTGTGAAGCTCGAATGTGTAGTGTTGGTACTCGTTGGAAAAGGGACCAAGAATTGCCGCTTTTGTAGTCAATGTGGCGGCATTCTATATTAATGTTAGGCGATGAAATGAAATATGTCAACCATTGATAAAATGGAAGGACAGATTTGCAAACCTAATGGCTATCGACCGCTTAGTAACACCTGCGTCAGAATGTAGGAGGTGAATAAAACACCATGCTGAACGTACGCCATTGTTCTCGTGTGAGATTTAGAGACGTAAAATTGTTTACACTGTAACTTTGAAAAGTCTAACGTAAAAGATAAACCTACCTAAATATCTAACTGATTTAATGGGAGGATTTGCTACGTTATGATCACCACTGTTGTTGCAAGTTAGAAGTTTTTATGACATGACATCTAAAGCTGAAAAACCTTATTTTCCGTGCTAAATAACGCTTGTAAAGTCGTAGTAGGGTAAAAGAAATGTAGCACGCTAGGTTTTATACAGATATCGGTAACTTCGTCATCTGACTGAAAAGCAGGTCTGCCGGCGGCTTGCCAACGGTAGACCTGAGCCCATCGGCCGTTTTGTTCCGAGTAGTTATTAAGATTTACCTATAGATATACTATTTTACAAGTTAATAGAGGAACAAATAAAAGTATTTTTATTTATTTTTATTATTTATCTATTCTACATTAAATAGCGCCTATGAAGTAAATATGTAGTACGTAAAGAAAGCGTGGCCCCCGCGGTATTCATATAATACAGATCTCGGTGCTTGCGTCATCTAACGTCATCTAATGTTAAAATCACTTATGTGCCTGGAGTAAACAGCACTTGTGAAGCAATAGAAGGCACAGAAAGTTTGGAACCCTCGGTGTTTATATTCTCGTAGTACAGATCACGGCACTTGCGTCATCTTCAAATCACTTATTTGCCACTACTAAATAACGTTTGCATGTGTTTTTTCTACAGATATAGGTACCTCAAAGTACATAAGTTATGTACTGGAACTAAATAGCGCTTTCGGATTCATATTACGTAGATTTGATGTTCGGTGAACATTCGGTGTAGATACTGAGCACAGTTTTTGCGACAGTACCAGATTATATTGTATATGCCTTGGTCAGTACTCGTAGATCTGGTATCTGCAATACTTCACTTAGGCCTCTTTTACTACCTCCACGGTTATCATGGAAAGTATACATTTAATATGTCAACAGACTTATGAAGTTATGTCGCTTCGCCTGCATACATATTGTAGCAAGTTATCAATCATCCCCATTTACAATTAATGAAATCAATTTCATTCAATGTTTTCAATTTATCCTATACAATTAAAAACTTATGAGTAATATAAGAAGCTAATCAGTTTAGTGTCACTGAATTGATAGTCATAGTTTAACAAGTCGTTGCACACATAAAGCACAAAGGCAGGAAAACCTTGACATCGATGTCTTATCCTAAAATACATTTGTCTCTTTTTAACAAAGGGCATTAGTAATAGGGCGAAGAGTACAGCCTTATGTGGCAAGCTTCAATGTTAATTCATACTCCATCTAATGAGCTAATGTATTTGGTTTGCAGTGTTCTTCATTTGTTTCCTGCCATATCATGCGTTTGAAGTGTGGTTTCATCTGTCACCGACCGCTGAAACCGACTACAATGATTGGACGCACGCCTTGAGGATAATTGGCTTTTGTCTAAGGTAATTACTAAAATTAATCACCATGCATGTACTGTACACATCGCGGTACAAAAGGAACACAGCTCATCACAAATGTATTACCAATCATTTACATTGGAATCACTCAAACTTTGAATAAGTTAACGTCGGGTACCTGTAAAATGAGTACCTCAAAAGTGTATGTCTACTATGAAATTGTACCGTAAAATTTGTTTGGCTTCTGTTTGGGTTGAGTGGTAAAGGGTATTCGATTTAACTCATTCAAAAGTAAAGCAAATCTAAAGCAATATATTTTTTTAAGCGCTATATTCTTGTGACGACTTTATCTACATGGATATTAAAATTTATCCCAAGATGGTCCCTTTACATTTTGTATATCTGTGCCTTTGATCCAAATCTATTCAACCGTTTATGTGTGTCTAAAAAACGTCGTGGTAGCTAGTTGGGTAGAGCGTCAGTCTTTGAACAATCGAGGTCTAGGTTCGATCCTGGCTACCAAAGAGTTACAATTTGCTATTTGAAATTTATGTACGAATGATAATCATTACCATTGGCTTTTCGGTGAAGGAAAAAATCGTGAGGAAACGTACACACTACTGAGATGAAATTCAAAGGTGTGTGACTATGGCCCATACACTCTCTGTAGGAGAGTAGGTCTGAGCCCCTGCAGTGGGGACATATCATAGGCTGTTGATGTGTGTGTCTGAGTCATAGACAAACAAACTTTCGCTTTAAATATAAGGTCCTCTGTATGATAAATGCTTACATCAGTTTATGTAATATTGGTTTTCACAGTTAGATTTTGTTGTTACATAAGAAGATTCTATCAAACTCACTTAGCTCACGATACAAAGGATGTAAATAACGTAGGCACTACAACAATAAAATTATAGGACCTAGTAAATTCAATTTTCTCGTATTTAGTACTTGGAGCCTATATCTATGGGCTTTGTGTATTTTGAGAGGTATTGTGTTTTATATATTTTCTTGTATTTTGCCGAACAAATGAACAAGTTTCATCAAGTAGGATCAAGGGATCGAAGCTCTAGCCTTAGTTTGTCGAATGACAATGAAATATACTTGTATATCTATATCAGATTTATGAGCAGTGTAATTGGACAGCAGACCAGCTTCAAACTTCAACTTTTACAAAATCTTATCCAAAAAGTGTTGTCATTCACTTTTTTGGATAAGATTTTGTAAAACACCAAAATTAGATTACTAATCACGGATTTCTAAATACATGTCTTCAGCAATACATAAAATAAATTATTATTGATTTTATTGTATAAACTTTTCAGGCTTGATATTGATATTTACTTCATGATTTACAATCGACTTGGATTCGAATCAAATCTTAAGTAAGAACTTAGAAACCAAATGCGAACTTAAGAATCTACTTTGGCTACCGTCCAGCATATGTCTGCTTGTGTCTAGAAGTGATTTTTTGCAATTTCCCAAAAGTATATACTATTATGTTATTTTAGTACTACGAGTATACTTGACTTCACTTGTGCCTAGTTTGTCATTATCGTAGTCACGTATATATAACATTTTAAATTCGTTGATAACTGAAGTAAGTTATTCCCCTAAGAGATGCAAGATTGGGTTCCTTGACCTCATAAAGTGATCGTTAGCACAGTGAAAGTGAAGTGAAATATCAAGTTATATTGTACTTTTAGGGCAGATATTCAATGGCAAGCGATTTACCCGTCAGCAAATTCTTGTAATATTCGTATACGCAACAGCGCCTATCAACACATCTGACCACATGAGTGAATCAGAAAGAGGAAAATGAGTCAACGTACCCCATTACCCTCCATGCAAGTTTATTTAATTCGCTCAGAATGCTTCAATATAAACTTTTTTTTACTATCTTTTGAAATAAAGTGGTCATTGATCAGTAATTACAACTTTAATGCCAGCTACAATAGCCTTTATGCAGCGAATGTCCCTAATTAGCATTTTGAACAATGTCAAAAAAAGTGTGCAAATATACAAAATTAAGATTAAATATGAAGTATAATTTTTAGGTGATTATTGCACAAAGACAGCTTTTATAAAAAAATGGCCAAAAATCTTAGCATGAGCCTTATGCCGGATATTCATTGCGTTCGTTTCGCACGCGCTCTGCACTGGTTATTATGCTCCGTTGCTGAATCTTTATTTAATATTTAGGTAGTATACAATGATGATTCATATTAATTGCTGGTTCCTAATTGTCCTCAGTTTCTTAAACTCCTGCGTGAACCCAGTAGCACTGTACTGCGTGAGTGGGGTGTTCCGACAACACTTCAACCGGTACCTCTGCTGTCGGCGTGCAGCGCTCCACCCTACATGCAGCTCCAGATTGTCAAGAAGCGCCATCTGCGAGACTTCCTTCAGAAGCACACATCGACATCGATGCAACAGGTTAGAATGGTATATTTCTCACAAATGTAGCAAGCGTCTGATGATAGATAAAAATAACATTGAATCTGGTTGAAGTTCACCTTTTAAAATATATAGGCTAGGATATGCATGCGTTTCATCACAAAATAATTAATTTCATATGCCTAGCATATTTAACAGAGATATCCCGATTGTAGCGCTCGGCAAACAGCAGAGTTCAAATCCTTATCAGCGTGCAAAGTAAACGAGGAAGCGAAACGCTTCTTTTAAAATGTATGAATATCAATTAATATACTGGTAAGGTAACTCAGCGGGGTATTTCTGGTTGAACGATTATAGCAGGAGGAGGGTGGAATTGGGTCATATAGTTCGACCATATTGAGGTCTTCAACCCTAGAGATATCGTCCGATATATTCTCGTTCTCTAGGTAGACAAGGACCACACCTCGTGTCTCAAATAAAAAATAAATCGACCATATTTGACAAAGACGTCATCTAGCTGACTTTTCTAATAAATACTTTGAAGAATGTTTCCTGTCGAGATCACAAGCAAGATATAAAAATTAATACACAGGTACATACAAGATGTTGTATATATGTGCTTAACTACACCAAATCTAATTTACTGAATAAAATTGCTCTCAATATTTTTAAAGTTTCAATTAATTCATCAAAACTATCAAGCAAAACTAACAATAATCTAGTGAAGTGAAATTGTGTCTATCTGTGAACTATCCCTATCTTGTAGAATTAGATCATTTACATACCCATTCCCTTATTGTGATTCCAACTAAATTGTGGAACGGTGATTTCTATCAACTATTACAGAAACCCAACAGAGAGCGTTGTGATATCAAACTACGACTACGGAAGCACTAAGAAGAAGAGCAATATCATTTCCAGGAACAGTGCGGACGGGGTCACGATAATGACTATTAGGGACAGTAATGACTATTTAACGGGGGAGGATAATGAGAAGTGCGTCAACAGATAGACGCTCTATTGTGCTGGCGGTGGTATTGGGAGAACTTAGAACATAAGTGATAGTTATCAAACTTTTAACGAGTCTGTTGTACAGTTTAGTTTAGTTGTGATATAAGTAATTGATGTTCAATTTAATTGAATGTTGAAGTTGGTGTTGTTGGTAGAGTTTGTGCTTCGATTAAGTACCCAAAGCGTGTAGCGACTTGTCATCAGTTTCAAAGCCACATATCAAGCTCATATATTTACTGTAGCAAACCTCTACAGCGCTTATGATACGAGGTCAACGTATAGTGAAAATGCGTATATTTCCGTCTGCCTCCACCAATTATGCCACCACTAACGCCACCATGGTGGCACATATTACTTAGACTAGATACTTACTTATTAATAGACAGCGGTGCGGTTGGGGAAGATAGAGCTTTCTATTCCCGTCTGCCAACCTGTGGGGGAAGAAACAAATATACGGTGAAAATATATCCATACTAATATTATAAATGGTAACGTAACGTGCCTTTGACGTTTTACCGTCGTAAACTTTTTATCCCGCTCGAGCAAGTACTTGCCGTGGGATCTTTTCCGACGTCTACGTGGAAGAAGAAGGGCTAGAGCATTAGCTCCTTTTAAGTTTGATCATAATATGTATACATGTGTATCTACTTAAAATACGAGATGTTATAATTTTAATGACAAAACCTGTCGAAATAAACGCTTCGTCGAATATTTGATGGATATCAGCTGGTATCCTCATTTATGAGTTGGATCTCATCTTCAATACGTACGTTAATAATTAGATTGTTATGACAAGCAAAATATGAGCGTATTTTTGTTTCAAATTGTTCAAACAAATATTGGAAAATTGTAGCACAAACTCTTACACATTCGACCAATACAACAGTTTTAAACGATTCAGTAACTAGATGTACGTAATGATAAGAAACACTGTAAAGTTCTGTAAATAAATTGATCGTTTGTAAGTATAAGTGACACGTATCGGCTGTCAAATTTAAGTTTAATTTTCAAGACTGTTTTTCTCTTAAAGTACCATGTCAACCATCAAATCAATCAAATAAATTTATTTTGTCCAACATATGTATTAAAGATCTCATATTAAACAACGGTCGCTATGTGGAGCCTTGCGGCGTACAAATATATATATATACATAATTATATGTTTAAAATAATATTAAATTTAATACAAATCAAATAATAATAAAGTCAATATCCCACTCATTATCACACTCTCAATAACACACATTCAATATCAACCATATCCCACTAAGATTTTTTTTAGGATTAACGTCGTTTCGAGACGTTACAAAATAGATAAAT
Source organism: Carcina quercana (assembly GCA_910589575.2). Classification (NCBI taxonomy): domain Eukaryota; kingdom Metazoa; phylum Arthropoda; class Insecta; order Lepidoptera; family Depressariidae; genus Carcina; species Carcina quercana. The sequence goes on from OU342442.1 coordinate 4,044,697, forward strand.
GTCATATTCTTGTCACAAATGATGTCAGCTAAACATAACTTATATATCTTTTACTCACCCAATGGTTGTCATAAAAATGTTGATTGAAATTGAATGGTGCAACAGATCCAATGGACTCAACAATGTATAACAATTTCTAAGCAGCGTTTTATAAAGTTTTCGTTGCAATGAACAAAACTTTGCAATTGTTATTCTCTTATTATGTCGACTTCACCTTAGTCATGGTTCTTATTTGTTTATAGCATATTATAGCAATTGTTTTTTTGTTTGAAATAAATTCGTAAGTTATATTAAGACGACTCACTGATTATTTTCTCGTTGGCTCGCGAGAGAGCAATAGCGATATTTACTTCCTTGGCGGCAGAAAGAGATATGCATAGCATCACATTGTCTCAAGAAAATCAACGTAAGCGAAAAATCATTCCTTGCTTTGAAAACTAGAAGATCAATTTTAAAGAAATCGTTGGTGCTAAACTTAGGAACCATAATAGGCTATTTGACTGGTTTTTTGGATCAATCTCATATTATTCAGTAGAGTTTAAGGAACCCAGAAAAAGTTGTATTTTTCAATTCTGGTACATATTTACTGAAAAATGTTGAATTAAAAATTCAATATTTAATGAGCGCGCCAAAACGCTAATTTGACAATATGGGTCTGCGATGGCTTCGGTGACGTCACTTGCCTGTACTATAATCGGTGGTACATGTCACCCACATACATTTGTGCAAATTTTCGAAAGCTATCATTACAAGCACGTGAACAAGTTTACAGGCCAGTGACGTATTCATTAGACAGACCAATCAGGACCGTTTTGTGTCACGTGACAAACATCAGAAAATATGCATTTTTATTTACGGATTTTTGAATGAATAAATTATTATTTTTAATTTCCGATAGTAAATTACCATTCTTAAACTTATAATACATACTGATTACATTAATTAAAATTTTATTTTTAACATGGTCAAATAGCCTATTTACTTCATAAAAAAAAAACACAAAAACAAACTAATAATCTTAGGTAGATTCCTAATGTTGATAAGGTCCGGAATGAGGAAATCCGTAGACGAACGAAGGTCACCGACATAGCTCGACGAGTCAGTGGCAGGCAGGCCACATCGCTCGAAGAACCGATAACCGGTGGGGAGTAAAGGTTCTCGAGTGGCGACCACGTACCGGGAAACGTCTACCAGGCCGTCCCCCCACTAGATGGACCGACGACCTGGTTAGAGTCGCAGGGAGTCGCTGGATGCGGGTGGCTCGGGACCGGTCGATGTGGCGATGAGGGAGGCCTATGTCCAGCTGTGGACGTTTCCCAGCTGATGATGATGATGAGATTCCTAAAACAAACAATTTGATTGCTTTAGAAGAGCAGACTATGAAAAATAAATCTATGGAGAAAATTTTCACAGATCGTGTTTCTGGTTGTGCTATTCCTTTCAGATGTCTTCAAGATATCATTGATATAATATCAAGTCTCAAAGTATAGTGTCAAGTTCACGACCTCTCAAAATCAGTGTTTCCTCGATGATTCGACATGTTTAACTGGATTTATGAATTGTTTTATTAATGCAGATGATTTATGACAAGAAATATAATTTTTTAAACTATCATAAGTGGCCAACCACGCCCAAACAAATAAAGTTTAAACAAGTTAAGAGTTTTATTTATTGAAAGAACTTTATAACTTATGTTGACTATTATAAATCATTACATATTATTATAAACATAAGAATAGTTTGTAAGTCAAAGTTTAAAGTATTATAAAGACCAAAGAAAATATGATTAAAGATATATGTATTTAGTCTTATATTTGTATATCTTAAAAAAGTGTCAAAAATATCAACTGTGTAAATATATGTAGGTTAAGGAAGTCTTTGTATTTAAAAATCTATCGATGTTCTAAAGTCGGATAAAACGAACCAATTTCAATACATTACAATGTATTTATGTACCTTATACGTATAGCACTCTCAAACTAAGTTCGCTCCTCTAAAGTTAGCCACAAAAGACCGCAAAGTATCAATTATTAACGTATAAGTGGGAGGCAAGGCAAGTTAGCGGGTGCAAAGAAATGTCCTAGTGTTTTATGTCAACTAGGAATAGTTATTATCGATAATAATAGACACACATTCTGTCTGTACATGAAATTGCGGAGAGCTAACTTCAGAGCAATCTCAGCGTGCGAGTACTGTATCTGTTTTCGTATTACTCTTCAAAATATATAAACTTACCGATAAAATCTACTACCAAACACAATTTCAATAGATTATTAAGTGAAATATATGTGCGTATGGAAAACAGTTGTTTTTATTTAATTCCCCAAAAATATTTCAGCCAAAAAATTATACTAATGTTTCTGAGTGTATCCTTGACGAGAATGACTAGATTTTGTATAGCGATAGATGAAAGGCCGGAAATGGACATGGTCTACTTTTTATCCCAATATAGCAAGTACTTCCCGTTGTGTAATTTCTGAACCCCGTGCGGAAAAAGTCGAGGGTAAAAGCAAGTACAAAATAAAAAATATAATATTTCCAACAACATAACCAGAGCTAATCACAAAAATTAAATTAAATTGACGTCAAAACTACGAGTAAATAATTAAAATAATGTCAAAACAAAAAAGTCAAAATACTAGTAAATAAATTAATAATGAACAACTCGTCTTATAAAATCAATAATGTCATCCAGTGCGCTACTATTGTACCTGACTCTGACCACTTTCAAGATAGATAACATCTTTATTCGGTGACTCAAATTATTTACAAAAAGAAAACTTAAACCTAATACTTATATAAAATAACTAAAATAAAGTTAAACATTTAAAAAACAACTAAAATTAGGTTCGTATATATAAATAAGGTGGCTCGGGACCGGTCGATGTGGCGTACCATGAGGGAGGCCTATGTCCGGCGGTGGACGTTTCCTGGCTGATGGTGATGATGATATAAATAAGTCAACCGAAAAGGCGCTGACTCACCATGTGCTGCAGGAGTCCTGCAGCGCTGATATTCTGTCAGAACCCAACCATCACCAGGTGACAGTAAATTATGTGTAAAAAGAGTGTAACCAGTGTGTCTGTACATTGAATATATTTACCTAAAACTAATTGAGGGCGATCTAAAAATAGTAACAGAATCTACGATTTTCTACAATTTTTTTTGTCTGTCTGCTTGTTTGTTTGTTTGTCTGTCTGTTTGTTACTAATGGCATGGGAAGATTTAGACATCAGGTTTCATTTTTCTGGGCATCAAGTAAATACTGCCTGTACTTCATTTTAAAATAGTTCTTAGTTTTCAGATTACGTAATGGTGGTGGAATTATATTCCAGAACTTAGAAGCCTGATGTCTAAAACTGGCCCTAAATGCAGTAGTTCTGTGTGAGGGCACAGCCAAAACTGTTGCTCGGGCTGAGCGTGGTTTATACAGAGGATTTACCTGTGACGACCATACAAGTTTTTGATAGAGATATGAAGGAGTTTGTGTATTAACAACATCGAATAACAGGCTTGCGTATAAGAGTTTTTGACGAGCTGATACTTTTAGCATATTTGCTTGATTGATAAAAGGCGTAACGTGTGATCTCGGTGGGATTCGGAAGCAATACCTGGCGCATGCATTCTGCACTCGCTGGATAAGACGCTGCGAGCGTGATAAGAGACAAGGGCCATAAACAGTTAAACAGTAATTTAATTTAGATAAAATTAACGTCTCACAGAGTTTTACACGCATTTCTAAACTCAAAAAATTCTGGATGTTATAGATAACTTTAAGCAGTTTCGAACTACTTCTGCTACATGATTTTCAAATCGTAAATTGCTGTCCATAAGAATACCTAGGTTCCGTGCTTCGGTGACGTATTCAACGGAGACATTGTCAATATGTACTCCGGGATGGCAAGCTTGGATGATGATAGTGTCGCGGCATGGTCGCGGCTGCCGGTACCCTGCTCATCAACGAGGCAGAATACAGAATTTCAGAATACACCAGATGAAAATCACAAATCAGTGGGTCCAAGGGGCCAAGGAATCGATTGGTCAGAGTTCCACCTTCGAGAAAATTTGACATTAATTCTTCTTCTTCAAGTTTCCAATCCATGACTTTAATAGACGAAGATTAGAAGCATCAGCACAGTAAGTACGAGGCATTGTTTAGATGGTGTATCCATAAAGTAAATCCGTAGATGAACTAAAGTCACCGACATAGCTCGACGAGTCAGTGAGCTGAAATGAACCGCTCGAAGAACGGATACCTGATGTGGAGAATGAGTTATCGAGTGGGATGGGTACACGTACCAGGAAATGAGTACCGGGCCGTTTCCACTACTTGATGGACCGACGTGGCGACCTGATAAAGGTCGCAAGTGGCTCGGGACTGGGCATGGTGGCGTAGTATGGGGGAGATTTATGTTCAGCTGTGGACGTATACGTTAGTCTACGTGGTAGAAAGTAGAAACGATCATGGTTCTGGTTGGCCGCGCCCACGGGCTTTTCGATATTGTCAAAGTGATCGAGACGTCCAAATCGGCCTGACAGTATTGGCTCTGCCTAATTGAATCTTGTGCGGCCAGTGTCAGAAATGAATTCTAAGACACAGTACATCAATAAATAATACGTTCAAAAGTAAATTGTTTAAAATGCGATTGGCCTACAGATTTAAAGAAAACTTCCGTCCGGAAATTAGAAGGACGAAACGTGAATACTACCTCAGACGGAAATGGAAAATGGATGCAAAAGTTTTGAAAAAGTTCAGGACAACCTTTGAAAAACTTTCAGATTATTTTGTTAAACGACAAACTAAAACTCGGTGCATCCGACAAGCATCCAGCGAAGAAAACTCTCCTGCAGCTCCCAAAGGAACTAGTTCTCAATAGAGCAAGTTCTATAATACTTTTTAATAAGTTTTCTTTTAACTACAGTTCAAGATGAACTCGTAAAACTATAGTTTTTTTTACATTCCTTGCAAAAGTAATCACTTCTGGGGATCTCTGTAATAAGAAGTGTAGTTTAGTTATACTTTTTATATTGTTATTAGTGTAATGTTTAATAAAAATAATTATATTATTTTTATACGAAAGTAGTAGGTCGCCGGCGACTTTGCTCGCGTCGAAATTTCTTCCTTTGTGGTACACTAAAGTGACTAAGATAATTGATAAAATATTTGTATTTAAAAAGGGCAAGGAGAAATGGGAGATCGAAATGACACCTTTCGCGAATGTATGGCGCCAAGGCCTGGTCTGGTACACTTATAATTTTACTGAAGTAGTTTTGTATATTTTACATACTAAAAGTTCCATACATACCAAAAAAGTTCAAAAAGAACTAAAAACCGACTTCAATTGCCTTAAAAATTTGGTTTTTGTTGATTTTCTCAAAAAGAGCTAAATCGATTTTGATAAACGGAGTTATCGCGTAACACACACAAAAACCAAAACGAATTGAGAACCTCCTTTTTTTTTGAAGTCGGTTGAAAAACAAAGATGGCGTCAATAAAATGACATTAGACGCTGTCACTTTGTACAAACAGAATGATTTTGTACAATTGAAATAAATGCAACAATGTAATTTTATTATTTTTCTATACATGTTTAGATTATTACTTGATTTTTTCAACAGAGTACAAGTGCAGACCGAATTTGAAACAACTCTTTTCAAAGTTGAGTGAGTAGGTTATGTGGCATATGCCATGAAAAAACTTTGTTTGCACATTCTAATACATACTATATGAATAATGAAGAAAATAAACCTTCATAAGTTTTAAACATCCGAAATTATCCCAGTATTGAGTATAGTACCTGTATATCTGTCTCTGGCTAAATTATAAATGCCCTGGTATCATGTGAATACGAGTATTACACCAAAAATCTAACTCAAAATACAGATTTTTCTGATTATCTTTTTTCCCTGAGGGACCTCTATAAATCGAATAAAATGTCGGGTCTAACAAAGATAGCTTTTAACGTAAGCCTGCCTGGCCCGGCCTCGCATGCCTGTAGCTGACAGTTTAGTTATTAGGGTACAAAAATTCGAATTCAAGTCTTCATTTTTATCTTCAGCCAAGTCCTTACTAACAGATCACAAATATCCATGCTGTCCTTTTAATACTGGAAATTGATCAAGGCTTCGGGAAGATCGACAAAGCAAGACGCAATCAAATAACTAGGAAACCTATAGCAAGACGTTTCCCCTGACTGCGTGGAGTTTAGAATTTGTTTTATGGGATATGGTGAGCATACAATCAATATTAATAATAACAGACAAATGCACGTACATTTTGGTTGGTTTTATGTATGTAAGGTATATACTTGTAAGCTTATTATGTACTTATCAAGACCTTTGATTTAATACCAAACACGATATTTTCTTTTTAAATGTTTTTGGGATCACTTTATGTCCTTTTATGTACCTTACGTATTTCTTCACTTGTATCTTCTAAATTATTCATTGTATTTTAACAAATGAGATTTCATTGAAAACGCCGTGTTTGCCCGTCAGTTATATGCTACATGACGTCACATGAAATCCATAATGCTACCCAAAAATTAAAGTTAAAGATAAAAATATCGTGTTTGGTATCAAATGAGAGGTCTTCATGAGTATAGTGCGAAATTAAATAAAACTACATACATATAAAGCCCCAGATAAATATTTTTCAACTGAGTTAAAGAAAGGAGGACTATAAAAAACTTTTTAAAATGTTTGTTACCTCAGAACTTTCGATTGGGTGAACCGATTTTGATGATTCCGAGCCCATGTCAATTTTGTCTAGTTCTGGTAAAATAGCATCCATGAGAAAACCATGTCAGTATTAAATTTGCTGTTGACTTTTAGAGTAGTTTGAATTGTTTTCTACCTCTAGTTCTTTTTGAACACGTTAAATTGTTTATTCTACGGCTTATACGTTTCTTGTAGTAGCAGGATTTGTGTTTTAAGCCCTTCTTGTTTAACAGCATAGGATTATAGTTGCCATAGTGTAGCTATACACACTGAAAATTTCAAGTGTCAGAAGGCACAGCCCAGGAGTGTCAGACGACTTTCTTTTGATAGGGAGCCCTAAAACCCATTACCCATGCAGCATAACGAAATATAAAAGAAAGATCTCTTAAAAGGAACATATGGCTTTCTAGATTAACTTGTGAGTGATCACGTGGCCTTTATGTAGCTATTCACAGGTATTGATAATATTTATCGTATCGCTTTCACGTCAGCCCTCGCACCTTTTACACTTCGGACACGTTCCAGCAACCAACAGAACTCGCGGCCTCCTGAAAGAACTTACTCCTGAAAGAACATTACTTACTATTTACTCTCTCTGATATTTATGGCTTTAAACAAATACAGGCGCGTAATACTAACACAGGTCCGCATCTATATATTTCTGAGGAATAATTTAGGTTATTATTGTACCATGACATAATAAAGTGGGCGGAACTTATTTACGCGCCAGCAGGATAAATTCCACGCCTCTGGATATTTTAGGAATGTGTAGGGTATGGAATTTAGACTTGTGCCTTTCTGTTAATTTAGCTATAAAACCATCTTCATGACCATAGCTATTAGGACTACCTGCTTGAACAAAATGTAAAATTATTTTAAACCAGATTGTATGACATTTTAATTAAGAATTCTATAATACGCAAGATTTTTTTATATATAAATTTTGAATTATTTTTTGGACACGTTATAATATTGTATACCGTAAAATAATTACTTCACTAAGATATTGTAATATAAATTATATTATAAAATGGAAATTAAATTACAAACAGGAAAACAAAATTAAATCAATATTTAGCTAACATAACGGATTTGATTTGCTATATCAAATTACATACTATTATACTTAATAAATTATAAAACAGTAATACGTCTAATCGCACGCACACAACGCCATGTCGAAGACTGCCGAACTGAAACGACGTTAGACGATGCACGGCCTTCAAGCCACACCTCCGTGCCCGTCGGAGTGGGGAGCGTGAGGTTTTTTCGTTACGGAATTTCTCGATTCGGTCCCCGCGCTCAAGGCCCGCGATAGAAGCTATGCAATAGCTTAATAAATTATTGTACGCCTTAGGATAGGAAATAGAGATTCTAGGAATGTATCAAACCCAACAAAATTGTACCACCTATTTCCATAATAAAGAGTATTATATTCTAAAAACAATCTGGAAGTCTTGGATTCGATTCTCAGAGTAGGTAGGTACCTATTGGTATTCGGTTTAGTTGGTGTGCAGAAAACTTTCTATGAGCACCTGGCTAAATAGCACCATGCCACCTAAGTCTGCCACCAAACTGCAGTGTTAACAGCACTGTTGTATTTCGATATGAAAGTTAACATTCAATAGCTTGAGGCTCCTGGGTACGCACGCTTTCAATCCAATGGCGGCCCTATCATCTTTTTCCATCAGGCACATAATTGATATAGCACCGTCAGGTGAGATTGAGGGCAAGTGCAAACTCATTACACTTTTATTTTTAAAAAAATCTAAAATTCACATAGACTAAATGAATACAAAAACTGTCATTCAATTATTATTAATACCCAAAGATATTTAATATTAATAGACCGGACAAAGCAAACAAACATTTTGATCCTTAACTTATTACCAATTGGTAATAAGTTACTCAATCTATTGTCACATCACGTCACGCGGACGTAAAATACATTTGACACACCGTTAACTTTTGAGATCAAAATGTTTATATGAAACGTTTCCCAATGACCGCTCTATAACCTATTACTATATTTAAATCTCTCTGTTAATACCACATTGGGGTTGTACCTTTATTTTCTCATATGTTATCTTGTATACGTTTCTGAGTAGAACATCGGGCTTTGATGTTCCTCGAAACTATCGAATCCGGGAGAAAGACAACGACGCCTTTGAGATGCATTTTCATTTCACTGCATACTTTGACGCGAGGAAATGCATTGCTATCTATCTCTCTCATCTGAGTTTGTACTCTAATAAAAATTGTCTTTTAAAAGAGAGTTGCATATTTATAAACAAGCTGTTTTTATATGGAGCTGGAGTGCGAGTTGTTCCAACATATCTGTGTTGCTCAAAATAGGTGCATCCTCTATATTTTTTTATCTTCTTTCTTCCTTCCATTTTTTAATAATTTCATTAGTCTATCACATATATTTATAATATATTTATGTCTTAGACTGTATTATATATATTATGCACAAGTATCTGTTCTCTCCTTCCCACGCACGTCACACACTCTCTGGCCTCGTCAGAATACCAGCGCTGTGGCCTCACTGCAGCACATGCTGAGACGAGTCCATTTTAGCAACACACTACAACACAACCAAATTTTATGTATGTTATATAGCTTCAATTTTTGTTTATCAGTTTTAAGTATTTTTGTTTTTGTGTAATTAGTTTTGTTTTTGTGTTTGTAGTTTTGTTTTAATATATTTCTTAATGTGTTTTTTTCTATGTGTATTGTGTTGTGTGTGTTATTAAATAAAGGTGTGTCTATGTCTATATCTATGTCTATATGACTTCGTCTATGGTAATTTTAAGAGTTATCCAACGGGTACACTTTAACTGCCCTAAAAATCTACAGCATTCGTTCCCTAAAATGTAGAACGACTTCAATAAAGGCTAGTTAGTGGCACAGTGCGAGACGGTCAATGACTGCGAGCTAGTTCCACTCACCCTGAAAAAGGACTTCCGATATGTCCTAACTAGTCGGTCCCTATACTAAGTTCACGTCACGTTAGCCGTTTTTAACAATTATTTTTATATAATGTCCCACGAAAGTTTTAATAATTTATGACGACGAAGGAACACGCGATATCGCATACCAAGCACTTTTACGTCAGAATGTTTTCAAATTGAAAGTAAATATCAATCATCTAAAAGGGTACCTTAATATGGGGTTATAGCAACATTAATTCGGGATGAAAGGGTCTGGCTATTTTCAATATAACTTATAGAATTCTTAACGAAAGAGCATGAAATAGCGTCTTCATTCAAAAGCGTCAAATTTTCGGCTTTTAATATGTCATTACAATATTCATTATTTATTTACACAAAAATTTGCTACTGTAATTTGCTAATTTGTAAAGTATCCAGTTTTTAAGCAAAATAAATATATTAAAAATACAATTTTACAGTTTATTTTGAAGAAATAAATCTATTTTATGCCTTGCGACTTTTTGCTACATGACCTATTTTTATCGCTTGGTAGATTTCGTACAGAATGTTCAGTTCGTTGGGATTCACTTAAAATCGCATTACGACCTCAGTAACGAGTATATACGCCAATCTTGTCTGGGCCATTGCGTAGGTTTTTCAGGTCATTAATAAAAAGATGTTCACAGCAAGAAACTGCTATTAAATCTCTTGAGAAACCATAAAGAACTAGAAACCGACTTCAACTGCCCTGAAGGGTTTAACATTCATCGCCTAAAATGTTCACCCTTATATGTAGAATCTGGGTACAATAGCTGGGTGGGTTTTTGTTGATTTTCTCAAAAGGCGAAGAATTAACTTCAATAAAATTTATATGGGTCCAGTACGCTCTACCAAAAAATCAACAAATCGATTCGTAATTGGCATCGAACCGCATAACAAACATACAAAAACGAATGAAGAAAAAAAATACAGTTTTTTTATTATTGCAGATAGACCAACACTTGACCTCAATCTCACCTGATGGTAACTGACGATGAGGTCGAAGATGTTACGTGTTGGTCTAGAAGGTGCCTATTTACTCTTCTTTTGAAGATTCTCAAGTTATAGTTTTCGAGGAACACGGAAACCGGTAGTGCATTCCATATTTTTGCTGTATGCACGATAAATGTGGAAGCGAAACGCTTGGTGCGAGCTGTAGGAATATCTACAGTGTACGGGTGAAGGTCTGCCGTTCTTCTGTTGAATTGAGAACCTCCTTATTTTTTGAAGTCGGTTGAAAAGAGCGACATTGAACCGACTTCAATAAAGAATGTTACTTTCTTTTAGTGTATGTTCGATTGTAAACTAATTTTAATGATCCTTTGTTATCGACTGCGTGGGGTCAAAAACAGGATTGAGTTTTTATTGAATTTGCTATGTATCTCAAGGGTGAAGGTATTGTGCAGAGTGCCTTCCGTTGATGAAAGGGCAAGATCGGAATTTGTTTAACATACATTTTGCGGATAATATGCGTCCGGTTTACTGTAGGCCGAATAAACAAGCTCAAAGTCACTCAGCGAGCAATGGAACGAGCCATGCTCGGAATTTCTCTACGTGATGAGGTCCGGAATGAGGAAATCCGTAGACGAACGAAGGTCACCGACATAGCTCGACGAGTCAGTGAGCTGAAGTGGCAATGGGCAGGGCACATCGCTCGAAGAACCGATAATCGGTGGGGAGTAAAGGTTCTCGAGTGGCGACCACGTACCGGGAAACGTCTACCAGGCCGTCCCCCCACTAGATGGACCGACGACCTGGTTAGAGTCGCAGGGAGTCGCTGGATGCGGGTGGCTCGGGACCGGTCGATGTGGCGTACCATGAGGGAGGCCTATGTCCAGCAGTGGACGTTTCCCGGCTGATGATGATGATGCGGCCGGTATATAGCTAGCAGATTGTATGTATCACGAGAGTAAAACACCCACTAACATCCTCTGCCACTGGGACTCCATGCATCACAGCAAAAACAAACACCTCGAAATCCCGACCCAAAATTGACCTTAGGGAGGTCGTTTTAGGAATGTCGCAATGAAGAAATGTTCTCCTTGACACACTCACTGCGATGAGGATTTACAGAATGCACGCCGTCAAAATAATAATTAAGAATAATAAATAAAAAGCATTGGTACCTCAGTTGGATACAGCGTCAGTTCTTGAACAATCGAGGTCTGGGTTCGATCCTGGCACATACAAATCAGCTTCAATTTGTTATTTGGAATTTATGTATGAATGATGAAATCATAACTATTGGCTTTTCGGTGAAGGAAAACATCGTGAGGAAACTTGCACACTCCTAAGAAGAAAATGAAAGGTGTTGCCTACTAAACCGCACTGGTCCCGCGTGGTCGACTATGTCCCATACACCTGAAAGCCTGAGCTCCTGCAGTGTGGACATGTATAAGGCTGTTGATGAAGATGATAACTGTTACTATCGGTCTGGGGCACTAGATCAATTAAAGTTCCAGGTAATGAAGGTAAAAATATGTTTTGAAAAGCATCAAGGTTCATCAAAAGTAGGTCTCTCAATAGATTATAACACATCATACGTATAAGATTGTTCGTATTCGGAATATTAAGCATTCCAAGTTAATGTAATTTTATTGGCACGATTTAAAAACTAATTTCTGTAAAGTTTTTAAACTTTGGGGAAACTTAATCCCCCTGCAAACCTTTGAACACGTGTAACTAAACTGTATTTTAGCAGAAATACAAATCATAGATACATATATTTATTTCTAGATTGTATCTGCAAAAAAGCACGTTTTGTATGAATGCCCTACGATGTGCTGGTTCATATCGTAGATGTGGGGCTGCTTTAGGAGGAATATCTTCTAAAATGATTGTAAATTGTATAACACTGTTAGGCAGGGCTCTGTGAAACCATTATGAGCACACAAGGTTCAATACGGTCTTGTTTGCCATGCCTCCTCGGGTCGACCGCTAAGTCTACCAGTAATGTACCGTGTGTGCTCAAACTAAGGCAATCTATCTTGCGTTTAAGTCCTGGGGTTTGTGAATAGCTAGAGTATGTTCAGTTAAGTGGAACCTAGTGGAACACACCTTTGATATACGCTAATACGCTATTTAGTTGAGTGTGTCAAATTTGAATGTATTTATTAATAATTGATATGGAAATTCATATGTTTGTTTTGGTCAAATCTTGCAAGATGAATTAGATTTGAAAGTGTCCGATTGATTTGAAATTTTGGATGTTTATTCAAGTACGATGACAATTAAATGCTGATTTGATGGTATAGACAGACGGCGGTTACACATCAACAGCCTATATATGTCCCCACTGCAGGGGCTTACTCTCCTACAGAATGGGCAATACTCCACCACCCGGGCTCGGTGTGGATTGGTAGACTTCACACACACCTTTGAATTTCTTCTCAGGAATGTTCAGGCTTCCTCACGATGTTTTCCTTCACCGGCAAGCCAATTATCCATAGCCAAGTAATAATTTTTATCATTGGTACATAAATTCCAATTAACAAATTGGAACTCATTGGTACGAGCCAAGATCGAACGTAGACTTCGATTGTTCTAGGACTGATGTCGATTTACCTAACTGATTTTAAATTGATCTAATTGGAAAACCATTTCGAGATTTAGCTCCAAGGAACCACTGAGCAAGTAAATCACTACGTTTTACAAGGAACTTGAAAAAAATTACTCCGAATTTTCCCGATAGTGATTCTGTAATGTAATGATCCCGTTACTTATCATCAGGAGAGACGAAGGCCAAGTACAAACCATATTATCATTCATTAAATAAACCGAAACGTTCCATGGGAACACTTCAACGGTATACAAAGTATAGATATTCTGTATGCGTCTCAAAATTCATCCATTTAGTTATTTCATCATCAACCAGGAAACGTCCACGGCTGGACATAGGCCCTTTTCATGGTATGCCACATCGACCGGTTCCGAGCCACCTGCATCCAGCGACTCCCCGCGACTCTAACCAGGTCGTCGATTCATCTAGTAGGGGGACGGCCTGGTAGACTTTTCCCGGTACGTGGTCGCCACTCGAGAACATTTACTCCCCACCGGTTATCGGTTCTTCGAGCGATGTGGCCTGCCCATTGCCACTTCAGCTCACTGAATCGTCGAGCTATGCCGGTGACCTTAGTTCGTCTACGGCTTTTAGCTATTTATGTGTGATTAACTAGCATTAAAATATCCTTACTTTTACAATAATTTTGGATTATAGAGGTATACTCATAATAATTATCTACATATTATACTCCTATTTTTTCACAGCATGAATGTAAAGCTTACATCAGAGTCGCTGTACACTCGAGTACAAAAATATGTATCCACTGTCACATTCACACTTGTTTGAACCTGTGTAGTGTGTTAAAGGAAATTTCAGTTAAAGTTGAACGTTACATGTTTCAAAAGTGGAAAAATAGTTTTGTACTCGAGTGTACCAAGTTACATTCAATCATTCTTGTTCCTATACAGTATGTTAAGAGAAATGTCAATTAAAAGTGAATGTGACAAGGTTCAAATATGGAAACATATTTGTGTTCTCGAATGTACCACTGACTATACGGGCGCCATATTCACTGATAACACAAATGCAAATGTAGTTGGGAAAACCCAATTTGTTGCAACGTATTCGAAGAACGTGCTGCGTGACGTCACTCCAATAGATACTCGTAGTATTAAACAAATGCATCGAATGACGCAGCAGAATCCGGCACGAGGAAAATGCAGATGTTGAGGTAAAAGTTACGGAAATAACTGTCTGTATTTAGCAAGTCATTGCGTGAATCGAGCTGCTTTATTGGAATATGATACTGTTGTGTGTGTTACATGCATTTTGGACTTTGCCCCCGGGACTTCCTTTAGCCTGATCGTTTACCAGTGACGATAAGGCCGTCAAAACAAATCACCAAAGCCTTTCTATATCTTCAGAACAAGCATTACCATCACCTTTCATGTCTTTTGAATGAACTTTCTTAAAATTATACTTAGTGCACCCCTACGTTGGTTAAAGCTGTGATCTGCCAGTCAGTATAGCAGAAACAATCGTTTAATATATTCTAAATGCGAATGTGAGTATGCTTGTTTGTCCTCGCTTTACCTAATGGTATAGTTAGAATGACTGGATTTTTTGTATAGGGATACTTGGAGGACAGTACAGGATACTTTTTTATCCCAGTCGTAAAAAAGTTACCGCGGGATAATTCCTGAAGTGCACACAAACGAAGTCTCGGGCTAAATCTGGTAGTAATAAAAACATTATGTGTTTAATGCTACATATTTGATATCTGTAAACGAAAACGTTATCCTAGGTCCTCTATATTGTTTCTTAATATTATTTAAGGTAGTCGATTACCATTTAACATTTTAGGCCACGAAGTTTGATAGCCAGTTACTCGTACAGTTACATGTATGTAACCAAGTTATCAAAATGGAAATAAATTGTTTGTGTTAATGTAGTTGGAATTGAATTTTCATTTGAATAGCTAGCTAGAAGCAGTGCTATGCAATGTCAAGCTAATAAAAATAAGTAATTTTAATATAATTTAAACTTCTAAAGATATTTCCAAGGCATTCCATTGACGATTCCTTAGTCTATAATTAAGGCGAATACACTTAGTTCTTCTGTTCTTTCACTAAACACTACAGTCTACGATCCCAATATACAACGACCTTCACCGAGATGGTTAATGGATTAAAGGTATTTTATATCAAATTAAATATTAAATATGTCAATAAATATATTGCAAATGGGTTGACTAACAAAATTCAGTTTAGAATTAATTACCAACATTTTTTTAAAACATTTAACTTGTTTGTTCAATAGACGAATTCCATACTATTTTATTTTATTTTATTTTTAATTCATTAATTACACTACCTCTAGTAAAAGATCACATATTATTGACCAGTTATTGATTTGGCAGAAATACTGTATGTATTTATTTGACGACACACAACGCAACCCTTTTTTGCGGAGGGTAAATCTTTTAAAGACATTCGACGTTTTGGGGCAAAACGCTGATATATGCTGAATTTCCGGCAGCAGAAAACGCTCTACTACAACAGCTATTATCATAATCGCCTGCTTAAGCCTACTGTTTGACGTGAGTCTTCCCCATAGATCGACAAAATTGTATTTCCATGGGGGAATAGTTCTTTAGTTGTTGTGGGTGGGCGGAATAGTTACTGTATTATAAATAACTAATAGGTTGCTCGCAGATTTATATGTTAAAAAAAATTTGTATCCATCTGGCATGACGATCCGTATGGTTTATATTAAATTATTTACATCTACTAGAGAGTCGCTGATGGATATCAGTGAGCAATGCACAAGCATCTCTTGCTATAATCTTCGTAGTCTCCGAGAGAATTGTCTGCAGTACACCTACAGCCAACAAATTGATGCAATATATCCTCATCAGTGCCTCCCGATTGTCTTTGCGCTTAGGACATTCCAACATGGTATGTTGTATATCCTCTACTCTATCCACACATACGAGTACATCGCAGTTCGGTGAATCTATTTGTTTCGTTAGGAAAGCAAACTTATTTGATGGATAACGTCTTGAGCGCAATCTAAATTTTAGTTTTTAGTAAGTTCTACATGATTTACTAACACACCATGCTGTATGAAGAGACTGACCAAATTCCTTTTTTTTGGTTGATATCTCGTTAAAATATTATTTCCAGTTATGGTAACAAAGGGTCATGTGGAAATGCATTTTTATGTTAAAATTTAAATAAAATAAAAATTTGTTGACCTATCTTCTAGGCTTGACTAGAAAAAGAAAACTTTCATCCTTTTCCTCGTACGTAGAATTTCAAATCCTACTTAATTAGGGTTCATCATCAAATATATTTATTTTCCAAATGCCAAGCTTCTAGCCTAATCGGTTTAGGTTGAGCGTCCCATTGTCATGGACATACGTATTAAGTATACTAGAAAAGCAAAATGATCTTTTTTAAACACAAATGTCCTGACAAATGGAAGGCGCCACAGGTATGGGTACAAATTTGTTCTGTTTATTCTCTACGAAAAAGGGAGAGACAATTTATACGCGGGTAAAGGCTAGTAATAAAATACATTGAAGGCCCTGTTGTCATGTCATAAAATAGTCACTGTTAAACTAGGCAATCGATGCGGTTCAATTTTTGAAATTCAATTACGAAAGGTTCGCGCGTCTGCAAATCAGTCTACTAAGGTGCAATCTGTCAATTTTCTCCAATTGATATAGAACTTTATGTTTTGTGTGTTTAAATTAAAATTGCATTACTTTAATTTGACAGTATGCTGCCACGAGTACTAGCTCTATCATACATGTATGTACATCGCTTACCTTGTATTCAAGAGTTTTTCAGGACTTTGACAAGTTGTGGGTCCATTCACTGGCAGTTTTGCACTCCTTTACCTAATGTAAATATGCTGTACAGATCTTCCCCATTGTACAAAGATTGACCTCTTCAAGGCGTCTGTGACGTCATCGTATATTTGGGAGACCATTAGTAAATTACTTCAAAATTCGAAATAATTAATTGCAATTCTAATACTTACGTTGAATGTTCCCCTGGAATTTCCTGTACAATGTCATAGCAAGAAATATATTTCCTATTTATATAAAAATGCACGTGTGGGTTATATAAAATAACATTAGCACAAAATAAGACCAAACAAAAGAGCATAATAACAATGACTACGAAAAACCAACACACCTTCTATACGTCATTGATGACTCAAGGCGAACGTAGCATTATTCTTACGTTACTAAACAAATTTAAAAACCAAATTAACAAGGACTTCTCTGTCCCGCGGAAGTAAAACCCATTTAACTAAGGTAGAAGCAACAACATGAATCATCAAAGGTCTTTTTATACCGGTTTCCTAAGATGTGACGTCATGAAGCAGACCGACGATATTCCCGCGAGAGAACATGACGTTCTGTGTAGCGGGGTATTACGTAGATCTTTGAATTGTTAGACGTGACAAGTAAGATTTGGGTTAAGTTTTTAAGTTGATTGAAGTTGTCTATATTAACGGCTTTTTAGGCAATATAAAGGAAAGTGTTTCCGCGTTTAAGTGCTGGTTGGTCAAGTGTTTATCTATGTGGTAAAACCTATCAAAATTAAATATTTAAGGGACCTGTTACATTTTAGAAGTACTTTTTATTGCTCTGTTTATAATGCGATATTTGCTATATGAAACAATATAAGTAGTCGTAACTTTATCGCATATGTTGTTTTATTACTTTCAAAAAAATCCTTTTTTTTTTAAAAAAAGGATTTTTTTCATTTTCCCTAGAACCAACATTTTAAGACATTCAAGTTCTAGAAAAACCATAAGTAGAGCTGCTTATCAAGACTTACATCGGATATATTACTATTGTAATCTTTACTTATTACTTGAATAAAGTTTACAATTTCAATTTGGATAACATTATATTTTTTGGGAGCTTAGGAATTACATAAAATATTAGTGCGACTCTTTACTTTCTTTTCTACGACATCCTAAGCTCTACAAAACCAGCTTGATAAGCGAACGTGGGGCCATTCGTATTTATAGGAAGTCTGCTCTAACGCACCACAACAACTCGCGACGAGCTTTACAAACACAGACGTGTCGACCATCGAGATTCTGTTTACTCAGCGCTGTGCAGTTTTATCGATAACGGTAAATATTTGTTTCTATATACGTCAGCTCTACCACTTTCGTTGCTCTAGAGATAATTAGAAACATTCCCTCGATATTCAGATTCCAGTTTTAATTTATGTTCCGAATTGGAGTATTTAATAAAAGCTTTTAAAAAAGGCACATAACGCACTTTTTCTGCTATTTTGTATAAAGACTCTTTCAAAGTTTCAATCAACAAAATTTTCTTATTTTGTGAGCTAACAATTATTTTTTTCTTACTCCATTCTCATTAGGAAAAAGTTAAGAAGATGATTTTTGTAATTTTCAAACGTAATAAAGTTTAATTAAATTATTAATGTTACTAATAGTAGTTTAACGGAGTTAATTTACGCATGCTTACGCTAACAAAAGTTATTTCAATTTTAAATTGAATTTCAACCACGCTGCTTCTGAATACAAATCATAGAGAATTAATAATGAACTCGTTGTATTGTTTTCAGATAAAATGGCTTTCTACGTAATGGTTCTAGTACTATCAGCGGCCGGCCTGGTAATCGCACAGAGGCCATTTTATGCTGGGTTGAGTCCTATCGGCTATCCCGATGTACAAGTATCTCTGTCGAATAGATTCGGTAGCAATGAGCCTATCCCATTAGAAGCTAGAGGAGATAGGAACCTTGTCAACAGAATAGAACAGTTGCCAGTTGATAACAGACCTTTCTGGTACATCAACAGTTTGCAATATGATGAACTAAGGAAGAAGCCTCAGACCTATCCGCAAAGACCAAGTGTATTCAACCAGCCTAACAGAGGAGTATTTTGAGTTCTTACTTTTATTGAGTGATTTGGCGCGATCAGAGTACTGGCCACAGAGACAAAATTAAAGTTCCTTGACAGAAATTTCTAACAAGAAGTGATTACATTCGAATTTTAAAATCATTGGGTACTTATATCAGAAGGAATCGAAAAAGTGGCCGGTGATAAAAAATATAAATTCGAAGTTCGGATAGAACTAAACGTTTGGTACGGAAAGATTGGAGGAGGAATATGCTCGGAAAACTTCTGAATATTGAATTTTTCAGATTCAATCTTTTCCAGAAAATTGTTCGTGTTTGTGACCCCAAATTGAGTTTGTGACTGAAATACGTGCCATATTTTTAAGAATGGTTCCTGAATATCGCTGTTGTTGTCCTAGATATTTTGAGGAATATTACTGTAAATAAATTTGTTAATTGTAGTTTGTTAAAGTTTCCTTTTGTGTATATTTACTGTAAATTGTATTGAAAAATGCATTTATCGACTTACTGTACTACTAATAATAAACAGCTATTAAACATCTCTAATTGAATTTAGCTTATTTTGTTTCATTCCTGATTAGACATTTTAAGTTATGTGATATTTTAATGACTCGGAACTGACATATCTTCATAAGTTTGTATTTTGATGATGTCTAATAAAATTAATCATATGAATAGAATACGAATGAATTGATTGTATTTATTTATTTTAAAGCACCTATTTAAATTTCATATACGAGTATATCGTATAAAACTATCAAAGTGTATTGTGTCAAAAAATCAAATAAAAGGGAATTTGTTACCACCTTGACGTCAAATCCAATAAACAATCTCACAGATAAACCTACTGACCTTTGGGTAGCACAAATGCAATAATATATAAGATAATACTTTGATTGCTCTTGGCAATGTTTATTTACCCTTTTGTGCCTTTTACTAGACACCCAACAAGCTTCTTCCATTAATAACTTCTGGTTTACGAACTGGTTCGCAAACCAGTTTAATTGCAATGTAAATGCAGTAAACAACCTTAAACTTGTAATCTATATTTGTCGTGACTATTTTATACCAATTAAGAATTTGTTGCTGTTATTTGCATGATGACTAACCTTTATTATTTTCGGTCTTATCTTAATATAAAAAACAAAGTCGGGTTGGTTCGAACACTTTTAACTCAAGAACGGCTGCACAGATTTTTTATTTGTTGTACTCGTATTTGGTATGTGTCCCGAATAGCAGAATAACTATAAAAACATGCCATAATTTCATATAAAAAACATTCATGGTTTTTTGAATTACTCGATTTTTTTGTATAGGGATAGTTGAAAGGAAGGACATATACTACATTTTATCCCGATCGAATAACCAGTTGAATTACATTATATTATGAAGTCAACGCGGGCGAAGCTGCGGGCAGAACCTAGTTAAATATATATATAATGAAATTTGATAACATTACAAAACTAATTTGATATAATTAATTATGGCTTGGGGCTTTAATGACACCAGGTCCATGGCATAGAGCAAAGAGACGATGATTAAGTATTGAAATCCACACGAAAATGCGGGCAACGATGGGACGAATAGTATCATACAAATATATAAATGCGAAAGTAATTTTGTTTGGTGCCTCAACGGTCCAGCCACAAATGTTGCTGTCTTGTTTTTTCATTTGGAGGATTACGTGTGTGAAAGTAGGATAGTTTAACAGACGTAGGTTTCTGCTAAATTATATCTTATGTATAGCGGAGCGGAGCGTAGTTCCATACTCGATGGGTGTATTATTTTGGAGGCACTTGAGATTCTGTACATTTTCAGCTGTTATTTAACTCATGTCTCAGAACGAGCCTTAAATACGCAACTTTCTTTATCATACTTGTCAAATCATATATAACGAAGTTTTTATATGTACATATATCTTAAATTTTTGGCGTATGCAAATGACTCAAAAATCTCATCCGAATTAAATGGAATGATTGCAAATGTTTATATCCCAATTAATATTACCTAAACTCCAGTTTCAATTGTATAGGTAATATGTAAAATGAAACTTCATGCAACAAGTAAATGGTAATTTAAATATTTTAATGAACACGAATAGCACAATTTATATTTAATTGTGGAACTACCTAGCAATAGCAATTTTGGGAATAACCCGGTATTAAAAAACTGAAGCAGTAATAAAACCAATATCTCAAATGGCAACAGCAAAATGATAAAATTATTCGTGGTTTTTGGTTTCTGGTGGTCTCAATATATATATTATCTGTTATTATGCTTTGACTGCAAGCAAGGCACTAAAAAGAAAAACATATTAATTCAATTCGGGGTTCTATAATATACAGACTTATAAAAATAATTTATACTCCCGCATTGCATAAACCCTTTATCACTCCATTGTGCGCACAGATCATAATAAATGTATTTTTTCCTCTCTCAACAAGTTAAACTTTGCATGTGTTGGTGGCGCTACTGTCACCAAAATAATACTGAAACAGTTTGAAACAGTATACAGTTCTACAATGGCGTCATTTAGTTCTTCTTACTGCCGCAGTTGCACTTGGTTGGTATGCGTCTCATCCTCGCTTTGTATTATTTACGATCTAAAACATGACTCTCGTCGGTCGTCAATGAAATGTATGTTTTATTATCGTCATAATACTGAGAATAATTGTAGATATAATGACCTATTATCGTTTAGTAATGTGTTATCTATTACTACTTACCAAATTGTTATTATGATACGTACATACTTATTAGGTTGTGTTGAACATATGTAGATAATTTCAGTCGCTTTTACGCTTTTGTCAGTCATCATCATCAACAGCCTATATACGTCCCCACTGGAGGGGCTCAGGCCTACTCTCCTACAGAGAGTGTATGGGCCATAGTCCACCACGCGGGCCCTGTGCGGATCGGCGGACTTCACATGCTTGTTCAAGACATGCAGGTTTCCTCACGATGTTTTCCTTCACCGTTAAGCAATCGGATAATGTACTTGAATTGAAAAAACAACTCATAGGTACACGGCTGGATTCGAACCCGGTACCCTCAGATTGAGAGTCCGCGCCTTATCCACTGCGCCACCGACGCTTATCTTTTGTCAGTAATGCGCTAAAATCGAAACGAACAATATGAGTCTAAAATCTATGGGTTCACGAGAAGCCCATGAAGAGTTCCGCTTTCTACCTCCTGATTCCATCACCAGTGCCTCGTCAAGTCGTCACCAAATGTTTCAGACTCGTCAAAACTAACAAACTGGGCCCTAATTCCAGGGATATCAATACCATAATACCGATAGGAGAGTTCCACTAGCCACCGCCTGGCTCGTCGTATTTTCATCTAATAAATCGTTGTATTTTCATTTAAACTAGTTTCATTTGCAAAGTTTCAAACCGATACAACAGTTATAGTAGGTTAAAATTGACTTGATAGATTTGTTTACGACTATGTCTTTTATATACTAATCATATACTACAAGTATCATCATCATCAGCCAGGAAACGTCCACTTCTGGACATAGGCCTCTTCCTGGTACGCCACCTCGACCGGTCCCGAGCCACCTGCAACATCAACTCCCTCCACCTAATAGGGGAACGGCCCGGTAGACGTTTCCCGGTACGTGGTCGCCATTCGAGAACTCTTACTCCCCATCGATTATCGGTCCTTCGAGCGATGTGGCCTGCCCATTACTACAAGTATTTGTCTTCAACGTAATCTACTTGGTCTTATTAATTATCCCATGGGATAACTATACTGGGATTTGCAAGCAAGTTCACTTTTGCATTTATTACATTATTACAGGCCCTGCTCTTCCTGGTATTACTTCAAATACGTTATCATTACCTTATATTAATACATTTACATTCAATTATTATAACTAGTTAATATTAATAAATTATTATTAATAAATCTGTCTGTTTCATCTACTCATATTACTAATTTAATAGAAGAAGGAAAAAGGAAAGGAACAATAAAGTTTTTGTGTGGTGAGAATGTGAGAATGTTTATGTGTGTGTGTTTGTTTGTTTGTTTGTGTGTGTTTGTGTGTGTGTGTAAAGGTGAGTAGTTTAGTACGGTTCCACACCTAAGAAGGAATATACTTAGCCAAGCTCAAAGAGAAAATGCAAGTGTAAACCGGATAGTCAAGTATTATTTCCTAGAGTCAGAAGTTGTTCCTGCTGTTGGTACGAGTATATACAACTTAAATTACTTATAAAAGGCTTCCTTGTACTTATTAATAATCGCTGTACGTACGTGAGTTTAGAACCAGTTCAAAGGTCCTTATGTTGCTATTTCACACACACCTACTAGTATATCATATTAACCCATACTAATATTACAGACGCGAATGCGAGTTTGTTTGTTTGTCCTTCCTTCTCGTCATAACGGAGTCATAATAACTAGATTTTTGGTTAAGGGGTAGTTGATGAACTGGCAAAGGACATAGGACCCGGCTGAGGCATAATAAATGTATAATAAATATATTAAAACATTTCTTTCAAAAACTGAGATACAAAAAGCATTCACGTAAGTTGAAATGCTTCTTTTATAATGGCCGAATTAGTGAACAGTCTTGCAGAGTGCGCCAGCTCTGATTCCAGTTTTCAGTTATTATTTTGGAACCTAGCTATTTTAAATGTCTGCGGATTTATATTGTAGGTCAGTTTTGATAAATTATTTATGATTGACTTTAAAAGGAGAGCAATTATTGGAAAGTGACATTGTGGTAACGTTATCGGTTTCGTTCGTTTAAATTAGTTCATAGCTATGATAAAAAAACATAACGGAATAAAATCTGACGGAAGTTGTTGTAAGAAAATAAGAAAGAGAATAACGTAATTGAGATAACAATGAATTAATTACAAAAATTACTTCGTCCGCGTGTACTTTAGTAAGTATCCCATGAGAACTACATGCTCGATCGAGATAATAAGTAGTTTATGTCCTTTTGCGGCCCTTACAATCAACTACCTTTATTTTTTAAATCAAGTCATTCTGACCCTCTGTTACGAAGGACAAACAAATGAACTAAATAACTTTCGCATTTATAATAATTAGTGTGGATGGGATGACACATCTAAACTACAATATTTCAAATAATACAGACGTAAAAATATAATCTTAGTAGTCACGTTGTAGTCATCATCAATCATTTTCAATATGCAGGTATACAAAAAAACATGACCGCGACGGTATCGCCATCGTATAAATAGCCACATTGGCCACATGCTATATTTTTTGTATAAATATGTATGAACAAGTTCATTCACATGAACTTCTATTGCCAAGGTGTGGTCACGCATTCGAACAATGCATCACGATGACAACCGCAAAGGTTACTTCACAATCTTGCCGTCATCTATTAATTGATTTATTAAGCTATAATAGCTATCCCCGTCACGCAAAACCACAATATTTATCGTTGATATGATTAGTTAGAAGAGATTATACGTTTGCAATGATTATTTGCAGAAGTTAGAAGGAAAACCAACTGTAAACTTGTGCCGATTAAAACTTTTTAGGGTGTACATTTAAAAATAGTTATAAAGTTTTTACTCCCGTAGGTTAAAACTTACACACTTCTCTGTCAAACACTAGAATGGTTGAAAGATTACAAGATATCTTCACGGCGAAAATTATTAAAACTGAGAAGAATTTTAAATCAAAACTACACATCATTATTCTCTACATAGTTGTCCTGAGAGGGTTGCGTTGCGGGGGTGCATGCACTTGACGTGCATGTCATGTCATGTACACATGAAACAAACCCTCAGTTTCTACATCATAAACATACACATGGGTAAAAATATCATTAAATTTTTTTACCAGAAGAAGTCATAAAACAGTCCAATTCGCCATTTATACCCGCTGAAACCCACTTTTGGATTAAATTTTGACGTCGAATCTCACAAACAATTTTTTTTTTTTTTTTCTGTATTCTTTGAATCCCACATTTAAACGAGCAAATTAACCTTCTTCTCTTCATATTTTTTTTTTATTGAAGATAGACCAACACTTGACCTCAATCTCACCTGATGGTAAGTGACGATGAGGTCGACGATGTTACGTGTTGGTCTAAAAGGTAGCTATTTCCTCTTCTTTTAAAGATTCCCAAGCTGTAGTTTTCGACGAACACGGAAACCGGTAGCGTATTCCATATTTTTGCTGTACGCACGATAAATGTGGAAGCGAAACGCTTGGTATATATACTTTAATTAATAATCGTACATGACTTTCTTTTTCCACCTAAAAACGCTGGCCCTCGCAAAAACAAACAATAAACGGAACAATTATTTTTAACGCCCATGTAACGGACACAAAAAGGATTTAATGAATGAATGAGTCTTGCGGTTGGGTTTTTACGCCCATTAAATCGTGTTCGACTCGATTAGAATAATCTCCATTCCGATAGAACGGTGACTTGCAATTGTGCAGCTTTATCATGGCATGTGGAACACTAAACAAAATGAATTTGATTGTTTTCATCAATCTAAAATATATTATTGAACTCAATAATAAAAATACAACAAAAATGTCAGATAAAGTAAGGCCTGGAAAATGAGTCTCCTGAATATACTTTGACACTGTGATTATAAACTTAATAACATTGATTATAGTTTTCAGTGTAGATTTGTTTAATTAATCCGTGATTTATCCGGATATTATTTACGTATCATTTTCCTCCTAACTTAGGATTTCTACTTCACCTTTTAAATCGATAAATTTTTTGTGTGCCCGCGTCTATAAAATAGTCTATATAATACATTGTGGATTGCACAAAATAGGAATAGACTTTATAAACAGAGCTTCAGAAAGGCCTATGCTAATTCTAATATCAAATTGCTTTTATTTTGGTAGCTTATCTCAACATTTGTCCCACTTCTAAATGCGTAAAGTCCCATTGGGGTTTCAATAAAATTACTCGAGCATGTAAAACTTCCGGCTAAACACTGGTATATCGAACTAAATAATCTCACCCTAAAGTTCAAAACGGTGTCACTGGGTCGAAAATGAAGATTTAATGAGTGGCAACCCAAACTTTCTCATCTGCCAATTTACACCCTTATTGCGAATCCGTTGGTGCCGTGCCATCCCGTCCGGGGGGGCATTTGTGGGAAATTTATAGGAAGTAATTAAACGTCTATCTTAATTAGATTTCCAAAGGGATTGGAGGAAATGAATCGATCTTTTCAGAATCAATTTGAAATAAATTTATTATTGTCGTTTTAAATGCTTTTGTAGAATATCAAATCAGTAAAGTTGAAATGCAGATGAATAGAAAATTCGAAGTTATTGAAGGTGAAGGGTGAAGTTGATTTCAAAGATTTAATTTTATTGTTCATTTTCGGGAAATAATAAAGGTTTATGATCGTTCTTCTTTAAAGAGAACGACTACTATTAATTTCTTTTTTAAAAAGCTCTGAATGCAGGTTGATTACAATTATAGCCAAAAAGTGACAGATACTTTTACAAGAAAGCTATACTAACACTCTTGTTTGTCTGTAAAATAGTAGACGGGAAATCGATGTATTCTGTATAAAGTATTTGTACATGATCGGTAAGTCCACTGTTGGACATGAGTCTCCTTTGTAGATTAACACAGATGGACAGCTGCATTAAAAAGTTGTGGTTACATATCCGTTACAGTTAATCTCCTGAATATTTTTCCAAACCCCCGGGAGGATATGTGGTAGTCCTATTCTAAAGCCAAGAAAGACCACATGGTATTAAAGTGGCTTCTAATTTTTATATGTTCTCCAAAAACCTAAATTTAAAGTACTGAAAGCCGCACGTGGCGGACATTTTACTTTTTTTTTTAAATTATCCGAATAGAAACAAATTTTGTCTCTGTTTTCGTAGCGTAGTCTACACAGTGGAAGTAATCTGTAGATCGCAGTGGCGAAGGGTCCATACAAGCCGATTCCCACCGGGTTACCTTTCAAAAATCCTTTCCACATATAATTTATGTAATGTACTATTAACTTTTATACGCTCAAAACATTACTACAAAAAACGCCTGCGCGCAATTAAAAAGCAATATCTATAAATTGTCAAAGCCCGCCAAAAATTTTCCCGTGTCAACTAATGCTCTGTCTCTTACGCTGTCGTAGTAAACGTCGCTTTTTATTTCACGAAATAAGCCGGCGGTCGTCGGCCTACTCGATTTCTATAAATTGTCAAAGCCCGCCAAAACTTTCCCGTGTCAACTAATGCTCTGTCTCTTACGCCCTCGTAGTAAACGTCGCTTTTTATTTCACGAAATAAGCCGGCGAATTTCGGGTTACTCGATTTCTTCTCTTTCGAACGCCTTATGCGGAGCGAGATAGAGAGTAATAATGCTAGTAATTTGAAAACCATAATTGTAAAGAAAAAATACATCGCCAATTAGACATTTTTTCTAGCAAGTTAATAGTGTCATAACAATGCAAAATTTAAAAAGTAGTATTGTGATAATAAGTTTCATCGCGAGTCACATTGTTTTATTTAGGCGTATTTGCGTGTGATTTGTTCCGTTTGGATATCGATTTGGAAGTTTGGAAGTAAATAAACAAATTTAGTACGTGTCCACCATTTGTTGCGTGAATGCTTGTTAGTATTGATGTTTTTTATGTGACGGATTAGAAAGTATTTCACTTAGTTCGAAGTTCATGTGCTGTTTTTTGTGTTTATAAGGTGATTTACTTGCATATTTCGTTCAATACGGTGAGTTTTGTGTGCCATTATGGCTTTAATTCATATGGAATTCTGCTCAACAGACTACTTCATCAGTGCTTTTTTGTATGGTGAAAGTGGGGCCTCTTTTTTTTGCCTCTTTCTGAAGCCGAATTTGAATCACGCGGTAAGCATTTTTTTTGATCGGCTTCCCTTCGCCAAAATTCCACCCTTCGCCACTGGTAGATTGCAGGTATGATTCCCAGTGATGTAGCTCCAGGTTTGCTTAGAGAAGTGCACTCTTTATGCTCATCTGGATATCCACAAACACTATGCTTCGTAAGCCTACCGTCAGCCAACTATTGTGTTTCGATATTGAAATGTAGCTTAAGAAGCATTAATTATACAGCCTTAGCATTAGCTGAGTTATATATCATTAAAAATATTGAATTATCAATAAATAAATAAAGAGATTTTACTACCTACTTTTTTATTTTTGCCTAAATAGCAATAATAATAAAATCATTTAGTGACGGTAGGCAATTGAAATTTCCCGTTAAAGTGGTTTGACCTAAAAAAATTGGGAACAAAGCCAGCCATGAAGAACCTAGAGTTGCCAAAATTTTAAAGTCCTTATTACTTGCCAAAGTGTAGCTGTAAATGTGACAGTTCATGATTTAGTTATATTCGTGTGTATTCTTCAGTAAAATAATTATGTCAATTTTAAATGTTTTGCTACAAAGGGGTCGTACTTTTTCTCTTACGGAAAATTTGTTATTTGATGAATCCGTCTTAGATGTGTTGCGTTTGTCTTCGGATTATAAACAATATTATGTCCGGCGAAATTCAAAATGGCGGCCTGTAAAAATGATTTAAGATTAAAATATCACGTCATCATCATCGTCAGCCGGGAAACATCCACCATGAAGGAGGCCTATGTCCAAAATCAGCTTTTGTATCACTTTACTTTATTCTTGTTTTACGCTCTCGCTAGCGACGGTTGATGATGAAAACATAGTAGGGGTACCGAGCCGTTCCCTAAACATTTTACTTATAATTTTTAATTGGCGCGTCAAAAGCTTCTCCGAGTGCCGAGTAACTTGTAAATTTTCTTCGCGGAATATCCGAGAGGCGAAATTAAGGAACTTTCCTAACAAACAACCACGAGTGCTTCTTGATATTATTATGTGGATAAAATGAATAGCGCCGCGGTAAAAGTTCCAGAATGAGTTCTTCTATAAAAGAAAATTACGGTTCAGCTTATGTTTTTCTATTTTTTGTGTAATTTGATATTGATTGATTGATTTTTATTCAGAAAGAAAAATAAAGCTAACATATGATTTAAATTACAAAGTTATACAATTAGAAAGAAAGAAAAACTTTATTGCGACACGTTAAACTAAAACTAACTGCTAATTACTGTCGTGAGCAAAAAAAACCTTTAATTGACATTTCGTTCAACACACTGCATAGGAACAAGCAAGAATTAATATAATAATAATAATTTTTTATTTCGGGCAATAAACCCATGACATGGTACAAAGTGGGGTACATATACTAGTAATATTTGCTGTATATATATGTGTGTAAACAAGGGTACAAAAATGTGTATCCACTTTTGAACCAAGTCACATTCATTCTTGCTTGTTCCTATACAGTTTTTTAAGGGAAATGACAATGGAAGGTGAATGTGATATGGTTCAAAAGTGGATACACATTTTTGTACTTCAGTGTACTGTCCGCAGGAAGATCAGAACATACGAGTACACACACAAAAAATCTAGTTCATTGTATTTTCCTGTATTATTATAGTTATAATATATTGTTAGTGCAATATTTTCCTGCATAATTTTATTTATTATTCGGTGATTGAATTGGTAGAATCACATTTTTTTACCCGACTGCGCCAGAAGAAGGGTTATGTTTTTCGAGAGAGAGCACGCTCTGCGTACTGAACGGCTCGATGAATTTAGCTTGAGAGGTGTCGTTAGATTCGTATGTACAGTGAGAGTGACACTGGATATATCAAAATCATAAAAAGTTTAAAAAATTACGACGTCGTTTTTTTGAAAAATTACTTTTCATTCATTTGTTGCTATAAATATTTATGGAAACGTGTATGGATCAACTTGACTAACATTTTAATTTGTGTAATGTCGGTAAAACCTGATCAGTGGTATACACAATATACATACAGTACTAGTATGATACTTAGTTTTCATGTTGGGATGTACACATGAAATCTTTAGATTAACATTGTCAATTTTTAGGCAAAATCTGTAAAAATACCCTATTTAAAAACACTATACCTTACCAGACCTGTATTACCACAAAATATATTTTGTGCTTATATTCTGTAAAAGTCACTTCCAGTAAAAATAAGTACACTGAATCCTTGTAACTATGTTTCATTAACAATTATAATTCACTTTTCACTTGCAAATTTGGCGGAATTTTTATTATACTGTGACAGACCAAACGAAGTCGGGCAGTGGTGGTGTTGCGAAGCCCCGAAGACTTTTATAAAGGTTTTTAGATTAAAGTTAAAATATTTAGAGCTTACGATACAAAGTAAATATAAGCTTTGTGTAAATGTTTTTTAGTTTATGGATTCTACATAGCATTATTATTACTGATACCTAACATCTAAAAGGTAAAACAAATGACGAAACGTTTTATCGACGACTTTTTGTTGGATAAGGAATACTCATAGTGTAAATGTTTTTTTTTTATACATTTAATTTTTTTTAACTATCTATAATATTATAGATTCATTAGTATGATTTATTTTATTATTTTATTTTGACATTTTGAATATTTTTGACGATCATTGTACACTCTGAAATGTTTATATTTTATTGTAAACTTGTAATTGGTACTTTGAAATAAATAAATCTAATCTCATCATCATCATCAACAGCCTATATATGTCCCCACTGGAGGGGCTCAGGCCTACTCTCCTATAGAGAGTGTATGGGCCATAGTCCACCACGCGGGCCCAGTACGGATCGGCGGACTTCACATGCCTGTTCAAGACATGCAGGTTTCCTCACGATGTTTTCCTTCACCGTTATAATAAAACTGCGTGAGCACTTGACAATACTGATTTATTGGCATAGACAAATCACTGACATTCATAAATGTGCCATAGACACCATTTGTTTTCTTTGTCCTATTTTGATACTCTATTTTAACACCTCCACTTATCAAAATAATCTAAACATTATTGCAACAAGATATTATCATGAAACATTTTGAATGCCTAATTTCTTTACAAAATAGTTATGCTTTGCATTCGGTAACCCTTTGGTCAATAGATCCGCTGGCATTTCAGATGTTGGCAGATCTATTGACCAAAGGGTTACCGAATGCAAAGCATAACTATTTTGTA
The DNA here is from genome assembly GCA_910589575.2 of Carcina quercana. Lineage (NCBI taxonomy): Eukaryota > Metazoa > Arthropoda > Insecta > Lepidoptera > Depressariidae > Carcina > Carcina quercana. The sequence goes on from OU342442.1 coordinate 4,075,855, forward strand.
GTATGCAGTTTGTAGTAGCAATCGGATAATGTACTTGAATTGAAAAACAACTCATAGGTACACGGCTGGATTCGAACCCGGTACCCTCAGATTGAGAGTCCGCGCCTTATCCACTGCGCCACCGACGCTTACTATCCACTGCGCCACCGACGCTTACTATCCACTGCGCCACCGACGCTTACTTAAATCTAAGCTAATCATGCCAAATATGATCTTTCACTGTTCACATTTTTGTATTTGATCCCATTGCGTCGGAAATGGTAAACGGTACTTATCGGTTTGGTTGGTGGTAGGTAACCAGGATACCTAAGTCCGCTGCCTCCGTCATGAAAGGTAACAGAGCTAGAGCCTCATTAGGCTTTGGGGCGAGCACGCCTTCCAACTAACGGCTTTATCTTCACTTACCAACAGGTGAGATTAAGGGGAAGTACAAATCCACTACACATAAAAATATTACACAGGTGTAACTTCTTTCCTTTGCCTTTTTGAAAGCCACTTCAAGTGCCCAGCATAAGCTAAATAAATAGCGCTTTGATGAGTAGGAAGAAAATGTAGCACTCTTGTGTTTCATACCAATCGTAGTGCATTAGGTTTAATTTTTTGATACGAACTTAAATCGTCAACTTCATCCATATAAACTGTCAGCGATCAACTCAAACAGTTTAGCAAGAGTCAGACATTAAATGCAGGCGGTCGTCGAAAGGTCTCAAGTTTACCCAAGTCCTTCTATCAACCCTCTATAACGAGATTTTTATGTAACAGGGGACAAGCTTCGTTCAGCCTGTCAGATATCTCAACCATTTCTTGCCTCCGCTTTAATAGCTTTGAAAACAACAAGAAACTCTGTAGAAGTCAAAAGAGGAATGAATTTTGTTTGTGGTTGAAGTGAATAAGGTATTTGGTTTTCGAATATTTTATAACTTTTAACAAGATGGGTCCTTAAATAGGGATGTAGAATTTTTTCGTTTCTCGTATTAAGTTATTTCAGAATACTGAATTCTGTGCAGGTGGCTTCCAGTCGCTGTGGGGACTTACACATACTTTCCTCTATTCCTTCTTCAGCTTCCACTACTTTAGTCTTAATCGTGTCCTCCACTCCTCTGAATCGCTCATACTTGACATTCCTTCCTGTCACACCAGCTTCTACAGCGACTCTTTTACCGCGCAAATCGTTAGGCTGTGGAACTCCCGTCGTGGGGCTATCAGACAAGCCAAGATTTTACCTTTACCTTTTTTTAGATTTTTTTTGCACCTAATCTTATGTTGCTACTAGTAAAATTATAACCATGATATAGCATATATTTAATTATTATTTATTACTGTTGTTTGTTACACTTCCACAAGGCAAAGTCAAAAGCAACGGAATCTGGTCGAAAAACACGAATTGTATAAATTTACTGGTACCTACTTAAGTAAAACAAGAGGCCTAGCCCAGACCCAAGAGGCGATACGTCTCAATAAAAGTAACAAGTCGTTAGTGCGGTGTAAAAGCCGTGTAGATAAATGTCTACGGACCGTAAAATGTGTCTTCACTTGGCACAGAACAAAGGGTGAAACCTATCGATGAAAAGGTCTGTGCACCATGAACCCTTACAATAGTTCGTGTAAATGTCCTGGATCAGTTTAAGGGCACTTTACTAGGGTCGAATATGTTTGCTAAAACTGTTTAAAGCTACTCGAATATTACATGTATTACCTGACATATACATATCTATTATCAGTATTTGATTAGAGACAATAAATACAGGTATTTCAGGAACACTTGTCCTGTACGAGTACCATGAATATTACATGAGATTGCTCGCACAGGTGTAGGAAATCACATATTTTGTTTGGTTCGCCTCGATGTGATGGTAATACAAGTACCTACGTCCGAGCTTGTGTTTTGCGCCTGTTTTTCATCTTATTTTCAGACAGAGAAAGTTTAATAAAGTTATTTGGGATGGGTATTTTTCGGGTAGCTCGACGTTAATTTGATTTCTTTCTTATATTTATGGGTATAGTTATTCAGAACAGTGACTAGCATATGATAGGTGTCTAATAGCGTGTATTCTCAGATACCCCGTTCCGTTACGGGTCTGTAGGAATTTTTTCACCCAGTAGCCCTTCTTCGTCACAATGGGTCAGATGCAGATTACAACCTTTTTTGAAATTACTAAAGTATTTGTTGTTTGAGTACAGGATATTAATAATAATATACTGTGAAAATCCTAGAACTACGTGTGGTGCACTCGAGTACAAAAATATGTATTGGTTATAAAGGTGAATGTGTCGAGGTTTAAAAGTGGATACATATTTTATACTCGAGGGTACACGATATGTGTACCTAGAGGGCACTTAGGCGAACATAAACCAGAAGTCTCGACCCGACGATGTCTTTATTTTTGTAGGCTTCTTGCTTTCGCCGGCCTTCTGATCGTAGAAATTTTAACTGTCTGCATATTGCAGATCATGATACATCGTCCCCTGATAGACGGACGGACGGACAGCGGAGGCTTAATAAAAGGGTCCCGTTTGTTACCCCCGAAAAACGACCAGCCATAATACGAACCATCGGTGTCAGAAAATCATTATTACCTTCACCTTTCCGTGTCCAAAAGTAGCTACGTGAAATGAATAAACGTATAACTTTTAGCAATATATTTCCAGTCAGGAAATATTCCACCGCATCGTAATATCACTTGTCTATAGCTCAGCAATCAGTCTGCGCCTATATTGTGTTTGTGTGGAACTCTCGCCGCGCAAGTGAGGGCAAATGTATTTATTTAGGACCGCTTATTTAGAGACCCTCGTGAGGAGCCCCCAGTGTTCCGAAGACTTAACCTACAGCCGAGACTAGAGATTTCTGGATCAAATTTTCAATCGCATTAACATTCACTGAATTATAAGTCGATCTGGTTAGAGTCGCAGGGAGTCGCTGGATGCGGGTGGCTCGGGACCGGTCGATGTGGCGTACCATGAGGGAGGCCTATGTCCAGCAGGGGACGTTTCCCGGCTGATGATGAATTATAAGTCTACTGTTGAGTCTACCGCGATCGACACAATGAATCTATGATCACTATGTTTGATAAGCGGTTGGTACATTGCTGTACGATTGATTTGCTGTAGTCATATTTCTTATTCGGGTTCATGATGGAAGTCTGACTATACGACCGTTAGACGGAAACGTGCTTACCCAGAAACCTCGAGTCGGCTATGTTACTCTTCATTACCAGAACGCCACATACCACCGCGTCGGTCAAGGAAGAAAGAATTAAAAAGTTCATAATGAGAACCCTTCAAGAATAGTTTCAAGAAAAAATTTATAGAGGTTGGTATCAAAACGACTGAAATTACAAAACAAGTAAATGCGTTCAAAAAGAACCTGAAAACGACTTCAATTGCCCTAACAGTCTACTTCTATTAAGTCAAATTTAAGATTTGTATCGTTTTCTCATAAATGACACTGTTAAAACTGGACCAAATTGAAATGGGGATCACACGGGAAGCACCAGCTTTCAAATAAAAAAAGAGCCATCCAAATCGGTTCACCCAGTCAAAAGTTCTGAGGTAACAAACATAAAAAAACATACCCATCGAAATGAGAACCTGTTCTACATAAGGACTACATCGCAAAACGACCACAGATGCAGATAGTAATAGTATACCATACCATAAACTTCAGTTTTAATGAAAATTATTAGTACATCGAAAACCATGTGTGGTTTAATTTTGCATACTCAGTAATATGCGACTTCGGACATGGGTGGATGGATGAATGGACAGCACAGTCTAAGGGATTTTTTTATTGAAGCTGGTCTTGAACGGTTTCCATAGTTGCCATGCTTCTGTGCGTAGATACATACATCTCCTTTTCAGTTGTTGTGACACTATCAGCAAAATATGGCCCGATTACACAGCCGTAAATCACCCAACAAGGAAATGAAGATATTGCGTAATGATTTATGTAATTACCAACGGTGAGAATATTGGAAGATATATACCTAGATGTTGTTGCACTCACATTCAGCCATGCTGAATTACAGAAGCCGAATACAAGCTTTTAAACCATTCGGAATAATGATTTATGAGTGGATTTTGTCTGTTGTATGTTGGAAATACTGCTGCTCGCTGAACCAGTGCAAGATTAACGCTCAATACAATAGTTTGGCGGCATTTTGTAAAATACCGGTTAAGTGCGAGCCGGACTCGCGCAGCGAGGGTTCTGTACAGAATATCAGTAATCATCATCATCATCATCAGTAATATCAATATTAGTAATAACTATAATTAAAATCATGCTCTACCTATATAAGTATTTTGCTTTCAACTATAAAATTAAGTTTGTAAATCATCAGCAGCAGCAGCCGGGAAACGTCCACTGCTGGACATAGGCCTCCCTCATGGTACGCGACATCGACCGGTTCCGACCCACCTGCATCCAGCGACTCCCTGCGACTCTAACCAGGTCATTGGTCCATCTAGTAGGGGGGCGGCCTGGTAGACGTTTCCCGGTACGTGGTCGCCACTCGAGAACCTTTACTCCCCACCGGTTATTGGCTCTTCGAGCGATGTGTCTGCCCATTGCCACTTCAGCTCACTGACTCGTCGAGCTATGTCGGTGACCTTCATTCGTCTACGGATTTCCTCATTCCGGACCTTATTACGTAGAGAAATTCCGCGCATAGCTCGTTCCATTGCTCGCTGAGTGACTTTGAGCTTGTTTATTCGGCCCACAGTTACAAGGACTACGTTTCGGTTCCGTATGTCATCACTGGCAACACGCACTGATCAAAGAATGAGGTAGTTTGTAAATATAATAAAGCTATTTTTACTGCTTTGTAGTTAAAAACTCCTGGTTTTCAGATTTATCCCTATGATTGTGCTGTAAAAACTTGCTTATTGTCAAATTTCAGGATTCTAGGTCAACGGGAAGTACCCTATAGGTTACGACTTCCTTGCATTTTCTATGAAAATGGTTTATAATACAACTATATCATTTTATTCAATTTATCTATAAGTTAGATTTTTTCACGGAGACAAGGAACAGCAAACTTGAGTATCCTATTTTAATTTCAACTTGATATCTCCACGAGTTCCTGAGAAATGGTCTTGACAGACACACAGACAGACAGACGGACAACAATGTGATAAGGGTTCATTTTTTTTCTTTTGAGGTACGGAACCTTAAAAAGGTGCAGTGTTAATCCACCGGTTGCTTCGAGTGACATGGCCTACACATTGCCAATGAATTTAATAAGTTCGACAGTACGTAAGTCTTTAAATGTATGTCTGTCTATAAAGACTTAAATATTATGTGGGTTTCTTAACTAGACGGACATATTAGAAATCCCAATGGGGATCGAACTCGAGACCTCCTGATTGTGAGTCCAAAGATGTAGCTACTGGGTTATCTTTCAGGAAATGTAATGTACCTGCTTCCATACACGGGTCCAACTAAAGAAAATATACCACTACTTTTGGTCCAACCGGTCTCCTTGACCTCTTTAGGGTCACCAATATAAAACCATTGCTTGTATTTAAATGGTGACACTTAGTTTTTACGGCCTCTTGCAATAATGGAGTATATTACAGTCTTTAATAGCAAAAGATGTAAAAATGTCGTTTGACTTTTAATCGACTTTATTTCCTCAAATTGTCTTTAGGTATTTCTTCGAGGTTTGAAGAGAATTTATATTTTTATTTATACATATGTGATATTCAGCCGTGTGGTTCCAGCTTAGAACGAAACCACCACATCTCTTTCAGTGGGTGCCAAACATGTTGGCTGACATATTCAAAAATAATGTGTCTTTCTTAATTGCACCCGGCTCCAGATACCCTTCCCTATAGTATGACTCCAAGCAAAGAGTAAATACTGATTACGCCGCATTTTTAGACCATTTTCATAAAAATTTGATCATATCACAGTAAATGATTTTCGGTATGTTAATTATTCATATTCTGTATGAAACTGTTTTTCTGATAAAATGATTAATTTTTTGCAATATTCGGTGGTTGTTTGGTAGTTGTTGTTGATGTCACGTCATTTCCAAGATGGCTGTAACTGGTTTCTTATCTATCTTGTAAATTTCTATCAAGGACCCTTGAAAATCCGTTTCTAGCAAATATTTGTCGAGATGTAACATCGTTTCTTATTACTTCCGACGATTCAGAGGCGACGGCTTCTATTATGCGGCTTTACTCAATCATTTCCTGCGGCAACCCTACGAACGAAATTATTATCGCAGTTCACCACGGTGTCGTCTTGTAAACGTTTGTTTTCCGACAATCATAACCGAAATTGTCATTTCCTTATTATATCTTCGTTTGCAACTAAACACATTTTCTTAAAGGCCAAACGCAGCCTCATAGTTCAATAATACTGTTACCCGGCTGATGGTGACGTTTTTTTTCTTCATATTTAACTATGTATTTCAACATCAACAGCATATACAACGTGTAAAAACCACGACTAAAATTTTTGAATTTCAATCCTATGCTAGTTCTACATGTGTCAATAACCCCTAAAACCAAAGATAAGATCATTCATCATTGACCCCAGTGCTCGTGTTGGTAAACAAACATTTAGGGTTGTCAAAAATTACGACGTTACACCTATGAAATAAAAATGTATGGAAATTTAAACTAACATTTACAACGCTGCTACTTTCACAGTGTATTCTATACAAGGGATTTATACCCACCTTTAAGTATTATCACTCCTTTTTTGTACACGTTGTATACTGGTATGTCCCCACTGCAGGGGCTCAGGCCTACTCTCCTACAGAGAGTGTATGTAGTCCACCACCCAGGCCCAGTGTGGATTGGTAGACTTCACACAAACATTTGAATTTCTTCTTAGGAGTGTGCAGGCTTCCTCACGATGTTTTCCTTTACCGAAAAGCCATTGGTACTGTTTTTTTATCATCCGTAAACTAAATTCCAAATAACAAATTAGAACTCATTAGTGCGAGACAGAATCGAACACAGACAACGATTGTTCAATGATTTACGCTCTACTCAATGGAGCTACCATGGCAATAAGTATTTATTTACAAATAATTTCTTTCTTCTTTTTATAATGAAAAATAACATTCTCATTCAAATGCGCGAAGTAGAACAATTTAATTTCATTAATTTAACTTCTTCAATGTATTCACCACCCACATTCACTCCAACGTTGGGGAGTACGCAACTAGCATGTACACAACAATTTATAGCTTTGAAACATGTTTACAACACAGCGACACGAGATCGGATCCGCACACACAAAAGCGACAGAAAAAGCTTCAAGAGAAAGTTGTTCTTCAAACAGATCTAGAAAACCAAATATCGCAAACGGACTCGCGAACTGAGGGTTCCGTAGAAAAATAAACATTCAGTATGTTTATATATGATAATGATATTTTATAAGAATAAGGTGTCCCTGTCGAATAACTCCACTAATTGTTTGAATATAAATACCGACAGACGCTTGAACCGTTTGGAATCGTACTATTTTAATAACCTATAATTTTTAAAACTACTTTCTTTTTATATTTATTACTACAATTGTGCTGTAAGACTTTACTTCTTGAAAAAATTCAGGATTCTGGATCAATGGGAAGTACGTATACGTTTCGATTCCTTGGCTGGATCTTTTTATTGCGATATTGTGTCCATGGAACTGCACAATTGAGTATTCGATATTAATTTCAACTTGATACTTTTACGCTTTTCTGAGAAAAATCGTCTAGACAGACAGACGGATGAACCACAAAGTGATCCTATAAGGGTTACTTTTTATTTTTACCTACCCTATAAATAGTAATTATGATACTTTTATTTCATTATGACCTTTTAAAATTAGAAGACTTTCGCGGAACGTGTCATTTATGTTTTATCTCCGCTTCCACAAAACGTCGTTGTGATGTAAAAGGCATTACACGGACACAATTTTCATCCTCTATGCAGTGCAGTAGCTCCATTGCAATACACGAGCGTAACAACCCGAGTGTACTGAAAAGTCTTGTTGAATACAAATGCTAGGAATTTACAAGCAATCGTTGTTGTAAAAGCGCTGAGCGAAGATTGTTAGGTTGGTACCGCGAGGAAGCGTGTCTTATCTCTCAGAACGTGAACCCAAATGCAACTTCTACGAAAATTGGGCGTTGAATTTGATATTGTTTGAAAACGATATAAGGAACTTTCTTTTTAACCGACTTCAAAAAAGGAGGACGTTATCAATTCGACGGGTATGTTTTTTATATTAATTTTTTATGTTTGTTACCGCAGAACTTTTGACTTGGTGAACCGATTTGGATGATTATTTTTTTATTTATTTGAAAGTTGGTGCTTTCCGTGTGGTCCCATTTCAATTTGGTCTAGCTCTGACAGCGGCACCTATGAGAAAACGATATAAATCTTAAATTTGCCTTAGTGAAAGTAGAATTTATTTTGAATTAATTGCAATTGAAGTCGGTTTCCAGTTGTTTTTAAACGCATTTACTTGTTGTCGAATGAAATTTCACCCTCAACATTTGTTCTAGGGCTATTTGTTCTGAAACAACTTTCGGACCTGAAAAATTGACATGATATTGATTGAAAATTTATTCCCACTTTTCTTTGTCACCCAGGAAAACTTTTTTTAACGTTTCCTCCTTTCCTCGTAAATCATCTCTTCTCATTCGATGAACTGTTGTTATCCACGTGTTATGTTTTTGCAAGTGTTTTTTGTGGCCTAACAAAAATTAATTGGAACTTTTAGGTCTGTTATTTTCCTGTGTACTATTGTGATTTGTAAATGTTCATTTAAATTTGAGTTTTATTATTGCCTAATTTCATTTTTCCTATATTTACAACTAACCTTTGCAGATTGCTTTATCTGTGTAATAAGAACCGCATCTGAATTAAGACTTTTACGAAACATAACTTTTGTTGTCTAAAATGCCACACTGGAGACACTGTAGGACATATGTAAAAACAATATAGTAATAATGATAAACGGTTTATGTATGTCGTAGTTGAATTGCCTAATACGCTGTTTTACATTACCGCCGTGTCACTAAACAGCTTATTTAATATAGCTGTAAAATATCTAGCTGGGTTGCCATTGCGTTGCATTTAACAAAATTTCTACCTATATTCAGATGTTTTGCAGAATGACTTATATGCAGTTACAGCAAGCGTTTCCCATTTACCCTCTCTTGTTGCTATACAGTTTTTAATGATATAAAATTTAAAGGGAATGGTAAAAAAATCAGACAAGTGCATGTCAGGGCACGCGCATTGTAGGGGTCTGTAGTTGCCCATCACAATAAGCTCAAACGACTAATTAAAAGTAATTTTGAATGGAATTTGTACGAAATGCTCATTTAGACACCTGCAAGTGTATTTTATAATTTGGTCGACTATTAAAGCTGTAAAAGCTGTAAAGCCAATTTAGTTGAGAATCGTTTTTCTTTTAACTTTAGTATACATACGACTGTTAATTTTTCAAATTTTCAAAAGCCTACCTATTCTATTTTAGCAGATAGAGGAGCAGGATGCACTCTCGATTCGATGGGACCACTCGATCCTGAAGAAAAAAAAAATTGTCACTGGTAAAGCTTAATATTCCGCAAAAGGATCCCTAAATCAAATAGTGCTGTTCCTAAACCTTTAATATTTATGAAACAACTATTCAACGGTACCCCAGATAATAGAGTAGACGCGAGAAAAAAATTCATTCCAACGTTACGTGTGAGAGCTACTTATTATTAGAGAGAAAGAGAGAACTACGATATTGTAATTTTATTCTACCACTTTGTTGCCGTGATTATTATGTATACTCTTACAACCAACTCTTACCAATTTACAGCTTGCTAGTAGTAAGTTTCTGAGCTAAGCCGCAGACAGACAGACAGACAGTTATATATATATGGGTATAGGTATACCGACCGAGTACCTAGAGATGGAAAACTTTAAAAACGCCATAATCTTAGTAACGACAACAGTTGACAAATAAAAAACATTACATTTCAAATAACATATTGTGTATACAATGAATGAAATGCATTTTTAAATTCAACCATCCAATGCCAGGTAGCACTTACTAAGCATTCATTTATTGTTCCATAAATCTCTTTACCTCTATTGCTCTGTTTCGTTTTCCTTAACATCTTTCCTTATATCACCTGGCCCAATATCACCAAGTAAACACCACGAAGGATCGCCCGGTGGCTTTTAACCGCGCAAACAAACGTGACGGGATGAATCTGAAGGTTGACACGATACGCACGAAGATTGACGGGAAGTACAAAGGACAAAATTTGACACTTTAGGACGCAGTTATTTTATAAAGATAAGACGTACTTACTCGTATCCTTTGCTCATCGTTTAAAAAGGGTCGATGTACTTTTCAAAATTAGTCCTACGTTTGAAGAATACAGTTCTTTATTTCGATACATGATGTTGTGAGCGTCGGTGGCGCAGTGGATAAGGCGCGGTCTCTCAATCTGAGGGTTCCGTGTTCGAATCCAGCCTTGTACCTATGAGTTGTTTTTCAATTCAAGTATATTATCCGATTGCTAACGGTGAAGGAAAACATCGTGAGGAAAACCTGCATGTCTTGAACAGGCATGTGAAGTCCGCCGATCCGCACTGGGCCCGCGTGGTGGACTATGGCCCATACACTCTCTGTAGGAGAGTAGGCCTTAAGCCCCCTGCATTAGGGACGTATATAGGCTGTTGATGTGATGTTGGACAACTTCACCAGCCGGATAAGTTATTGGTTGTAACGGAGAGTAAAATTTACTTGATATTTTTAAATAGGGAATCTTTTTATTCTGATCAACTAGTTACCGTGTGATGGCATACATTTTGAAATACATGTAGGTAGATGATGTAGCGGGGAAAAGCTAGTACTTAGTTTATAACTGTGCGTAAAATGGAGCGCGGCCAGGCAAGTGAGTGACTTCAGACTAGAGATAGAGACGAGATAAGTACCTACTTTACTAGTTCAATACCGTTCAAGGATAAGTTTTAAGGAATAACTTAGTTTTACTCGACCACAATATGACACATATGGTCTTCGATTCAGATGTGTCAGATGATGTCTTGACCTAAAAAATCAAATAAAATGGTTACATTTTTACAATCGACACAAATGCACAGATTTTATTTGAATATACAGGTTTAGCACGAAATAATACCCACCATAAACAAACGTCAGTTTACCTCAAAGTACCTACTCCTCAGTTTTTGACAAATTGTGTAGTAAGTACAGTACTGACACCAATATTGCAGTCTTGTTTTTTCATTGGACCGATTGCGTGTGCGAAAGCAGGACATATCTACAAACGCAGTTTTGTGCTAAATTAGATCTTATCTACAGCGGAGCGGAGCTTCTGAAGCCATGTCCATTATGATAGTGCGTGTGGTGTGTAGCATAGTTTAGTTACGACGTGTTTACATAATGTCACTATAAAAATATGTATAGTCACAAAAAATAGACATGTCAGCCATTATAAAAAATCATAAAAAGAGTTGGCACTCCGACACGGGTATAAAACACAGCCGTCACGAGCACGCAGGCACAAATCGTGATTGTCGCTTCACAAGTGGGCAATACTCGTAAACTTTTCCGTAGCACTCTCGTATTACCGTCTGGCGCCTAGCGCGCTTGTGCTATATGATTCATAGGGTGGATATAGTTTAGAAACACTGTGAGACAATAGCTTAATTGCAATATGTGGACGCCTGTAATATCCTATGATTTGAAAGTGATTTTGCTTGTGTTTTGCTTCTTGGCGGCTCGAAATTTGCAATGTCTCTGTCCGCCTAGCCTAGCTACAACCATTTTACCAGAGTCGCCAAACAACTGTCATAATGTCACTATTGTGTTCCGGTATATCCTTCCAGCGGCCTTATCGTCGTGGTGAGATGAAGGCCAAGTGAAAAACAACTATAAAATTAAAAAAATCGTAAGAAAATTTAGTAGTAATCCCTAACTTATTCCCATGGGGTAATTTATGAGTACAAGAAATATAATTCCAAACGTTATAGTTTTTGATATTGAAAACAGATCGTATGTCAACGATTTCACCTGATGGTAAGTGACGATGTGGCTGACTATAGTAAGCGTTGTTAATATTGTGGCTTCGTGGTACAGACGCGGGTAGTGTGTCCCAAGTGTTTACGAAAACTCAAAAGTCCGATGTTTTACTAAAGTGTGGTAGTACGAGTAAAGCCTCACGCGTGTCTGCCCTAGTCTAGACAATAGACTGGCGTTATCTGTACAGTGCACGCATTACGCTATCGAGTAGCACAGCACGCCAGATATATTGCCTGGCATTGCAACCGTGTTGTGTACATTGTACGCAACAATAATCTCGCAGTTGCAGCATGTTTGTTGTCGCATGTCGAGGTGCTCAATTGTTTATTACATTCGCAAAACTTCTATTTTGTCACAGAATTAATATACGTACAGAACGGACGCTCACCGCCCCCCACCGATCCGCGATACCTCACTTCCCCCGCAGGAGGCGACGCAGAAAATGTTCACTACGAGTGCGCACGAACTACTCACACATGCGCGTGTATACAAACGCCATCCGTTCTATGTGTGTCGATATCACGACATTTGTTCCTAGTTACCGACGAGTGATTTTGCCACATGAAAATCAAATTATATCACGAGATCAAACAACTGATACTTTACTCGAGAAAATCGAAGTTCGGGAATTTGCTATACAAATACTTCGACCATAAGATGGAATCTGTGATAGGTCATATAATATTACTATTCAGAAAACATTGGAAAGTGCATTTTACTACATTAAATCTATAATATAATACCCCTGTTATTTACGGGCGTAAAATATATTAAATAAAACCACCATTTTTGGGTTCCATGAATGTACTGTAAAAACAAAAGCTAAACGTATAAAAACAAAAGAATAAAAAGCTTCATAGACAATTATTCTAAGAAGTTCGGCGTCGGCAACAACCCCTAATAACAAATACTGATGTTTAACAAGCTTTGTTAAACACCAGTACGAGGGGCATACCGAAATGATCGGGAATATAAAACAATACATACAGGAAATAACTAAATTTATTTTTATTGCTTTTCGAAGTATTCTCCGTTGCAGTTAATGCACTTTTGCATTCGTTCGAACCAATTATTATAGCAGCAATTCCAGTCCGAAGTTGACATGGTCAAAATCGTCGATTTGTATGCTTCCACTGCTTCTTCTGGACCTTGAAACCGCTGACCACGCAATAAATCTTTGATTCTAGGGAATGTAAAGTAATCATTGGGACTCAGATCAGGGCTGTATGGAGGATGATCCATTAATTCAACGTTTTCCTGCTTCAAAAACTCGCTTGTTTTCTGAGCGGTGTGAGAGCTCGCATTATCGTGATGGAGGATTATGCGTCGTTTCGGGTTACCTCTACGGAGTTCGGATATCATCTGTGGCAAACAAACCGTTGTATACCAATCAGCGGTAACCGTTCTCCGTTCCTCTAAGGGAACTGTGACTACATGTCCTGTTTTCGCGACAAACGAAGCGACCATTTTCTTCGATACGCTGCGAGAGCGGACAACTTTTGTTGGCTTGATCTCACCTGCGAAGACCCAGACAGCCGACTGATGCTTTCTTTCTGGCTCATATGAATAGATCCATGATTCATCACCAGAGACAATGTTATAAACTGCTTTTGACTTTCCTCCGTTGAAGCGTTGCAGAGTAGACCGGCACCAATTGACACGAGCCGCCTTTTGCTCTTCGGACAAATTATGGGGCACCCAGCGGGAAACTAGCTTTCTCACTCCCAGTTCACCATGTAAAACAGTTTGTATCGCAGTCATACCTATCCCTAAAGTAGCCCGAATCTGCTCATATGTAATATGTCGGTCATCCTGTATCATTCGGCGCACAACAGCGACATTTTCTGGTGTAACCGCTGTTTTTGGCCGGCCTGTGGAAGGTACGGTGCCAAGAGAAGCACGTCCACGCCGGAATTCAGAATACCAGCGATATATTGTCGTCTGGCTAGGCGCTTCACTCTTGAATATAGATATAAGCTCAGCGAGACATTGTTTCTGAGATAATCCTCGTCGAAAGTTGTAAAAAATTATGGCACGGAAACTTTCTCTTGTAAGCTCCATTTTTTTATCGACCTATCAATTTCAAACTGATATTGTTCTTTAAAAAAAATTTTTTTTTTAATTCTGTCAATTGTATTCGATTTTCAACTAACCAGTGTTTATTCATCAAAAAGAGTTTTTAATCTAATTAAATCGAAAGTACTCGATTACCGATCTTTTCGGTATGCCCCTCGTATTCTATTAAAGGTTTTAATATATACGAACTGACATTTTATCAATATAAAGGTATCGGTAAAAGATTGAGAAAAACTTGTCTCAGCTACTTACACACACCCACGCACGCACGTACACACGCACGCACACACATACACACACACTTTGTCTATCCTCCCATACGCAAGTTATACTTCACAATTCTAATCATCATCAAGACCCTATATACGTCCCCACTGCAGGGGCTCAGGCCTACTCAGAGTGAATGGGCCATAGTCCACCACGTGGACTTAGTGTGGATTGGTAGACTTCACACACACCTTTGAATTTCTTCTCAGGAGTGTGCAGGTTTCTTCACGATGTTTTCCTTCACCGTTAAGCAATCAGATAATGTACTTGAATTGAAAAACAACTCATAGGTACACGGCTGGATTCGAACCCGGACCTCAGATTGAAAGTCCGCGCCTTATCCACTGCGCCACCGACGCTTATAATCACTATCACTAATCACTAAATAGTATAAAACAAAGTCGCTGCCCGCTGTCTGTATGTATGTATGTATGTATGCTTAAATCTTTAAAACTACGCAACGGATTTTGATGCGTTTTTTTTTAATAGATAGAGTGATTCAAGAGGAAGGTTTATATATATAATAAATGCATAATATAGTAGATCAACACCGATAATTTTAGGGGTTTCTAATGTGATGTCGTAAATAAACACATCTTTTTGCGCTTACATTGCAAACGCTGGCTAAACCCTACCAGATAGATCAAAATAATTCACTACTGTATTGTACACCTTAGAAAGATCAACAAAAAAGTCCGCGATGGTATAGGTCTAACTATTGTATTTATGTCACTATAACTACTTTTATCAATTTTTTAAGTTGATAGAAATGCCGACCAAAATCAGACCATGTTATCCATACCTTTATATTAACCCTTATCAAAATAAATCATTTCATATTCAAGACTGCTTCAATAGCTGTATATAGCTTCTTAAATTATTGAAATAGGACATTCCATTCAAAAGATATAACGAATTTAAAAAATCAAATACACACAGAAAAATAAACGCCGGGCCCTGTACACCAAACATGACCAAACTGAAGCATTCAAATAATGTAGTATTGACCGAAGTGCGAAAGAGAGGCTTAGCGATGCTATTTAGCTGTGTATGAAATGAAAAAAATTACATAAGAAAAAATTAAACTCCTTAAAAATAAAATACATAAAACAAAGTGGTCAAGTGCGAGAAGGACTCGCGCACCGAGGGCTCCGTGAAGAATATGATTAATAAACATACTGAAAATCACTATCACTAAATAGTATAATACCTCAGCGTCTAAAGACAAAAGTCTTTGATCAGTGCGTGTTGCCAGTGATGACATACGGAACCGAAACGTGGTCCTTTACTGTGGCACGAATAAACAAGCTCAAAGTCACTCAGCGAGCAATGGAACGAGCTATGCTCTTCTAACTTCTATACGTGATAAGGTCCGGAATTAGGAAATTCGCCGACGAACGAAGGTCACCGACATAGCTCGACGAGTCAGTGAGCTTAAGTGGCAATGGGCAGGCCCACATCGCTCGAAGAACCGATCACCGGTGGGGAGTAAAGGTTCTCGACCACGTACCGGGAAACGTCTACCAGGCCGTCCCCCTACTAGATGGACCGACGTCCCGGTCAGGGTCGCAGGGAGTCGCTGGATGCAGGTGACTCGGGACCGGTCGATGTGGCGTACCATGAGGGAGGCCTATGTCCAGCACTAGACGTTTCCCGGCTTATAATGAAATAGTATAAAACAAAGTCACTTTCCGCTGTCTATATGTATGTATGCTTAAATTTTTAAAACTACACAACGGATTTTGATGCGTTTTATTTAATAGATAGAACCATTCAAGTGGAAGGATAATTTTATGGATTTCTAATGTGATGTCGTAAATAAACACATCTTTTTGCGCTTACATTGCAAACGCTGGCTAAACCCTACCAGATAGATCAAAATAATGTACTACTGTATTGTACACCTTAGAAAGATCAACAAAAAAGTCTGCGATGGTATATGTCTATCTCTTAAGGATAACCCACAGTAACCATTTTTATCCTTTACTTTTTCCGAGAAAAAACGGCTTATTTTGCAGCGATCTTAGGCAATATACAGCATTAATCCTTATCCATTTAAGTACCTTAGACACATTGTGCGTTTAATATAGATCAATATGGACCTTTACAGAGAGTAATTTAAATGAATATTTTCGAAGATATTACAGATCGCCTTCCTGAGAAAAAGGGTCTTGAAAGACACACAGACGGACAACAAAGTAAACCAATAAATAAGGGTCCCTTTTTTCCTTTTGAGTTACGAATCCCTAAAAATGTACAAAAATGTAAATATAGAAATGAAAAACTTTAGATTAAGTAAAATAATTGAAACTCTAAAAATATAAATAGTAATTTAATCAGAAAAAACTACTTATGTCTTGCAAAAAGATACATTTACGTTTTTCCCAAAATGTTAAAAAGATAAATGTCCACCCGTGCGAAGCCGGGGCGGGCCGCTAGTACATATATAATTCTAATATATTTATATAATTATTGTTCCTCCTCACTATTCTACGAAATAATACATATATGTATATTAAATGATATTCCGAGGCTTTCTGTTCCAGAACGTTTTTGTTTACCATCCGTTTCTCATTTACAGATTTCAAGGAAGTCCGAAGCTAAAGGGTCCGGAAATTTTTCATTTGGTAGCTTCCTTTAATCTTCATTTTTTGTTTCTTGTATATCCAAAGATAAGATGAAAGTAATGTCCTTTTACGGTCCTTAAACTATCCCCATTTAAAAAATGAAGTCAATCTGATTCTCCGTTACGACGAAAAGAAAGAACAAATAAAAAAACTCACTTCCATATTTTTTTCATTGGTATGGATATAGGAATAGATATAGCTTTGGTAGTTGATGGGTTGGAGCAGGACATAGGCTATTTTGTGTCTCGATTGAACAAGTACTTCCCGTGGATAATTTCTGAAGTCCAGTTCTATTCTATACATTTATATTCCATTATCAAATAATATTAATAATGGCACTGATAATCATTTATATCAAATAAACAGAAATGAATTGACACAGAATGAGTAAATTCAATAAGCTCCATCTCCCACCTAACGATTATGTTCTGTTCTTATCTAAGCAGAATTGAAACCGGAAGGCTACATGACATACCAAATATATCGATCGTCACACACCTACCGATCCGAACGAGCAATACATCATACATAGGTACATGAGAACAGAATCGGTAGGTCTGTGACGGCGCTAAGACCGACTGTTATATTGATGAGAGCAATAGAGTTTTGAAACAATGGCTGGGAGTCAATCAACCGAAAGCAGCCAAATCACATCATCATTTTCTGGTCAACAAGTGCGTAAAATGAAATATATAACATCGTTCCAGGTTTGACAACAATTTGGAATATATTTTCCATTCATTGAATTTACATTAAGAAGCAGAGGAGAATAGCTCTCGATGCCTTCATCATATTGAATTTCTAAAGCTATTTTCGCCAAAGAAAGAATGGATACAATTGCCTTTTGTGATATTAATGATCTATTCAAACATTATTTGGATTTTGGGAATGCAAACTGGGCCTGAAGATAAAATATGACGGTCAATTTGGAAGCGACACTCAGAGCACCCAACCTTTATATTCGGTGTTTGTTTTCAAGTCTACTTACATATTTATTTTTGAGCGAGACGGGACGGGTACTCGTATGTTCTCCTCTCATGTTGCATCCCTCAACCGAATTTCGTGAGCAGGCTCGATAATCTTTCGAAAAAAATTATCATTATCACTTAGTCCTTTACAAGCTGCCATTTTGAGTTTCATGTACCGTTATATAGCCTACAACCCCAGTACAAACAAATGAATATGTATATTCATCTGTGCAATATATAAAAAAAACAGCCATTCAACCATCCTTGGTATTCAGTTTTGTTTGCGGAAGGGTCCCTTTTCCAGGCCCACCTGGTACTCGTAATTGTAGTCGACAATGATATCAAGGACCAAATTGACTTGAGGCTTGTTGATGAGCATGTTTCTTTCCTGGGGCCTTATCGTCACTTAACATCAAG
This sequence comes from Carcina quercana, assembly GCA_910589575.2. Classification (NCBI taxonomy): domain Eukaryota; kingdom Metazoa; phylum Arthropoda; class Insecta; order Lepidoptera; family Depressariidae; genus Carcina; species Carcina quercana. The sequence goes on from OU342442.1 coordinate 4,094,265, forward strand.
TAATATGAACCCCAACGGCGAATCCACTGTGTACATAAAAAAGTAGTTTTAGCAGTCATGTTCTAGCAAGTTTCTTTAATCTCAATGTGAAAACTGTGTCGGGAAAATCAATCCTCTCTAGTTTACCAAACCGATTCATCTTATCAGCTTAGACTTACTTTGGGATAGAGTCTGAATTCGGCAAAGTCTAAAAAATAAATCGTAAGTCTTACAAATTCAGGCGGAGATGGAACGCTGCGATAAAAGCTTTGTCAAGTTCTTTGCGAAACCGGGAATATCTGATTGAGACGGTTACGTAATCTACGAGTATTATGAAACAAATTAGCTTCTATTTATGTACATGGTTCTTAAGATTGTGTATTAACGAAATCGAAATCGACGTTCTGTTAAAAATGTTGCAGTCTTGTTTTGTCATTCAGAGGATTACATGTGCGAAAGCAGGATAGAATTACACACCCAGATTTTTACCAAATTAGATTTTATCTATAGCGGAGCGTAGTTCATTAATCTATGGTTCTGAAGCTATGTCCATTATGATTATTATTATTTATTATTATTATATTATCAGGCGGCAAAAGACCACATACCCATCGCCTACAACTTTATACACCAATGTTATTCGACCCCCAGCTTTCTGTTTTACAGGGGTGACTCCATAGTGTCATTAGTTGGTGCGCAACAAGGGGATCCACTGGGACCCTTAGTTTTTAGTCTTGCTATCCAAAAAACTGTGTCCTCTTTGGAGTCCCCCCTGAATGCGTGGTACCTGGATGATGGCACGTTAGGTGGACCCCCGGATGTAGTCGAGCGGGATATCGAGCGCCTCATACCAGCTTTCAAAAATATTGGTCTTGAAGTCAACCCTTTGAAGTGTGAGCTTTTCGCATGCGGACCCACAGCAATGACTTCTTTGTCGCGGTTTGAGTCCCTTTTTCCTGGTCTCACAGTAATGGACAAGAGAACATTTTTGTTGTTGGGGGCTCCTATTTTTTGCGAGGGTGTAGGTGCTTCTTTCCGGGAGAAGACCATGGTTCTATCGAAAGTTGGAGAGCATCTTAACCATCTTCCAGCTCATGTATCGCTAGTACTGCTGCGCAACTGCCTATCTACACCGAGGCTAACGTATCTATTGCGAACAGCACCTACATGGCTTTTCCCGGCAGAGACTCAAACTCATGACGACGTTACAAGACAACTCCTTGAGCGTGTTCTTAACGTAAGTTTAAATGAAGTGCAGTGGAGTCAAGCTTCACTGCCGGTGCGCCATGGGGGCCTTGGTGTTCGGAGAGTACAGGACGTAGGTTTGATCGCTTTCCTCGCCTCTGCCAACGGGTCAGCGGATCTCGTCGCTCGCATTTTATCTATTAATGGCGAGGGGATCCGCATCCCTTTTCATCAGGAGGCGATGGAAGCATGGTCATGTCTTAGCCCGAACGTGGTCCCGGAGAGACCCACTGAGCAGCGGGGGTGGGATGAGATCCAGTGCAAGCAAGCCATATCTAATTTATTAGACGTTGCAACCGGAGCAGATCTGTCTCGGCTAAGAGCTGCTTCAAAGACAGAGTCCGGTGCGTGGCTTCATGCTCTCCCATCACCTCAGCTTGGCACTCTTTTGGATAGTGACTCTCTTAGAGTGGCAGCAGCGCTACGTTTGGGTTGTAAAGTGTGCGAACCCCACCGATGTGTATGTGGGACGATCGTGGAGGCCAACGGGCACCATGGTTTAAGTTGCCCCAGGAGTGCGGGACGTTTCCCTCGCCACCACGCCCTCAACGATATTATCCGGAGGGCTATGGTCTTGGCGAATGTCCCGTGTGTCTTGGAGCCTCCTGGTCTCAGCCGCACCGATGGCAAGAGACCGGACGGATTAACGTTGGTTCCGTGGGCAAAGGGCCGTAGCCTGTTGTGGGACGCGACGTGTGTGAGCACTTTCGCTCCGTCCCACCTGAGCTCTACAGCGCGAGCGGCTGGTGCTGCGGCCGAAACTGCCGCTAGGCTCAAACATGCCAAATATGCGGCCTTGGAACCGACGTACGAATTTGTTCCGGTTGCTGTCGAGACGGGGGGACCGTGGTGTTTAGAGGCAAAGGTGTTTGTCCACGAATTGGGACGCCGCCTGAGGGAGAGGGGCTCTGATCCTCGATCGGGATCTTTCCTGGTCCAAAGGATCTCCATTGCCATCCAACGTGGCAACGCGGCAAGTGTGATGGGGACCTTTGGATCGGGACCAGATCCACGCTAGTTAGGTTAGGTTACGTATTTCTTTAGGTTGTAGGTTTAATTTTATTACTAATCTAGGTTAAGTTTACTAACAAATATAATTTAAAATATTGACATGTAAATCTAATATCTTTGACATTGAATAAAAGTTATGTATTATGATTATGACATTTGATTAATTGGCTGTTTCTGACATTTCAAATTCGTTTATTGTAAGTACCTACATAGTGATTTGTGATTGGAAACGTCATCTGCAATTTTATTGATTCCGAGGGGTTATCTTAATTGAAATTTCCTCATAAATTTAGCAATTTCAATTACGTCAGATGAGATTTGGCTTCCAATGTAAATGTTACGATCAAAATGAAAAGTTATTTTATCATACTCGCCTTATTCGTGAACAGTATGTTATATACATATATATTTTTATCGATATTTTTAGCTATCCAAATCATTAGTAAAGTTTCCAAGTCATACTCATGTTATCAAGTCAAGATATGTCAAAGGACAATATTTTGAATATATTTGGACATCGTGTGAAATATTAATAGAGAACATTGAGTTTTTTGCCCGCGACTTCGTTGTGTGGCTTTGGAGAAAGTATAACAAGGGAACACTGTGTAGAGATAATATTTTTTTATCGTACGAGTCGTACGGCTATAACACTTGTGAAATTAGACTCAATCCCTTTGTATAAGGTATGGTATCCCTACTGCGTATGTACCAAATTTTATAACGATTGGTTGAAGCACAAATATGAAAGCATCGTAGCTTTCTCTGAAAATACCTGTCGACGTCAATTTGAAATATCTCACAATATAAATCACGAATATTTACAGTTTCTGATATTTATGATGTATTTTGTTTGTTTACGGTTTGGGAAATTAAGTTGAAACGAACTTTAGTTTCAAGTATAAATCGATTTCGATAGGGCTAATATTGTCAAAAGACTTTGACGTGTTTAAGTCTATTTCTAGTTACACTTATTAAAGGGGAATCATCGTCGTCAGCGGAGTCCACAGACTCTTTATACATTTTGGGCGCCATATTTGAATACTGAATGCTACCAAACTGATGCATTTAAATAATTATAAAAATGACGTAGTTCTCGTGGAATAAAATCTTGTGGACGAAGTCGCAGTCAATAGCTAGTATTTTTTAGACATACATTACTAATTATCGATTATACGTTTTACACATTACACATTCCCCATACATTATACATTCCTCACTCATATCTTCTTAATTTTGTTTACTTTGTTGAAACTTATTTTAATCTAAACTGGAATGAATTGTTTTTCATTTTCAGCGGCCTATATATCCATATATATAATCGCTCAGGTCTACTCTCTTACAGAGAGTAATAGGCAATAGTCCGTCACGCCGGCCCAGTGCGGTTTGGCATATTTCACACACACACCTTTGAATTTCTTCTCAGGAGTGAGCAGGTTACTTCACGATGTTTTCGTAATGTTTTTTATCATTCGTACATAAATTCCAAATTGGAACTCATTGGTACAAGATCCCAAGATTATTGAATCGAACCCAGACCTCGATTGTTAAAGGACTGACGATCTATTCAACTGAGCTACCACGAATTATTTATATATATATATATTTTAATTATTATGTATACTAGAAGGCACAAATAATAAGGCGCTGGCCCTGATACCTTTTATACCTGAACATAACAGAGCTGTTGAGGTGGTACCTTGGTGGTAACTAGCCAGACGGAAATAGATATAGAATATATATTCACCAACCAAACCGAACACGGAGAAGGTACCTCTCTGGGAATTTAACCTAGACCTTCTGATTAAAATCTTTATGTTGAGTCCTAATTTTAGGGCGTTAGCTTTTGTGAATCACTGAAGAAGAAGGCCTTCAACCGCTGTGAAAAATTACACAGAGTGAACTTGGCTCGTTATTTTGATACTTTATCATTTGTTAAAGTTAATTTAATACGGCTTTGTGGATTGGTAGACATCAAAATTTTCATCACTGTCTTAATCCTGAGTAACTGCCATAACTTGAAACAAAAAGTATATTTGTTAAGAGCCGTCTGTAGAAGGAAGTCTTATTATAGCTAGTACATACAATGAAAAACGACCGATCGATAACCGTTTAAAATTCGAATTTCCGATTCACCACCAACGCCGAATGCACCAAATCCGAAAGCAATCCGAAACGTCCTTTCATTATCATTATTATCATTGGCGTGATTCATACAATCTAATCCTATAAATAGGGGTTCCTTTTTTCCTTTTGAGGTACGGAACCCTAAAAATGTACAAAAATGTAAATATAGAAATGTAAAATTTTAGATTAAGTAAAAAAAATGAAACCCCCTAAATAAAATACGTAGATATACATTTAAAGTGTGAGAATACAAATAGGTTTAAGGATAAAACATAAAATTTTATGAGGAAAATACGAGTATAAATAGTAATTTGATCAGAATAAAACTACTTGTTTCTTGCATAAAGATACATTTACGTTTATCCCAAAACGTTTTAAAAAAAACTCGTGCGAAGCCGGGGCGGGCCGCTAGTTTATATATAATATCCACGTTGGGTAATTCCGTCCGTCCCTTTCTGAAAATTAATTAAGTGTATTAAGTATTTTTTTACTTATAAACTGTGTTTGTAATATCTGACATGATAATTTATTTATATTTAAAATGTATGCACTCGTACAAGCAAGTCAGCTGCTCAGGTCACGCGTCACAAAAAATGCGTCTGTCCAGATTAATTAGTATTAATTTGTATATGATGTTTTACTTGTATTGAAATAGGGTGAACCAAAATATATAAAAAAATCTTTCTTTTTCAACTTCTTTACCATACTTGCGCGAATCGTTGAATCGCTAATTTTGAATGTTTTGAATAAAATATTTTTACTTTGAGCATTGCGTGGTCTCCACTTAAGAAAGAAATCATCACTAGTTATCCCTTAGGTAAAGTAAAACAAAATGCCGTGCCGTGTGGTCTCGGCTTTAGAATAGGACCACCCCAGGTCTTCCCATGACACAACATTATTCGGGAAATGGGAAGCAGCACCAACCTACGTAACAACATCTTACTGTGATCACCAATCCACCTGCCAAGTGCGATGATTATGGCAAATACCCTCATCAAGTCTTTGCAGGCGATGAAAGGTGACAAAGGAGAAATTTAGAAGAGATAAGCAACAGCATCTAGAGCTCTGAGTTTATATCAACAATATCTCTCGCAAAGCGCGTTGATACTCCTTTGTGATCTATTTGGAACGCTCTTGAAGGACTAACGCAGCTCTTGTAGATATTGAATATGATTTATTCCAGCAATATGCGTGGCGAAATCCGAAAGACCAAAAGGGACATGTCCAGTTCCTGACTGTCCCGACAGTGAGGTGGTCTGTGCCTACGACGTACGGGGCGTGACGTACAAAATGTTCCCAAGCAGATGCGCTATGGACGCCTACGTGAAATGCTACGAACTTGGTATGTAATCATCAATTATCGTGCAACTTACCTAATCATAATCATTTGTTACAGGATATCTGTCGACTAACGATGAGGTCGAAGATGTAACGCGTTGTACGATTCGTATATAATCACTAAATGGTTTGATAGACATTTGTGTAATTCCATAATTGTTCAGCTTTGTTTCAAGTTGCCTAATAACACTGTTTTTAAACTATCAAAAGTGTCGTCTATTATTACAAGTAGCTTTGCAAAATCAACAAGATGATGATTGTTTGTTGTAAGAATCTTTTTTGCAATTTTAAAATGGCGATAAACTGTTGAAGTGGGTTTAAGAAAATTATTGGTACGGTAGTTACGAAATTTAATCTTCGTTTGAAGATTCCCAAGTAATATTCTACAGGGCACAGCAGTAGTAGGGCACCCATACTTAAGCCGTACGCGTGGTGGAAATGGAAGCAAAGCGCTTTGTTTGCTGTAGGAATATCCACAGAGGGAGGTAGAGGTCTGCCGTTTTTCTGTTTGCCTGGTATTTGAATAGCGATAGCGGAATCAACATGCTGGTTTACACTTTCTTGTCATCGTATTGTTTAGTTTACTTTTTGCACATTTTAACGTATTCTCCAAATATACACATCACACAGATTTTGCGGAAGTTTTGTAGTACAATTACATCCCTCTTTTTGCATTGGCGTAGTTGGGTTATCATCAAACAAGCTTTTGTCCACAGAGCTAGCCCCAGCTTCCGTGGAGTTCTGCTGGAAGCATCACAACAAGGAGATGTTACCAAGTAGGGTCAGGAGGATGTATGGAGAGTCTTGTCCTGTCTTCTGTCCTACCCACTACTCTCCTGTGTGCGGGGCAGCCAAGTACAGAGACTACATGTACCGGAGCTTCATCAACGGATGTTACTTGGACATGTTGAATTGTAGGGCCGAAGATGAGTTCAATGGTGGGTATGGTTTAGTTCAATGACGTAATCATCAGCCGGGAAAAGTTTATCCCCGTGGTATGACACCAGGGCTTACTTTCAAGAAAGGTTTATGCCCTAATCACCAAGCTTGCCAGACGGGTTGCTGACCGCAGTAGTCAGATTAGTTCTTCAGAAAGGGGGCTGCTGCCCCTCCCCCGGTATGGTTTTCATTCAGTCGCCTCTTACGACACTTACGGGAAGAGATGGTATAGTTGGTATCATTATAAGCAGGAACCACAAATAGAAATATTGAGATTTGCCCTGATTTAAGCGAGAGAAAATTGAGAATCGGGAGAGATTTAAAAGTTGATAAATAATACAAAACAACTAACTTAATGAAGTGTTCACTTTGTAAATATACGTTTTTTGTTTTGTTTTTTATTATAATTATTGTATTTTTATTAGTAATAGTATAAGTTTGTAATTGTAAATAAGAATCCTCAAATCCATAAAATAAATGAACTAACTTAATTCTCGAACAAGCTATTGTGTTAAAATGTTAAAAAAAAGGGGGCCAGTGTCACAAATTAGTTCCAACGAAATTCCGCAACATCGTTGCACCTCTATTTCTGGTCAGTCTTTAGACTTAAATTGCATTTATATGATATAGGAGGGTTAAAAACATACAACAATCCAGTTGACCTAGTTGGTACAGTTGGTTGTTGGTGTACAGCTCTTGAAGAATTAAAATACGCGAGTGTGACCATCATTCGTATCGATATTTTAATATGTTGTTAATAATTATGTATGAATTTTCTCTCTAGTCGGTTGCACTTTGTATCTTTTGGCCCTCAAATATGATCGTTGAAGCTTAGTTGTTAATTTCTTTGTTTTTGTAATTTACAGGCTACGTTGAAGTCCCGTTACAGTTTTGCCAGAATCACGCCATGAGGAACATCTTCAAGGAGCAAATCATAATGTCGAATGTACAGCGCCTTAGAGACTACGAATAAAAAAGATTTAAATAAATAAAATCGTTCATCTGTTAATACCCCGTATGTCGACTGAATTAACCTCATAATTGTATGAAGCAATCTTCAGTTTTAGGTCATAAATCGAACCACTTACACTGTATGTATATTCTCTGTGACCTCTATATCTGTGAGATATGTTGTGAGCAATTGAGTGCAAACGATATACAGAAACTATACGATACAAAATGTACGACCTGACATGTGAGCATACCCTGTACTGTATTCTGGGTAATAAATCGTCTCCCAGCTAGAGAGAACAGCTTCAGTGTTACAAGATACAGAATAAAACGAAATCTCTGTGAAATACAGACGCTGATGCATTTGTTAGAGTTTCTTTTGATTTGGCGTCCACTGTCCAAGTCCACTGTTGGACATGAGTCTGCCTCACAGAGTGCCACGTCAAATTTTCCATAAGGCTAAGCGGACTGGTAATCGCGTTAATTAATACATATTTTGTTAGGTAAATAAATGCCAATCTCTTGGATATTTCCTCCCATGGTCGCCTTTTGCGACGTCTGCGGGATGACATGTGATAGTAATATATTCTAAAGCCAATAGCTTTTTATACTCGTATTCCAGGTAACGGATTCTAGTGTTTCCCATTGGAATGAGGACTTTTAGCAATATAGTCTCAGTGTGTTTGTTTAGTTTTCAATATCTTCACCTGGGTTTGTTTTTCATTATGTATATATTATGCGTGTGAGCGGTGTGTGTTGTGTTGTACTTAGACTAACTATCCGGAGGTCCCAGGTTCGATTCACAGCGGCACACAGTTTGATTGGATTTTCTGGATCTGGAGATCTAGCGCCTTATTAGCTTCTGGGTGTGCACACTTCCCATACAACGGCCCTACATTACATTGCGTCAGGTGAGTTTAAAGGCAAGAGCAAACCCCTGATAAAAATATAAATAACAACTAAATAACATAAATTTAAAAAATTATTATATAAAACAGTGCTAAACTTTTATATTTAATCCAGGATTGCAGCCTCATCACAATCCTATGTCACATTATAATCTTTAAAGCATCTTTGAAACTAAAAGTACTAAGAAAACATTAAAAAATTTACAGACACTATATTTAGTATGAATTTAAAAGTCACGACCATTACAAGCTGGAAAGGTCACTGGAATATACAGGGTGGTCCTATCCTAAAGCCGTAACCACAAACCCGTGACGGTATATTCTCCTTAGATACCGATTAGACAGGCAGCTAGCGAGAAAATCGACATGTGCGCTGACCATGAAATTAGAAAAGCCATATGTCTCTTCAAATGATTGTGGAGACGCTTTCGAGACCTCATTCAAGGAACTCGGTGAAGTTTTTGGTAAATAACATGGCGATGTGACAGGCAATACTAAATAATAGTGGATACACATTTGGACACATTTTTTCGATACCTATCTCTTAGTAAGCTTGGTCAGTAACCACCAGTACCACATTGTATTTTACGTCTGCTGCCAAATTCTGTGGTTCCGGTGATGAAAGATAACATGGACATGTCCTCATTGGCTTTGGACTTCTGGATAAGCTTATTCAGCGTGTTTCCATCAGGCGCGAGGAAGACTGTCAAAGTCTATTGTTTAGTTTTAAAAAGATCTTGTGCTTTTTTGGTATATTCTTATATTGAAACATTTTCTACAAATAATCAGATGCGATGCTATAGACAGCATGACTGTGTGATATAAGCCTACAAAAAATTGTTTCGTGGTTGAATAAAATAAAGAGTTTCATCAAATTGTCGTATGCCCAAGTCTACCCTAGAACCACGAATTCGTTTCTGTCAGCATATTTAAATTTTATTGTAATATATTACTGGGATCTTTTTGACACGAAATAAAATATATTTATTATTAATTATTATATTGCACTACTATCAGTCGGTGGCGCAGTGGATAAGGCGCGGACTCTCAATCTGAGGGTACCGGGTTCGAATCCAGCCGTGTACCTATGAGTTGTTTTTTCAATTCAAGTACATTATCCGATTGCTTAACGGTGAAGGAAAACATCGTGAGGAAACCTGCATGTCTTGAACAGGCATGTGAAGTCCGCCGATCCACACTGGGCCCGCGTGGTGGACTATGGCCCATACACTCTCTGTAGGAGAGTAGGCCTGAGCCCCTCCAGTGGGGACATATATAGGCTGTTGATGATGATGACTACTATCAGTCTCTTAAGTCTTGACAGTTACAGAGTTAGGTGGCCTAGATCATCAGCTCAGCCGCCACTCACACTCAAATGCTCGATTCATTAACATATTTTATTTGAGAGATTTCAACAAACACTGTACGTGACAAGAAAATTTGAGGATTTCCCTCGATTTTCATCTGACATAACAATAGAGTAAACTATTACAATATTGTTTTCTTCAAATCAGAGCTATCCGTGGACATACATAAACATACATACCGTCGAGCACAGCGCCTTTGTTGAAGTTGTTTAAAAATAAAACTAATTCGTCTAGAGCTGCCGTCCCCATTTCTAGGATACCTTTTCAAAATGCAGTCCCACTTTATTACAAGTCAAAACAAAACACAACAAAAGGTACTCCACAATCCAAATACAAAGCCTATCCCACTCGGACATTCCCACAAACACAAACCGTATCCCCCATATCCTATCATGATCGTATCGGACATATCGGAAATTGTCTGAGATGTCACGTAGGAGGCAATGACGTGTTCATTGCGTACAGAATCTCGTAACGCCGCGCGTCATTAAAGAACATGGCAGCGGAACGTGGGGAATAAAAGGTGAATGAGAATCTGCGTATAAGGGATATATGTTCCGTATAGGGAGATCGTGGAGGAACAATATTACACTTTTTGTCTCAATTTCTAAAGTGAAAAATCTGAAATAATCATTGTTATTGTAGACATTGCCTTTGTGAAAATATTACTAAGCGAGGTCTTATCTCGTATAGTTTTTGAAAAAATATTGAAAACTTGGCAAACGAAATGAACCATAGGCTCTGTTCGGAGCCCTTGATGGGTGAGTCCAACTCGCACTGAACTGAGATTTGAAATGTATTTTCATTTACCTGAACTTGTGCTAAGCAATTTTGCTAATCAGCGGGTAAATAATAATAAGAAATCGGCGGGTCAGACACACCTTATAGGTTTATATGTTGTCTAGAATCTCCTGAACATTACAAAATTTCTCTTTATTTCCTGTCTCTCTAATATTTTCATGAAGTTAGCTTCTCGTGAAGCAGCCGTAGAGTTCTGATGCTTACGACATTTCCGTTGCGATAGTTTTTTCTTCAATGAGTTACATCATTATCTTTCAAAACAGAAACAGAATAATATTTATTTAACTAAAACACACACAACACAATACAAAAATACAATTAATACATACATTGCGTACATTACAATTTCATAATTTGACAACTGGTCACGTAAATACACTTGCAAAGAACCTATCCCATCACAATAAAAATAGTTGAGTTAAGCCCAAGATCCATCTACGCGGCGAACATCAGCTGTTTAGAACGTCAGAATTTGGAAGAGAAGGTTTTTCGTCTGACATTCGGATAAGCAACTTGATATGTGACAGCGGACCGTTAAATAACATGTTATAACAGCACATACAAGCAATTATATATACTCGTATAACTTCGGAATTATTATTCGAGATTTGTATTATATAAACCCTGGTCCTCTACTGTGATGTGCAGGAGTTTGAAGATTTTTATTATTCAATGATAACTTAGAAGACATATATAATTTTAGTACTGCATTTGTGTTAATACTGGAATTACAAAAATATGAGTAAATTGAATTTGGATAGAATGTCGAGAACAAATCGAGGCGAAAAAACACGCGAAGTTCATTTTTAATCATGTTTGTAGTACTTAATATGTTCATCTTTACTTCGAAATATCTGGGAAACGTGCCACTATAGCCCTATATCTCTCATTACATTTTTGTTCATAAAATAGGCCTCTATCGAAATACATCAGCAGAATTGGGTGCTTACGACTTTAAAAAAAAGACGGCGGCCGGTCACTAATGTCAGGATTCGAACAATAATCATCATACCCCTTTAAATATTATGCAATGTGACTCGTATCATATCGAAGTATAGAACTAGGTGTAGGAGAAATATTCATAGTAAGTTTACTGTAGTTTTTATTTTATGTGTTGGTAGGAGCGATATATGCGGCGAGATGAACGAGAATTGCCTGGAAAATTCCCTCTGGGAATAAAGATCAGAAAATACCGGCTATTAAAAAATTGTAAAAAATTAATAAAGAAGCACAGGAATATGCTCTCCCACAAACATTATTAAATTAAACAGCTTGAACTCCGAACCGGTTCTCTGGCTTATCATGAGATATTTATCCCTTTTTTCTAAGATAAATTGACACCGTGTTCCTCAAATCTTGTTTAACTTATTCAGCATGAAAATGCTACGTCTTTGGTTTCTCTTATTGTTATTGTCGTTTGTATTTTTTATTATTTTTAATGTCACCGTTGATTTGTGCACTGAAACCAGTTCATCCTGGAAATGAGGACATTCGAGGGTCAATGTACGATATTCTTCCTGCTTTGCGACCGCACTTTATAAAAAGTATCTTCAAGCAAGTGTAAGTTAGGATTGTACCCAGATAAATATTCGAACCCTTATTTATTTTATTTATTTTATTTTATTTTACAATTTTTGGGAAGACTAACAGTTTATAGTATATAAATAAATAATGTATCTTTTTATATGTGTTAATATTAAAGTTAAAAGTTTCATAATTTTTGGAATACCACGAAGAACTCTAAAATTCCGACTCGTCTGCCTTTTAACGCCTCCATTGAAGCCTTATGACAGCATTTAATTTATTCGCTGTCATGAACGAATGTCGTTGAAATTATTTTATTCTTGAACGAACGACTGGTTTACTAATGAGATGTGAACTTTCTTGTATTTAATTATTATCATTCGTATTAGGGTACCTTATTATTTCACATTATCGTTGCACTGCGTATTTATCATATGTAAATGAATTCATTAGACCTAGCTGAGTGTTGAGTCGAATACCTAAAAGTACAGACATCATTTTAGATTTAATGCATAATAATTCGTGACTAACCCTTCCCATTTTATCTTTTCTGCTTTACCTATTTATACGTTTACCTACCTACCCAAACTATAATTTATACCCTACCTTACCTATATTTATACCCTACCCTACCCATATTTATACCCTACCCTACCTATATTTATATCCTACCTTACCTATATTTATACCCTACCCTACCCTACCCTACCCATATTTATACCCTACCCTACCTATATTTATACCCTACCTTACCTATATTTATACGTTAGTGACATGTATCATTAGGGTGAATTAGCATTCTCCCATATACTGTCGTGAAATGAAAGCCCATTGTGAAAATAATATGTGAGAATTCAAAACAATAGCGCATGCCAGTAGCAAAATTACTTGCCTACGAGTATATTTGTTTTGTACGTCCTCTAACCAAAGTTGTATGGTAGAGAAGCCGCTTGTTGTAATTTTTGTGTAAAATAAAGTAATTGGACGAAAAAGTTTCGTGAAGATTTACGCTATTTGCTATGATTAGATAAGGTCTAAATGTGTCGAGACAGTGGATCACAAATGGTCAATTTTCTTCTAATATACAGCAGACGATTCTTTTATAATTTCTTCAATAACATATTATATACAGTTATACGCCTCTTAGTTTTTTAACCGACTTCAGAAAAGAAAGAGCTTATCAATTCGACGGGTATCTTTTTTTAATGTCGGTTACCTCGGAACTTTTGACTGGGTTAACCGATTTGGATCATTCTTTTTTTATTTGAAATCTGGTGCTTCCAGTTATGACAATGTACTCCATGAGAAAACTATATAAATCCTAAATTTTCCTTAGTAAAAGTAGACTTTTAGGGCAATTGAAGTCGGTTTCCAGTTCGTTTTGAATGCTTGTTTGTTTTATTCTAAATGCGAAAGTTGAATTGTTTATTTAAAATAGATTTGAAATCACATCGTACCAATTTCGTACATATTCAAGAAAATAGAATTTAATACACTCTAATTCGTATTTCGAAATTAAATTTTTCTCCTTGGTTGAAGTTGAGTAGTCAATATTAATATCTGAATCTTTTGTGGTTTATTCTCCTCTGAAAACGTAGTGATTATATGCTCCTAGCTCCTTTGCGCTGTTATGATTGAAAAATGAACGCCGAATAAATAGAAATAATAAACAACATGCTTTCGAAATAATTGCTGCATTTTAAATAAGATTATATCGAGAAAAGGTTTATATAACTTGTCTATCTGTGTTATTATTTACGTGGAATGAATAAACAGTATGCATTATTTTTAATTCATTTTACACGCTGAAATTTTGGGTGGTCTGTCTAGGTACTACATAATAAAATAATATATATATTTGTTTACAATTAAAAATGGCAAATTAAACACTGAAAAATGAAACGTGAACGCGACCGCTAACCAATACCAATCCATATCAATCTCAGCATGGCAAAAGTGGTGTGGAAGTTTGCGTGTCAGTAGGATATCGAGTAACCACTGTCTCTGAAGTCAGCCGAAGCTTTCGAGTTGACGAATTAAACACTTTGTCATTTTTCAATTTTAAATCTATACATTCTTAATATACTTACAAATAACTGCCTAATAGCAATTACTGTTATGCAACTGTTTAACAAAAATCTCATCAGTTAAATTCAAATTTTGTTTCACACTTTCACAGAGTATAATAGTCAAATAAATAATTAACGCGTTAAAAAAACAACAAAAAATCAACTTCAATTGCCTTAAAAATTTGGTTTTTGTGGATTTTATCAAAGAGTTATCAATCAATTTCGATAAAATTTATATGGGACCACCTCTGAATTATTCTCTACCAAATAAAAAAAGATTTATCAAAATCGGTTCACTATTGGCGGAGTTATCGCGTAACACACATAATAATAAAAAACATACGCGTCGAATTGAAAGCTTTCTCCTTTTTTGAAGTCGGTTGAAAAGTAGCGCAGCAAAGGGAACATATATCTTGTTTTTTTTTTCTTAAAATTAATTACGTTCTTGAGTAAAATTGAGGATCGTTGAGCGACATAGCTCGACGAGTCAGTGAGCTGAAGTGGCAATGGGCAGGTCACATCGCTCGAAGAACCGATAACCGGTGGGGAGTAAAGGTTATCGAGTGGCGACCACGTACCGGGAAACGTCTACCAGGCCGTCCCCCTACGAGATGGACCGACCTGGTTAGAGTCGCAGGGAGTCGCTGGATGCAGGTGGCTCGGGACCGGTCGATGTGGCGTACCATGAGGGAGGCCTATGTCCAGCTGTGGACGTTTCCCGGCTGATGGTGATGATGATGAGCGACGGCGGTAGTGCTAAATGTCACATACACAAGAGTGGCCGTCATCATTGTATTCTGCCAGAATCTCCATGAGCTCCTCAGCTGACTACCTCTAGCTGTTGTTTGCGGCCTCTAACACGAAATAAATTACCACACGATTAAAATATGACCGCCTCCGTGGCCATTTGACTACACGTTTCGAGGAGGTCCCGGGTTCAAATTCCATTTAGGGTACCTGTACTCGGTTTGTTTGGTGGTAGGGCATTTTCTATGTCCGCCTGGCTAGCTAGCTACCACCATGTTACCTAAGTCCGCCGCCAAACAACTGTTGTGTTCCAGTAGTAGAAGTTGCAGTGCCTCATTAGCTTGTGGCTTCTGGGCGCTCACGCTTACTATCAGGTAAGAAGAAGGCCAAAGCAAACCCATTTGCCTTTGGAATTCAATTTGGAAATTGAAGATAAATAAAAGTTGCCTCCCGCGGCTTCAGCCGCTTACTAAACCTTAGATAGCTACTCTTATATACAAATTGTAACATCCGACTATCAAAACCTTGGATCCTTTCCAACCCGCAATCCAATTTCCTTTGTTTATCAGTGAGACGGGTTGAAAACACTGAGATTAATGGTGTTACGGTATAGTGAAGTTTTAATATTTCCTCTTTAAGTTCCTTCCTGGTATTGTTTTGTTAGAAACTAGAAAGACACGTTCTGCGAATGTATAGAGCCTTGGACTATACTTGTACAAAAATATGTATCCATTTCTGTACCATGTCACATTCGCCTTTTGTTGTTCCTATGCAATGTGTTGAGGGAAGTGTCAATTAAAGTTAATATGACAAGGGGCAGAAGTGGGTACATGTTTTTGTACTCGAGTGTGCACTTCTAATTTTTTCACGTCGTTATCAAATAAAAGTGATTTAACAAACATTTTTGAATGTTTTGTACTAGTTTATTTGTACAAAAACATTAAAACACACGAAACAGGCATTTTAGAAAAACAAAGATGGCGTCAATGAAATGACATTTGACGTCACTTAGTACAAAAAGAGTAATTTTTTGCAAAAAATATAGAAAAATATAATACTAGTGTTTTTGTACGTATCTTTAAATTATTCGTTGATTCTTTAAACACAAACCCTAGTTGTCAGTTGCTGAAGCGCCATAGTCCTCTGACATGGCTTATGTAGCTACTACCTGCCGTAGATAGTAACCGGCAACAACGGATTAACGTGCCTAAATCGAAGCACAGAATCGTCTTACTTTTCAGACAATTTTTGACAATGTCCCCACCGGGAATCAAACCCGGGGCATGTGCAAGTGTTGCTCGTCTGAGAGTCTGCGCTCAGACAACTGTGCCACGGAGGACGTATTTTTTGAGTATATTTTTCAGTCTTAATATCAAATGAGTGAAATATAATTGTTGCGAGTCCTTTAGTCACTAAAAACTTGGTCTAGAATTCTAGATGGAACTTGTTTATCCAAGGCACGTTCTCCTAGAAAAACAAGTTTAGTCTTATATGAAACCGTACACTCGGGGACTAATTGTTTTAGCCTAGTTTGAGCTGATTGTGTCTGCCTCGGAATAAATGACTGTGTTGGATTATCTCACAGTACTGGTGGAATGCGACAGAGAAATAGAGTGTAATTCAGAATTTATATTACGTTCCCGAGAGTTGTTCTTGTTCTTCACTTGTTCGATCGGTATAAACAGTAGCCTATGTCATTTTACAACTCATATAACAAAGGAATATTTGCAAAATTAAGTAATTCAAAAACACACACGCGCGCGCATTTGTAATATTACTAAGGTTGTACAATTGTAAGGAGAACTGATTCTGCCAGCTAATTGCAATTTATTTCAGCACTGTATTCTCGTAATCAGAATTAATGGAAATGGCTTCTGGGAATTACCTATTTCCTATATGGTTGGAGATGGAAATGTTAATGTTTCAGGATCTCTAAAAATGTCTCACGGAATATTTCGTCACGTGAGATTGTGGTCAAACGGAAGCCTAAATCATTTCAGTTTGTTTCTATTTCATCCTATAAGAAAACATTGAACAACGCCGTTATGTGTATTGTAGAGCAGTCGGCCTACATGGTTCCCATCTTCATGTCTGATTTTAAATGTAGAACGCAACCACTTAGAGCGACTACTCTACAGTATGTCTATGGTTAACCGCCTCCGTGGTCTAGTGGCTCCACACAGATGGACTCACAATCTGTTGGTCCCGGGTACGATTCCCAAAGGGATAGCCATGCAAAACTAGCTTTGGTTCGTATGTTATGGTGTGTATAGGACACTTTTAAACCGACTTCAAAAAAGAAGGAGTTCCTTTATTCTACGGGTATGTTTTTTTTTAAAAAAGTCTTTGTTACCTCAGAACATTTGACCGAGTAGATCGATTTGGGTAATACTTTTTTATTTTAAAGCTGGTGCTTTCCGTGTGGTTTCGTTTCAATTTGGTCTAGTTCTGACAATGGCATTTATGAGAAAACTATAAAGTCTTTGCCTCAATTAAAGTAGACTTTTAGTGCAGTTGAAGTCGGTTTCTAGTTCTTTTTGAACGTCTTGTCTATGCTCATCTAGATAGCTACTAGATGTTACGTAAGTCTTCTGACAAACATTGTATGCATCTTTTTAAATATAATTTTTTCCTCAGAGCAATCAGGCGAGCAGAACCCGCATCCAAAACCAGGTCCCATGACATTTCAAAAGTCTTGAAACCCTATTTTCCCAAATCCGACCAGATACTCTACTTTCGATACGTTTGGGAAATCCTTTTCTCAAATAACAATGTTATAATGAGGCGCTCGAGACGTAATCTTTTGGCTTTGCTCATGAAAGTCAAATTCATAAGCTTTAGGTGGCGAAACACCAAGAAAAGATTCTAAAATAGTGGCCTATTTTGCAACGGGTGAGGTGACTTATTTTCAGCGACGACGTTAATGCCAGACTTTGTTATTGAATCAACTATTGAGTTTATATATATCGTAGATATTTTCACGTTTGACCACAATCTATCCTAATGTTAAGACTAAACGGAAGCAAACTGTCCGTAGAAAAGTAGGTATTTCAATATGTTATTGCTGTTGCGATTCGGTACGCACACATACAGCCTTTCACATGCTTTCACTCACACAAATAATGCTGCATAAACTCCCAAAGTGGCCTCTGCCGCGCCGCGTATAGTCGCTACCGCTCCGCCTTGGCTAGAGTGTATTTTTCAAAATGTTGTCTAGAATGGTACACATTTGTCTGGGATATTTATTCACTCTGGGCTTTTAGAGCTTGAGAAACACAAAATAGAAGGGAATTACACTCCCATGTCGTTCGCATAATAAATGAAGACGCTAAAGCATAGGTACCAATGCAGAGAACACCAGTGATACGTTAACGAAGCGTAGTAAAACGTGCGCACTCAAAGGCCTCAAGCGCTGGCCCTGCTACCTTTCATACAACTTTAGTTATATTTTCTGTAAGAAAGCTCCAATGTAAATGTCGGCAGAATTAGAGCAGAGCTCTTAAAAACTGATAGACTATTCAAATTGTACAATACTTATGTCAAAACCAGTGCTTAGGCGGGAGACTTAGAAAACATGGTGGTAGATAGCCATGCGGCCAAGTCTTACCCCCGATCAGACAAAGTACCGGTATGTACTCCGACTGGGAATCGAGCCCGGGACCGAAGACCCTATAGCATCAATAATAAAGGGCTACCGCGAGCACGTGCTTGATCCCAAGCTTGATCAAGCACACGTCAGTTGTCTCTCGCCACCGGCCCTGTAACACATGGGGATTTAATTACAAGTGAGTTATTAGATTACAATTGAAGTGAGAAATTCGCAATTTCCTCACAGAGCGCTTTCGCCCCTTCGTGTAATTCGAATTAATTTAGTTCAATTAAGTCACGTAATGATTTATATAAGGGTTAATTTGTAATCATACAGTGGATGTTGAGTGTTAAACTTAATTGGTAATTTCGGTTAAGGTACTTAAAGAAATTGGGTAATGAATGGGAGAGAGGTATCTAAATTTAGCCAGCTACACAGTCGCACTAACGGAGGTCCCGGGTTTGATTCTAGACGGGATACCCCATATCTTAGGTACCAGATCAGTACTTGGTTTGGATAGTAGTAGGTAATTTTCTTTATCTACCTACCAAAACCCTACCTACCTACTAAAACTACCAAAATTAATAATTAGATGTAATCATGACATGAAGTAGTAGAATTTTGGTTTTAGTGTAAGTTTACCTAAATTATGTCGGAGATAAAGTGAATGCATTATGTTTTATTATTATTTAATACATTTGACAGACAGACCCAGAGTAATTCACAGCCAAAACAACCTATGCTATATAGGTAGACAAATTCCATGCAGTGTAGTGTAGAGACTAAACTCTGGGAATCCCATACGAAAGACCTTAAGCTTCTGCGAGTACTTATGACGTACTAAAGCCGTACCTTAGCATCTCCTGTCAGATTTATCTGTCACGTCATATCCATCTCAGTAGATTTAAACCTCGAAACTTACTGCGTTGGCTTCGCATTTGACCTTTATTTCTTCTGACGGTATGTGACAGTAAGACCTTGGAAGGGCGCTCATATATAATCTTCAAGTTAATGAGGTGCTGGTTACGTTTTTATCGTATATAGGTTTTATCTTATTCCAATCCGATCCAGGGAGGGTGGCAGGTTTTTTTTAAAAAAATGTTATTTTAATTTATTATATATATAACTATGGCTATTTGTTATCTGAAAATAAATGAATAATAATAATATAGAATAGTGCTAATAATTGTGCTGTTATCGGGTCAGACTTATAATATGGCAGCAGTACCGACCGGATGTGGATGGTGGTCAATCAATCAATCAATTTACTGCGTTCACAGTGTGTAATACACTGTATAATGCCACTGTTGAATTTGAGCCGTGATACTCTTATCACGAGTCCAAGCCCCGGTGTACATTAAACTATTAAAATTAATTATCTATGGAAAACCCGCTCTGATTCATTATCTCACATCAAAATGCACGTCATTACACTCTAATTGCAATTAATAGCAAAGTTACAGAATAGTACATTTAGAAACTAGTGCGAAAAGTCTGTAATTAAATTCAATTCAAAAAATTCAAAATTGTTTTATTTCATTTCACAAAGTTGTTTACAGAAACAAGGTTGAGACCCTCTTGTAAGTATAAAAATGCCTGTAACAGAGGGTCTCACTCTTCCATAACAAAAATAAATTTATAATTAAAGAAATGTTTACTTATGCTAACTAATCGAGTTTTGACTATTGTTTTTGGCGAACCAGTCAGAACGAGATTGAATTTACATTTTCGCACGAGTTTTGAATGGCATTTTTTATACATTTGCGAAAAAATATAACAAATAGTAAAATTATGATGACGATGATTGTGTTCCGGTTAGCACAGAAAACATAGCTAGTAACCTAAGTAACGTGTCTAGGTGAGCACGCTTCCATTTGTCGGCTCTAATCACTTAACATCGGATGACATGAAGACGAAAGTACCAGGATATCATACCTAATGTGGAGTCTCACTACAAAATTCAAATAAAGAAAAAGAGATAGATACAGTCATGGCATAAGGTCTCTGTCATTTCCGTGAAACTAAATGAAATCACTATCAAAATTCGAATTGTAAAAAAAACGAAGGCCCGCGTTCTTATTTCAAAAATACTCGAACTGAAGCCAATCCTCTTGTGCCAAACATGTAAATAAATGCACACAGACTAATATATGTACCTTAAATGCAGCAAAAAGACCGAGATCTTTGTACGGAGGTTAGTGCGGAACAGTTATCTTACACGCTCTCTGACACTTATGTCAACCTGGCAGTCTGTAATTGAGATGGTGGCCAAGAGTGTGTTGCAAATACTGCCCAGTGAATCAGCAAAAACAAAAGTAAATATTTTTGAAGGATATACACGAAAAACATTATTTCAGTTATAACTAAGAAAAACGCACGCTTGCTTTGCATCCTTCTGAGCTCACGAACTTTTAGCACGCCAAACAGCTACGAAACGTATCACTTTTTGATCACATGTATTAAAAATATTTTAATTTGTTAACGGAAAAACTACAATCTTTCTCCATAAAGAGTTGCGCTAACGAACAGTTACAAAATATGCAGAAGCCGTGTTTCATTCAACACGTATGAAGGAACTAAAACTTGGACGGTCCCGGATTCGATTCCCAGTAGGAGTACGATACGGTAATTGTTTGTTTGTAAGTATGAGCATATTTTAATCTTTTTTGTGTGTTTTTGTGATTGTGATATATTATTTTGTAAAAAATTGACATTAATAATTAATATTATCTTATTTTATGTTAGATATAAGAATGTCACATTCATTTTTTGTTATAGACGAAATAAACTATGAAACTCAGTTTGGTTAGTGAAATACTCTATGTCCACCGGCTAGCAACCGCCATGTTACCTTATTCTGCCGCCAAACAATGGTGCTAAAAGCACTGTTGTGTTCCAGTATAAAAGGTAGCAGAGTCAGCGTCTCATCAACATCCAACGACCTTATCCTCACTTACCATCAGGTGAGGTTACGGCCAAGTGAAAACCCATTATACATTTGTCTTTTCTAGCTAGCCTTTAATGGCAATTAAATATTAATTACGGTTGACTATGTCATTCTCATATTAATTAAGGCGGAAACAATATTCATTAGTTACTTCTAGTTATATAAACGAATCAAATCAGCCTAATTGTGTTAGTCTACATTTTAGTGTTCTGTAAGAAGAACGAGTTAACAGTGAAATTTTTTGTTTTGTTTCGCTTTCTGTTTAATTTACCGCTGGTACGTATATTTTAAATATATACACATACATAATAAATTTTACAAATTGTTGTTGAGTCAACTTTTTATCCCTAAAAAACAAGTATTTCCCGTGGGATAATTTATTATGTCCACGCAGGTGGAGTCGCGGTGAAAAACTAGTACATATTTAAAATGAATGATGTTTCATCACTTTATTAATTCATTTTATTCGGGGCGTTTCCGATGCGCCTGTGGTGTGAACTACATTGATAAACAATTTAATTGATAGCTTCAAATGAATGTAACTTGGATATTTACTAAACACGACTATTTACATACAAATTGATGACATGCCAAGAATATGATCTAGAACAAATTCACCATCATCATCAGCCGGGAAACGTCCACTGTTGGACATGTGTCCCCCATGTATTCCACACGATAGGGCACGAGCCACTTGCATTCAGAGACTCTCCGTCACTTAAACTAGGTAGTCGGTCCATCTAGTAGGGAGACGGCCCTGTACACGTTTTCCAGTACGTGGTCGCCATTCGTTAACTTTTACTTCCCATCGATTATCCATTCCTCGAGGGATATTACCTGCCCATTGCCACTTCAGCTCACTGACTCGTCGAGCTATGTCGGTGACCTTCGTTCGTCTACGGATTTCCTGATTCCAGATTTTTGAAAGAGATTTCGGAGAAATTTCGAGCATTGCTCATTCCTCTAATTAGGCGGCAGCATCTATGTAACATCATAGTACTGTGACTGCAAGTCCGTCTGTCAAGAGTGGTGATTATGGCTTATCACTTCATGGAAAGTCCAACGTGGCTCCAATCTCACATTTCCAACAGAATGAATCTTCATTCTCTGCTTCGTTCAGCTTATACATGCATCATTACAAATATTTATATAAGTTATGTCGGTGGCGCGGGTTCGAATCCAGCCGTGTACCTGTGAGTTGTTTTTCAGTTAACGGTGAAGGAAAACATCGTGAGGAAACCTGCACACCCCTGAGAAGAAATTCAAAGGTGTGTGAGACTTCACACACTACCAATCCGTACAGGGCCTGCGTGGTGGACTATGGCACATACACTCTCTGTAAGAGAGTAGGCCTGAGCCCCTGCAGTGGGGACGTATTATAGGCCGTTGATGAATATAAGTTACTGAAGATATTTTATAGTTATTCATGATATCAGTGCGGTAAGTTGGTTTTTACTGACGAGTAGACGAATGTAAGCCCAAGAGGAAGTCGAGCGTGCGATAAAACAGGTACCTGCTTCAGTGAGAGTACCTATTACACCGAACTATGTAAATTATATGTTTGTATATGTATGTATAACACTTTTTATGATTTCAGGTCACAATGAAATTGGAATTGTTTCTAATTTTGTCATTAATATCGGTTTGCTGTTTATCACAAAGATCTTCGTATCTGCCAAGGTTAACATATGGAACATCGGCTACGTCAAGCCCGCAAACAAGTGATCAGTAAGTCAAAATAATTGTCTAGCCTGAATTATGGTAGTTGCCGCAGGAGGCTCCAAAAAAAACCCAAAGACTTTTCTTATAGATTTAATTTAAAACCAAATTACAAATAATTATACTCTAATTAAAATTAACTATCCTAATTGACGGCCAAGATTGGAGTGTGCAATCGCGGTGGTTGCAGTTGCAGCACGGCGAACGTCACGTGTCTGCTGCATCAGCACCTCGTGCCTTTTCGTATCGTGGGCAATGCAATAGGCATATGTAACACCTGTAATTAAAATGTGTGCTCTGATATGTTTGCTTAAATCTGACAGTTGGGTTATTATTTCATATCGACACGGAACATCTCGAGATTGGTTGAGCTACCAATAAACTCTGGAACTTTTGACACGTGTTTTTCTTCAATCCCTCGAACATGGGAGCTCGCAATAATACTAATATGTACTTTTCAACCGATTTCAAAAATGGAGGAGGTTCTCAATTGGAATGTATGTTTTTTGTATGTATCCATGTTACACGATTTTGATTATTCTTTTTTTGTTTGGTAGAGCATATTTCAGAGGTGATCCCATATAAATTTTATCGAAATCGATTGAAAGAGCGATCGCTTTGAGAAAATCTACAAAGTCCACATTTTTAAGGTAATTGAAGTCGGTTTTTAGTTATTTTTGAACTTTTTAATTATATTTGTACAGCATTTTGTTTTATCGACATCAGTATGCACTATAGAATAGAAGTAAAAGTAGTATAATTAAATGTCCAATTAAATCTACCACTCGGTTCTTGCTTGAACGGCGAAATGAATAGTTAACTTATCTAAGCAATTCTTGTATGTCGGATACGTCTCTAGTGATTTTAAATTTTGATTCTTCTTCCTTTAATATACGCCAGTACATGTATTTCCTATCATTGAGAGATATTAAAAATGTACATACGGGTTGTAAATTATATTAGGGCTATTCGCTCGTTAAAAGTCGCAAATTAAATTTATGTTGCCATAATCTTTTAAAATAGAATAGTTGACTGTAGAAATTAATTATCTAAAAATAGGACATCGGATTAATAACGTCGCTAAATGTATTTCATTTATATACAACTACTTAGACAATCAGAATTTTCATTTTACACATTATTATTGTTCAAAGTACCATCCACTTATCAAAGTCAGCTATTCTATTTTAAAAGCGGAGCGGAATTATGTTAACAGAAAGCAGTATCATTTGTTCTTTTTTCAGGTCACCTCAAAACCTGCCCCCTCAAGCAAACGGTAACCAAGCCTATTTCGATAGCCTGATGAAGCTACCTCCAGAACAAAGACCTTTCTGGCTTCAAAATTGGAAGGTACTAGAAGAACACAATAAAAATCCACACAATTACCCTCAAAGACCTAGTTATTACAATCCAAATGCTCCAAATTACTGGACATGAACGAATAGAACTTAAAATATTTTGGTGAAAATAAAATTTTGTGATGTGATTATCTGGTTCTTAATTTTATCCCCCAGTTTTTCACAGATTATATGAGTACAAGAAGAAAGTATTTACATTGTATTTTTATCGTCAAGTCATTTGTTATTTTTACTCTCATGTGTTTTATTTTCTATAAATAAAATTATATTTGAACCCCACCTGATGTCGTCTAGGATGTGTCTAGGAAAGTACAAGCTACCCTAGAAGCAGCTTACCCTAAAAAACGATATGTGCGAAATGGTGGATTATCAACTAAGTAGACGCTCTTCTGGTTGACTGATCGGTTATTCGAATCATATTCTAAAGCAGAGCTGCTGATTTACTCTCTTCTTCAATTTTAATACTAAGAGGGATGATGCATCTATCCGGATCACTAAACCTATCAAAAGCGAGACTCTGAGAAAAAGCCTCGCTGCGGTACGAGGACAAATACTAAACTTATCCGAGCTATAAAGATAGAATTCGATCCACTACTACACAGGGCTACGAGTCTTGAAGTCTGCCTAGCCAAGTCCATTGGTATGTCGCTTTGACGGCCACGGCCACACATTCAATGATTAGTAGAGCCAAGAAAAGCCAATATTAGCCGCCAATACTGACAAAATTAGCTAGCATCATCGGTTCCTCACACTGTTTGCTCGTTATTACGTCATTAGCCACTTCCACCCCGAGTACACATCTCTACCGTGTCTAGTCTGTCTGGCCGACCAAGGCAAGCCAAAGGCGAAAATCCTGCAGACTTCTCTTCTGGCCTTGCTTTTTGTATTCGGGTCCGAAGAGGCGTTCCTCCCTAACATCTTATCACAAGCTTCCATGCACTTTATTAGTTCCTTTCGTTTATTATTAGGTATTTAAATCCAAGCCTTTAATAGATGAGAGCTGGAAACCTTAGAATGTGAAACTTACTTTTTAACACTATCCTATTGTTAGGCTCTGGAATCGAAAATGTGGATTTAGATGTTTGTGTTTATGACTCAAAAATGTATTACACTCTGAATGGACCTAAATGAACTGTAATGAATAGACATATGTTTTGGATTGACACATGATTGTCGTTTTCCGGCGACGTGTTTTTTTAGGGCAATGTCTTAAGACAACACAAAGTTGCCCAAAGCTACCTACAGATCTTATTACAAAATTACTGTCCTCCATGACCTTGGCCTTATCGAATGATCTGATTTAAAACCATGAAATATATCCTATAATAATATTATGAACGGTCAATATATTTATGTTTTCTTATCATAAATTATCTGCAATTTCTCGCTAATTGATTTACTGAACGCCTATCGCTTAAACATATTAATGCACTGAAGGGTTCCTAAGTCACGTTACCCCGTGTTCACTAAAAGACCTATGGGATGATCCAGGAGTTGGGCAGCACAACATCTTACTGCGATCACAAGTCGCCTGCCAAGCCTGGTTATTCTTGCAAATCCCCTCATATAAATTCGGATGATCTATGAGGAAGGTTCATGTTCAAATGTGGACTTGTGCAGGCGATAAATGTTTTATGACACCCCAGCTATTAGACGTTTCCCAGCTGATGGTAATAGGTATTATGTATTTTTAAGTTCAGTCTGTATATCTACGGAATCCCATTATCTTACATGCTTGACTTCCACGTAACCAGTAAGCAATAAATAAATAAGTTAAAAATCGAGAAATATAACATAAGAAGGTTTTACTTCGCAGTTCGTGAATGTATCAGATTTTGTGCAGTTTACGATGTTATTTATTTTATCAGTACTTGCTTTGACTTTCATAACAGCTCAGAGCACTGAAGACTCTGAAAGTTCCGGGGTTGGTTACTCTAATAATTACCAACCCTCATGGATGAGTGGCGGGTGAGTAGAATTCTAATCAAATAATAACCATATCAAAAATAAACAGAAATTCAAATAGATATTATAGACCAGAAAACACCGGGCAAGTGAAAGTAAGACTCGCGCACCGAGGGTTCCGTACAGAATATGAATAATTAACACATTGATAATCATAAATAATAATTATAGGTAACGTATGTCACTAAACAAAGCTATAACGAAAATGTAAGTCTGATTGAATCGTAAAAAGTGATTTCAATGTGAAATAATATAATAACAATTGCTTCCTGTCGATTTTCATTATTCTAGGTCAATGGGAAGTACATTAAAGATTGTGAAGCGCTTTTAAGGGAAATCGGTAAAAAAGTGGCGTAATCGCCTGTATCTTTTTATTTAAGAATTCGATTTTGTAAGACCTAAGATATCTCAGCTCCGAGTATTGATTTCAGCTTGATACCTTTAACCGTTACTGAGAAAAGGTTCTCAACAGTTTGACGGGCAACAAAGTGATCCTATTAGGGTTCTTTTTTTTCCTTTTTAGGCACAGAATTCTAAAAACACTGGTAGCTCAATTTCTTAGAGCGTCGGTCCTCGAGCTGCCGAGGTCTGCTTTCGATCTGAGGAATTAATTTTCAGATTTTTCAGGAAACTTCCTCCACCTGAACGCAGTGTATCATGGGATGATCTGATCTCCAATTTGGAAAACTGGATTAAACGTGCGAACGAGGTCAATGATAATAACTGGGACAACTCTGACTCACATGGCAAGGATATCAGGAGCGATGAAAATCGACAAGACATACAATGTTGCGACGAAATTCCACACGACCAAGACTGGAGTAACGAAATTCAACATGAACAAGACTGGAGTAACAAAATTCCACACGACCGAGACTGGAGTAACAATCCACACGACCAAGACTGGAATAACAATATTCCACACGACCAAGACTGGAGTAACAATATTCCACACGACAAAGACTGGAGTAACAATATTCCACACAACCAAGACTGGAGTGACAATATTCCACACGAACAAGACTGGAGTAACATAATTTCACACGACCAAGACTGGAGTGACAATATTCCACACGAACAAGACTGGAGTAACATAATTTCACACGACCACGACTGGAGTGACAAAATACCACACGACCAAGACTGGAGTAACAATATTCCACACGACCAAGACTGGAGTAACAATATTCCACACGACCGAGACTGGAGTAACAAAATATCATACGACCAAGACTGGAGTAACAAAATTCAACACAACCAAGACTGGAGTAACAAAGTTCCACAAAACCAAGACTGGAGCGACGATTATTCACAGAATTCGTACCAGGGGGATACCGGGGTCAAGACGTATAAACAAGGACAACGCGCGGGCTATTACGACCCTGTTGTACAAGACTCATACATAAACAACGTATTTTTTAAATATAGAGACTTTTTCAATAACTGGGGCTATCCTATATCTAACCGAAATAATAAGAAATGGAGACGAATAGTAAATGGAAATAAGGATATAATATTGATTTATGACAATTTGTTTTAATTCATCAAGTTGCCGTTGCGATTGCGGATAACAGACTACGTTTTGTAAAAATAAAATAAAATTTAATCACAAATAGGTGTTGTTGTTTTATTTTTTTTATTTATTTCTTTTGAAATGTGTTTTTAATCAACGCTTGACCATAATCTCACTTGAGGTCGACGTCGTTACGTGTTAGTCTAGAAGGTGTATTTACTCTTTGTTTTGATTCCTAAAATGTTGTTTTCATTCAGAGAACACAAAAACCGGAGGGTATTCCAATTTTTTTTAAAAAAGTGGAAGTGAAATGCTTGGTGCGAGCTGTAGGAATATCCACAGTAGACGGGTGGAGGTCTGTCGTTATTCTGTTTGACGGGTATACTTGAATGGCGATGGCGGGTTCTACGAAAATACTTTAAATTAAAAAAATATATTCATCCCCATTATAACCAGGCGTATCAGATCAACCACACGAATACGAATACCATGTGAATGTGATCAGCAACCCAAATGGGGTCGTCAAATTTTATCAATACAGTGCTTTGCGACCTCTATCGCTCGGGGAGTAGCCAGTGCTAGATCTTCTTGGCTGCATCTGTCTGGACATAGCGAACACTACAAAAGATTTTGGGTTGTCTGCCTGTGACAGAGACAGTACGCTACTTCCCAGAGGCAGAAATCCTCATTTCTCCATATTAGCTTTCGTTCGCCCGACTCCGACTTTAAACTGATTTAAGGTCTTCCAAACGGCAAAATTCTCCCTCATGTACCCACAAAGATGTGATTTGAGTGTTATAATGGTGTCTCGGTGATGTGTGTGAGTAAGCTGATGATAATGTCTATGTCTAAAATAGTCACGGAATGACTTGCAGTGATCCTCTTGTTGTAAATCTGCACCACTCATACATCTTTTCAATCCTATAGAAAGCCAAAATTAGTTGAAAATATTTTTTTAAATTATACCTGTAAATTTCAATACATTTTAAAGGTCCGTTGTCTACGTCTATTGCCCGTAACATTGGTCCTGAGTTTTATGTCGAAATAAGATTGCTGTAAAAATGTAGCCGTAAATGAAGTTTTTATTGCGTCGTATTATATTTATTTTAAATCTGCCATGCTTTCTTTTAAAATATAATTATAGATGAATTTGATAAGTAATAACCTTATAATACGTATATAGCACATATACGGCGTTATTATGTCAGGAAAATAATTTTACTAAAACTTTCAATATAAGCTCTTACAGCCTTTTTGCAGCTAATAACCCCAAGATGGCGTTTGGAACAGTAATCCAAAAGAGAGTGTTTAAATATAAATTGTGATTTACTATGAACTTGCATGTTAATGATACTGATTTCAGTGACAAACAAAACCAGTCAAAAAGTAAACTAAAACAAAAATCTACGCAATAATCATACGAAACAAATAAAAATATTCAATTTTATGAAGAAAATGCTAAACAGCAGCTAATACTCTTCAAACTGCTGAATGAATTTTAACCAAATATAGGCAAGAAACACCGCAAGTAAACGTGCTTGTAAGTAAAAAACAGATCGAAACCGGTCCATCCGTTCGATGCCACAGACAGACACACAGACATTGGCAACAAACGTATAACACCCCTCTCTTTGCGTCGTGGGTAAAAATGACACAAAACCTTGATGACAAAGAAGTCCTTATAATTTGTGAAATTCCAATGCGTTGTCAAACCGTGCATTTACGTAGTTTCACTAATTGATCGGTCGATCAATCGAAACCGGTTCAATTTTTAGGGTTCCAAAACAAAATGGTTCAAAATTTTCGTTACCTTGTGTGACTTTGTCAGTCTAGAAGTCCGTCTGCCCCAGCTGCTTACCTCATCCACTACGAATGCTATAGACTTGAAATTTGGAGTAGCTAAAACTGTAAATAATGCTTGCCCTTATTGAGAATAAATGCTATATTTGAAATTGCAAAAGAGGCTGAAATGGGTGGGTAGAAGGAGGAAATACAGGCAAAGAGTCTATATAAAAGGACATCTTTCGTAAATTCCTTAACTTTGAAAAATCTTAATAAGGAGATTTGGGATAGTATTAAATGTGAATTAACCAAGTAAAAAGTGTTTAGAAATCATTCAATCCAACGTTTAGAATAACTTTAAGTTGTGTGCTAATATTTTCTATTAGTTTCCTTCCAAGATACGGAACCCTTGGTGTGAGAGTCTGACTCTCACTTGGATGTTTTTTAATAAATAAAAACTAGTCTTTATATTTCCTCAGTTCAGTGGTGTATTCATTCAACTTAAGGAAACATATTTTTGGAGTCATTTAGTTTTTAAAGTGTGCTTCAAGAGAAACGTTTAAATATTTTTAGTATTATTAAAGGATTAGTTAACTCATTACTTACACGGTAAGTTATTAATGATTTCTCTGCTAGATTGCTGTACCCCAACTATAAACCACAGATTTATCCATGACCACAGTAATACACTGATTAGATTTTCCTAAAAGTAAAGGCACTAGGTTGAATGCCAAAACAAGTAGTTTTTTAGGGTTACATAAAGAAGTACGTTACTTTATAATAATTGCTCATAAATAGATTCTCACGATACATTCACAATTTTTTAGGGTTCCGTACCCTAAAGGGTAACAGGGCTCTATTACTAAGCTGCTATCCGTCTGTGCGTCTGTCCATCCGTCCGTCTTGTCAGCGGGCTGTATCTCATAATCCGTAACAGGTAGACAGTTAAAATTTTTACAAAATATTTATGTTGCCGTTATAACAAGAAATAATAAAAACATACTATATAAACATAAATTAAAACATTATTTAATGGTATTACATTAAAATCGCCACTTCACTGTAGCTGTTAGCGCATATAAAATAATGTAATGTTTAAATTAACAATTGCGCGTAGCTATTTGTCAGGCGTTATAGCTTTCTTCGTTGATTATAATTTATGATTTCAGTATCTTAATTATTAATATTCTGTACGGACCCTCGGAGCACGAGTCTGACTCGCACTTGGCTGGTTGTTTAAAATTAGTAAGACGATCTGTTTTAATTTCATTTATTTCAAATTCCTTTTCCTTGTTTAATTGTTTCATTATTTACCTCTGAGCGACTAAATTTAAAGAAAAAATATTTAATATATTCCATATTAAAAGTTGACTACATCAGTAATGGCTAAGATAATTCGTTGTGACAGACGTAAATAAGTGATGAGTGTCTCGTTATTTTATCGGTCGTACGGGACTATATTGTTGGCGGTGGAGCCGGGACCAGGGCAATGTCAAGGCAAACGAGTTCAATTTAAATGAAAACGTTTAATTCTAAGAATATATACAACAACAACAATGAATCAAATCAATTTACCACACAAGAGGAAGAGAAAAATTATAAAACAAAAGAAACATCAAAATACTTATTCTAAAAAATATTTGAAATATTTACAAGTGGCCAGCGAGCAAGAAGGCGGAACCACATCTGTAATATGGTGGGCCCCGGTGTGCAACACCAATGGTAAGTAAGGCCTTCTTACTCGCTGGCTCATCGAGAAGCTACGATGTGATCAGAGGGCAGAGTTTGCGTACAGGTCGACGGAGTACACCACTTTTTGTTTGTACGTCTACCACTCTGACCACACCGTCCCTCCCAGGCCAAAGTTTATTGACGCGCCCCCTCGGCCAAACCGCTCGCGGCAAATTTCCGTCTGCGATCAATACCAAGTCTCCAACAGATGGTTGGATATTATCCTTCTCTGCTGGCGTCCTCCGACGTGGAACAAGGTCGGGCAGGTACTCGTTTACCCACCGCCGCCAGAAGTAATCCGCCAGACGCATACTTTTCCGCCACTGCGCGCGACCGATCATATCTCCATCTTCTAGTTCTCTGGTAGGCTGGTCGTTAGATGACGTTCCCAGTAGGAAGTGAAATGGGGTAATGGCGCTTTCTGTGGTCGGGTCAACTGGCACATGCGTCAATGGCCGTGAATTGACCACCGCTTCAGCTTCAGCGAGGAGGGTAGTCAATGTTTCGAGTCGCGGAACTCTCTCCGTTAGAGTAGCGGTTAGAGCTACTTTGACCGAACGCACCAGCCGTTCCCATGCTCCACCCATGAATAGAGCAGATGGCGCTATAAAATTCCATCTTATCTTTTGGTCTGCGGCAAAATCGAAAACTCGAGGGAACAAATTTGCCGCTCCGTGAAAGTTGGTACCATTGTCCGACAAAAGTTCAACTGGACAACCTCGGCGCGCGATGAATCTTCGAAGTGCCATGATTGTACTGTCTGCAGACAGACTCTCTACAATCTCCAGGTGAATAGCTCTTACAGTGAGGCAAGTGAAGAGAGCTACCCAATGTTTCACAGTACGCCGACCAACAGCTACATTAATCGGCCCAAAGTAATCAAGTCCAGTGTAACTAAAAGGCCGGACGTGGTGAGCAAGGCGGGCTTCTGGCAAATCGCCTTGTGGTGGCGTAACTGGCGTTGCTTTTCTCAGCATACACGTTCGGCAGTTGATGGCGATGCTCTTTACTGCACTTCTCAGGGGAACAATAAAGAATTTCTGTCTTAGTTGGTTCACGACAAGTTCGTTAAGTGCATGTCCATAGCGTTCGTGATAGTGCTGGATTAACGATCGAACTATAGGGTGGCGGCCGTCAAGAACAATGGGAAAAGGATCAACAGTCACATCTCTAGCGGCGGTGGTCCGACCTCGCCAAGAACCAGGGTTATGTCTTTCAGACGACTCTTCTTGTCTACATGCTGGTTCTTTCTTGTGTTGACAATCTCTTCAGGAAATGAGTCCTCTTGAACACGTCGGAAAAGTTGTAGTTCAGCCATAGATATGTCGGAGGCCGAAAGGGTTGGCGTAGGATGAGAGGCCTTTACGCTATTTGACTTAGAATTTTGACTTCGTACTAAAAACATCCGAAAAGTTTTTACCGCCACGTGTACTCGAGCCGTGGCGCGGACTAAACGGTTCCAACGATTAACGCGCGCGCAATCTGCGACCAAAGGAGAAGGTAGAGTGTGGTCTCTGTCAACTATTAACCCCTCAATTTCAGGTTTACGTTTTAACTCTTTCTCCTCTGAGGCAGTCGGAAAATTGTCTGTTGGCTCGCTAGGCCATTCTGTACAAGGGAGTTTTAAAAAAGAAGGTCCAGTGAGCCAACGACAATTTGTGTCAAATTTGGAGTCTCGGGTGGCATCGTCTGCGATGTTGAGTCTTGTTGGAACGTAATGCCAAGCAGAAACGTCGGTTGTCTCACTAATTTCGCCGATTCTATTGGCGACAAAGGTCTTAAAAGTTCGAGTATCACAACGAAGCCACCTGAGTACGGTCATTGAGTCTGTCCAATAATATATGCGGTCGGGCTTGTGCTTATGCGCTTCAACTATGTAAGTTTATTTTTATGTGCGTGCATAGCCCGAATGTGGAAGGTACCACGTAATACCGACAGGGTCAGGAGGGATGGTACACTCCTCCGCGTAACCTTTATCAATTATAGCTTTCATATTTTGACAACACAGAGCTCCATAAAGAGGGTCTTTGGCCATTTTTGTCTCAAGACTATGGAATCGGGAGAGGACGAGATTTTTATTGTTAGGTGCTTTATGAATACCAGGTCGCCATATGAGTCCAGTCTCAAAACGACCTGAAGAGAGTCTACAAGTTGTGTTCTCTAGAGTTTTGATAGCGTGATCTCCGTCTTTTGTATGATGATGTACGGAGATGCCAATGGAATCAATTTTATAATGTTGTTTAAGTAGGTCGTCTAATACGGGTTCGTGTACGTAATTATGATTGATACACTCATTTATGAAATTTATAGGCCTAGTCTTTGACGATGTGAAACCGAAAATAACCCAGCCGAGTAAAGTTAATACAGCTACGGGCTGCGAGCGGGTCCCGTTCCGAGTTGACCGGGCAACTATGAGCTCCCAGTTATCCGCCCCTATCAAAATCATCGGCTTACCATCATTGTAAGATAAATCGTCACGAATCTCGTCTAAATAGCGATACTCGGAGATGTCTGTTGGAGGCACGGACTGCGAATGAAGGCTTAGATTGGGAATAGCGCGTGCATCAAGGTCATAATTTTGCTCACAGTGTCGACCTTTAATACTGACGCGCACGAGCATTGCCTCTGTTTCAGTCGACATTCCTCCTACGCAATCCATCCGCATGCATGACACAGGACCTTCGGCTCCTACAGCTTTTATAAGCTCGAGCTCTATAAGGGTTGCAGTAGAGCCGTCATCAAGTAAGGCGTAGGTGTCTACAGACTTGGTAGGTCCGGATACGGTGACAGGTATTACCTTTAATAACGGACGTGGTCTACGATTTTCAGGGGTAGACGAACTGTGAGCGATTAATACTGGATCTTTTTCTATAATAGTGTGTGCTGACTGTATCTCAGTTTCTGGAGAAGAACGTACACCCGTGACATCAGTGGCGTGCGATACCACCTCTGGAACACGGTGCAGTAGAGGGTGATGGAGTTTACGTTTGCAGCTTTCGATTGTACAGCGAACTTTACATGTACGATATCTATGTGACCCCTTTTTAAAGCATTTACAGCAAATTTTATTCTCTTTCACCCATCGCCACCTATCCTCAGGAGAAAGCTGTATGAACTGTGCACAACTATCCACTCTATGTTTATTTGACCAACAGTATTGACATTTATCGATATAGGCCTCTTCCGAGTTAATTTGTTTGGCTTCGGAAGAGTAGCTAGTATTTTCAGCATTGCGCACATGACATTCCGTGACATGTACACTTTCTTTCTTACTTACGTCACGACGTATGTCACGTTTGGTATAAACTTCTGGGGTCGGAATTAGGTTATAACGGATTCGAATATTAGCTTCGTGATTTAAAAATTCGCACAAAATTTCTAATCTCGACTCCAGCCCTGCAACTCGATTGCTGGCGAAATATCCCCACTGCGTACGTAGGGATGGAGTTAGTTTAACTAGAATAGCACTAAAAAGCTCTGGGGAAGACAAATACTCACGTCGGTTTAGTAGCTTCACCGTGGCGATGCAGTTGTTCACGCTACACGCGAAGTGGCTGATTTCATGGGTAGATTCTAAGAAAATAATCCTAGGTAGAGCTCGTAGCTTTTCAAGCTCCGCTATCACGATCTGTTCGCATTGACCGAACCTTATGTGAAGGGCCTCTATCACCTGTTCGGGATCCCTGCAGACCAACAACAGACTGCTCACCGCCTCGCGGGCCAGCCCCCGCACCGCTTGATTGAGGCGCGCTAGGTTCTCCGAGGCAGTAAATGAACCTTTAGTGTCCTCATACATTCGATGAAAGACAAGCCAGTCGACCACCCGTCCATCAAAAACTGGTAAATTAATGTCACTCACCTGGGGACGTTTTGAAAGACTGGTGATGGCGCGAGCGAGCTCTTGAATTGCGCCGTTTGTCTGTGCAGTCTGATTATTATCAATGTTAGCTGTGTTAAGGCAATAACTTTCTTTCTTTAAAGTGTTCATCTGCGGATTAAACGGTTTTTTAAACATCAATGACGTGCTAGCGTTGGTGGTTGCTAAGTTCCCGTGCTGATATCCCAAGCCTGTAAGGGCGGCAGGTTCTGCCGGTAAAGGGCGAGGGGCAATGAACTGAGAGACCTCGGGTTGAGGGGCCACTATCGGCTCCGCGATAGACACGGTGGGTAAGCCGAGCGACACGCCCGCGGTCTCCGTCCATGTGGTAGTACAAGGTTGCTGTAAGCACTTAAAATTCGACTGAGCACGATCACGACAGGCGCCCATCGACTCTGATGGGGCGCGGGGAAGGGAAGAAAATGTATGTGCACATTTTGATATATATTCTCGCTCATCTGGTCCCACTTGTGGTCTCGAGCCAAGGTCCGGGCCTGTAGGGGCTGAGACTGTGGGTTTCTGTGGCAATTCATCATCATCGTTGTCTATATTAATATTCGCCAACCAGGTGGTTACAGAGCTGTATGATGACCTACGGCTACTTACCTGAGATTGCGCCTCAATCTCTGCTAGGCTAGCTTGCAGTTGTAGCTCTAGTACCTCACGCTCGATGTCAGCGAGGCGGCGCGCATGCTGCGCCTGAAGAGCTAGCTTTTGAGCTGCTTTCGCCGACGTGGTAGAACGACGCGATGAGGAAGCAGCAGATGGCCGCGGCGGACGCTCGGACTGAGCGGACGTCGACGGCGCCGGCGCGGGCTGAGCCGAGGTGACCCCCGACGGGGCACTGATCTCACCCTGAACACCTATACTAGAGGCGGCCTGCGCCCTGTTTTCCACCATAATTAAAATAGACTGTGAAATTTTGAATTTAGTAGGTACACTGTCACTAGTTCACAAACGAAGGACCAAAAATGTTGGCGGTGGAGCCGGGACCAGGGCAATGTCAAGGCAAACGAGTTCAATTTAAATGAAAACGTTTAATTCTAAGAATATATACAACAACAACAATGAATCAAATCAATTTACCACACAAGAGGAAGAGAAAAATTATAAAACAAAAGAAACATCAAAATACTTATTCTAAAAAATATTTGAAATATTTACAAGTGGCCAGCGAGCAAGAAGGCGGAACCACATCTGTAATAATATATTTGATTTATTTCAGATAATCATGACTATGGAAGTGACATTATTACTGGCAATATTGATTGTCAACTGTTTATCGCAAAGGCCACCTTACCTCGGATCTGTTGATCATTTTCACTATGGATACCCGGACATAGACACCACAACTACAGTAGCGCCCTCATCCGTAGCTCCGAGCGCTGACCAGTAAGTTAATTTTGATTATACGCACGGCTACAGATCAAGTAATACATTTCCAGTATAAGCTGAACTAGCATAGTGAGGGAGAATATCCAATGCGAGGTCAGCGTATACTGGAAATGTATAGCTTGATGTGTAGCCGTGTGTACTCCGATTTATTAAAATGAATCCAATGCATTTATAAAAGTAAATAAATGACATGAAATATGTCAGTCCCTGTAAAGCCTCCGAACACCCTTAATAAAGTTTTGGTTAAAGATTTCAAAGAGCTACTCAATTTAAAAAAAACAGGATGGTGGCCGGACGTAGGCAATAACCCACCGTTCATACGACAATCTTCAAAATCTCGATGTATGGTTAACGTTTTCGAATGTTATGTTCCCACCTTCCCATGCAATTGCACGTTGAGTGTTGCAGAAGGTGACTAAGGAAAAATTCCAGGAGACAGGCATCAGGGTCTATCTGAAGTCTTATCGAGATCACGACTAAGTCAGAAAATTTTGATCAATAGTAAGATCAGTAGTAAGAAAGGAAACCTAATAAATTAACTCATTTTTCTCACATTCCCCTCTTACTGGTGTTTGTTTGGGCTTCATCATCAACAACATCTTACAGCAATCGTCAATCTTGTTGCCAAGTGTTACGGTTACTGGAAATCCGTTATGAATCTTCTGTTCAACTTAGCGATCTACGAGAAACGCTCTTTAAAAGTGGACTTATGGACAACAAATAATGATTATATTGTGCTAAATTTGAATTTCAGATCAGGACAGAAACAACCTTCCGTCACACCCAGACCTTTGCCAGTTCTAGCCAACGGAGACATGCAACTGATAAAAAGATTGGAGAAGCTGCCCAAAGAACACCAGCCGTACTGGTTCCTCAACTGGAAAGCTCTGGAAGAAGAGATGCATAACCCACAAACGTACCCACAGGAACCTAATCGATTCGTCAACGAATCCGCCAACGCGCCACAGTTTGAGTAGTAATGATTGAAGGATTTTGGAAGATTTTGTAGAAATCGATTGTTTCAAAACCATTACTTAGTATTTCTGGCATCAATATTGTGTCCATCTATCATACCATTTAGTTTAGTTTATTAAAAACTAGCAGCCCGTCCCGGCTTCGCACGGGGTAGACAATTATTTATTTTTGGAAATTTGGATATAAAACACTTTTTTTCACAAATATTTTTTATTTATTAAAAAATTATTATTTATTATTTATATTAATTATATATTAAAAAAAATATTTCAGTGCCCCCTCCACCCCGCCCGCCGCGATGCCCGGCGCGCTTTTCAGACTGCATCGCAAACAACGGCCACGGCGGTTTTGTTTACTGTTTGAATTTTTTAATTCGTAATATCTTTTGAATGGAAAGTCCAATTTAAATAATTTAAAAACTATTTTATAGGTAGTTAAATGGTCTTGACCATAAAATAATTTATTTGGATAAGGATTAATATAAACACATAAATAGCATGGTTTGAATTTGGTTAGCATTTTCATTAATGTTTAAAATGAAAAAAGTTGTTGTAGTGACATAACTACAATAGTTGGACATATGCTACCGCGGAGTTTTTTGTAGACATTATGATGTTCTTCAATATTGTTGTACATTATTTTGTTCTATCGCTAATAGTTTCGGCAGCGCATTCGACGAAAGACATTTTAAGACTCATTTTTCTACACCTTCGGTTACATTGTTCAAATTTTACCAAGGATCCCTAATTTTTTTCAAAATGAAATGTAGCCTATGTCAAATTGGAAGAATGTAGCATTCTATTGGTGAAAGAATTTTTTAAATCGGCCCAGTACTTTTTGAGCCTATTCATTACAAACATACAAAAATAGTTACAAATCTTTCCTCTTTATAAAATTAGTGTAGATACTAGTTGGTCTCCCGCGTTGCCGGCGTGGATTCAATATTCAAAATTTCAAAGTACCTCTTAGAAGTTTGCACGTTACAAATTTTATCATACACTTAGAGGTGAAATATCCAAAAATCATTTATTGGTGAAATCGTCATCAAATGTCCAACGGTTTGGCTGTCAATTAGTCAATCAATGAAGCCTTTTAGCTTCGAAAATCCGATGAAAAACTTAATCCTTATAATCTTACTCTGGTGTCTGTCTTACTTGAAATTTGGAATGGTTTTGGTGCCCCATAAATTAATTGATTTGTTTTATTATTTTAAAAGGAGCCTAAGGCAAGGAGGAAGGAAGGTTGAAATTTGAGTTTCTGAGTCAAAAAGAGTATCATATCAAGAGTTTTATTTATTTTCATTACTGTATTTGACTTCCAAGGTCAAAAATCTGAAATAATTACAGTAAAAAGGCCTTTGGGTAAATATTACAGGAAAACGTAAGCGTGGTACCTATGTTGTGTATTTTTTGAGAAATAATCAAACAACCTTGACGAACAAACTTAGTTATGCGGTTGGGTAACTTTACAGTATCATAAGAACTTTTGGTGCGCGACGCCAACTCTCACTTGGCCGGCTTTATATACACAGAAAACATGAAGTGTTTACAGATAATAATGTAATATGTAATTTTTAGCTCAATTTTCAATCGGTGCCAATAATAAAGTTTTTGCACATTGCCAGGCTATCGATAGTAAATTTTAGTTCAACTTTTTACTATTTACGGCAACTCAATTAATTAAGATACAAAATAAATTATACATGTATAGAGCAAACATTCAAATAAGAAATAAAGAGCGAATTAGATACAGATCACTATAATCATCATAAAATAAGCAATCAATATATAACTTTTAAACAAAGAAATAATATAAAGTCGTTATAATTTATTATTTGTATGATTCATTACTATTGAATTCACGTTGCTTCATAATACTTCATAAGTTGCCCAAATACAACCGAGCAATTCATAAATCAACCTCAAACGTCTGCCAAAGACAACATTAATACCTCAGACGATGAAGCATGAACACAGTTCATAGGAAATTATAAAGCAAAATCTGGTTGCTACTCAAACCAACAGGAGCCAATTAAACTTAAGGAATTATTTGTAGGGCTGCTACTTCAAAATGCTGACTTCAGTTTTACTGGCATATTTGTATGTTGCTACAAGTTTGTTTTATGTATTAGATGCTTACCTCTGAAATTGCCGATTTGTAGTATTGTCTACATTGAAAAGGAATATATTGAGTTTTATTTTCAGTTTTATTTTTGTAGATTAAGGATATGCCATAATTGTGTCTTTGTAAGATATTTTAAATTAGCCAGTAGAAAATCGGCAGCTTCATAGGTAATTTCAAAATAATTAAATGTTATTTTGTTTGTTGTTGTTAAAAAAACACCCGAAAAATTGCCAAAATTTTTCGTGTTTTTTTTCTTCATGAGGCCGTCGTCATGCCACTGATGTAAGTGGGGATAAAGCTATTGGATAAAAGCGTGTTTACCCAGAAGACCAAATTAAAAAGCCAAGGTGTATGTTATGAATCTTCAAAATAATTATCCTTTGCTTCCGCTACTTAGTTAGGGATAGCCAACTCTAATTGTACATTTTTAGATATAATTGTCTTTGTAATTATTATTTTTATATGTACAATAAATAAAAATACGTATCCAAAGTTCTAGCTGCAGTAGAGTTAATGTGGTTCAATTTTAATAATATGTCATTAGCACTGTCCAGGTTTTATTTTAAACAAAAAAACTTTTGGACTTAAATCACGGTGACATTATTTAATTTAATTTTATTTCACCGGAAAACTTACAGCTAAATTAACATTTTAAGTAATTTATTGCAACTAAGAGCTAAATCACTGTTTTCGACAATAGTATATACCTCTAATATACCTATATACCTTTAAATTACACGCTTAATAATGCAAAAAAATCGAGAAAAACTGTTTCAAATTATTTTAGGGTTTCTTACCCAAAGCACAGAATTAATTTAAAAAAAATTAAAAAAAAAGCTTTTAATAAGCGAATACAAGAATGTGTTTTTGATGTTGTTTTAAAATTTGGTGTTTGAACCTGACTCACACTTGTCCGTTTTTAGGGTGCCTGTCTGTCTCTAAACCTATGTCTAAACGTCTTAATCAATACCAAATATGCTGAATTAATAACCTTCTCGTTGCTTCACAGTTGTCCGGTAAATACACTACTAAAATTGGACTAAATGTTTACCGTACCGGACATTCCGGAAGGAAGCAATCCGGCCGAGGATCCGGAATCATCATTTACCGGATTCAGATACGGCCTACTGATTTGTGATCGATCTATTGCACATCGATTTGGTATATATCAAACTGATCTGTATATGTCTACTAATTATTTTCAAGTTTTTGTAAATTGAGTACACTGTTTAGGTTTGAATTAATATGTGAAGCTTAATCTCAGATCGATTAAAATCATCATCATCATTGAGGCAAAATGACGCACTTCTCAAGTCAATGAATTTAGTCATCATCATCAGCCTATATACGTCCCCACTGCAGGGGCTCAGGCCTACTCTATTACAGAGGGTGTATGGGCCATAAGTCCCCCACGCGGGCCCAGTGCGGATCGGCGGACTTCACATGCCTGTTCAAGACATGCAGGTTTCCTCACGATGTTTTCACCGTTAAGCAATCAGATGATGTACTTGAATTTAAAAACAACTCATAGGTACACGGCTGGATTCGAACCCGGAACCCTCAGATTGAGAGCCCGAGCCTTATCCATTACGCCACCCACGCTTTTATATATAAAAATTATAAATTAATAAAAATT
Organism: Carcina quercana; assembly: GCA_910589575.2. NCBI lineage: Eukaryota > Metazoa > Arthropoda > Insecta > Lepidoptera > Depressariidae > Carcina > Carcina quercana. The sequence goes on from OU342442.1 coordinate 4,135,879, forward strand.
GATAAATAACAATGTTTACTATTGATACAAGGACAATTAGATTAGACAAGATTTTTACATATTATACTTTACATAGTTGGTAAATTTCATACAAGTGAACCTAAAGAGTGCAAAGAAACACAATGCTTGATGTTATCAGTGGTCAGCAACCTTTTATCCGGCTTTTATCACATAGTGGAAAAATAAAGGGTTGCGTAACATGAGCAAGATCTGACACTGCACTGCATCTCTAAAACTAATTTAAATTGTTTTGCTATGCAAATTGGTTACAGTTTTTATTTTTCAGCTGATTATTTTTAGAGCTCCGTAAACCGTACCTCAAAAAAAAGGAACCCTTATAGGATCACTCGGTTGTCTGACTGTCAAGTCTTTTTTCTCAGGAACGCGTGGAGGTTTGCAGTTGAAATGAAATGAAATATTATTTATATGCTAGAAAAACTGCGTTTTCCATCGACACGACATACAAATGTTTACATAATAATTAATTACAGTCAATTTAATATAATAATAATAAAATGACAATTTGGGTTAAGTATGTTAATTAGGGTTATTTAAGAATTGATCCAAACTGTAAAAGCTTTTAGTTACTAGCCATTTATATAATTCAATAAAATAAATGCTCAAATCTGCAGTCCCTTTGATCTGTGAAAAATCAATCTTCTAAGTCAACGCAATAAAAGATAAGACCGTTTATGGCGATTATTTTGTCGATTTCTACCATGTTACCATATGTTACCTAAGGATCTGCTTGCTGTGTTCCAGTATGGTAGCAGTAAGGTAGCAGGAAGGTAGCAGTAAGGTAGCAGTAAGGTAGCAGTAAGGTAGCAGTAAGGTAGCAGTAAGGTAGCAGTAAGGTAGCAGTATGGTAGCAGTAAGGTAGCAGTAAGGTAGCAGTAAGGTAGCAGTATGGTAGCAGTAAGGTAGCAGAGCTAGCTTCTCATTAGCTTGCGGCTTGTGGGTGCGCACTTACCATCGCGTGAGATGATAATATCACACTACAGATCTCTATACTTGACTATGGCCGTGTGGGGTCGGCTTTAGAGTCAGACTACTACACTACTACTACAACTACTTTTATATAATAAAGCAAACAATATGTTTAATATTGGACAAAAATCTAAATATGAAACCAAGTCTCTCTCTCTCACCAAGTACTCTCGTGGCTTCTTTCCCTGGGCTACGACGACACGGAGGCGCTTCTACATCCTGTTTCATAACACACACACATACACAAACACCTCACACAATACCAACATACCAACTATTCTCTTTTCTTTAAATAAATGTTTGAAAATGAATGTCTGTCGGTTGTATCAACGTGCTAGCCAGTGCTTATGCTACAGGACTTTCAGTCCTATTTTAAGCACTGGCTGGTCAATAATTTAAAAAAAATATATATATATCATTCCGTGGTTGTCATAAAAGGTGACAAAGAGGAAAATATTCAGGAGATGGGTCCGTCTATCTATATAACAACAACATCTTACTGCGATCATAAATGCGTCTGACAAGCGTGATGATGACTTATCCCCATCACAATTCATGGAAACTGTTTTATGAAGTTATTTAATAGTACTTGGATGAACTGTCGTATCTGATGTTGCAGTGAGAGAGAGTTGCCGTAACTAGAGCATAAAAGAATCTCTTCGCGACTTCAAAAGCAATAAAAGTTTCGCTTTAAAACTCGTTACGCACATCAAAGAGTAATTTTAATTTCGGGTATGTATAGCAACATGCGAAAGCTGAAAAATATTATTATAGAAGTTAGAAACTCTGGACTGTATACGTTGCTAAATATGTACCTGTTGGTTGTGGTTGAGTTGCCAGTTATAATTTTTTTCAGTGCAGTCTTTGACAGACATTCCGCTTTAATTTGAATGTAAAGAAGGATTTCAATCTGGCATCAAAGCAACTGCAAAAAGTGCTACAAGAACCCTGTTTCAGTATGATTACTCGCGGTGACTGCAAACTAATTGAAAAGAAACCATGGAAATGTGTTTTTAATATTCGTTTCTTTTCGTATCTACATAAAAAGGAACCATCGAGAAATAAATTAAATTTGTTGATCAGCAGCTTCACTGAAATAAGACGCTGAAAATAATACTGATATAGTGGTTTTGCTTCCCTATGATTATTGCAATTTTGGCACGCATAGTTTAGCACTAATAAGCCAATAAAAACCCTATTCCTTTGATGAAGTGTCAATTTAAATTGCCGGTACGCTCGATGGAGCGCTTGGACACAGAAAATTGCTGACATTTTATTTGCCACACGCTCCAAAATAAAAATAAATAAAATAAAAATACTTTTATTTGTTCCTCTTGTAACTTGTTACATGGTATATCTATAGGTAAATATTAATAACTAATCGGAACAAAATGGCCGATGGGCTCAGTTCTACCGTTGGCAAGCCGCCGGCAGACCTGCTTTTCAGCCCACGCCTTTTACATAGCATTATAGTTTTATAATATTTTAGTTTATGGCAACACTGGCCTGTTTATATTTATTATTATTAATCCTGGTGCTGTGTGCGGAGAAATAGATTACAAGTTAAAAAAAGTTAAAACGCTCCATACAAATCGTTACCTAGGAGTGACGTCACGTCTGCGCATTATGTATATAATAAAATAGTATATAATGTATCAAAACTTTTAAAAATATCTGAGTTATCTCGTAAAATAACGTTTTTATGTGACCACACACAAAAAATCTAAAAAAAATAAAAAAAAATATTCGAGAAAGTTGGTTGTTTTGAATTTTTACGGGTTTTATAAGCAGTAAAAATTCAGAAAAAAATTGAATAATATCAGATATTTTAAAGTTTATAGGAGTTTTATAATACCCTTTACGGTTTAAAATACAATTTAACCTCAATCTGATTTGGAGTCATCTAGCCTTTTGCGTTCAAATGTATCCCGCAAAAAACACAATCTCTAACTTGCAAGATTAGCTTATTTGATCAGGCTGAAAGCACCATCGGCACTTTAACATGCTTCCTACGCATGTCACGCTCGAAACTTTCGTAATTATCTCTGCCCTATACAACTTGATCAGATCCAAGAATAGGAAGGGCCATCGGCTGAGAATACCAATTCAGCTTGATGGACCTTCGATTTTGATTAAATTGGTTACTGATACTTAACTAATTCCTTTCTAATATTTGCATAAGCTGATGAAGAATGCATTTTATATTGATTTACATTACAATACAAGTATAGACATATTTATTTATACATTCCCCATCTGCATCACATCACACGCTAATCATCATCATCATCAGCCGGGAAACGTCCACTGCTGGACATAGGCCTCCCTCATGGTACGCCACATCGACCGGTCCCGAGCCACCTGCATCCATCGACTCCCTGCGACTCTAAACAGGTCGTCGGTCCATCTAGTAGGGGGACGGCCTGGTAGACGTTTCCCGGTACGTGGTCGCCACTCGAGAACCTTTACTCCCCACCGGTTATCGATTCTTCGAGCGATGTGGCCTGCCCATTACCACTTCAGCTGACTGACTCGTCGAGCTATGTCGGTGACCTTCGTTCGTCTACGGATTTCCTCATTCCGGACCTTATCACGTATAGAAATTCCGAGCATAGCTCGTTCCATTGCTCGCTTAGTGACTTTGAGCTTGTTTATTCGGACCACAGTAAAAGACCACGTTTCGGTTCCGTGTGTCATCACTGACAACACGCACTGATCAAAGACTTTTGTCTTTAGACGCTGAGGTATTTTGGACGAGAAGATATGCCGTAACTTCCCGAACGCTGCCCAGCCGAGTTGGATTCTTCGCTAATAGTGACTAGTAATTAAACAATTTGACTTACGAGTATGATAGTGATGACAACAGTTAGGCTTATTTTTCTCCTTGTAAAAGCTTACTACACTACTCTGATACCTTCACTTTTAGAAGAAATTAATGTGTAAAACTAATGCGCGAATAACAACTGCCCTTTTCATTCCTGCTTTCTTTCCAAAGGGAATAAATGACCTTTTTGATAACTCGTAGACAATATGACTTGTCCCTCACTCTCTGTATGAATTCATAACAAAAGATATATTTTTCTGACTATTAGATATTTACGGGATACATTTTTAATCGAATGGGCGAATAAATTTATTGATAACTGTTTACAAACTGTTTATGTTATACGTTTTATTGTACATTGTACCCTCTCTAACAGTCTTGTGTAATAAAAGATGCTGTTTACTCCTCAGAGATTGCTGCTATTGCTACTACATTTTGCATCATAGAAGCAAATTCTTCGGCGTCAACGCCAATCGCTGTACATTTGTATTCGAAGGGTGTCCCGTAGAGATCTAATCCTACCGACTGCCGCACAAAAAATACACAGAGAATGCCGAAAGCGAGATCATAAAACAGTCTCAGTTCTGTATTGAAAACAGTTCCCCGGCAGATTCGATTCCTTTCTTAGATTCAAGGGTTACTACAAGTTTTCTACAAAGAAAGTCGAAATTAATGGAAATAGGCTTCTAATTTTTTCTGTTATAGTACTTCCTAACGAGCCTGAGATCGGTTTAACAGCTATGCTTTGTTAATGAGTACCTAGTATCTCGATTAAAAACTTTTAAAATAGCTTTTAACTGTAACAGATTTGTTAAGTAATTGATTAATTAATTTGATTTATTAGTTAATTACAGGCAATTCGTATTATTGTGAAGAAATAGGACGACTAAGTGCTTAAAAAGTATAAATTTTTACTCATAACGTATTGAAGAAAGTTTTATTTTCTCTTTTCTATCCTAGAATATCCAAACAAATAGTTTATTTATGAACGTAATATCGCGTAAACAAAATAATTATTTTTAGAGTTTACCCCTACGCTTCTTTTCTATAAAGAATTTCTTTCTATTTTTAAAATACATTTACTCGTACTTAAGAGTATTTTCTCTACACCATCTCCTCTTCGCAACACAAAATACCAATAAGCTTTCTATGATTATGTTCATGGTTCATGGTGACATGGTTCAAAAGTGGATACCTGCATATTTTTGTACTCGAGTGTACATATGATGATGATCAGAAAATTTTATTTGTTCACATTCCACCTTAAGAAGCATGCGAATATTTTAAATGGTTAAACATTTTAAAACCGTTGTTAATTCAATGTAACTATTTACAGAACTATCCATATTATTTTAACACAGCTATTATACTCAAATAAATTATTTTTATATGATATAAATATAATGACGAAAACACGCGTTTTCGTCATTATATTAACGATATAACGACTAATTACGATATGACAACTATTAACGACTAATCTATATCGATTTTTCGCCTCCGAACACCAAATTACGGCGAAACCGTTTGAGCTGTTTCCGAGATGGACGGTATAAATAGCTTATTTTGTGGCACAATGCATGCTCTCCAAGTTTCATTTGAGAGAATTTTGAATTTGCTTCAGAACGTTCTAGCGTTCTAGATCATAGATAAGAATAGTCTAGACCAGTGTTTCTTAACCTGTGGTCGACGGATCCCCGGGAGCCTGCGAGTATATACATATGGGGTCCGCAGACATCTCTGGACTAGACGAAATGATTAAATACCACTCCACTTTGAGTTTTTTATTATTAAAGATCGTATATATGCTAACGCCTTTATAATAAAGAAAGCAAAATACGTATTTTATTTGGAGTACTGAAATAAATGGTCCAAATTCATTGCTGTTCTTAAGCAATATTAAGGGGTCCTTAAAAATTGCGTTTAATTTCCTAGGGGTCCGCAGCTGACAAATGTTAAGAAACGCTGGTCTAGATCTTCCTGAAGCAAAAATGAAATTCTCTGTTGAATCTAGAGCGTATACTCGGCCCGGTCGCGAGGTCCTCCCATTTTGCTTTTAACATTGATATACAAATATCAGAAAGCCATCTACCATATCTATGTCGACCGTTACATGAAAAGTAAGTGTCACTGCCACCTCTTTTTTTACAAGACTGGAAAGTTATCTGTAATTAAACACCGGAACTACCGGTTTTTTCATGGGGTCGTTTGCTACGCTTTTGAACGGGTAGTTATTACAATGATAACAATAAAATTTTATGAATACTCAGATTAACCCCCGCCTGGTATTACGATACAATAATCATTTTTACTGAATCAAGGCGAACTCCAACAAAAACATACCGAGCGAATATGTTTAATTTACGTGCCGTAATTAGCCTTTCTTCTAAATTCTGCACCATGTACCTGGGCACCGCTGGCACTTCCCTTTTTTCGGCACTATAATGACAGGTATGTAACTTTCCTTAACCTTATAACACTGCTGTCATCATACACATGATTCATTGGTTTATTCTTATACTTTTCTACTTACTATATTGTTTGTCCTTCCTTCCCGTCGAAGAGTAGTGTTAGAAAAAGTCAAACCACAGCTCTGCTTTATACAAAGGCGGCTTGTAGTTCTTATCTACGGCACAGATGGCGCTAATTGTTATTGTTGCTTCGTGCACAAACAGTATTTGTGTATGGGGACTACGAGTCTCCTGTGCATGGGGGGGGGGGGGCGCGGCCGATGTCAACACTCCCCGCGCTGCCCCCGCACTTTGCCGTCGGACAGTGACAGTAGAGTGACAGCTCTTAGTAAATGAATGTGTGCCGGTGTTATTATTGTCTGTAACTCTCAATTTACTGAAATATGGTTGTGTTTATAGTAGGTAGTGACCTAATTTTTTAAAGGCATAGTTGAAGGGCTATAAACTAGCAAAAGGCTACTTTTTATCCCGATCGAGCAAGTATTTCCGGTGTGATACTTTCCGAAGTCCGAGTTCGAAGTTGAGGGCGAAAGTAGTAACAATTTTTTTACATAGTATCTATGGCGTTGGTTATGCTTATATTACCAGATTGGCGTGTCTGTTAGTTATGTCCATGGCTATAACATGACGTGAGCTTAAGATCGTCCTCGGCTCTTCAATAATGACCGCGGTCCTTTCTCTCTTGAGCACTCCTTAAAACACACTGAGTATGCAATGTCCGATATTCCTTGAGCGCCATCGATACCACTTACTTTATGTCTATCTTAATTAAAGCGGAGCTTGGGGCTGGCGTCCTGTTTTAGAATTCTCTAGTCCCTTTTTAGTGTCGTTTACTGATGACTTGACGATAAGGGATCATTCCTGCTGAGGCGAGCTTCGGGAATATATTGGTTTGATCAGTAAATACAATCGAATCACTGCAATATGATCGCTAAGGTTTGCTTTGCCTGCATTACCTTGCCACCATCTCATTAAAATTTTACCGCAAAAGTGCTAATTGCATTTAAAGATAAATTATAGCCAGCTCCTAACTTAAGGTTTCTGGTTAAGCACGTTTTCCATTCAATTTCATCAGGCAATCCACATAGAGGCATGCGTACTCTATCAATCACATCGTCAACCATGGAGAGACTGTAGACACTTGGTCAGATCAAGCTTAAGTAGACCAACTTAAAATAAATCGTCATCATCATTAGCCAGGAATCGTCCACTGCTGGAAATAAGCCTCTTCCATGGTATGCAACATTGACCCGTCCCGAGCTACTGCATCCAGTGTCTCCCCGGCACTATGTCGTCGGTCTATCTAGTAGGCGGACGGCCCGGTACACGTTTGCCGGTAAAATAAATCAAAGGTGGCTGTATTAACGGACAACTGACAGTATTCAAGTATTCAATCATTTCATTCAGTACACAATCGTGTGTACCATTTAAAAACATTCGCCAATTTAAATGACTTCCTTTTTAAAAGTTGAACATTACAAACCTCCCAAATTACAAAGACAGCCTCGTACTAAGGCTCTAAGTGCCCATTCTATCGATACAAAGGCCTTCAGTAGTATGCCGAACAGCTTCCTAAGGGACACTTTATATTAGCATAATCTTGTTTTTACCGCACGTACAACTTTCCTCTCTCAAAAACGTCTTAAAGGTACTGAATTATTTATTTACAAAAGGCCTTTTCTTATCCGATTTAAAAAAATTAATGCAAGGGTAATCAATATTTCTGATGACCCATATTATTTATCTGAGTTGTTATTTTTGCGGTGCGCGAAAAAACCGGTCAAATCCGATACTTACTTGGCCTGTATTTTTCGCACGATTTCTTTGTTGGTTTGATATTTTACTTTGGTTTTACGTAAGATTGGAGAACCAATTTTTTTCGTACACAGAGGAAGAGGGATTCAGAAAGTAAAATTCTCGTACTTCAGCAAAAGCTATGAATATTGTATATCATATCGTCATGCAGACTCATCATCATGTACAGCCTGCGGCAGTCCACTGCTGGACATAGGCCTCTCCCAGAGTGCGCCACTCGATTCGGTCCTCTGCTCTCCGCATCCATTCACGTCCGGCTACCCTACGTAAGTCGTCTTTCCACCTCGCCGGGGGACGTCCTACACTACGTTTGCCTAGGCGTGGTCTCCACTCGAGAACTCGTCTGCTCCAACGACTGTCTGTCCTTCGGCAAATATGACCGGCCCACTGCCACTTCAGTTTGCTAATACGGTGAGCTATGTCGGTCACTTTGGTTCTCTGACGGATCACTTCGTTCCGAATGCGGTCCATCAGAGAGACTCCGAGCATAGCCCTTTCCATAGCCCGCTGAGCGACTTTAAATTTGTGGATCAGTCGTGCCGTGAGTGTCCACGTTTCGGCTCCGTAAGTCATCACGGGTAGGACGCACTGGTTGAAGACTTTTGTCTTGAGGCATTGTGGTATCGACGATTTAAAGACTTGACGTAATTTCCCAAACGCTGCCCACCCTAACTGTATCCTCTTATCGGCTTCTCTCTCGAAATTGTTTCTACCTAACTGCATCGTTTGCCCGAGGTAAACATATTCTTGAACAATGTCGAGAGTTGTTCCATCGACGATTACCGGTCTCGGAACGACGAGGTCATTGAACATAACCTTAGTTTTGTCCAGATTCATTCCGAGACCTATACGTCTAGAGGCTACATTAAGGGTGTCCAGCATTTCCTGCAGTTCCTGCGGGGTTTCTGCCATGATGACGATATCGTCAGCGAAGCGTAAGTGGGAGATGTACTCGCCGTTGATATTGATTCCCCGGCCAGTCCAATCCAACGATTTGAAGATATCTTCCAATGCGTTCGTAAACAGTTTCGGAGATATAACATCTCCCTGTCTTACTCCTCTACGCAATGGGATAGGTCTTGTTTGTTGGTTTTGGACTTGGACGGTCATCGAGGCGGCGTCATACAGACATCTCAGCACTTCGATATATCTCCAATCAAGACTATCAAGACAAGACAATCATGCAGACTAGCTCTCCCCATAACCTAATAGTATCAATGGCGCAAAATTATTAGTCTGGCGCAGCTGCAATCAAAACTAATATTGCCAACCAAACTCTGTTCGTTTTATGGCTTTTGTACGATCAGGCTTCCATCCTATTGCAGCTCTTATTGTCTTCAATAAGTTGATCATAGCTCCTTTAGTGGCTTTGTATATGAGCAATTCAACTTGTAAAAAAGAGATCACATCTAAATGTTCCGACATTATTCCTCGAAAAATATCGAAATGAATCGTTAAGCTTACGACAAAGTATATCGAATGTATTTATTCAACATTTAAGAGTTATAAAAACAAAGTTAAGGGCTATTTAATTTTACTTCCAAAGAATCGTGTACCCGCAATCAGTGTCTAATGAAAAGGGTATAGCGATTCCTTTAGAAGATTTTCATTCATTCAGGAACACTTGATTTACTCGAATCTTTTTGTTCTAAGTTCAATATTCAAATCGTTCCCCTCCGTTTCCTATTTTGAATAGAAGCGCTTTGGAAATTCAAAGTCAATGGAATATAGCGCTGCGTTGGAATCCTGATTATGTCGAATTTTACGGTGGGGCTGAAAATTTTAATAATAATAGTAGTCTAATTGACGTAGCGAGGGAGTCAGTTTGTTGGTACTCCTATTACAGGTCGTTTTTAAAACCGATGGACGAAACATGGTTTAAACAGGTTTTACGACGAGATATTTTTTTGATGTCGGGAATTACGGTTGGAGTGGTATTTCCTCCGAAAAGAGGCAAAAGGGGGCTTCTGGATATCTCTGCCTTATGAGATCCGATTTCGAAGGTTTTTAGCGTTCTATACCATATTCCAAGATGCCCAAGACTGGGAATCCAACGCGACCACCTAATAGAAAATCTATGTAGATACGTTCCTTGCCATGGAGTCGTCAGCGCGATTCTGCCAAGCTTCCAGGCTTAGTTTGAAAGGAAGGTCCGTGTGACTTATAACCTCACTCAGGTGCTCACCGGACACGGCTGCTTTGGTGACTACTTTAACAGGATTGGGAGAGAACCCACACCACAGTCCCATCATTGCGGGGATAACCGGGATTCTGTGCAGTACACGCTCGAAGACTGACGAGCGATAGGTCCTGTTCAACGAAGTGGGGAGAGATCTGTCTCTGGCTACCGCCATATCGGTGATGCTGTAGAGGAAATCTGAAATGGGGAGCAGTTGTCTCCTACTGTGAGGCGGTAATGGTTGCAGAAGGAGACCACAGAGCGGTAGCGGGAAAGAGCCAACCCCACTCGGAGGAGGAGGCGAAGGGGCAACGGAAACATTCACCCTTGCAGTCCCACCACCATAGCCCCGGTTGTACAGGGCTGGGGACCAGAGACATACAGAGTTGGGGCTCTGGATGTCTCTCCTCGATCCCAAGAGGGCAGCGGAAGCGGTGTGGCCCCCTTTCCGTTGCGAAGATATTTTAAGGGCTGGCACATCAACCCTGGTAATGTATGGAGCACTGGAGGCGCTCCTTTGGAGGAGCCAGAGCTCTCCGATATGCGCAGCGGATGGACACCGGAGAGGTTTAGTAGGTATAAATCCTACTTAACCCGGCTCTTCCCCTAAAGACCCGGGTATCTTTAGTAGATTCCCCGCCGTAAAAAAATGCAATGGAGTTGGTTAGTCAGGCAGGCAATTGTTGATATAAAATATAGAATTTACATTATTTGTGGGTTTTGACCTCGGTCTGCCGTTGATTCCAAGATACATCATATACACGTTATTGATCTCCCTTCATTACCCCTGAGTCAGGTGCGTCCTAAATCAAGCTAAATAATCCATTATGGAACGAAGAAATGATGGATCACGTTAAACAACAGCGGGGAAACCTTCATTTTGTGTTTCATTTGAGCTATCAATCTTTCTTATACGGACTTGTATGTAACATGTGAGGAGGAAGTATTTTTTATAGTAGGTAGGCTTCCGTCTGATCTCGATCTCGCCTTGTGGTCTAGGGTGGCTCACAATTGCCTAAAAATAGCCTGTTCACTCTGGCCTTAAAACACCCGGGTTTTAGCAGAAGCCGGCAGAAAATTCAACTCCTTAGCTGTATTAATGAAAGCTTCGTACAACATGGTGGAATGTCAACCAAGAATAGGTTAAACCAAGTAGTCCAGGAAAATTAGGGCTTCAACTCGGAATGACAGATAGCTATATAATAAAACTTTATTTTGGAACCATAAAACTTGTCACAAAACCTACTTATCGTAGGGTGTCCGCGATTACAGATTCCATGGTAAAAGTCTTTCTTTTACATATTTATTGCAAAAATATCTCGTTTCGGGTTTAATGCTTTTTGTATTCGTATAAATATTGTAGAAGAAAAAATTTTCTACAGCTCTTGTCTAGACATTTTTTAATATTTTGAACCACTTTCAAGATAGAGGGCAGAGCGCGCGCTGTGTTTAACTAGAGTATATATCGTTCTTCTGTTTGACTGATTGTAACAAGTAAATGCGTTCAAAAAGAACTGGAAACCTACTTCAATTGCCCTAAAATTCTACTTTTACTAAGGCAAGTTTAAAATGTATATCGTTGTCTCATGGGTGCCGCTGTCAGAACTGGACCAAATTGAAATGGGACCACACAGAAAGCACCACCTTTCAAATAAAAAAGAATCATCCAAATCGGTTCACCCAGTCAAAAGTTCTGAAGTAACAAACATAATTTAAAAAAGCATACCCGTTGAATTGACAACCTCCTCCTTTTTTGAAGTCGGTTAAAAAGTGGATAATGGTATTAGGTCGTGTAATTCGATCGTACTCTCTCTGAAATGAAGCATTTAGAAGATCTAAATGCTGCCTATTTACCCGACTACGCCAGAAGGAGGATTATGTTATTCGAGAGTATGTATGTATAATTGTATGGCACACTCTGCGGCCTGAAAATATTAGCTTGAGAGGTGTCGTTAGATTCGTATTTGGTGTGAGAGTGACACTGGGTAAAAAATTGCGCAGTCGGGTTTAAAAAAATTACTTTTCATTCACTTGTTTATGTTCCACAGGCTTGTCTTGTCACCAAATAATCTTGTGGCGTGACAATCTATTGAATCCAATGCAGCTAATTGATCGTGGGAAAAACCATCCCGTAGATAGCAATATTGAAGGGGTATACTCGTATTTTGTTGACATTTACTAAACTAAAAGGAAACATTTTTTGTTTGTTTCTAGAAATACTGTGCACCTGCTTGATGGACTGACGATCATTTTGTATGTCGGAGGGATAAGGTTTCAAGGTCTATGCTCTCGCCATTTTTTGCCAAGTCCCGGAAACATGTGATGGTAAGCCTGTCATCATTCTGAATGCAAGGTGTAAATAAATGACTACTAGCTCAATAAGTCACCGGCCGGTAGATGAGTTCGATATTAAAAAGTAGCCTCTTCATGCCCTAGGCTTCGTATGTATCAACTTTCATCACGATTAGTTGTACCTATTGATGAGATGCCCTGTGTTAAACCCAATTAATAAATGAACATGTATGTAGGTACACATACTGTCTGCATTTTAATATGAGTTCAATGTTGGTGTGTAAAAACGTAGCTGTAATAAATCAATTGTTGAACATCAAACACCCCACGGACCTCCACGTAAACGGTGTTTACAAACGGAAGATTTTTTTTGAATTCACTTGACAATACATTTGCCGAGAAATCCTATGCTCACGAGGCATTCAATTTAGGTAAACAAATCACGTCAGAAATCTGTTATAAAGACCTTGTTAACTCTAATGAAATCCCGAAATATCTTTTTTCGTTAACAATACCAGGCCTCGCCTTTCATCAAATAAACATTGTTGTTTTTTCTACCCTGTGATAGAACTAAACAGTGACGGATTTATCTATTTAGTCGCTTAGAGTACTCAATTTTGGGCCCCACTAACACCCGGACCTCCTGATTGTGTGTCCAAGCGTGAAGACATTAGGCCACTGAGGCGATTACCTAATTATAGTACTACTGCCTATAGTCTAGTCAACAAGTTCAAAAACGTGAAAAATAGAGATAAAGGTCCTAAAAGTGTGAGCGATAGCTCATTGGATACAGCTGAAACAATAAATAATTTGAATTTGAATTTAAATTTGAACTTGAACTTGAGCTTGAGCTGAACTTGATCTTGATCTTGAAATTGAAACTTGAGAAACTTGAGAAACTTGAGAAGCTTGAGCTTGAGCTTGAACTTGAATTTGAGCTCGAATTAAAATTATAAATAATAGAGATAGAGTTCCTGGAGTACGGACTTTTTTATCGGAAATTTTCTCCTCTTTAACGAACTTTTTTCCAAATTCCTTAAATATTAATGTTTTTCGAGTTATTAACGAAAAACTAAATATCATTTTTTTTCCGTCTTATTTTGTTAATAACAATTGCAATTTTTTACCTGCACCAAAATCCTTCAAAAACATTTTTTTAAGAGGTGATTCCGAATCCAATGAGCTATCGCTCATATTTTAGGACCTTTATCTCTATTTTTCACGTTTTTGAACTTGTTGACTAGACTACTATAACGGTTTAAAAGATACAGGCCTGTGTCACTTATATGACACTTACATAGTATAGGGTAGTACCCTAAAATGTTAGTTTTAGCGGGTCCGCGACGGATCGGCAAAGATGATCCATGTTGTATATACTTGAGCCGGTAAATTAATCCGGCTCTGGTAAAAAGGGATATTATTTGCATGATATTACCAAAGCTGTTCATTGTTGGAAACCCTTTATTCATGAGTGAATGGGCTAGCCCATTTGGACTGGCATGCGTTTAGTTTTATACTGTCTAAATTTTCTGCATGACCGTAATAAAAAATTGAGTCCATTTATAAATTAAAACCGGCAATGAAAGATAACGTAGTCAATGCCACATTATTTTGAGTATTCTGGGTTTCAATAATTTTAACTTGATACTAGTTAGGTTTATATAGTACATAGGTCAAGAGCAAAAAGTTACAAAACTTTTTACTTTGTTGGTTCTTCAACTACCATTATACAAAATTTTGACAATCCATCGCTGCCACGTTCAACGATAATTGTCATAAAGTAAGCAATAACTGCCAATAGCTCGCCCAATATATCTTCGAACGTTTCAGAAACTGAGCTGCAGGTCTAGATAGATTTGAACCACGGCCTTATCCATTGTGTATGCGAATGGGATGCGGCTGGCACGAAGCCAATACTGTCACCCGCCGCAAAGTTTGCATGAAAACTGAACAGTTGAGGATTTCTCCACAGTTCTACTTCACAAATTGTAGCAAAAATTGATTTTTGGATGTTACAATTTTAGTCTTAAACTGCCTGTTTTCTTCTGATATCATTATCGAATACCCTTAGTAAAACTATAATAAAAATACATCTACAGCAGCTTTCTCTATAGAATATGATCGTAGGGCATAATCTTTCATACCAGAATTCAACAGTTTATTAACACTGCTGTTTAGCGGCAGACTTAGATAACATGGTGGTAGCTAGCCAGGCGGACATACACCCCAACAGAATACCTATAGGGTGGGATACCGTACGGTATCAAACTCGGTACCTCTGGATTGATAGTCTAAGCGTGAATACACAAAGCCACAGAGAATAAAGTCATACCTGATAATTTAATCAGAAAATCTTTTATCAGAAAATATAATTTACAAACGTGAGTTATCACGACAAGTAAAAAGGTAAATAACGTAATGGTACGTTAAATGAAACCATTCGTTTATTGAAATACAGGAGGTTGAAAGGGACTGAATATTGATGCGATTCCTACGTGATCTCCAATGCACTACGTTAGCTGGAAAGTGTCCAGGCTGCAAGCGGAAAGCGTTTCTCTTACCGCTTTTATCATATTCCCGATAGAATAAGATACCTGTTTTAGTCAGTCTGTTTGGAGGTTTGTATCTACAGAACTGATAGAACAATTTATACGCGGATTTTATTAGGGTTCCGTAGTCAAACATATATATATATATATATAATTTCGCTCTGTCCGTCTGGCCGCTTGCGGCTTATCTGTACTACAAGAAAGCTGTAATTTGGTACGAGTATGCTTATTATTAAGCATATTAAGCACGCCGACAAAGTGGTTAATAAAATCTTGATTTTTTTGAGGGGATACATATTCTATCTCACCCCATACACGTAACGTGGAGATGAAATATTTTTTTCACGTCTATCTCATTGTGAGGGGTATCGTTGAATAGGCAAAGTGAATAGGTATATAAAAAGCATTGAGGGTTCAAAAATATCACTTTTCGATTAACGGATCCGTTTGCGAAATATTAGCTTTAATATTTAAACTTGAAAGTGATAATTTTTATCAGAGTCGATCGAGCTTTTATCTATAGAAAGATTAGAAAGATGGTTCAAATGTTGTGAAGTTTTTTGGGTGTTGGTGCCAGTGGTAAAAGTTTTCATACGAGAATGTTGCTACCTAAAGTTCCAAATTCAAATCACATCATTACCCTGGGGGCAATAGTGTATTTCAATGCCATATTATTTAACAAGGGATTAAATGACTTTCTTTACGAATCGATTTGCATGATGAATATTTGGTCATTTTCGAGAAAGTATGAAGTTATAGTTATCTTTTACTTGTTCTCTCTTCCAATTTATTTAATAGTAAGAATATATGTCATCATTAAAAGATAACAAAATTCTCTTATCGCTCGCTTTCACTTACATTTTACTCCAATTTTAAACGTGACGCTTTTACATCTTATATCTATTGTATGTTTAACAGGCTGTTGGACTCCTACGCTTCGATCGTAAAGCAAAATTAACAATCCAAGGAGTCTTATTTCTCTGTGCCCTGCTTAGAAAATTACCCTTATTTTCTACTGGGATTGTTTAAATTTTGCTCTCTCTTAGCCTACAAAACCTGTATAAGACACATGTATTACACGCTGAGATTTACATATAAAAAGTGTAAGGAACAAGCGGAGAGTATACAATATGTGTATCCTACCATACTTACTATATGGGTGCCAAACATGCGCACCAACAGAAGAACTAGGAATAAAAATAAAAATTTGTCAGTATGGAATGGAGAGCACAATAGGAGTTAAAAGAAAAGACCGAGTTAAACTGGAATGTTAATGAAATGTATCAAAAGAAAAACAAAATTTAAGAATGCGTACACGACATACAGGTGCTTAAAGTGGAGATGGGCTGGGATGATGAGAGAGAAGAAGGAGAAATGGACGAGACTAATAACTGAATGGCAACCACGAGATAGCAAAAGAAAAAGAGGCAGACAGACTAGAAGATGGGAGGACGACATCAGACAAGTGGCGGGTCCAACATGGACCCGCATAGCGAAAAATAGAATAGAGTGGAAATCTTT
Source organism: Carcina quercana (assembly GCA_910589575.2). Taxonomy (NCBI): domain Eukaryota; kingdom Metazoa; phylum Arthropoda; class Insecta; order Lepidoptera; family Depressariidae; genus Carcina; species Carcina quercana. The sequence continues at coordinate 4,152,517 of OU342442.1, forward strand.
GGAAGAGGCCTATGTCGACAGACAAGCTGAAATAAAGAAACGACCGTTTACCGATACTTAATTTATTAAGATAAGTAACTATTATAAAGTAAGCATATTTGTACGAAAATTGTAACACATTGTAAAATTAGTTCAGCAATAAAGGCTATTTTATTTTTTTATTTATTAAGTGTAATTACCAAATTCAAAGCACTCTTTCAATTTGATAAATTTATAAAATTAAAATGCCAATAATTAAAATTTAATCTCGAATTACCTACGAATAAATAATAAGTCTATTATATATTCGTAGCAAATTACCGGCTGATTTATCTTGCGTTACATATAAAAATAAAATAAAAATGACACTGTGTCTTTGTATTAAAAAAAATATAAGTCGAAAACTAGTGTTTGCAGATTATTTTATTGCATACAATTAAAAACACTTATACCCTTTTTCTCCGCACTTGTCACAATGGAGGCCCTGACGTCTCTCCTGCTGGTAATAAAGATTCTCACCTTTAGGGACATCGTTTACAGTACGTGTTTTATACTGTTAAAAGGTCACAACGGCTGTTTAGGAACCAAAGGATACTTTTGCTCTAAATGTATTGCGACGCGAAATATACGAGTATAAACGATCCCACCAAAATAAACCCCCGAAAGTTAAGGAAAACTGTTGTTCCTTTCTCTCAAGTAGACTGATTGCGTGCAATAAAAATGATGAAAGCCATCTTCCTCAGAAGTGTCACTTTTTCCTCTCATCCCTCTACGTCAACTAATGAATATTGAGCTACGTTTGTTTGAGAGTCTGTAACGGCCACGATTTGTTATGTCGAAAAATTCGGAGGCTTTCTACCAAATTGAAATTGTGGCGAGCTTCCCATTGTTGTCTTCTATCCGCCAATTTATTTCATTGTTTTAAATGTCGATAATAGAGAGGCGAGTCCTCCACAAATCTTCTACGTCTTCCACTTAGAAATATACGATTATTTTATCCTAGACCCACAATCACAAACCATCCGTTTTGTCAATCTTCAAAATATCATCACATTCAACATCATTTACTCATCTAATAATGATAGTAAAGTTTTGATTTGAATAAAATTGATATAAACTGGCTATGGTATATTAATGCAACAGGCGGAAAATGACTTCTTGTTAAAAAGTAGGCACTGTGAGTGAGGTCCGTAATCCGCTTTTCTTTCAGCTGCAGCAATAAAATTTGATATAAAAAAAATTGGTTGCCTGTAAAGTCGGTATACGGGCGAAAGTTTTACGTGACAACGACTTTGAGTGGTAAAATAATTTTAATGTGAATATTCATTCGTATAGTAGGAAGAAGGATGAAATAATAGTAACAATTTAAAACATTTATTTATACAAAGAATTATATTTAAAACATTAATTTATACAAAGAATCTCGCACTGAATTTCATATTAACAAAATTTTATTGGTGCTAAAAACTGTGCTCGAGTGGAAGGGACGCGTGCCTTTCACTTTTTATGTCTGTCTCTCTCGCTCTTAGGCGGGCTAACCATGCCCGAGTGGAAGGGACGCGTGCCTCTCACTAGCTCTCATTGTGAGCGCATAACGTGAGCGGAGCGTAACGCAGTTTCTTGAAGTGTCACCCGGCAAACCAATTTATAAGACGTTGTCACGTCAAAACATAGAAAATAACGGAAAAGCCACGTTCTACACTGGTTACGTCAGTTATATGTACTTTTAAAATTTCATTCCGCTCTATAACATGTATTATGAAATTCTTGATGAATTCTTGATTACTTTTATGAAACTCTGTAAACTTTTTGTCCGCTTACAGAATTTTAATAAATAGAACTATGTGATCAAAACAGTGCTGTAATTTATTTTCATTCAAAATCACTTCACTATTTTTATGCGGGATATTTTTTGCGATTGGATCTCATTTTCTTCAATATTTTTAAAATAGCATACAAATGACGTCTAGATATCGCGTTTCATGTAACCAATTAATACTTAGTAGTTAGAAGAGAAAGTAATTTAATAGGCTTATAGGAGCAGATTTGACCAGTGTTTGATCCTCTATTTCGAGAACGTATCTTTCTTCTTTTCGGATTCATATTCTAATCTTTCAAGTAAATAATATTTTGACTAGAGTACGCGATATTAGTATAAAATAATTAAGAAGTATTAAAATAATTCATTTCGTCTGAGTAAGTTTTATATTCGTGAAGAATGTTCGTTAATAATATTTTATTCATTTTGGTAATCTGCTCTCAAAGTGACGTGGCTAGGTTACTACGCCCATACAACACCTACAAAGCCTAAGTAATAAGCTTTGAGGATACAACGTAAATCATCTTAATTACGTAAGAGCTGACGTTCAAAGGATCCTAAAAGATCGGTAATTTAGTCACCCACGGAGCCCGTTGCCATGTATTTTGTCTTTTTAAGTACAAATTGCTATTAAAACGTGTACTTTGATTGATGACCGTGACAGCAATTTTCCTTTTTGCGTCACATCTCGTTTTACCTCACCTTATTTAACGCCATGACTAGAGAATTACCCCGCAATTTGTTTCAACCTACATCCAGGATGTAACTGAATATGTATGTGTATTAGGGGCGCCTTCGCGAGTATAATGTGCTGACAGTTATTATTATATCGTTAGCTCATGTCATATTATATACTTTGATAAATCCGTCGTGTACTTTGTCTGCGTTAAAATATTGCCTATTTTACTTTCTCTCAGAGCATATATTTATTTTTAAGTATAGCAATCAACTATGCATGAGGTCGGGGAAGGGATTACAAAATTTATTCGGTAGATGTTTAGTATTTCTTAGCGAGAAATACTGAAGAAATCATCGTAAATTGCAGGAATATTTTGAACATGTAATTTTTTTTATTAAAACTAATTAGTCAGGTCATGTATTGACATAATTTATTGAAGAATGCTTTCGTACGTCTATCATATTAACGTGAAGGCGTATGTAGTGTAGGCGCGTACATCAATTAATTATTCCTTTTTCAATGGCCTTGTGTACTTCAGAAAATATCCCTCGGGTTATTATAAATTGTTCGATATAGACAGATCAAGAAAATTTTCCGCATCTTCAAATATTCTTACCAAAAATTTAGCTATTCTGATTTTCAGGAAAAACATACAAACAAACTCATTTTCAAAGTTACAATATATAGAAGACAGTAAATTCTTCAATTTTGAACTCAACTTTACGATGTAAGTGTTAAAAAAATTATTGTTCTAAAATTTTAACATTTTACTATATTTATAAATGGCTTATCCATCCTTCGATCCTGTGTATGCTAACAATAAAGAGTTATAAATTCAACAATATCAATAAGCAGCTTAGCTCGACCTATTAAATATGTGCCTCGAATAAAAGTAAATTTCAACGGAAAATTCCACCGCACATAGCAATATTATCTTCTTTAAAGCTTATATTAGTTCAAATTAAATATACTTCCTCCGAGTTTGATGATAAAAGGCCCCATATGTTATACCCAATTTGAGTGAAGAGAAATATTATAAAAATTGTAAATATATATCGAAGTTACTATATATTCATACTAAAATTCTTTTCTGCTAATTCTTCTACCGTGTGGCTTTAGTCTAGAACCACGCCATATCTTCGCGTCGTAAGGGCGGATAAGCGAATATTCCGGATCAAGCCCAAACCCGCCTGCCTGTAGTGATTATGGCAAATTACGACAAGGAAAGCTCGGTCATTATGACGATCAAAATTGTATTCATTTTCACGGCCTGTATTTTTCTACAAAACGAAGGTTTTGGATAGTCCTCGAAGGGTAATTGTTCGATTTGTGACCAACCTACCCGGAATTGTAAACCACTATCTAGCCAGGCGAGTCAACCAAACAATCAAACTGGGTATATGAGGCCCTGAGACCGCGTGGTCCGACTGCTCAGTTCGATTACTCGGACCACGCGGAATTTTTTTTCCGCGTGGTCCGATTACTCGAACCACGCGGAATCTCAATTCCGCGTGGTCCGACTATAGAGATACGAGAACTTTTTACCGTCGGATCGATCGACTAAATAAATCTAACTGTGAGAAAGACAATACAAATTGGAGATTTATTTTGAATGTAGTATATATCTATCTATCGAGGGTTATAGAAATGTGGCTATTATCGCGGGTATCATTTTTTCGTGAATTCTAATTTTGCTAATACACTGTTTTTAAATGTATATAGAAAATACTTTATATCATTCTAAAAATCTGTTTCAATATTTCAAAAGTTAATTGCCCATATCTTGACATACTGATCCTAGACTTACAGTGTCTTTAGCAAAGTCAATGGTCTCGATGAGATCTTTATTTTTGATGACATCTGTTAAACTTGAAACACTCATATCTCGGAAAATAATGACCGTAGACTAGTGGTGTCTTTGGGAAAGTCAAAGGGCTCGATGAGATCTTCATTTTTGATGACAGCTGTCAAACTTGAAACACTCATATCTCGGAAAATACTGACCGTAGACTAGTGTTGTCTTTGCGAAAGTCAAAGGGCTCGATGAGATCTTCATTATTGATGACAGCTGTCAAACTTGAAACACTCATATATCGGAAACTAATGACCGTAGACTAGTGGTGTCTTTGGGAAAGTCAAAGGGCTCGATGAGATCTTCATTTTCGATGACAGCTGTCAAACTTGAAACACTCATATCTCGGAAAATTCTGACCGTAGACTAGTGTTGTCTTTGCGAAAGTCAAAGGGCTCGATGAGATCATCATTTTTGATGACAGCTGTCAAACTTGAAACACTCATATCTCGGAAAATACTGACCGTAGACTAGTGTTGTCTTTGCGAAAGTCAAAGGGCTCGATGAGATCTTCATTATTGATGACAGCTGTCAAACTTGAAACACTCATATATCGGAAACTAATGACCGTAGACTAGTGGTGTCTTTGGGAAAGTCAAAGGGCTCGATGAGATCTTCATTTTTGATGACAGCTGTCAAACTTGAAACACTCATATCTCGGAAAATTCTGACCGTAGACTAGTGTTGTCTTTGCGAAAGTCAAAGGGCTCGATGAGATCTTCATTTTTGATGACAGCTGTCAAACTTGAAACACTCATATATCGGAAACTAATGACCGTAGACTAGTGGTGTCTTTGGGAAAGTCAAAGGGCTCGATGAGATCTTCATTTTCGATGACAGCTGTCAAACTTGAAACACTCATATCTCGGAAACTAATGACCGTAGACTAGTGGTGTCTTTGGGAAAGTCAAAGGTCTCGATGTGACCTACAGTTTTGATGAGAGCTCTTAAAATCAAAAAGACCACATCTTGAAACTAGTAATCCTAGACTGAAAGTGTATTTCATCTAAACTAAAATTGAGGTATTTTAATTTAACATTGCAGTGCTCCTGAAAATACGCCTAAAAATGTAATGCCTAAAAGCTCTCGCCTTCACCCAAATCCTCCTTACCGGTACCCATCATCAGCATCGATAAAAATTTATTAATAATGTAACTTATGCGTTTTGTTAGCTAAAATCCTTGTAATCTAAAATACAACTAGACCTAATCAAGAATAAATTAAATATCGAAAACGAAATAAATAACATTTTTGTACAACTAATAAATAGTCTACGGTTAGTATTTTCCGAGATATGAGTGTTTTAAGTGTGACATCTGTCATCAAAAATGAAGATCTCATCGAGACCATTGACTTTGTCTAAGACACCACTAGACTACGGTCAGTAGTTTCCCAGATATGAGTGTTTCAAGTTTGACAGCTGTCATCAAAAATGAAGATCTCATCGAGACCATTGACTTTGTCTAAGACACCACTAGTCTATGGTCATTAGTTTCCGAGATATGAGTGTTTCAAGTTTGACAGCTGTCATCAAAAATGAAGATCTCATCGAGACCATTGACTTTGTCTAAGACACCACTAGTCTATGGTCATTAGTTTCCGAGATATGAGTGTTTCAAGTTTGACAGCTGTCATCAAAAATGAAGATCTCATCGAGACCATTGACTTTAGTAAAGACACCACTAGTCTACGGTCAGTATTTTCCGAGATATGAGTGTTTCAAGTTTGACAGCTGTCATTAAAAATGAAGATCTCATCGAGACCATTGACTTTGTCTAAGACACCACTAGTCTACGGTCAGTAGTTCCCGAGATATGAGTGTTTCAAGTTTGACAGTTCGATATATTTTTATTATTTAGCTAAAATAAAACTACATTGAAATTAAATCTCGTATTATTTTTGTCTTTCTCACATTTAGATTTATTTAGTCAATCCGACGGTAAAAAGTTCTCGTATCTCTATAGTCGGACCACGCGGTCTCAAAAACTGATAGTCCGCGTGGTCCGATTGACCAGTCGAACCACGCGGAAAAAAAATTCCGCGTGGTCCGAGTAATCGAACTGAGCAGTCGGACCACGCGGTCTCAGGGATATGAGGCACTCCACAATGGAAATAGAACTCTTTACCTCGAAGTTCGTTCTAGAACCCAGAGCTCTCTGATATGTGCGGATAGGTAAATATTCTACAAAACCCATCTCTTCCCTTAGCTAGAGACTCAGGTATCTTCTGAATGTTCCTCTTCGTGTCGCAGTGATTAAAGTGACTCGGGAAAAAACATTGCGGGGGAAAGTGAAATGTTCACCAATTTCCATTTACGGGCGGCAAATGATGTTGGTAATAAAACATAAGAAAATAAGTTTAAATGCATTATAATGCTTCCATACAACAACCACATATTCTTTTAAAACAGAATAACTGGTCATATAAATTCATTATCATTAACGGACATCTCTAATTTAAGCTACAAATATGTTACATCTAATGGCCCCTAGACGAGACGGCGTTTGGAACAATAATCAAAGACAATATGTGAGTGAAAGGATGAAAATTGTGATTTACTACGAAGCTATGCGTGACTGATATTCATTTCCATTTCTAAGCCATTAATTTGTGATTGCAATTGTCTAAAAATAGGACTTCTGATGTGTATCATTTATACAAAACTAATATAAACACAGTGAATCATAATTTTCATTTTTACACACTATTTTCGATACTTAGCTTCGTCACAACTATCATAGGTTACATTAAAACGTTAAAATCATTACGTGAATCCCAATTCAAATAAACCTGTCCAATTACTTCCTATATTTACGCAGCCCTTCACTTTAATCACTTTCATGTAATCTACCAACTGCCACAAGTAAGACATGTTTATAAATATATATAGTATTTCGTGTATCTTTTAATTAAGTTGATATAGAATCTTGATTTTTCAAAGCTCTGAGACTACACATTTGAGTATTTTATATTAATTTCTACTTAATACTTTTACGCTTTCCTCAGAAAAAATGTATTGACAGACAGACGGATAACAAAGTGGTTCAACAAGGGTTCCTTAAAAGCAACATTTTTTTAATCTGGCATTGGATACTACCATAATAGGAATATACCAGATGAACTTCTAAAGCATTAAAACGAAATATTTGCAAAATATAAAACATTACTTATTCCCTCTTACATTTTGAACAATCAAAACAACCTACAACCTTTCTTTGAGCACTATTTCGTCAGCAAGAACCTCCGCCTGCTTTGATGTCGCCTAATTACTATGAAATGCTCGTGCGTCTACGAACGGGTAACAATTTTAATTAGACGCTACACGCCGCTAAAGTACAGCACGTTCCTTGGCAAAATATCTCAGTGCTTGTTAATGTCAAAGAATTTTACTACCGCGCCTTGTGAAATGTTTTATGTAGGAGTAGGTGTAGACAGACTATGTAATTAAGTAAATCTTAGAGCCTCCGTCCATTACGCTACATTCTGTCAACACGTGTGAATCGAAACAAAATGCTTTTATCATTCCCCCAGCCTTTTAACGTTTCTTGGTCGGCTACAAGGTATTGGCGTAGTTATGGGGTTGCCAGGCGAGTCGCGGAAGAAACTCATGTTATATCATAGCGAACAATGGTAAGAGACAGACACCAGAGGGTGGTCTAAATCCAGCATAATTCGGTGGTATTCCACGAAGAACCGAATATTTTAAAAAAATTCCACTCTGAATAAAAAGGTACTAGTATAAGGGAAATTTATGTCTCAGCATAGTAATGTATATCTTCCCTAATTGCTTACAAAACTTTATTAGTCACCGTGTCAAATGGTTTCCTAGGAAATTGGTACAATACTTTCCCTACATCGTTGAAATTCTGACAACATATTTCGTTTCAACAAAATTACGGTCCCATCTTGAAAACAAGCCTTTTGATCGTGAAACGTATCAGTAAATTTATAATTACTCAACAGAAAATTGTCAAGAAGACAAAGTTTGTTAAAAAGTAAATTTTAATGAACATCTATGTGTGTATCACCAAACGGAATAACATTATTTGTGGTGGTATGTGAGGAAGGCTCATGTTCAACAGTGGACATATCAGTGTATAATAACAATAAAAAATTTAAAGTTACCTGAAGATACTGTTACAATTATACTATACGTGAATCGTTTACCCACATCAAAGTTTCGTACTAAATTTCTAATGCCATAATCTTTAAAAATATAATAGCTGGATTTGTGTAGCAACTACGAGTATCTAAAAATAGGACATCACATTGGGATGTCGCGAAATGAGTATCAATAACATACAACTTCACAGTGAATCACAATTTTCATTTTAAACACTATTTTTCGATTGTTGTTCAAAGCGCCATCTATGCTATATTAGCTGCGTACACTCTTCTGCCTATAAAGCTGACTATAAATCGTAAATTAATGGTATTCATTTCGCGAGACTTTCTTCTTTTCTATTTTTAGGTTAGCTAAAGAACTTCTTCAGTCATCGGTATTTCAAAACATTTGCATTCTATTTTAAAATAATGTCATAAATTACACTATCGATGTCATTTCATCTATACGCTCAAGCAAACTGAACTTTAATCACCATCTTTCAAAAGCTACGATTATAGAGCTTCCATTTTTGAATACGGAACCTTGAAAATAAACAGGAGAATTATTTGTACAACCTAACCTGTGCTAATCGATTTGTGAATCACCCGATCTGTGAATTAGCCAATTCCAAATTTGAAATAGAATTGCCCGCAAGATACAATACAGTCACGCAGCCAAAAGGGAACTGCCTCACTTTGACGAACTTAACATCGTTGTCACTCTAAATTTGTAGTACTCTGCGCTCTAAGTGAAAGATAACATAATTTTAGTTCGGCTTCTGATTGATCTTAATTTTCTATTCGAATAACAAGTTTATTCGGTTTCTTAAAATGGGTCAGGATATTATCTAACTAGAGCTTAGATATCAACTTGCTTTGTGTATATTAAAATATATATATATACATTGTAGAGGTAAATATCGTTGTAAGAAATTAGTTTTCCTTTAATAAAATTAAATAGGAATTGCGTGTTAGATAATAAGCTCAGAGTAGTGTAAGCAAATCAACACTTCACCGCAAATACTTCTTTTCAAATATACAGGCTTTACTTTGTAACTCATCGAAATAAAAACTGGATGATAATAATAAAAAATTGTATTAATTCATAAGTTTATACGTGGCTTATACATATTACGCAATATATTGTTCAAAATTAATATTTAAGCTAATAAGAACCTGGCGTAGCAAGATATTGGACGACCTTTGTTAAAGGTAGGTCCTGTGTTTTTGGTATGAAGCTAAAAAGATGTTTCTATGCCGCCTCTGTAATATATTTTTATTACGGTCTACCTGTAAATGACACCAATAGTTTTGATGCTTACAAACACGGCCATTTTTATTTTATTTAGCAAAGTCACCAACAGGATATACATTAATATAAGTATTAAGACACTTACAAATTTAATAGTAAAGCTAAATGATATCCTACTTACAGGCAACAATGAATATAAAAAAGAGCATTTACAGTTTACAAGAAATTAAGTTTTTGAATTTAAATTTACTGTTATAGAAAATATCAATACATATAGTTTTGGTTAATTGATATTTAAATTATAGACGGGTAAATACTACTCAAATAGAAAGAAGAAGGAATAAAAGTTATTGGCGAGAGAGAGAGTGAAAAGTGTAAGTTTGTTTAAAATGTCGCATATGAAATATTATAAAATTCGTAGACGAACTAAGGTGACTGACATAGCTCGACGATTCAGTGAGCTGAAGTGGCACTGGGCAGGCCATATCGCTCGAAAAACCGATAACCGATGGGTAGTAAAGGTTCTCGAGTGGCGACCACGTACCGGGAAGCGTCTACCGGGCCGTCCCCCTGCTAGGTGGACCGACGACCTTGTTAAGGTTGCGGGGAGTCGCTGGATGCGGGTGTCTCTGGACCGGTCGATGTTGCGTACCATGAATGAGGCCATGTCCAGCAGTGGACTTTTCCTGGCTGATGATGACGTACATACAACATTTCCTTACATTTATCGTAGGTAACAATATCCTAGTTTTGTACATTTTATTGTTAAATTAAAAGACTAAAGACTGCAATCAGTAAAACACGTAGAGACTACTGCTTGATCGAATATAGTAAAATTTTATTCCCTGTCATTGAAAGCTCTTCAGAACGAGTCGATCTGTATTGTCTAAGAACAATTTAATTAATATTGATCTCTGTGTCTATATATCGTCTGTCTATATATAGTATATCTTAGTACTCGTAGGTGTCTTTGTTTAGTGAAGTTGTGGAAAATACGAGTATACCTTAGGACAGTCCAAAGCATTGTTCAATCATATTTCTTTGGCCGGTTACCTAAGTTACCTAATTGCCTTCCAATATTGAATATTCAGACAAGACAAACTTTTCCATACGTTACTTTCACGCCACTAAGGAAATGAACAAGGCCATAAATCCAGCGTTGATAAATTTTTAATACCCAATTTGTTCGCTCTTAGCCTTAATCTCAGTGGATAACAAGTAAATTTGACATTATAGAATGGAAGCATTCACCCAGCAGCCTCAAGTACCATCGACAAAGCTCCCGACTGGTCACTTTTAGGGTTTGTTTCGCATCAAGTCGTGGCCACCTTGCTAGTTTTTTTTGATAGAGATTATAAAACTATAAAATCGGATTGTTATTCCATGTCCACGGAAACAGTTCGAAAAGACTAAAACGAAGTTTGTGTGATGACTGATGACGACACAATACTTTGTGATACTAAATTTGTTGGATTCGCTCGGATTTAGTTAGGTCTTTTTGCTTTCTTATTATTATTATTTACTTCAAAAAACCTATACCTAAACCTACCTAACCTAAACCTACCTATTTATTTATGACATTGAATTTTGCCATTGTAATTTTCAATATTGTATGATTTGATTGTATGCATGGATATTTTATAATAAAATAAAATTGTTTAGATTTGGATACACCAACTATTTGCTCCTCTGTGGTATCAGGTACTTCCACCCACCATTACCTGGAACTGTCTGAAGGCAGTAATAAACGGGTCACTACGGTCTACACGGACATTGTTCAGACGCGGCTCGATAGTAAAAGTCGTAGTTCCGTCTGATTTACGCACTACATTCTGTTACTTGCTTATACGCATTATATGTTTGCATAAAGCTCTAATGCCGAGTGGTCTTTGCTTTAGAATAGGATCACTCTAGGACACCCCGTTGGCACCAAAATACGACTAAATGTTGCTGAAGATTCAGCTATAAAATCTTACTGCGTAAATATGACAAGCGGGTTATGGCAAATCAACTCCGTTCGTTTGACGAGAGACACATTCAGATTTAAGAGTACGGTGTATTACTTACTCAAAACAAAAGACAAGAAATACTCGTTCATATACGAGTAATAAAAAAGTGACAACCTACTGGAAAGTGGAACATAAAATGGCTGCCACGTGTACCACAAAGTAAGTGCCTGAAAATGGCGGATAGGTCACGTGTTACAAACACAAACGTGTTGCCATAGCTAGAATAAACACGTAGCATTCCGTCTCTTTCTCGTTACGGGTTCTCTTATTAGTTAAAAATAGACAACAGTATGTATGAAATAATCATATGTACGATTAGTAGAATAGGACCTCCTTTGGGTAAGAATAACCTATTCTTTCCTCATCGATATCATATTTATGTATTGTGTATCCCAATGTTATGCCCACCGCTGAACATAGCCTTCCTCCATTGTACGTCACCGTTACCGCCCCCTAGCCAATTGTATACAGCGTCTCGCTGAAACCTTTAGCAGGTCGTCAGTCCATCTACTAGGGGGACGGCCTGGTGTTTGCTTCACGGTACGTAGTTGCCACTCAATCCACATAAACATATTGAAATTCCCTTAAAACATGATAAAAATTTTCATATATTTTTTCTTCAATTGTTTTAAACTTATTAAGTTATCAAGAATGTTATGTATTTTATTATAACTTGACTTAGCTCGCCTACGCAGCTGTCAATTCTGAAATTATATTTTTTAAACTTTATTTTATGCTGCTTTTAAAAAGTTCTCAAGTGACAAGGACACCTGGCTGAAATGTATTTTTGATGTAGCCTTAAGACATGAAAAATTAATTAAAGAAGTTTGTTTCTCGTCACACGATATTGTACCTGCAATATCTTAAGTTGCTCTCATAACCATGAAAGAGTTTCATAGTTAATAAATTAAGGTTTCAACTTTGAGAATAGGTACAGGTAATCGGATACAGGTATGTACGGCAATGGGCAGGCCACATCGCTCGAAGAACGGATGACCGGTGGGTAGTAAAGGTTCTCGAGTGGCGACCACGTACCGGGAAGCGTCTACCAGGCCGTCCCCCCACTAGATGGACCGACGACCTGGTTAGAGTCGCAGGGAGTCGCTGGATGCGGGTGGCACGGGTCCGGTCGATGTGGCGTACCATGAGGGAGGCCTATGTCCAGCAGTGGACGTCTCCCGGCTGATGATGATGATGATGATGTCCACCGTAGACTACTTATCTACTCTCTCAGGCCTCGAAGAAGCCCAAGTATTGGAATTTGTAAGAATCTGGCAAATAAATTCACGCACAGCTTCAATATTATTCTTAGTTACAGATGCATTTATTTTTGTACGACTAACGTAAAATTAGAGAACTTTAATTCGCTTTTATTTCACTGTATAGTAGTAGCAACTTCAATTCTTCAGTTCCACAACAATAATATAAATTCAAAAAAAATTGAAATAATTTCCTTTAGAATTTAAGCTCTGCCCTTCAAGTGCGTTCATGACAGCTTCATTTATGCCTGTATACCGTTTATATTTATGTAGATTTTCTGTTTTTTAACATCTACTTTTCCAGAAGTTCACCTGCATAATTCTACAGCCTATAAACGTCTTGGCCGTCGCCAGAAGCCTCTAATAAAGCACTGCCTCTGCTATACCTGTCATATTAAAATACAACAGTGCTATTAACACTGTTGTTTGCAGGCAGATTTAGTTAACACTGTGGTAGATAGCCAAGATGGCATAGAAAATGACCCACTACCAAACAAACCGAGTACTTATAAGATAAGATAAACCTTTATTTGCAATAAATGTGGTGCATTTCAGATGTTCAAATAAATAATTCTAGATCACACAATTAGCCAATGTAAAACATTGCATGGAAACAGTAATATAGTATAGTAAGATAGGTATCCACATTGAAAATCGAAGCCGGGACCTCTGGATTGTCAGTCCAACCGCATAGCTCCAACTTTACTGAGATAAAAATACGGCTTCGTTCATAGATCGTCATGATTTCGTAATCAGCGTTGATAATCTCAATTATTGTTAGTCGGATTGTTGTTCGCAATAACATATCGTCAGTACATAAATACGCATCGGCCCATCTCCTAAATTGTGCCCTTAACCACCTCTAACGACAAGGGTGAGATTGTTCAAGCGTTAAAAAACGTGTACCGGTCCATCCCTCCAATTAAACGGACCGACGCGATGACCTGGCAAAGGTCGCGGTGAGCCGCTGGATGCATTCGGCTTGAAATTAATCGTTGTAGAGTATCATAGGAGAAGGGCTGGTAAGAGATAACCGTGGCGATAGCATCGGCAAGTTTCAAACTGACTTGTCTCTTGATCTTTGCAACCTTCTCACGACTGTAAATCTGAACTGATCATGATGAAACTTGGCACGCTCGTAGCCTATGGCATGGAGAGGAAATTTTTTTGTCGCTTTTTGTGGGATAATTTCTCGAGTCAACGCAGAAGAATCACAGGCACAACCCTTACTGATTTATGATGGGATTGGTAAGCTACAACGCCCAAGCAAAATGTCAGTGAATGATGAGAGTTGAAGTCCAATTGAATCTCAGAAATTAAAAATTATACGGTACTGACTGTACATTAAACCGATGGTCCGATAATGGTAATGGCTACACGTTCATACTGACAATCCAAAGGTCCCGGGCTATGGGTTCGATTCCCAGAGAGATACTTATCGGGACTCGGTTTGGTTAGTGGTATGTTATGTTTTTTCTGTGTTTGCCTGGCTAGTTACCACCAAGGTTAGTAAATCTGCCGCCAAAGAGCTATGTTAATAGCACTGTTGTGTTTAGTATGAAAAACATAGCGAAGCCAGCTACTCATTAGCTTAAGGCTTCTGGGTAAGCACGCCAGGCTTACCATTCAACGGTCCTATCGTCACTCTCAGGTGAGATTAAGGCTAGATGAAAACCCGTTATACTTTTTTTAAAGGCAAGAGCTTCGTTTTAGACGCGATAGGCTGAATCCTGATTTTTGATGGACATAAAATATTTACCACAAACACAAATACACGTATTGAAAAAGTTTGGGCTTCACATTTCGTTGGTTGTTCGCCTTACTTGCTTTTAGCTTAATGAATCTTTCTTCTCACAACACAGTTTATCTCTTTTTATACACTAAAGAAACACCTACAGATTCTTAAGGGTAACATGAAGTACATATATCCGCAAGAAAGGTCATAACGCCATACAAATATGCTTTAAACCGCCCACCTCCGGCCCAAGATTAACGTAAATTGAAAATAATGCTCACGGGGGTGTGATGAAAAATGAAGACGACTTTATTGCTGGGAGTAAATCTCTTCAATCTTTTTTATTTGCTGCCGGTACTGTTGCCCGCGACATCATCTGCGTGGACTAAATAAAACTTCACACGGGAATCCTTTAACGACTTTACAAGTAGCCATTTCCTATGTTATAAGCTACTAATTCTAGAAAGCTGTAATTTTATTATTATTATTATGGGTATACATATTAATTACGTTAACAAAGTGGTAGAATAAAATATTGAAAAATATTTTTGGATAGGGTGGCTCTCATACACGTAATTTTCACGTCATCCCCATTATGGGGTATTGAATACGTCTTTCAAAAACATTGAGGGTCTACAAATACCACTTTTCGATTCAGCTATCCGTTTGAAAAATATTAAGCTGTTAAGGATACGAGTAAACAATATACATAGTAGTAATCATGTAAACAAAATGGTGGAATAAAATCGCCCAAATTATAAAATACACTGGGACATATCAAAATGAAATTTTCGTACAAATTCCATTCAGAATTACCTTACATCGTCCTGAGTGGTCCCAGTTTTAGACATTTGCGTTAAACCTATTGTTACGGGCAACTACGGAAGCCTGCATTGCGCGTGGCTCGACACGCACTTGGCTGACTTTAAAATTTTGAAATATACCTTAACTCTTTTTAGTACCTTATTTATTTGATGTTTGTTCTAAAAATCTTTAGGAGTTATTGTTTTGGTATAAGAAAATGACATTCATTGTGGAGTGTAATAGTTTCCATTCTCCCATACAGAGTACACAAGTGTGCGTCGCCACCGTCGCCACGCCAACAGCATAGCCATGTCTGAACCGCCGCATTAAGAGGCTATGTTGGTAAGACCACGTGGTCGGTTTCAAGGTTAAATTGTTTTGTAGCTGTCCCTCTCCGAGCCCTATCCTACCCGAGCGCGTACGGTGAGACAGCATACATTATGCGATGTTATCCACCCGTTATTTGGATGTTTCGTAGTCCAGGGATCATTTGAAGGATACAGTATATTATGTAACCATTTTTTAATACAGTATACTAATGAAATTTCAGATGTCGGTGGTTTTTCCAAATTGATCTAAATTGATTCATACTCTTGTAAATCAGGTTCAAAGTTGGGGCTTTTTATTACCGAAAAATACAATACTTTGACGCCCTGTAACTCTGGAAGTATATATTTAAACGAAAATCTGACTCACCACCGACACAGATATCTGTTTATAGATTGTGTTTGAAAATTTCATAGATTTTCATAGCTTAATACTCAAAATATGACTGGACTACGTTTGTATGGGCGCTTTGACACCAGCATACCCTCTTTTAGTAACTTATTTATTTGAGGTTTGTTCTAAAAATCTTTAGGAGTTATTCTTTTGGTATAAGAAAATGACATTCATTGTGGAGTGTAATAGTTTCCATTCTCCCATACAGAGTACACAAGTGTGCGTCGCCACCGTCGCCACGCCAACAGCATAGCCATGCTGAACCGCCGCATTAAATATTTCACATAAAAAATTACATTCGTAAAATTTGCTAATGAGGACGATGAGGGTGTCTTAGTAAATGCGTAAACATTAGCATTCTTGCAAACACCTCATAATGAAGGCACAAAGCTAATAATGTCCCGGATTTTTATCTCATTTTCTCCGTAAAACCATTTTGCATTCTATTGTAAAAGACTCCCAAGCAGCGCCGTTAAACATGATTTAAAATGAATAAAACGGACCGGACCTGAAAGAAGTCGATTAACCTTTTAATACGAAGATTTAACGTCGGGACCGTGCTGGGCCGGATCTAGGCGATAGTAAAACCTGTTCATGAAAGTTATCTGCAATATCCGTAAAAAAAAACTTCCCTACAGTCTACGCCAGTGACTTCAAAACTGAAAAACATATTTTTATTTGTACCTGTAACATTTCAAAACAATATTGTACCTGACTAAAGATTAATACGGTAAGTAGGTTATTTTATTAAGAAAATTTTAGCACCCGAGTATCATCCACAATCTCGCGATAGGAAGCAATAAAAAATTAAAAACATAAGAGTTATACATAACATGTAAATGAAAAGTAGAATTTCCAGGATGATTTATAGATAGAAGATACATTGAACTTTCAAGTTCTGTACCTCCAGCCTCAGTAATCTGTGAATGTTTCATCGAAGTCGCCAGACAGATCCTAATTTCATATAATTTATTTAAGGGTTTGTATACAATAGTTGCTCATCGTATAAGATATAAAAAAATTGAGCCACAAATTATCTGACTACGGGCCCATTACTTCTGAATACCTCCATTCTCAGCGAAAAAATGTAAGGTAAAGATGATGCCCTGGACATTTTTCACGTCTTAGACTCGTCAGGAAACGCTTCCAAACTAATGAATATTTTTCCGGGGCATCTTACACAAAAATATATTTCCTTGTAAAACAAGGGCTTACTTAGACTTACTTAGGCTTATTAAATAAGACATTCAAACCCTCGTTAAGCTTTCATAGGACCAATTACCTGCTCGGATATTGAGCTGGGTCAGTTCAGCAAGTTGTGGCTGAAGTTTGCTGCCACATTATGTATGAATAGGTGGAAGTTGTGAGCTTGAGCGGATCATCTGTGAGCCTAAATACAAAACAAACACAGATTGTTTTTGTTATTTTGTCCTATTCGTAATTCCAGGATTACCAGTCACAAGCAAGAAATTAAACGTTAATTTCAATTGGGATTTTTTTCGTGTGACTCGCGGTGTCAGTGTAAAATGGACTATGACGCAGGAACCTACAGTTTATCTTCTAATAATAGACATGACATTGATATATTTGTCTTGTATTTCGAAAATTAATCAGTAAAACCCAAAAATATCCCCAAATTACTCCAAAGTGCCTTTGATGCTACAAACCAAGTAGTCAAATTAATCAAATTTGAATTAGTAAACTGATTAAATGATCAAATTAAAATGTACTTTCGTTGTCATCGGAATGTTATAATCCAGACGTAAGTTCATTTTTGTTGTGTTATAAAATTAGGTACTAGCTTTTTTTAAAGTAAGATTTTATTTTATGAGTGTTCTTCGACATTTAGTTTCACCCTCTCTTACTCATAAAATATAGATAGAAACCTCAATATCACCTGATAGTAAGTGGCGATGTAGTCGGAAGAATATACATAGATAGACGAGATAGATAGAAGATCTATGTATATTCTTCGTTCCAATAATCCTAAGTTGTTAGGGAACACGGAAAACAGTTGGCTATTCCAAATTTTAGTGTGAAACGCTTAGTACGAGATGTTGGAATATCTACTGTGTACGGGTAGAGGTCTGCCATTTTTAGGGTTCTATACCTCAAAAAAACGGAACCCTTATTGTATCACTTTGTTATCCGTCTGGCTGTCTGTACAGACCCTTTTTCTCAATAACGCGTGCAGGTTTCAAGTTGAAATTAATATCGAATACTCAAGTCTGCTTTCCCTTGGATCTGTGAAAAAATTAAAGCTATAGGTCAACTCAATAACAATATATAGCTGTAGTTTAGACAATCCATATAAAATGCAAGGGAACCAAAACCTTCTCGTTGACCTAGAATCCTGAAATATAGCAAGGCCTAACAGCACAATCATAGGAATACATTTGAAAGTGAGCATTTTTGAATTATAAAACAGTAAAAATTGTGTTTTTATGTTAACAAACTTAACTTTGCAGTTGAAAGCCATACATCGGTTACATTAACCGCAAAGTAAAGTTGGTTCATCAATATTGCTTTTTATGTAGAACATGATTTTAAACATGATCATTATACATATTCAGTAAGGAACCCGCAGTGCGCGACCCCAACTCGCACTTGACGGTATTTTTCTGTTACTTGAATGTCTATGGTTGAATCAACAAAAATAGCTCCTGCACACACTCTCCAAAATGTATCCTGTAGATATCCTGTAAAATACAAACAGACAAGCAACCTGACACTTATGTTCAAGGCTTTGGATCTCTACATAAAATAATGTATTAATTACCTATCCGTCTCTTAATTAGCTCATAACATACAATCTTAATATGATTATATTATCTTTCATTACTTGAACACACTATAGCTACTAAAACTGATTTTTGATAGACTCCAACAACAGTAGGTAGCCAGGCGAACAAAAATGAAAATGTACTTACTACAAGTTATAATATCGGAACAACGAATATAATTAGGGTACAACTTCATAGTGAATTACAATTTACATTTTTGCCTAATATTTTATTATTTTAGAAAACGCCAAAGAGGTCCTTAGCCGCGTAACTACTATTGTACATTACATTGAAGAAAGAAAACCAAAGAAAAAAAGTGAAGTTTCCTGACGAAATATTTTCTAAAACAACATCTAAAAGTCATGTGTACTGTTATGAAAGAATGTCTCGATATACATTTTTGTAATAAATTTTGCTCCGATTCCCACTGGCCAAGAATCTCACAGAGAAATATTTAATCAAAAGAAGACGCAGAGCTTGGGATAGCTCTTGTAACTTAACCCGCAACTACCACAAATTGCCAAAGTTTGCACAACAATTAACCGTCGGACACCCAATCGCAAGTTCGGCATGCGGCAATGGATTACTTTACACGCAGCCCGTTGGATTTATTGATTTTGGACAAGGCTTTGCTTCACTAAAACAACAAGCTAATTTTACAACAAAAACAATCGACCCAACTGTTAATCCTCTGTTCTTGTTTACAAGCCGGAGAAGGCCACTGCAGAACAAAGGCTATCCCTCTCAAAACGCCAGCGCAAAGTAGATTTGGGGATTTGCTATAATCACGGTTGGCGAAAGTGTTAATTATGGCGGTATTATTACAAGCCCCACATGTGGCTGTCCTCTGGAACTTATCCTTATACCCTTTTTTTTCCAAACCCCCGGGACGAGATGGGTTGATCCTAAGGAATGTCAAAACTTTACCACTTACTCGTACTTATGTTGAATTTTGTTTATAAAGTGTATTAGCCTATTTTAAACCGACTTCAAAAAAGGAGAAGGCTCTTAATTCGATTTTATATTTTTTATGTATGTTTCGTGATAACTCCGCAAATTATGAATCAATTTCGATGATTCTTTTTGTTTGTACAACATACTTTAGAAGTGGTCCCATAAATTTTATCAAAATTGGTTGAACGCTTTTTG
The DNA here is from genome assembly GCA_910589575.2 of Carcina quercana. Lineage (NCBI taxonomy): Eukaryota > Metazoa > Arthropoda > Insecta > Lepidoptera > Depressariidae > Carcina > Carcina quercana. The sequence goes on from OU342442.1 coordinate 4,172,661, forward strand.
ATAAAATCAACAAAAACCAAACATGGTACACCAATATGGTAATAAAACAATTATACCTCTAAAGGTAAACATTTTTCAGGCAGTTGCAGTCGTTTTTCAGTTCTTTTTGAACGAGTTAATTATTGTAGTTGTTTTAGTATAGTCTGTCTTGAACGTGAAAAAAGTTTCTCCTTTCTTTCTTTATTACGTCCAATTAGCAAGAAGCAATACAAGTTGTGGCCTATAGGGTTTGCGTGCCAACATTGCGTGCCAATTGATAGTATATAGTACGTTTGAACTATTGTTGCCTCGTTTAAATCGCTGAAAATGGGAGGGTGCGATGTTTCTCTGATTAATGCAATGTGGAAGGAATACCAGATAACATAAATTTAATTTATTGTTGTTGCACGCTTATCGGAAGAAATTATTTAGTTCTTATTGCTATTATTAAGGTAAAATACAAAAATATATTGATACAAGCGGTGGTCGCCACCACGCCATACCTCAGCGTTTAGTAAAAACAAAAACAAATGATCAGTAAACAGTCACGCAAGTTCAAAGGAAATTTTTCGTCCGGCATCGCTGTCAAACTAGCAGTGTTGCCAGAAAGAAGACGCGACCGTCGAGTGTTGGTAAAACGTCAACATTGTTCTGGGCACCACATTTATCGATATACCAATTATCTTCCTTTATATAAAATAGTGGGAATGTTTTCAAGAGCTATCAGTCAACGACGGACGGCGTTGATACTCGTAGTTGATAGACGACTAACTGTCAAACGAATAGAGGCAGGGCTTCAGTTGTTCTACCTCAGTGTAATGTTTAAAAAAAGGATTATTAAGTAAAGTAACTTATCTAAAAGTGACAAGAGCGTATTTAAAAAGTCATATTTTATGAAATTAGACGAACATATTCTGCGCTTAACCAAACGGCGGCAATTTTTTTAAAGTATCTAGTTTAGCAGCTTTTATCCACGGAAGTTTGAATGTTTCCGCCTTTGAAATGCCACTGTCTAAAATACAACATTGAGTAAACGTAAAAAGCCTAAAAGATCTATCATATACCCTTTCGGAGAAACGTTCTGGTGAAAGGAATTGTACACACACAAATAAAATAGACGCGTGCCCAAGACAGAGACACACAGAGATAGAAATAGATATACTTTCGTTCAATTCAAAATTGAGTTACAGTTAGTATTTGTCCAGTCAAAGCATCAGACATTATGTAAAAGTTAAACCGCATAGGATAGAAGGTCCAAATATTAGCTTGAAAGATTTGCCCTAAACATTTCCAGCTAAACAAATAAAAAAGTAGAATTGTAAAAATGCCCTGGCATCACTAACCAAAGACACGAATTAATGATTGTGTGAGATATTAGACGCGGCTATTTATCACAATCACCAAGCTGTAACATAATTAATATAAGTAAAGAACGGACGTTCACCGTCTCCCACCGATACACTATACCTCATTTCCCCTGCAAGAGACTGGCGCAGAAAATAGCTACGACTACTTACACATGCGTGTGTATACCAACGTGCACCGTTCGATGTGTGCCGATATCACGACATTTGGTCGGAGTGTCCGACGTGTGACGCTGGGCTGTTGACATGCTAGTGATACTTACGTGGTTAGTAGATATACTCCGCTGCCCGTCACCCGAAATTTTCCCTTCGTTGCCTTAAGCTTCAAAATAATTGTAAGAGTAGTAAAACCAATATCTTCGTAACAACAGGCTGTAGGCAGAGTTTCTTGTTCATTATAAAAGGGGCTTTTAAGTAATTAAAATGTCTTCGCCAATGAAAATCTCGTAACAGACAATCTTAACAAATAGAGAGGGGTCAAAAGCCAAAGCCACAGATGTTGTTTAATTATAAATTCAGTATTTAAACGTCATCTTGACTCTTGATTACTTTTGTTGATTGTTATTATAGACTCAAGAAAGAGAATAGTAGTTAGTAGTCAACAGTAAACAACGAAATATACAAGTTTGCGACTATAGATTTAAACATATGTTAGGTGTGGTACCCATGCCACCCCATGGGTGCTATATAAAGTTACGAACGGAAGAACACTATCAAATAGCGTCTACTTACGTATCACTAACATCTAACTGCGCTGCGATCACTAAGCCGCCTGCCGAGTGTGGTAAGTAATAATTGACGCCTTCAGAAAGAACTCAGAAACCGATTTCCACTGCTCTAAAAGTTTACAGCATTCATCCTCTAAAATGTTCACCCATAAAGGTATAATTATCTGGGTACATATTTTGGTTTTGATGAGTTTCTCAAAAAGCGCTAAACTAATATCCATAAAATTTATACGGAAACACCTCTATCAAACAAAAAAGAATAAATAAAATCGATTCATAATCGGCGAAGTTACAGAATGAATAAAAAACATACATTCGAATTTAGAACCTTTTTTTAAAGTCGGTAGATTATAGCAATTTTTCCGTTGAAGTCATATGGCTATCTAGAAGGAAGCGCATGCCTGTCATTGGACATACGCAGCCGATGTCATACTTGTGCTTTTTTATGTATAGGTTTGCATTTGGCCTTCATCTCATTTGACGGTAAGTGACAATAAGGCCGTGGGATGGAAAGTGTGCGCACCCAGGATCCTCATGCTAACGAGGCGCTGGGTTTGCTACCTTTCATACCGGAGCGCAACAGCGGTATAAACACTACTTTTTGTCGGTAGACTTATGTAAAGTGATTGTAACTGTCCAGGATGGCAAAGAAAGTGATCTACCACCAACTTAACTGGGTACCTATAGGAACCATTACTAGGAATCGAACTTGGGAATTTCGGATTTTGAGTTCAGTTTCAATGTTCTCTCTATTCCTAAACCCATCAGACGAGCCCCTTCCTTACAATCCTTCAAAACTAGTCTAAAACGTATTTCCTTGAACAGATTATTCCTTAGCAGCCTTTTCTTATTTCCTTCCTGATCTACTATATTTTGTCTATTGTTTATCCATTATATGTATGTATAATATGTATTTATATATATATATATATATAAGTGGCGAAGGGTCCATACAAGCCGATTCCCACCGGGTTACCTTTCAAAAATCCTTTCCACATATCATTAATGTAATGTACTATTAACTTTTATACGCTCAAAACATTACTACAAAAAACGCCTGCACGCAATTAAAAAGCAATATTATGTAGCACCACTTACCCCTTCTTATTTATAAGATTCTTCTTCCCCAAGGTTGCCTGGAAAAGATCGCTCTTAGCGATAAGGCCGCCTTCATTGTACTTTTTCTGTTCTGTTTTGTGTGTGTGTGTGCAATGAAGCTTATAAAAAATATATTTTTTTAGGATCTCCCAGCGCTTTAATGAAACTTGAAAAGGACATCTTACGTCATCCTAAACAATATTAAATATTAATCACAACCATAATTAACGTCAAAGTTGTTAGTAATTTGATTACATTAGTAAGTCCTTAGCCTAGCCTTCGATGCATAAATTATTTGTCTAGAGTCTAGAGGTTTCTGACCCGAAACTTTGTAGATTTATGAAATGATCCTGGCATATTCTAGCCTGAAACAATTATTATTGTTATTGCAGAGCGTCGTGGTTAGTATTTCTGCTAACAAATATATTTGAGGAGATCGATTTTGGAGAGAAGCCAAAATCAAGGCCGTCTTTAACGTTGTATGTGCCAGACTCAAGTTGCAGTTCTCTATGTTTGAGGATCCTCTTTAATATACTTCAGGATTGCCCTTGTATTACTTAATATAGCTTTGTTTACATCTCATTTGATGAAGTGACGGAAGTCACATGCTCACCTAGAAATTTATAGTACGTGACGCTTCTAACTCTGTAAAACTTCATTATCTGAACCACCAAAACGTGGTCATCTCATCCGTGACAGCAACACAAAACTTAACTTACGTGCGCTGCTTTTCGATGCCAGACTATGGTGGTATCTAGGCAGATTGGTTTAGATAAGTGGCTGCTACCGAACAAATCCTATCAGACCCTTTTAGATTCGGGAAATTCTTTAAGACTCCCCAGGCCAAGAGTCACTCTCAATGTTACTCTTCTTTGAGTGATAGGCCATAGGGTCGTTCTCGAATACGTGGCCCTAGGACAAGAACGGAACTGGGCAAAATATTTAATTGTTCATGAAGCGACGTTTTGCCGAAGACATCTGGAGTCAGCCAAGTGGACGAAGCTTAATTGTTTAGATAAGACACGGCTTGTTGGAGAACAATACAAGGACATTAACTTAATTTGTTTTGTTAAAATTGCGGTTACGGTTTTAGACATTTGTTTCACAAAACAGAATACAATTCGCTTATATTGTGAAATACAAGATACAGTGGGTAGTATTGTTATTAATATTTCACTAGTGGGTAGGCTGAATATTGAAATCCTTCTGGATATTGAAAATTCGTCTAAACGTTGATATTAATATTTGTGCCAGTATTGTCTTGACTTTATGGGACTTACTGTAAATAAATATAGATTTGAGGTATTTGAAGGTATTTATAGGTAAGGTTTAACAATTATATGGATCCTTGACATCTGATAATAATATGATTTTAATTATTTTTTATGAGAAACTTTTGGGCCGTGACATCTTCTGCGTGGATTTAGGAATTTGTCCTAAGGGTAAAATATCCTATATCATCCGACCTATCACCAGAATACCTATTTACGGGCTGGTGGTTATCAACATGTAACCTAAGTCTGCCGCCAAATAGCAGGGTTAATAGCACTTTTGTGTTGCGGTATATAAGGTAGCAGAGCCAGCGCCTCATTAGCTTACGGCTTCTGGGTGCGCACGCTGACAATCGGCCTTATCGTCACTTACCATCAGTTAAGATGAAGGCCAAGTGCAATCCCACCATATATTTAAAAAATCAGCTATTGTCAGTTTACTGTTGGAACTTGAGCCTTGGACGTCGGACTTTCCATGTAGGGATTAGCTGTAATCACCACGTTTTAGGCGGGTTGGCGATTGCACTGAGCAGATTTTGTTACATAGGCAGATGTCGACACCTCGTACGACACTCGCTCGGTGAAATTAGGCGGTCCTATTATAAAGTTGAGACCACACTGCGATCCGGTTTAAAGACCGTCAATTTATCCGATGCTTCGTTGCTGAGTAAAAGAAGAAAAAACAATCAAACACTCTATTACTAATTAGTATACATAAATATAAGTTCATCGTCTTAATAGTAATTATAGTCTAGCCAGATTCGGGATTCCGCTTGATCAAAGTTTCATACTAATGTTGCAATAATCTATTAAAATAGCATAGCTGGATTTGTGCAGTAACCATCCAAAAATCGGATTGTAATATCGCGAAATGAGTATCATTAACATACAACTTCACAGTGAATCACAATTTTCATTTTTACACACTTTATCTGACCATTATCTGCGTAACGGCTATTGAAGCTGACAATAAGGTTGTAAATTAATGATATCCATTTCACGACAGTATAATTTCATTTCATATTTTTTAGGTAATTACTTATCAAAGCCAGATTTTCTATTTCAAAAGATTATGGCAATATAAATTAAGTATTGAAGCATTCGGAGTAGAATCTTGTTAAGAATATTAACTGGTTCATTTATACATTTCTTCATTCATACCTGTCCTTTCTTCACTTTACTTTTCAATCAGGGGTCAAGTCTCGCAAAGTGATTTTTGATGATGTCCCCAATGTAAATATAACCCGAAACCTTTCTTGTGTTTGTGCATCTGAATCTAGCGCTCAAACGACTGCAACACGGAGGCCTTTGATAGAAGTGTGAGATTGATTCTATTATTATGGCGGAAAACCGTTTTGTAACATGTTTGATGTTTGCCACGAAGTTGTAAGTCTATTAATACTATTATTCAAAATACTAACATAGATCTATTTTATGGTAGTATTGTGAATTTTAAGACTAGTGTCATACAAAGTTTATTACTTGATTAGTTAAGCTTATCAAAACTATGTTCTTTCGTATTTATTTAGTTTTTATTCTCTGTTTAGTTCTTCTATCTTATATGTGATTTGTTTTATATAGTTATTATTTATTTTTTAGTATTCTTTTTCCTCTTCAGAGGAATCTTTTATATGTGGAAGCTTGTAATTGGCCAATGTTTGTCTATATTACTGCAAATATTGTAAATGAAGCTGTTAGCTTTCCGAAGAAAATAAAATAAACCAATATTTAGCTGATTTTGAATTATTTCGCTGAGTAGCGTTTTGCTTCTTATGTACTAATTAATTTAAATTAATTTAAAATTAAAGTAATTAATTAATATGTATTATGCACGCCGCTAAAGAGTCTATTTCTCATCAGAATGCTGTTTCTCGTACGCGATGACATTTATCAAAAAATACTCTCTTGGATTCACAGTGAAAATAGGCAAACGTGATTTAAGAAGGTAGCGTTGCAAAAGCTATATCTATTATCTAAACACTTCAAACATGAGCATTTCTGCATAAAAATATTACAAGCAACAGATTGTAGATTTTTTTCATCATTTATTTTTAAAACAAGCCAGAATCAGTCAGATCAGAAGAGTGTAACCTGAAGAACAAGTTTGTCAAAATTTATGTTTGACGATAACGAATACTTAATTACAAAAACTTTCCTCATTTAAAGTTTCTTTCGTTCTTGGTGAGACTCCTCACAGTGCAGTGTTAGATTTTGATCTCAAACTTTAAACTAAAATATTGGACTCAGAATTTAATCCATACAATACTTATATTACATACTATCTATACTAATATTATAAATACAAAAACAGAGACTCGCAGTCTCCTTGCTAAGAACTACTGCCCCCTATTAATACAGCCAGTATACTAGGTGTGGTTAAATTATAACAATAAATATACGTACATACAAAGGTTGCTAAAATCATAGCCCTCCTTTTGGATTAGCCGTAGTCGGGCAACTAATATTTCACGCCGCTGACTAAAACAATAACATAAATAATAACTCGCTGTTTGCAAACCATATATACTTGCGATATATTATTATGAACCATACCCACCACACCATAGATATTATTTTACTAAAACTATAAAGTTATCAAAGTATTTGTTAATCCAAACAAAGTGCTCAAGTAAACGTTACGCCTGTGTATTAAAACTTTCTCCATGCCATGTCCAATGGCATACATCACACTTAATCTTACCTTCATTTTGACAACCCCGCATTTTTCTACGAATACTGTGCTACCGTCAATCTGATAAAGTAATATTGGGCTTCTTGAATAACAAAATACAGCCTTGAACCGTTTAACTACTGCAAAGTTCTAGACGAAAGAAAATTAAAATTTTCATTACAGGGCTCCGCTTATCGTTTCCTGGAGACACTTTTATGATCACTTCTAGAAACAATAACGAGGAAGCAACAGAATGAAATATGAGGAAGATTGTGACACGGAAAATGATTACCATGACCCTCAGTTTATTTGTATGTGCATCATGTAGTAAAATACTGTGAATATGCGTCATGAGAACAGTCATGAGGGAAGATTGATTATATTACTGTAACCACATATTAATCACAAATTGAACTTGATTGTAAAGGTATTTCAAAGGGAAAATTCATTTTAAAACATAATTTTTGTATATTCTGTTTCTATGTTTTACAATGTCTGAAACTAGCGTCCTTTGGACAAAGAAAAAAAAATAGATATAAGATTTTTCATTCAAAATAAAATATATTAAAATCAATATACGCGGTTAAAAGTAGATATTTTATAATAGGTAGTTGAAGAATTATTATTTTTTATATTTTGGGCTACATATAGACTTAAAAAAGGTTTAAAAACAATAAAAGATATGGCCGTGTATTTTGATGATTTCCCTTGAAAGCGTATCAAAAGCTATAGGGTAGTACTTATTTACCTAGAATCCTCAAATTTGGTAAGAAGTAAGGTCTTACAACACAAGTATAGGAATGAATATGAAAAGCATACTTTTTAATTTTTGCATCAAAATTGCTGTAACGTTAGAAACTGTCCCCCTGTCGTCATTTGTGTTGTAATGTGTAAAATAACAATTGCTCGTTGATTATGACAGGGGCAATATTTTCATTGCTCGGTGTATATTAACTCACTTACTTATTTATAATTGTGTATGTTACAGTCTGTACGGAACCCTCGGTGCATGAATGTGACTCGCACATGGGCGGTTTTTTAATAATTATACAATTTTCTCCAGCCAATTGCAATAAAGCAATTATTATTACTACATTCTATCTACTACTATTACATTCTATCAATTTTATACTATTATTGATCTAAAATTATGTACCTTATCATTTTTGTAAATTGCTAGATTTTGACTTGTTATCAAATCAACGTTAAAAAAATCTTTATTTTAAAAATATGTAATTATATGTATGATGACAAAACTATACATATAATACGTATTTTAGTATATATACCTTGTACTCGTATTTTGTGTGTGTGCGTGTGTGTGTGTGAATGTCGTGTCGGTGTCCTAAAAACTTAAAGTATGATGAGCGCTGAGAAGAAGAGAATCATACCAAAGGAAACCTGAGTTTTGGTGTTGGGTGTGTTGGCGTTAAATACGATATATATCACTTTCAGCGCTCTCATGCTTGCATGCATCTCATGATACCGCGCCTGGTGCATAATATTATATATCAGTTCAAAACCTACACTTCCTCGTTCAGTTTTAATTGATTTTCACCCCATCTTTTCTCTGCTAAACGTCAGCTCCGTCCAATACAGTAAGCCACACCTATATGACGGGTAGTAGACGGTCAAGCAGACCCCAAAACCAAGGTTAGATTAGTGGTGTGATTTAGTATAAGAAACAAAATGGTATAGGGGTTCAGACCCATTATAATTAGTTAATCGAAGGGGGCAATAATTAACTTAATCTAGAACTACGACTTTTAACTTTATTCCAGACATCTCTAATTCTACATTATCTATGCTATGGTTATATCTGCAAACACTTTCTTTCACTCGCATTCATTACACCCAATTACCTGACTACTGTAAAAAAAATTGGCCAAGTGCGAGTCGGACGCGCGTACGAAGGGCACAGAATATGGATATTCAACATTCAAAAAACCAAACTAAAGAATGCGCCTCGATTTTCGTTATCAATTTAGTTTTTCAGTAGCAATAGTAAACGAATACGACACTAGATGGCGCTAGTTGTATGCTACATCGCACGTCTCCAAAAAATGTTGTTTGTTATATGGGAGCTTCCTTAAATATTTCTGTTATTCTGGTTTTTAGTATTTGTGTGGTATTGGTGTTGGTTGGTCTATCTTCAATATATAAAAAAATTGTTGTTATAGCGGCAACATAAATACATAATCTGAAAATTACGATATTACAATATAAAACATTAAAGGAAATAAAACTATGTATTTAATGTAGCAAACATTTGTGATGGTTTAAAAAAAGAGATAAAATATTATCGAAGATTGTGGTTGTTTATCCTCATACAAAAAACTTGGACTCTTATCGATTCTCAAATTGTATGCGAGTGGATTTCCCTAGGTTTTCCCCATGCCCAAAACGTTTCCTAATGGCGTTGTTTTCTAAATTATGGACTTGAGATCGGCTTTCATTTGACATGGTTGATAGTCAACGTATTAAAAAACAAATGATTAAATGAATGTTGACAAAATACTTCGCTATGACAGGGCAGCTGGCTGGCCACGTGCATTCTACAATGATAATAAATAAACCACAGCGCTGATTTTCAGCTGGTAAATGACGATAAGCCTGTTATATTGAAGCTTGCCTACGCAGTATCCTCAATTTAATTAGGTTTATACTATCGACAGGTCACAAACTGACCTACTTATTTTATAACGTACTGGAATATTAAAATATGAGAACTCTGCTGTCTGGAAGCTGGTCTACCCAGTGTGTGTGTTACTTACACGATAACTGTCTCGCGTGACACTGTATGGTTTGCTAAACGTTAGCGTCAAAGTCTCAATTAATGAAAACGTGGTCATATCCGAGCCACTGAAGCGATAGACAATGGAGGGACCATTCCATCCACCATCAGGGACCATCATCATCAACAGCCTATATATGTCCCCACTGCTGGGGCTCAGGCCTACTCTTCTAGTGTCTATTTACAAAGCTGAATTCAAATATGCGACGGCGTGAGGGTTTGTTATCACTTAGCGCTTTAACGGCACAATCAATCGCGATGGAATTTATCATGCTGGTAGCCTAGAACATGGAGAAGAACAAAGGACACTTTTCATTCAGATAGATTTAGTCGTTTCTGTGGTATGTAGAAATGCATGTAGACGACTTTGCTGGAAAGAATACTACAAAAACTGGCTGAAATAAATAACAACTTGTCGATATGATACCATATCATGACTGTTAACGGTGGAGCCAGGACCAGGGTAATTTAAGCAAACGAGTTTATGTTGGAATTTAAAGAAAAACGTTTAATTTTAAGAATATTTACAGAACAACAACACATATCAATTTACGAGAAGAAGAAGTGAAAAATAAAAAACAAAAGCATATCAAAAACGTGTTCTAAAAACTATTTCAAATATTTACATTATAGGTGGCCAGCGAGCAAGAAGGCGGAACCACATCTGTAATAATGACTGTCTTCTGGCAAATGAAAAATTTCATTTTCGTAACATATTTCACTGGGTAGATCGGAACTCATAAAAGTGACAAAGTAGAAATTACCTGAAAGCGTAGGAGTGCCACATTTCACGTGATGGGAAATGTAACCATTTGAAATATAATTGGATGTGACAAACGGAGAGAAGGGTTGCGAAATGAGCCTTGAAATTGTGTACCTGCAATAAACAGGAGATTTGACTCAGCGCTCTATGATTTATGGAAGACATTTAGGATTTTTTGACCTGTTCGATAATAATTTTACCACGAAGAAGTCAGACTTATTTTGCTTATACAATCATAACGTATATCTGCTAGATTTTTAGACCTTTCCCGAAGTCTGGCACTGCACTCGGTCCACTATCATCACTCATCGGTACATTCAAGTACTAAAATAAATGTATACTATGCCGCATTCATCTATAATTCAAACCCTCAACACACTATATTGGAACAAGAAAAGGTAAATGTGAGTTGGTTCATATTATTATTAGTTTTTTGTATGAGCTCATGTATACACACTCCGTGAAATTTTTTAAGAGTCTATATTATTATGGTTTAAAAGATACACTGCTGTGATGTGAAAGACGGACGGATGGACAGCGAAGACTTAGTAATAGGGTCCCGGTAGGTACACTTTAGCTTTAAAAATAGAAAACTAAAGCATGCGTCAATGCTAGGCGAGTTGTAATTTAGATAAACGACCAAAGTCCTCCGCCAAGGTCTAGGTTCGAGGAAACCTGCCAATTATTTTAACTACCCCATAATTTTCGGTAATGCATGGTTATAACTGCCCTAAGAATCCGTTATTTGCCGTAAGCTATGGAATTCGCCATTTTCCTAACTTATTGGTTCGTGTTCTACCTTTATGTTGACCTTGAAAGTTGAGGATATGAGTTATTATGAAAACTCGCATGGGTGAAACCGTTACCATTCTAGAACAATCTTTAAATATATAACTAACATAACCATATGATTTATCATCATCAACCGGGCAACATCCTATTATAAACTCCCACCACGTCATAGTTGCCATTCCCTGGATTCATCCAGTGGATTCCAGCGTTAGTGGGAAATGGTTCCGATACAAGTGGACACAATTTGATCACATTTCCCTCCTTACCAGTTTTAGCTGAGATATGTTCCTCCTATGATAGATGAGATCCTCCTGTCAGGGTTCTGCGCATCTGATGAAAAAACAGAAGGCTTATAATCTCACTCTTGTGTCTGTCTTTCCAAACAGCTAATGTTATCGACTTCAAATTTAGAATAGTTATGGGCAATGGTGGTCACCATTGCCAAAGGTGCTGAAAGAAACTGAAATAACTGAAACATTTCTATTTAAAATGTGGCAAAATTTAGTGGATTCACTAGGTCACGTGGGGTATCATGTGAGAGGGCTTGGTTTGCCTATTCTTAAACCGATTTTCGTTCATCGAATTTAGTGCATATTTTCTAACTTATTATAAAAAAATGTGCGTGAAAATACCATCTATGTAAATAGAAATATATAAAAACTTAAGAGTTTCTACTCTGGATAGTTTTCAAGAAATCTGCAAAAAAACTAAATGAACGAACTTAATTTTGCGGTCGGTAAAAGAACCTTATTTCAAGGTAATATCTGTTCACGCTACTTTCCAAGGTTCGGAACACTTGCTTAGGGAGTCCAACTCACACTTGGCCATTTTTTAAGATCTGTATCTCTAGTGTGAGTTTTAGCGTTATTATTTGCGTTTACGTCAGATTTGCATGAAGAATCACAGTTTTGTAAACGTGATGTTAGAAGCGCTGCACAGTTCGTTAGAGGTACAGATATATAGCAAATAAATATACAGACAATCTCTTTGAGTGACTGTGAGCTTATTAATTTTAACTTACATAATAGAACGAGTTATTTTATACAGTGGGTTCAAAAATTAGATTCTCAAAACAAATACAGTATTCATAATATTGCTACGGAAACATATGTTTAGATACTACGAGACTTTTACCGTTATTGTAAGTGCGGCACTAAAGTGACCTTACGTGTCGAGGGGCCATAAAATCGAACAGTATTGAATGTTCGCCCCTTACCCCGTATTGCAGTAAAGCTATGCGTAATATAATCGCAAGGTTTGATGGAAATCTATGCAAAACTGGAGAAATTGTTGATCAAAGGTAAACATGCGTGCCAGCTATCTTTACATATGTGGTTCCAGAGATAATTTCTAAACCAAGGCAGTTTCCAAACACTGCGGAAGTGTAAACAGAAAAGCTCATTTTCGTCAAACGTTGGTTGGAATTAATTTCATTTACCTCTTTCTGTGCAAAACTGAAGATAAGTTGCTTTTACTCGTTTAAACAAACAGGAATTAAGTTACTAAAAGCCTTACAAGTTCGATTAACAAAAGAAAGCTAACGGAGAAGGGTCCCAAGCAGTCACCCGGATTCTTTTAAGAATTCATCGCTTTCGCAACCTTTGTAGGGTTAGGCATCGTGAAATAAACCTACCGGGAACCTTTTAAAAAATCTACACTTGATTACATTCCCCTGTTGAAGGTACGCTTTGGACTGTTAGATAAGGTTTAAATAAAGAGTAAGGCAAGTCTCCTAAGTTGTATTTTGGCAGCATGGGAAGTTTTTTAATATGCTATTAGCCTTCGTCTGATGTTAAGTGACGATAAGGCCATTGTATGGCATTCGTGTACACCTAGAAGCCTCCAGATTATGAGGCATGAACTCTGCTAACTTTCATATCGGAACATAACCGTGCTATTAACACTGCTATTTGGCTTCAGTCATATGTAACATGGTGGTAGTTAGGCGGACATAGAAAATGATGTACCATCAACCAAATCGAGTACCGACTGTCAATTCTATCTCCAGTTTGTTCGTTCAAGCGTGAAGCCAACGGAGGATGAATGTCGTAGGATATTTAATTATAGTAAACGTTGAAGTTTAACTTTAAGTAAAAACTAAAGTAATGCCAGCTATATTCATGGAATCAACATAAATATGAACTCCATAATGGCTTGACATTGGCTTGTTAATGTAGGACACTACAGATTTAACCAAAACTGTCAATCATGGAAAGTATAAATATTGTAATAATTTTCCTCAGATTTGAATCTACAACGTACCTGATAAGAAAATATGAGTCCGCTGGAAATACTCTAGTCACACAAAACTCGTACTATTATTGAATAATACATAATTATTGTAGTTTATTGTTTGTACAGAATCTTCTCCTCAAATGGAATTCGTTTCTGGCCCTTTTCCCCTGAGGTCATTAAAATAATTCTAGCAAAGAATGTTGGGTTAAGAAATTCCTTTTAAGGGACCTTATAGATTTCCCAAAAGTTTTCCTAATATATACTTGTATCTGATAGGTACCTTCGGAAAGCTAACGAAAATACTTTGGAAGTTATTTAGAGAAAAGGTCTCAGAACTGAACATTAATTTGCTTCGGCAAATAAAGTTTCAAACCAAAATGGGTTTTCATAATGGAAATATTTTACGCTATTAATGTTATGAATAGAACTAAATTTAAAAGGGCACAGTTTACTGAAGCTAAGAGTGAGGGAAACCTTTAAATATCTGTTGAAATAGGGAGCAGTTTTGCTGGTAATCTGGTAATCTTGTGAAAAATAAATCGGAAGTTTAGAGCTTTGGGATTCACTTCCAAGGCATGTAACAGATCTCATTTATTATAACCTGTGAGCGGTTCTGGTTTTATTTTAGAATAGGCTTACCTTCTTTCTTTATTTCTGTTCCACGTGTGGTTCCGGCTTTAGATAAGGATTACTCCATGGCTTCTTTGGGTTGTTTTTCTGTTGGCATATAGTTGCTATCTATACTAATATTATGAATGCGAAAGTGAAATTGTTTGTTTGTTTGTTCTTTCTTGCTGTCGTAAAGGAGAGTCATAATGATTTTATTTATGTATCGGGATAGTTGGAAGGCGGTTTGAGGCTATTTTGGATCCAAATCGAGAATTTTTTTCTCGTTGGATGATTTCTTAAGAGTCCGCAGTAAGCAGCGCTCAACTCTGCGCTGAGATCAAGCGCCTCACGCTTCAAAATGTTATTGTTTCACCTAGAGTGAGACAGGGCGTTAGAAATAAAATCAAGGACAAATGGGGGCATCTACCGCTCTGTCCCATCTACCGTTCCCCGCGCTAGAGTGTTCGGCTACAAATTCACATCATAATTTTGTAGTTTTTAACACATTTTTGTAGTTTCGTTTTCATTTGAAAAGCACATAATCATCATCATCATCAGCCGGGAAACGTCCACTGCTAGACATAGGCCTCCCTCATGGTACGCCACATCGACCGGTCCCGAGCCACCTGCATCCAGCGACTCCCCGCGACTCTAACCAGGTCGTCGGTCCATCTAGTAGGGGGACGGCCTGGTAGACGTTTCCCGGTACGTGGTCGCCACTCGAGAACCTTTACTCCCCACCTGTTATCGGTTCTTCGAGCGATGTGCCTGCCCATTGCCACTTCAGCTCACTGACTCATAATCAATTTCGAAAAATCTTACAGGAGCATGAACTTCTATAAGTAGGAACGAACGTTCTATCGTCAGTTTAACCCTCATTTAAACCAGTTGCCAGATTATTTAAAGTTGTAAGGTGCAGTGAAGAAATCTGAAATCAATAATATAGTCGCATTGACCCATAAAGGGCGAGATGACGCGAGGCGAAAACATTCAGCAGTCGAATGCAATGACTTCGAAGCTTAACTCCAGTCACGCGATCCTTCAGCGTCACGAGCTTGGCTGCCTACTTTAATCTGTGCTAAGAAAATATCAGACAGGGCAAACAACTCCAAGAAATACATTAAGGTGTTCAACATTCAATTCAAAAATGGTCTTTACTTAGTTTAACACGATTTACATATTATTTTACCCACTAAAATATAGTCACAGACAGACAAGTAAGATATAGTAAATTTAATAATTTTTGGTTTTATTTCAATCAATTATACTTTAAAACACGAATAATTGATTATTGATTACTTATAAAAATTTGGTTAACGTTTCGCAAAAACTGCTCAATTGCTTGTCGTAGCGGTGTCTACGTATTTAGGCCCCGCAAGCATAATACAAAAGACATCAACGAGCTATACTTTTTCAAAACGACTTTCTATTCTTACTGATTTCAAGTAATCAATTCAAAAATAATCACAACATCAGACTTCTTTAATATGGGAGTATACCCACAGCAAACGCCCGCATCAAAATTCATTACGTTCTGAACACAAGGTGATAAGTGCCACTAACAATGTATCACCCATGTAACGTTATCGGCGAGACGCAGGTTATCATTTGGTCAGTCGCCGGCTTTATCACTAGTGTGTTTCACAACATCACTACACGATCTAAGCTTTACGGTTCCTGAAGGTGTCTGTGTTATCATTAATAAGATAATTCGTAAATTTGCGTTGTTTTCTCATTTAATAAGGGCAGCTCTTCACTCCCAGTGTTAAATAACTTCTCACCCTTATCCCTCGTATTAACTACGTCGAACATAAGTCTATCATTATCACAAGTAATTAAACTATTACGTGTAAGTAATAACAAGTGACTAAAATAGCGTGTCGCATTATATTAGTGGTTGAATCTCCGACTCTGGATTAATGAAGGGCTAACTAAACTCAAACTTTTATTATTATTATTATTATTGAAGATAGACCAACACTTGACCTCAATCTCACCTGATGGTAAGTAATGATGAGGTCGACGATGTTACATGTTGGTCTAGAAGGTGCCTATTTACTCTTCTTTTGAAGATTCCCAAGTTGTAGTTTTCGGGGAACACGGAAAACGGTAGTGTATTTCATATTTTTGCTGTACGCACGATAAATGTGGAAGCGAAACGCTTGGTGCGAGCTGTAGGAATATCTACAGTGTACGGGTGAAGGTCTGCCGTTCTTCTGTTTGACCGGTACTTGAACGGCGAAGGTGGAATCAAAAATAGCTCCTGCGCACACTCTCCAAAATGTATCTTATAAAATACCGAAAGGCAGGTAGCCTGACGCCTATGTTCGAGGCTTTGGAACTACTACATATAATCGAAAAAATATATAATTCATACTGTCAGAAGTGCTCCCAAATGACCTCAGTTCCCAAAAAAGCCCAACAGACCTGACAACGCTCTTATTCGAACATCCCTTTTCTCCGCGGATATTCATTCAAACCTATTCAAATGGCGTCATATTTCCGTAGCCGACATATCCTTTATCGCCTCCTTTGTCACCTAAATAAACACGGATTCCGCTAGTCACCTCTTAGCATTTCTTTGTACACAAAAGCGATTCCTTGGTCGCTATAACTACGGGCACCCCACTGTTTACGAGGCAAGTCTGCACGAGGTACAGTAACGCACCACCTTCGAGCCCGAACACCCACCACCCAATAACGGTCAACGATATACCGAGCGACGGTAAAAATTCAAAATTATATTCCGTGATGGTCTCGCCTATTGTGCTATGTAAATCTTTCAGATACAAGACCGTTATCTAAGAACAACGCGTTACAAAGTGAAAATCTTCCATATTTATGCAGTGATTTTGATTTAATCTTATTGAACTTGTTTAATATTTTTAGTGTATTTGTATTACCAATCTATAAGATTGAAAATATAAAACAACAACAAATATTTAAAAAACATTGAACACTATATAATAACCTCAACATTGTAGAAAATAACTTAAAAATTTTACTTCAAATATTACTAAACTTAACATTGAGTGAAATGTGACTTTCCTCGTTAGCAAAAGTAGACAAAAACACAAAATGTTCAAGTTTCAGGCAGTGATAAATTGAGCCTTCCAGAACTTAGTGTCACTAAATAATAACTTCAACATGATTCGCGTTATAGCCCTACTGTTTCTAACAGCACTGGTCTTCTCAGCCAAAGAACCGAAGCAGATAAATCTAGTCAATCAAGGGACAATATCAGGGATGTATATAACCAGGTTCAGGACGAAACGAATAGCTGCGTATCTGGGCATACCCTACGCTCAGCCGCCTTTAGAAATGCGGAGATTCGCACCTCCTGAGTATGTGGATCTTCCAGCGTGGGATGGCGTGAAGAATGCTACCATATACACTCCTGATTGCATGCAAGTGGATCCAGCTTCGAAAGACAAAGACGATTCGACGTTTGTTAAGCACCCTTTGAGCAAACACGACGAGCTGTTTTTGAAGTTATTAGAGTCACAAATGGAAGAGCCGAGGAAGAAAGAGTTTTCAGAAGATTGCCTGTATTTAAACGTCTATGTACCTGATGGTAAGTGTCCGTTAAGCTTAACGTTATCCCTCTCCTAATGCTTCCATAGTAAATTTCTGCTGCCATAATCTTTTAACATAGAATAGCTGGCTTTGATAAGTAATTACCTAAAAAATAGGAGGCGAAATTATTGTATCGCGAAATAAATATCATTAATTTACAACTTTATAGTTAGCTACAATTACGTAGCTAATGGTTCATAGATGGCGCTTTGCACAGTAATCGAAAACAAGTGTTTAAAATGAAAATTGTGATTCCCTGTGAAGTTGTATGTTAATGATACTCATTTCGCGACATCACAATCCGATGTCCTACTCGTATTTTTAGATATTTACTGAACAAATCCAAATATTATATTTAAAAAGATTATGGCAAACAGAAATTCAGTATGGCGGTGGATCGCCATAAGATAAAACGCACCGTATCATAAATTTGTATCATCATCAACAGAGACAAAGTCCACTGTTGGACATGACCCTCCCACATAGATCACGTCAGACTAGCCTAGAGGTGATTTCCCATAAAAATTTAAACTTTTTCGTGGCCCAATGGCTACCCGCTTGGATTTACAATCCGGACATCCATATCCGCCTGGCAATCTTACCACCATGTTACCTAAGACTGCCACCAAACAGCAATTTTAGTAGCACTATTGTGTTCCGGTATGAAAGGTAGCAGAAGCCAGACGCTCATTAGATTGAGGTTTCTGGGTGCGCACGCTTACCATCCAACGGCCTTATAGTCACTTACCATCAGGTGAGATGAAGGCCAAGTTCAAACTCATCGTACTTAGAAAATATGTGGAGCGTGTACGAGTATAAATAATATTAAATTCACTATTTACAAAGTTCATTGTATGCATTACATCAAATTCAATTTAAATTAGTATATAATTCTTTTAGTATTTAAATATCTGCCTGATACAATTATTAAGCCAAAATCCCATAGCTGAATTCGTTTACTCAATAATAAATCACTATACAGTAATCACTATAAGATAATTAGATCAATCTTTGAAGACTACGTTTAAGCGTAAATTATCCCCCTATATTCGTCTGTAAGATGTTTTCAATGTTCCCATTTCAGTTTTTAACTTTTTAATTAAAGACCTCCAGGTGTGACGTATCGATCATTGTGATTGTTCTACGGAAAAAGCGGCATTAATTTATCATTAACTCTGTCATAGTTTTACGCTTTCAAAGAGCTTTAGCGAAATAAGAACCTACCCGTTAGAATTAGTAAATATTTTATAGTAATATTTCAAACAGGGTAAAAACTACTTGTAACATCCCTTTAGTGGAGGAATTTTAAAAATCATTTCTTAATTGTACTTGTCATCAAAGGTACTTGTCCCAAATTACAATATCAAGTGTTTTGGGATGGTCGTTGAAAACCCTTTCCTATCGACTTCAAAAAAGGAGGAGCGGACCACGCGGTCTCAGGGGACAATTTGACGGGTATGTTTATTTATGTTTGTTACCTCAGAACTTTCGACTGGGTGAATCGATTTTCATGATTCTTTTTTTATTTAAAAGATGGTCCAGTTGACAATGGCATTTAAGAGAAGAACATATACGTATTAAATTTGCTATAGACGTTTAGAGTAGTTTATGTCGGTTTCTGGTTCTTTTTGATAGCGTTAACTTGCTATAGGTATACATCCAGATTAAGAGATTAAGACGGGGTCTCGTAAGTACATAAAGACAGATGGCAAGACGAAGGCCGATTTCATTTTGCATAAGCTTATTTCGCCAAAGAACGTGATAAAACTGTTAATCCAGACATGGAATACCATTATAAATGTCCGACACCCTATCCTAAGCAAACAATTAAGGAAGAAGCGGTTCTGTTAATCATTTCTCACGCTTGAATTTGAATTGTTATTTCTAAGAATGAATAAACGATACCTCATGTTAAGTTTAGTTTAGTATACAAATATCATCATCTGCGGCACTCGTCATTTTTTTGGCAAGTAAGCCTCTCTTCCTCTCTATGACAGGTTTACCCATAATCACGCTTGCCCAGGCGGTAACTGCAGTAAGATGAAGTCGATACATAGGAAAACATAGCAGCTAGTCTGCTATAAATTTTCCCTTAGTTGTCTTTTTTACAGCCATAATTATATGGTGACCATATTCTAAAGCCAACACCACACGGCTCTCCTGACTGTCTTGTTATTAAGTTAGTTTAGAAATGTTTTACGGAAGTGGTCGTAGTTACAATTTTAATTTTCCCAATTTTAAGTCTATTTTAAATCATTCAAGTAAAAACTGTCTTTAGTTGTTCCTTTAACCTCATAAACCTATAAATTTTCTAGTAAAATTACTTTGATTCAAAAACCGACAGTTGTTGGGCAGACAAAAATAACATCGAAATTAACAAAAAAACATTACATTTGTTAAATCGTTTTAGAGGTATACCCAAATCGTTAACTTCGGAACACGTGCAAATAAATGCGAATTTTAACTAACCAACATTCTTTTTATTTCTTCGCACTTTTTAATTATTTAAAAATTGAAGGTCTCTGGAAACCTTAAGAACGCTGTTACAATACAGGCGTTTTAAATTACCTTGAAGACCTAAATGAGAAAAGTTACTTGAAGTTATCAGGCATTTAAAGTGTTCTGGGTAACTAACAACTCCCAACCTGCTGCTCTAACTTTACCATGGCAAAATATCTCACGTGCAAAGTGTATGATGGATAGATGAGATAAATTACTGAGATGAAAGGGGCTTAGGCTTACTACGCTCGATCTTTCATATCTTCTCTTAGAATACTAACTGATGTTGAGACAGCATTCGAACTTTCAAACTGTGGACTTACGGAGACCCACTAGGAAACACATACGTACACACGCAACTCATAGTATATATATTCATTGTATACTTATAAAGTTATGTCTATATACTATATAGGTATAAGATAAGAGACAGAAAATGTGATATTCCAGCACTATGATTTAATTAAGAAATATGATCTGGGGTATGCGTGGGCAGGTCTTGCTTGCCACATAGGTATTTTACAGGTACATATTCACTTACATTATAACTACGACAGAACATTTATAACGAACCAGGGGGAGGTACATGACAACAATGAGAGAACTGGCAACCAACTACAAGATAAGCTTTTTGAAATCGATTGAAATACGCTCAAAATGTGAATTTCGGATACATACGGTTTGAATCCGAAATGAATCTTTTAGTATACATATGACCGGGACCATTGACCGTTTTGATTCTGCATTTTAGTTGAAAATTTTAAGAGTTGTAACTAACTTGTAATTTGAAGCAAACAATAGTTATTTGTTATGAAAGGCTGCAAAATTGTTGTTTGGCGCGAGTTCTCATATTGAAACCCGAGCTAGCGAATGATTCTAGGATTTAACCATGAGCGAAGCGAGTGGTTCAAAAATAGAATCATGAGCGTAGCGAGGGTTTCAAGGAACGAGACGCAAAATAACTTTGCTGCCGAGCGAGACACAACTTTTTATCTCACTACAGCGAGGAAAATGACAGATTAAAGGAAAACAGTTGAACCTTTGAAAACATTAGAAAAGTTGAAAGCATTTTTCGTGTAAAACCTTTGGAAACCATTACTAGTATTTTGGCCTTTTCACTGGGGAGTTAAAACACTCTTATAACAGACTACCAGGTTGAGATAAGTGTAAGAAAGCGTGCAATATCATTTCTTTAGCGCAGGTATGCGCAGGGGTACCACTTATTCCGAATATAATTCTGAAAAATATTTTGAAGTACCAGGCTATCAAAAACCGCAGAAGTTTGTACAAAGATCATGCGGCTCTTTTATTAGATACTTTTTGCTGCATTGACATGTTGGAAGCGTATTGACTTCAATTTGAGTGTTTTTGAAATAGGAACGCATTTTTAAATGTATGTAAAATTAAATTATGTTCCGTGTAAGTTTTCTCATTTTTGTTTTAGTCCTTTCAAAAGTGTATCGCGTGTCTGGCTAACCGATTATTTCCTATTACACGTTGCCTCTTTGGACACCAGATTTTGGAAGAATAACCATGAAGTTGGTAGTTGTCATAAATATTAAGAATTGGATTGAATTGTAAAATTAAATATATTTTAATACTATGTTCTATATATCTCTATCTCTTTTTCTCTCATTGAATTTTTGTGGTTACACTTCACTTTTTGTGTGAAGTCCTGGTACTTTCATCTTCATTTCATACGATATTAAGTGATGAAAAGTTGATAGATGAAAGCGTGCTCACCCAAAAACGGCACTTAGGTTACTGGTTTTGTTTTCTTTGCTAAACTTCCGGTTCCGGTTAGCCACAATAATCATTATCAAAATTTATTATCTATTTGTTTAATTTTTTCGCAAATGCATTAAAAAAATTCGGTAAAACCAAAGTCGTTATATAATCGACAGACAAGGTGGTATAGCTTATTGTCCTTTGCCAATGGGATAAATTTTACAACAACATGTCGAAAGAAAATGTTAAGTTACGTTCATCATCGTCATGTTCACATTTCAAAAACTCCACGCTAGCGTGAGAATAGACCCTTTCAACGCAGATTTCGATTAAACAATGAAGCCTTTCCGAGCTAGTGAGGTAAAAACGTATTTGAAACCAGCTTATTTTACCGACATTAATAATTTTGATATTAAATGGCCTTCCCATTTTAAAATAATATATATATAATGTATTATGGTTTTACCAACCTTTATTTGTGCTTTAATAGACAAGTCTCTTTATTCATTTTCACGTTGAATTCCTAAACAGAGATTTCCGACCCAAAACTGTGAAACGAAAACGTCTGAAGTTGCGTGATGACTTATTTAAATGTCTTCAAAAACAAGGGGTCGTAATAGTAATAAAACAAGCATATGGAGTCCTTCATTAACCTAGTTTTGGGAATTCACAAGCCTCCCCTTCGATCTGATAAGAAAGTGATTTTCTAACCCCGGCTGGGGGAGGCAGAGTTGCCATTGCCATTCTGCCCCGATGACCGTTTGTTTATGGTAAAATTGGTACTAAGTACATAGTGATGTTTATTTTGTGCTTTTAGTAAAACTGTGTGCTTCATGTTTTCGTTTCATTCAATAGGATTTAGTTGGTGAAAATCCTGTGTGATTGAGTTTTGTGATTTCGCAGCAGATACACTCAAATACGAGTTAATTTTTTGTCAGTTGAGGTTTTAATTAAATACATTTCATGTGGAATGCGATTGGATTTATTCAACGAGAGATTGTATTTTGATATTTTCAATTTATGACGAGCAATTGAGAGACATTGGGCGTTATATAAACATGATCGTTTTTTTAAAAAAAAAGTCTAGTTTGAGCGTGGTTTTACTATGTGAAGAGGCATTAGTCGCTATACAAAAATTATAGCTCTGAAAAGAATGATTTGAGCGTGATCATTTTGTAGTGAGACTTGTTATACACTGATCACCTGATTGTCTTAAATGTAAGATGTTTCCGTGCTTTGGAAGGCCCGTAAAGCTGTGTATCCCGGTTTTTCATACATACATTTTTCTACACCATAATGCAACTAAACTTTCAAATAATAAGAAACCGTATCGAAATCGGATCTCATATGACGAAGCACTTCCTTTTTACAACTTTTTTAGAGGGGTCCAATCAAAAATCTTGGGTGCCAAAAAATTCAAAAATTCGTTCAAACTTTATACCAAGTTTCGTCCAGATCAGTTGAGAAATGCGACCTGTAGAGGAAAACATACAAACACACAGAAAGTAGCTTTTTGCCCTAGTAGTCGAAGGGGAAACCTTTGTTCGCTCACTCAATCAATTGGAAATGGCGTTTTCATGGTCGCCATACTTTTAAACTGTATATTTTAACGAAAATCTGTCAAACCACAAACACATCTATATTACTTTACACATCCCGAGTATAAAATGTTATTCACTTTTATTGTTTGATATTATACTGGCGACAACTTTACTTTAGTTGATACTCCTCTTGATGTTAGTCAGTATAAGTAAGCTTTAGAGTTAGCGTACTGATAAATTATTGCAATTAACCATCCCAACACATATGTATAGCGAGCCGTGGATAAATACTCTATCTAGTCATTTATTATACTGGATTATCGGATATCAGACGCGGTGCGGTGGTAGCTGATTACGAACATTTGTCAGACATCGTCGGGAGCCGGGATCGCTGCGAAATCCCGGATTTCAAAAAAAGGGTTTATATCAAATACGATAAATGACTGGGATTGAATTCACTGAAAGAGTCGTTTAAGAGTCAACGTAAAATGGAGTTCACGTAGATTATTACGACACTTGATTATTTAAACTTCAGTTTGAGTCAACGGTGGGCGGAAGGAACGAAATCATCAAAATAGGTGCTAGCGTGATCTTCAATTCCATATTACTCGCCATTTGGACAAGATCAGACAACATTTGGGTGTCGGATTAAAGTTTTTATTGTATAGAATTGATTTACTATAAAAAATTCGCTAAGTCTACTTAGGACTAAGTAAATTTAAAAATTAAGGAGCAGGGATGGCAAACAATGAAGAAGTGGCTACGTCGCACGTAAAATCAACCTGAAATACAAATAAGGAACATTATTGGAAAGTCACGAAGCATATAAATAACGATATCCTTCAACTTCAGCGCAAAGCGAGCGATAGGTTTTCAAGATAAACCAACGGCCGTGCAGTCCGTCACAGTCCCATTCGCTTTATATAAGAATTTTCAAATACGTTTTTTCAATATGTTTAATACCATTATAATACTTATATAAGGCCACGGAATGTTATTGTCGTCAGAGAGAAAATGTAAAAGAGATATTAATATTAGAAAATAAAACGTGATGGGTCCCTGATGTTAGCCCCTGAGGCTGCTAAGGGACTCGTGTCATAGGAGCTTCTCAAGTCATTGAAGCCCCTGCAGGCATGTGCTGTGATCAAAGGAGCAGGATGTACCCCTTTTGGGAACTGATTGCCTCTATTTTTTCATGCCTCAGGCTTAAAATGTATTGTTGGCTTAGGCATCACGATAAGAGCTACCGTTGGAAAATAAATATTCAATCTTTTGAAATAATATGTTGAGATTATACTGGTAGAAATATACGATATATTTCTATGGCACAATTCAATTAGATTTAGTGAAGAATAATAAACACACATTAAAAATTTAATTTAATTAGCAAAGCAAAATATATATACACTGGCTGTGTTACGGCAGTGAAATGTAACATTGTCAGTGCCGTTATCTATACATTTATATATTTCTGTATACAACGACATTACCTTGTGCCGAATAACTTGGGGCTTTGTCAAATAGCGCCATTTGCCGGTACATTATCGGTCTCCATTTATGGGGGCTTTTTGAACGAAAACAGGAGCTCTTCAAAGCTTCGACCCTTAGAATAGATTGATGACGATCTATTTCATCGAGTGAGAACACAACTAAGAAGAAAAGCTCGTCACAGATGGAATGGAACGAAACGACGAAACGTTATGAATTTATGATCATATTTCTCTAATAAAATGTTGAAAGGCACTGGAGTCTGAGTAAACAGACCACATGAAGACTAACTATACATTATTGATTTTATATTTCTTGACCACAATGTAACTTGATTGTAAGTGTGAATACAGTATGTAATTCTTCGTCGTGGTTTCGGATCGTCTGCTATGTTGGTCGCGGCTATTCTCGACCTCTCTCTATTTGTGGTATTACTACGGTACGGTACGAACTGTATATAATATGGTTCATAAGATTCTTTTCACTCTTAATTTGAAAACTTTAAAATTGTTTACAGGCAATGGAAAATTACATAAACAAACCAAAACGGTAAATTTGTAGTAATTCCTATAAGTTTTTAGGGTTCCGTACCCAAAGGGTAAAAACGGGGCTCTACTACAAAGACTTCACTGTCCGTCAGTCCTTCCGGCCGTCCGCCTGCCACCAGGTTGTATCTCTTTAATAATAATCAAAAATTAAAGGGGGCTCCCATACAAAAACGTGATTTTTTTAGACGTGCGATGTAACATACTGCTAGCGCCATCTAGTGTCGTACTCGTCTACTACTGCTACTGCAAAACCGAATTGATAACGAAAATCGAGGCGCATTCTTTAGATTGGTCAAATATCCATATTCTGTACGGAACCCTTCGTGCTCGAGTCCGACTAGCACTTTGCCAATTTTTAAATTTAGGATACTTAAAAAAATTATATTCTGTGTTGTTACTACGAGTATCATTAAAACACTACATTTTCAGGCTTTTTTGTTGGGAATGTAGTATAAAGCACTGGAGTGTTCTGTGCCCTATGCCATGCACTTATGCAGCCTTGATAATCGGAGACGATATTTACATATGAAAAAAATATATACTTTTATTTGTTCCTCCTTGTTACATGGTATATCTATAGGTAAATCTTAATAACTAATCGGAACAAATCGGCCGATGGGCTCAGGTCTACCGTTGGCAAGCCGCCGGCAGACCTGCTTTTCAGTCCACGCTTTTTACATAGCATTATCGTTTTATAATATTTTAGTTTATGGCAACACTGGCCTTTTTATATTTATTATTATTAATCCTGGTGCTGTGTGCGGGGAAATAAATTACAAGTTGTTGAGTTGTGTAGTATAAGTATACGCGAATAATAATATGTGTAGTTAGAGGCTGTGTGTGTGTTAGTTTGGGAGTTCACTTACCGCTCCTCCAACATCTGAACATCTAGAAGCCACCTACGATAATGAGTATATAGGATAACAATCTTCATTGGATCAAGATTGTAAAACCTGATTGCTGAAAAGGGTTCGATATACAATTTAAGGTTATGGTGGATTTATAGAGATACCACTGCTAAGTATCATGGAACTGTGAATATTTAAAGACACGTCACAGATTACACTGACTTGTATATGTGTACTGTATTCTACTGTAGTAGAAAAGCTCCTCAGGAAAAAGAATCACACATACTTTATGTAAATACCCTTAACATATTATTCTCTTTCTTCCACAGTCATTACCTTGATAAAGGTCATCTGATAGGTCAATTTAAAGCTTAAAAATTTAATCGGTCAACCAAGCTAGAGACATAGAAATATTTTTTATTAGAGGTCTCATAAAACTATAATGCACTTACTCGTTAAAATGCTCCTATTCATGCTACTGAAAACATTGTGTCACAACTTTTCAGAATGAATATTACTCAACAATTTTTATGCCTCTAAGTCTTGCATTATCTAAAGTCAGGGTCGCATTAAAGTCACTTCTATTTGCCCCGTCGT
The DNA here is from genome assembly GCA_910589575.2 of Carcina quercana. Classification (NCBI taxonomy): domain Eukaryota; kingdom Metazoa; phylum Arthropoda; class Insecta; order Lepidoptera; family Depressariidae; genus Carcina; species Carcina quercana. The sequence continues at coordinate 4,199,790 of OU342442.1, forward strand.
AAATTTCGCTAGATCCGCTTTTTATGGGTATTTTACCTTTAGAGATACACGAGAGACAGTAAATAAAACCGTACAATAAATAATAAGCAACTAAGATGTCTTCATTCGTTATATTATACTTAGCTATTGTCCGCGACTTCATAAATTATCCGAAGGGATCTATCATTCGGGATGAATAGTAGCTTGTCTTTTTTTGACCATTCAACTAACTCTATACCCAAAATCAAGTCATTCTCAGTCTTCGTTTCAAACTCATTTTAATATTTATAATATCTATACTATATTAATTTTCTTCTATCTTCTTCTATACTACTACTATCCATATATATAAATCTATAGAATCGACGTGTCTGTACATTGAAAATATTTGACAAAAACTGATTAAGGATGGTGTAAGAAGTGTAACAGAATACAATAAGACCATTTAAAAAATTCTGTCTTTCTGTCTGTCTGAACCGGCTAATCCCCGAAATTACAGAACCAAGTTTGATGCGGTTTTCACAATTAAATTAGGCACAAGTCTGGGCAACATCTAATCTTTATTTCATCAAAATCGGTTCACGGAATAAAAAGATATTAGTAATATTAGCTTCACTTGAACCATAGATAAGATAGTAATTTTTTACGTAAGCTACAAAAAAAAATTAGGGAAAATTCAGGAAGTCTATTACATTTACTTAAGAATTGTGAATCGGTTTCAAAGTAGAATAAATCATTTGGTTCCATTGAGTTGTTTGAGAAACGTCGAGTTTCTTTGTACTTTTTCTTTTTTTTTACTTTTTTTTTCATCAATAAACCAAATATTGTTCTTTTTTTACACAATCAGTCCTATGTTGTCTGTTCTTTTAATCAGGCTTTCTATTTGTTCTTTGACACCGTGGTCTACCACGTAGCTGATGGTCCCTACTCCTCCTTTGATGTTGAGAGCTAACGCTTTCTTCACTCTTCAAGTGCCCACTGCCCATTTGGCCCGTACCATCTGGATCTTTGTTCTGTAAGCGTTCACTTTGCACCTTGTAAATTGTTACATCAATAGTTTCAGTCGAGGTTCCGCTAATTTAAACGTGACTTACTCTTTCCTTTACCGACTCTTTTATTTCGTGTCATTAAAATCTCAAAGGAAAGCTTTGGTTCATTTATTTTTCCTTCAGGTAAAAATGTAGCGGGAAATTACAAAAATCACGTAAGCCCGCATTTCGAACGTAAATAGGAACGCTCTAACAATAATTGTTTACATTCCTTTGCATGCAGAATAGCAGCCACTATTACTGGATACACACTTTGTCCAATTCGCTTCTTGAGTTGTTCTGGTTTTCCATTTGCGATGTGCCAAGTTAATTTTGTCTGAGAATGCAGGAGGCATTTTAGGTTAATTGCGACGGTATGCTAGCATTACTGGAAAGTGATCTTAAAGTGAACTACCTTTTTTTAATATAATGAACAAAGTATGACGAATCGCTTGGGTTTTATGACAATGCATTTTTGAAATGTGTATTTTCTGAAGCAGTATTGTAATATTAATTAATAATGATATCTGCATAAAAATGCTGCTTGTCTTCGGCAATCTGAAATCAAATTTAGATGAAATTGGTTGCTAAAAAAGTCTTGACCAGTGATAATACATATCATTTTGCAACCAACTTCAAAAAACGAGGAAGTTCTCAATTCGACTGTATGTTTTTGTATGTATCCATCCATGTTACACGATTTTGGTGATTCTTTTTTTATTGTTTAGTACAGCATGCTTGAGATATGGTCCCATATAAATGTTATCGATATTGACTGTCCACTTTTTGATAAAATCAACAAAAATCAAATATGTACCCAGATAATTATATACCTCTAAGGGTGAACGTGTTTAGGGCAGTTGAAGTCGGTTTCTAGTTATTTTTGAACGCATTAGTTATAAGATCCAATGTTCTGTTTGAAGCCAATATGACCCTTATCACTGTGCCTAACGGATATTGATCGCAGTAATACGTTACTAGTTAACGCCGCGCTGGCCTCCCACATGGTACGCCACATGGTCCCGAGCTGCTTCCATATACCTTTACCACCATATACTATATTACCATATGAAAAATGAAAATGAAATGAAAAAATATTTATTTTCTTTTATATGATTACCTTAACAATACAGTTTTTGGGACACTTCTTTTAAGTTTAAAAAACTTGTATTAGGAGGCCCCGCTCTTCCGCTAGTTATTTAAGTTATACAAATACTATTTTTATTTATATCATAGGTGCTACTTACAATTAACGTGTGTGTGTGTGTGAGTGTGTGTGTGTGTGTGTGTGATATAACTATGATACTACCTCTAAAAGAGCTTCGGTTGATGAATGAAATATAAAAATATGAAAATATTAATGAACAAAAGAAATACTTTCATACTGATTTAGTTTACAGCAACTTTGTGACATACCACTCAATGGTAACTAACGCGCCACCTGTCTTTTCTCACACTTAGTCAGCTACGCACACATACAATGTCAGGGCTTTAATTATTTAATTGTTTTCATGTATTCAAGGTCCGTACGATAAGTTTTGCTTCCTCAGCCATTAGCAAACGAAAATAGAACAATCGATGCCTTTTAATTCTAACAAATGATTTGAGTTTGAATAACTTGAAGCCTTCTTTGCCTTATCACGATATTTTCAGTAAGCGTTGTCCTGTAGCTGTCCTAGGAAATCTGATACGGAGTTCTTAATTAAATAGCTATATAAATTAATAGTGCATCTATAGGTATAGAGAAGTAAGTGAAGGGGGTACATCCCTTTAAAACATCTGGTAGGTATTTACATATATCTTTAAAGGAACAATTCTTGTATATTTATATATATATTGCGGCCATCGGCGATCTCAGAAACGGCTCTAACGATTTCGCTGAAATTTGGTTTGTGGGGGTTTTCCAGGGGCGAAAAGTCAATTAGTCTTATGACTGGGAAAATGCGTGTTATCGAGTTTAATGCGGTCGCAAGCAAAATATGGACCCCAATTTCACTCCCTTCGCATAAGCATCGTGGTCAACCGGTCAAGATGCAAGATGGACAATCACAGGTGTCCGGGTTCGAATACCAGTTGAATGCAAAGTTTTTTTTTTGTATTCATTCAATGTTGTTTTTTCAAGCCAAATTACAAAGTCGCTCAAAAACTCCGAGCGAAGCCGGTCGCCCTGGTAATAGGTGTTGTTTGGTTATTTATTTATGACAAACGAATGATGTCCAAAATAAATTAGCACCAAATAGTATATTTACATAAATAAAAATATCAGGAGAATATTACTTATTGTATGAAATCTGTCTGTTTTGCGTAATATAAAAAAATGGCTAACTAAATTAGCATCATCTTGAAAGTCAATAAGCCAATGCACGTTGCTAATAAGCGGTATTTTACTTGAAAAGCTTCCTCCTTTGGAAAAACGAGGAAATGCTCACGAAATATTTTGCTATTGTCTTAGTTATTACACTTGACTGGATAGCCGATGAACGTGATGGTCCGTCGGTCGGGTTCATTAGATACTTTCTTTATCTTCTTTCGTTTCAACATGAGGTACATTGACAGGGCATTCTGAAAGCGTATTTTCCATAATAGCGGTTTGACAGGTAGACTTCTGAATGTAAGTATTCATTCAAGACCTCTAGGATGACTTTTTCCGCTTAGGTAACCACTGTGAAGATATTGTTTCCTCCAAGGCCACTGATTACTTGCAAGGATTCAATTTTCCTAGTACTAAACTGCTATTTGCGATAGTTTTCTGTAAAGAAAAACAGTTCCTCCCAGGCCTATGGTTACCTGCAAGGATTTAGTTTTCCTAATATATGTAATACTGTCACATATTTGTAACGGTTATCTGCTAATTTAAAAGAAGCGTTAGAACAACGATTACCTGACTGGAATGTTTTGGCTAAGCTAGCTACATCTCCTAGCCAAGCAAGTTAATTGGCTACTATCTCTGCGAACACAACTGATCACCTTGATCGGCAAAGACGTATCCTATTAATTTTAACGCACATTCGCACATACTTCGCACATTCGCTAGCGACCTCCATCTTCCAGAGCGAAGCACATAATGAACTTGGAACTTACAACGTAGAGTAATGCCCACCTTATTGCTGCACATTTTTCTCCGAGCTCGACGACCGCTTTTAATCGATTCCCCGATGCCGCTCTCATCGGGAATAGGTCGTTAACTTGAGCTAATCTATCACTGACTCACTGTATTTTAATTTGGTATAAATATTTTAAAGAAGGAAGAACACCCTGGGCGTTTAAAGTTTTAAATTGATCTGGTGGTGGCTAATAATTTTCAATTCATTTATTCGTATCAATTATTACTTACAGTTATTCAACACATAATAATATTGTCAAAATTATAAAACTAAACTATAAAACTAAATCTACTATTGGTAGTTTTCTAGTGCCAGCTCTAGATCGGTCATAGTCTGTGACAGTGCTGGGACCAGCAAGAGACTCCAGATATCGAGCGGCTGATGACAGGAACCTCGATTCCGAGTCGTAGAAAACGTCTACTGAGTCATCATAGGTGATAGTTTTATTAAGTAGTTGTAGGGCGCAGTGGAGCGCTGATGTAGAGAGCGCTTTAGTTCTAGCTGTGGGAACATGGAAGGTGGGCTGGGGACGTGGACGTAGGACAAGCTTTCGCACTGGTGGCACGTGTAACGATATTTCGGCCAAAATATCTGAGTTGGTTACAAGGCCACGTAGTACACGGAAGAAGTATTTGACGAGGGTTAGACCTCGCCTTAGTTCCAGCGAATGGAAACCTACCATACCCTGAATATAGAGTGTGGGGTACAGGAGCGGATAATAGCCGTAGAGTTTCTTATATAGGAATCTTAAAAACGATTTTTGGATTTTCTCAATCATGAGTATATATATAATAATATAATAAGTGTAATAATATATAATAATTACACTCTTTATGGCTGACGTTCTGGGTTCTAACCTTGGCAGAAAGGGGACCCCCTTAAATATTTATTTTATTCTGGTTTTTAGTATTTTTTGTTATAGCGGCAACATAAATACATCATCTGTGAAAATTTCAAATTTTATCACGGTTCATGAGATACAGCATGGTGACAGACGGACAGACAGACGGACAGCGGAGTCCTATTAGTAATAGGACCCTGTCTTACCCCTTTGTGGACGGAACCCTAAAAACGTGCGTACATAACTGCTCACCTAATCATAATCAATAAATAAAACAAACTTAACCCAATTCCCAACAATGCAACTTTCTATGAGTAAATTGTCACCTAATGCAAGCATTTCGTGCCAAACCGCTGTACTCATAGCTGCTTATTAGGAGCCAGTTTGACCTAACCTTAATCTATAGTGACCTAAATAAGTTACGGCATAAGTACAAAGTTGACGTGGCTTACATTACTTGTAAGTTATTATGAATCATCAGTACGTGTACGAATACTTCGTAGAATAGGAAATTGCATCGCAAACCTGGTCAGAGTCCGGAAATTGCATAGCTTCATTGTTTTTGTGGTTTATTTATCTACTAGACTTTTAGCTGAATCAACGATTTATAATTCAAAACCGATGCGCCATTAACCATGCTAACCCACTGTTTAAAGTGGAATCACTTCATCAACTTAGCTCTCAGACTCAGTGAAAATTTGGAGAGATTGGCAGCAGCTATCACTAATAGCAGAAAATGCTTTGGTGGAAAACTCTTATCATGTGGTGATTTTTTAAGTAATAGTGCAGCCAGTGATGTCGCTAGGTAGTCAAATTGGACTATCCTTGAGGAGATTCGGCGTAATAGTCACGCTTTGCAGGTTAATTGACACAGATAGACGCTTCTTCCTATTTTCAGAAAAAATAACACTTTATCGCCATTTATGACACGGGCGGTCCACGATGCATCATCACTTCCCGCAAGAAAGTGATCCAGATATAGATCGTTATTATGGCACGTGCGAATTTACTCACAAATGCACGTGTATGAAAACGTCATCCATTCGATGAAAGTAAATAGAAACCAATATCCTGACATTTGTTTGAAGTGTCCAGCCTGTGCACAAGGGACGACATGAGTAAATACTTCTCAAACTTGACTCGATCTTGAAATAAGAATGTTAAAACTCATTTGGGGTGTGGGTTTGCTCAGAGTTTACTAAGCCGTCCGGGCCTGAAAGATCATGACTTAGTAAATAGAACTGGAACATTTATGATAGTTGTTTGCTCTCGCAAGGCAATATAAATGAATATTATATTAATAACCTATACTTTGTATACACCAGGAACTGCCCAAGCTTATTGCCATCCACAAAGCTATGACAAGCATTTTCTGTAATCCTATATTAGAGACGGACATGAACAATAGGACGATCCAATTATAATTAACTATTTATAACAATGTATATTTTGTCAATCCATCGTTAGTATACTCGTATGATGTTCTTTGTTAAGGATATATGAGTTAGGTGTTATAATACATGCCTATATGCCATTAATGGTGTCTTATTTCAAATTGTAACTAATTTGTTTCTGTATTGTGTTGTGTGTGTCTTATTCAAATAAATTTCTTTCTTTGTTAGTTTTTCTTAAAGTGATTTATATATTTATATGCAGACTACTATTTGACCCTCTCTGTATAACAGGCGTGACTTTATATATTTACGATTTTAAGAGTGTAATATTAATAAAAATTCTAAGACTGTTAAAATTCATAATAAGTTTGCCTTTGACCTATTTTAAAGGTCAATTACAGATCTTACACGGCAGTGATAATAAAACAATAGATTGAAACAGTTATTTATGTAATCAAAAAACCATAAATGTAATTATTTCTTATCGAATTAAAAGCAAACGTTTGTTGTAAAATTAAAACAAAAAACGCAGATAGATAAAATTTAACATTTTTCCTTTCAGATTTAAAAGTGGAAGGCTACCCAGCAGTGGTGTGGTTTCATGGCGGGAGTTTCCTACGAGGCAGCCCGAATGATATAAACCCGTTTCAATTTGTTCTGAAGCACAAGGTAATGTGCCCCTGTCCTTTTCAATTTTAAATGACTGCCTTTATGTCTCGGGAATAGGGCGTGAAGCTACATCACGAACTGTATGCAGGAAACGTGTATCATGGAGGAGAAAATAAGGCAAAATGGCACCTCGTTTCTAAAAAGCTAAACGGCCGAGAGCATGGAATATGAGACTGTCTCTTCAATAATACGTATATACACTTTCTCGTAATAATTTCATTTCCGCGTAAGATACGCAGTTATCAAGATTACATATAAAATATTATTTAAATGTTATGTAAATAAATAAATATATAAAAATACGTTTATTCATCTATCAAGCATCCTACTTAATATTATAAGTGTGAAAGTTTGGATGTTTAGATGTTTGGATGTTTGTGACGCTTTCACGGAAAAACTACGGAATGGATTTGAATGAAACTTTACAATAATATAGCTTATACATCAGAATAACATATAGGCTATAATTTATAAAGACATATTGTGTAAATTGTCCAAAATCATACTTATAATATTAGTGGGATTACATGGGCAATTTTGGCATAACAAAAACGCGTTGCCTAGCAACCGACCATAGAATATGTAAATTCGTATATACAAACTTTCGCGTTTATAATATTGGTGTGAAGACTATTTGAATGTACTACGTCAGATATTGAAATTTATTTTGTTTCTTTAAACTATTAGACTACGTAACAGAATAAACACTATTTTGTACCTTATGCTGTATAATAATTTGTCATATACGTCACCTGTGCCTATCGAACAAGTAGAATACATCCTGAAGTACACGCGGACAAAGTCGCAGGCGGAAGCTAGTAAATAAATAATTTACAAAAAACAACATTGTATGAATATCATAAAATGTCAAAAAGATGGCAGATAACTTAGCATTGTGCCTCTGTGGTCGAATATCTCAGAGATGATGTTATTCTGCTATTGCCTGTGGTAGTAACTAATTAGATTAAACTTAATTAAAGTACCACCTATTTTGTTACAATAATGAGCGGTTGCATTTATTGTTACCATGTGCCTTGGCAAATGCCAAATGCTTTGATGTGATTTAATACTATGCGTCGACACACCACAGCGCCCCTGAGGAAGTTTTCGATAGCCGAATTCCTGCTGCGTAACTAAATTGTTTTGGGGTTTTTAAAAGGGTGTAGGTATAAAGTTAACAACATTAAAGCTTTCAAAGTAGTTAGTCCTAAATCACCATAATCTTTCAAAATGATGTAGCTGTCATAAGGTAGGTACGTGATGTAACTAACCTGAAAATAAGAATTGAAATATATAATAAATCATTTTTAAAATTAAATATAACAAACACTATCATCGTCATGAGTAATAATTTACAGTTTTACACCATATTTATCTGTCTAACTTGAACTTCATCCCACCTGATGGGAAGTGACGATAAGGCCGTTTGAACAAGAAGCCAGAAGCCTATTAACCTGCTGTTTGGCGGCAGGCTTAGGTAGAATGGTGGTAGCTGGCCAGGCCGATATAGAAAATACTTTACCACCAATCAAACCGCGTACTGAAAGGTACCACAGGGAATTAAACCCGGGACCTTCAGATTGTAAGTCCAAACCATTAGACCACGAAGACGGTTTCTCGAGCGTAAATTACTGCGTGATGGGCTTTATAAAAAAAGTTTCTGTTTAGTTAAATAATTCCTGGATAGCAGGAAGCTATACATAGCATTTAAAATATTTAAATTCGATATAAAATAGTGTAGTAGTGTATGTAGTAAAATAATATGAAAAGTCCTAGAGATAGTCACATTAATTCCAACTTTCTGATAAAATGTTCCACAATTCCAAAATTTGCTTTTAAAAATTCTTCTAAAGGTGGAATACGAGATACTAAAATTTTCTGAATGTCATCGTATGGAATATCCGATTCAAATAAACTTATTTCCATCCACTATTTTTATATAAAGTGGTTTTCCTCGTATGCAGCAATCCAAACACCGTTTACCTCGCTATCGATATATGTGACACGAAATTTTATTTTTACAGGTAATATTCGTATCGGTGGCTTACCGACTGAACATATTCGGCTTCTTCTCTACGCTGGACCACGAGGCTACAGGCAACTATGGCCTCCTAGACCAAGTTGCTGCTTTGAACTGGGTCAAGAACAATATCGAAAATTTTGGAGGCGACCCGGAGAACGTCTGCATCTTTGGCCACGATGCTGGAGCTGTCAGCGTCGGTCTTCATCTACTCTCTTCACACTCACAAGGACTCTTCCAGAAAGCGATTGCTATGAGCGGCAATATTCTAGCCCCGGAGACAGTCAAAATAGCAAGGAAGGAAATCATCACAGTTGATAAAGTAGCGCTATCTTTCAGTTGCTTCCGGAAACCGACCTTCCAGCTGCTGGATTGCTTAAGAAGAGTTCCTGACAAAGCGCTTTTAGATGTAGGCGAACCGATAGGTGACTGGAAGCCTATAATTGATTCAGGGTTCAGCAATTCGAACATTCCATTCCTTCCGGACTTTCCTAGTAAGCTTTTCAAAGATGAAACGTTTAGTCCTGTCCCACTTCTAACTGGATACACCAACATGGAAGATGGGTTTCTTTTAGATAACAGTGACGGTGGTATAAGTCAGAAACAATTTGACTCCATGCGCGAGGAAATAGTCCTTTCAGATATAACTTTTGATAACAGCTCCTGCTATACGAATCAGCATCATATCCATGACACGGTGGCATTTATCTACAAGCCCATACCACAAACGAGTAACGAAACTGTTTTAAGGGAACTGCTGTTAGATTTATATACTGATAAAGTTTACGGAGCTACTACGTATCAACTAGCAAAACATGTTAGTCAACAAGCCCCAGTGTACGTCTACAGATTTGATTTTAAACCTTTCTCAGACATTGCTACGGAAGAAGTCCCTAAGTGGATCAGTGTGCCTCACAACTATGACCTCATTTTCACCTTTGGGATGCCTTACCTTGCAAAGCCTGAGAACTTCAGTAAATGGGATTACAGGGATAAAAGCGTATCAGAGATCGTCATGAGGATGTGGTCAAATTTTGCCTGGTACTCCAATCCTACCAATTCCGGTGTCTTCATTGAGTGGGAGCCTTTTGAACTAGAGAAGCCTGGGTTTTTAATCATGGAAAGACAAAATTTTACAATGAGCAGTCCCAATAAACTAAATTATAGAGCGTTTGATTTTTGGAGCGAATTCTATCCAAAAGTTATAGAAATTGGCACAAAATGCTGTAAAGAACCCAATGATGACTCTGGATGCGATTCAATAGCAACTAAAAGGATTATACACAGTTTAGCCGCGTTATATTTGGTTCTGATTCTCCTCTCTTAAATTTGGTTGTCGATTGTACTTAAAAGTTCGTCGTTATTTTGTAAAAATTTATTGATATGCCATAGATGTAATTTATTAATGAGATGTTATTTTTGCTCTGTAAAGAAATTATATTTATATATGTAAAAATGTTCTTGCAATTAAAGCGGTAAGTTGAAGTAATGGCAAGTGTTTCTTTAAATAAAATATTATTCTATGGTTTTGGGGCCCCATGCCAAATTATTTAATAGTTACTCCTTAGGCCTTTACCATGATAATAAAGAAACCAAGGTCGGGAATATGAACCTTTTTGCGTCCCCAGAGCTAACTTTACTGATTGTTTACTGATTGTCATCACCATCACCCCGAAAAAGTCAACTGACGTGGTATCTCAGTTGGGTAGAGCGTCAGTCATTGAACAACCGAGGTCTGGGTTCGATCCTGGCACGTACCAATGAGTTCCAATTTGTTGTTTGGAATTTATGTACGAAGGATAAAAATCATTACCATTGGCTTTTCGGTGAAGTAAACCATCGTGAAGAAAGCTGCACGCAAGAAATTTTGCAAGAAATCCAATGTGTGTGTTAAGTCTGCCATTCCACACTGGGCCCGGGTGGTGGACTATGGCCTATATACTCTGTAGAAGCCTGAGCCCCTGCAGTGGGAGCATTTAAAGGCTGTTGATGATGATGCAACATAAACAGTTGTATCTTAATGAGTTGACTTAGAAGTTTGATTTCTCCACAGGTACAGGGGACTGCAAACTGGAGTATTTGATACCTCTACGCGTTCCTGAGAAAAAGGATCTTTACAGACAGACTGACTGACTGACAACGTACTGATCCTATAAGGGTTCCTCTTATACTTTTGTGATACGGAACCGTAAAAACGTGAACAATAAAGCACACACAACGAATTTTGGGACTCTACTGTTCAATGTAGAATTAATCTTACAACACAGAATATTTCATGGTCCTAAAAATTTAATCAAATTTTGGTCTAGATTTAAATATGCAACCTATATCTGTAAATTATGTTATGGCAACATTTTATTGTAAAAGTAAAGGTTCGATTCGCGCCATATTTCATCAAGATACGAAAAAGAGGTAAGAAGACTATTCACTTCGGCTGATATTCGTATAGTGTAGCTGTGACCATATTTACCGATAAGTAACAGTAAATACTAGCTAAAACAGTAGTTTGAACTTAATGCGGAGTAAGTTATCGTGTTGAAACTTATTTAGTGACAACAAGAACTAAAATTCAACTAAAAAAACAGCTGCCTAACCGTCCGGCTTCATCACCATTTACATATACTCGTACATACTACGGTATATGTTTCGCATTAAAATTCCCACCGTTTAATAACTTCTACAAGGTTTATTAACGCTCAAGGTTTATCGTAGGATCAAAAGTTGAACGGCCTCTAAATATTAAATATATCTTTATCCTTGGGCTTCGCAAGGTCAAATAGTCACGCTTTCTTCGACTCAGGCAGAAAATGTCCCCAATATATACTACCTTGAGACTAAACGCTTGAATTTTCGACAAAATGGCATGACTTTACTGTCGGTTCATAGATTGTATAGGTATCTAGAGTTATGTCTCACGCTAAAAGGCTGAAAGACGTCATTAATAAAGATCTAAGACACAACACGAATTTGTTTAAATAAATATTGTCATAATTAGCAGGAACTTTGATTTTTGATTGGATAGTATAATACTGACGAATATACTCGTAAATGCCAGATAGTTTCCTTTATACTGGTATGATTGTACCCAGAGATTAATTAATTAGCAAATCTAATATTAAGAAGTCTTACATGTTCAGCCAGATAACGTGTCCTGGGTGATGATTAATTAGAAGTAATATAAGAAATATAAGTTTCATCATCAATATCTTTTTTTGTTTACATCATTGACTTCATTATTATCATAATTTAATTTACGATTTATAATGATTATTTATGACGTTATTATTTTGTATGCCTCTTTCGGTAGCTGGAGTGAAAATATTACGACTTGAGTTACAGATCAACAAAAACGTAAAACCTTTTTTTTTCTTATTTGTAATATTATTGTGATTTGATTAGATTGACTGTTGACTTTTTTACTTTATCATCACTATATCCTGCGAAAATCTTTTGCATATGAACAGCACGGATTACAGAATTGTTACTATTGTACAAAGCATTACAAAATTTGTTGAACCATCGCTTAGTTTCCAAATACTCAAATCGTATTCTTTCACCCCTTTTTTAGGATTCCGTACCCAAAGGGTAACCAACGGGACCCTATTACTAAGACTCCGTTGTTATCAGGCTGTATCTGATGAATCGTGTCAGTTAAACAGTTGGAATTTTCACAGATGATGTATTTCTGTTGCCGCTAGTACACTGAATATTAAAAAACAGAATAAAATAATTATTTACTCCTATACAACAAACGAGATTTTTATGTTTACTAACTTAACTTTGTAGTTGAAAGCTATACATGGAGTATGTAATGTAACCGCAAAGTAAAGTTGGTTCTTCAACCGAAATTATATTTTCGGTAGAGCATGACCTAACTCAAACCTAGTGAATAACATATCTGTAATACCTATCATGAGTAGAACTATCCTAAAAGTGTATACTTTCCCAACAAATTTAAATAAGATTTTAACTAACTCACGACATACATACCCACACCCACACCCAAACACACACACACACTTTCACATACTCACCACACATTCTCACCACAGAAAAACTTTATTGTTCCTGTCCTGTTTCCTTCTTCTATTAAATTCGTAATATAAGTACATGAAACAGTTTAAAAAAAAAATATATTTATTAACTATAATTTAATATAATTGATTAATATCAACTAGTCATAAGAATTGAATTTAAATGTATTAATATAAGGTCATGAAAATGTATTTAAAGCAACACTAGGAAGAGCAGGGCCTCCTAACACAAGTCATCAGTACTTAAGAGGAGGTCCTGAAAGTATTGTATAGTTTCCTGTCCTTTACGAAAATAAACTATTTTATTATTATTTATTATTATTATTATGATTTTAAGTGTGTTAATTATTCATATTCTGTACGGAAACCTCGGTGCGCGAGTCCGACTCGCACTTGACCGATTTTTTATTTCATGTACCGTGAAGGTATCGTGCTAGAGTCCCATTATTCATGCGAGCTGGCTGTTCGAACGTCAACCACGGCCGATGTATGTGGCTTGGGCAAATTATACTGCAACGACTGACGGTTCCGATTCTACCTCTTCAACTGGGCAGTACTAAAATCCATTTCAATCCAATATAAACAATCATAAAAAAGCAGAACATGAAACCATTCAGTAACACAAACAAATGTATATAACACTTATAATATTGAAAAAGAAACAGAGTGGTAATGTGTGTGTAAGTGGTAAATTTTCTATGTCCGCCTGGCTAGCTATCACCTTGTTAACTAAGTCTGCAGCTAAACAACAGTGTTAATAGCACTTTTGTGTTCCGGTATGAAAGGTAGTAGAGCCAACGCCTCATTAGGTTGAGGATTCTCGGTGCGCACGCTTACCACCCAACGGCCTTATCGTCACTTACCACCAGGTGACCAAAACCAAGTGCAAACGTATCATGTACGCTCGAGTACAAAAATATGTATCCACTTTTGTACCATGTCACATTCACTTTTGCTTGTTCCTGTGTAGTACGTTGAAGGTAATGTCGACAAAGGTGAATGTGTCATGGTTCAAAAGTGGATACATATTTTTGTACTCGAGTGTACCTATAAAAATCATAAACGAACCGAAATTGTAAACAATTCAGTAATACAAATGTATAACAATTTTTTATTATTATTATTGAAATATAGAAACAAACAGTCTTACAATCCTTTAAAAGTAAAAAAAAAGTGTTTATTTCTTAAATAACTTTTACAGAGTTTTGCAGGGGCCTTCCAGAAAGTATTCTTTCGACACTTGTGTTGGAAGTGCACCGCGTCTTCCAGACGGATTTACAGAGTATTATTTAATGAAAAGACTTATTATTATGTTAATAAAAATTAACCTGTTTTAAATGTTATGGTTTTCTTTTAATCTTAGTTCCTATTTTAAGTTTGCTATGCTCATGTGTGTGTGTGTGTGTGTTTGTGTGTGAGTTGCGAGAAGAATTGCACACTCCTATGCCCCACGGATACTGAAGTGCCTTGGGATCGGTTTAGTGTGGCTACATATGAGTGTACAATTAATGAGTATAGCAGTATGGTACCTAATCTAGCCATATTTATGTCACTCTTGATAAGAGAGCCTCCGTTCCTTCGTAAGTGAGTGTACTGAGCCATGTTATTAACGTTTTTTTGCAGATAACATGCCATTTTTTTAAAATAATTTAAAACTTAATTCTTGACATTCAGTTTCCTATTTTTAATATACGATTGTTGAGATAAACAATAAAGCAGCAATCGAAACAGTGAAGTTATGAGTTTAAGTGTTACTACAATGTTACAATTTTTGATTTAAATTTCGTCAGTGGTTCTATTTTGTTTCCCATAAACAAGGCACGGCGCCGCGCCTTTTAATTTGAATGCATTAAGCGATCGGTGGAACTGGTTTTCAGTTGGATTGACGTCATCGGGGGAAGTCTCGCTATTAAATGACGGCGTCAAGACACCTAATATATTGTCACAACCAGTTTGTTTGCACTTGTGCGTAGATGGGATTGTCCGATTTTAGGTATACATACCTTTCATTTCTCGTATATCGCCTATACATATACCAACACGTTAGAGGACATCGAAAAATCACTAGTCAGCATAGTTGCAGAGTTACCATGTTATCTAAGTCTATCGCCAATCAGCAATGTTAACGTTATCCCTCCCGTAATGCTTCCATGCTAAAATGTTGCCATAATCAGTTAATAGAATAGCTTGCTTTGATTAGTAATTACCTAAAAATAGGAGACGAAATTATAGTGTCGCGTAATAAATATCATTAATTTACAACTTTATAGTTAGCTACAATAGCAGTTACGCAGCTAATTGTTCATAGATGGCGCTTTGAACAATAATCGAAAAAAGTGTTTAAAATGAAAACTGTGATTCCCTGTGAAGTTGTATGTTAATGAGATACTCATTTCGCGACATCACAATCTGATGTCATATTTTTAGAAAGTTATTACACAAATCCAGCTATCGTATTTTAAAAGATTATGGCAACAGAAATTTAGTATGAAACTTTGATGGAGGTGGATTGGATCGACTTAATAAATATAATAGAGGTCACTTAATAGTCATGGGACCTAATTTAACTCACCATGACGTGAAATTAAAGAGATCTAATAAATAACAAGGAAAGAAGAGTAAATAGGCACCTTCTAGACCAACACGTAACATCGTCGACCTCATCGTCACTTACCATCAGGTGAGATTGAGGTCAAGTGTTGGTCTATCTTCAATAATAATAATAATAAAAAACAATGATCGCATTAGTGTTACTGGTAGTCAAACCGGAGAACAAGGGGAAATGACAAGGCACTCTACAAAACACGACATAGTTTCTCAAGTTCCTCGAAAAACATCACACGTACAAGGAAAGATGGAAAAGGAAAAAGAAGAGTAAGCTGGAGGAAATAACAATTTTTATAATATTTTTTCTACTTGAAGTAGAATGCACGTCATGTGTTTGCCATGAAGAACGTGCCTTTTGTGAGGGATTTGAAATGTTTGACAAGTATATTGGTAATTCCAAAGATGTTGATACTCGTAATGCGATGGGCAGACATTTCACTTCTGGAAATTTAGCCAGCCACAAGAAGAAGCAACGTGCATTTAGTTTGAGAAAAAAATATGAAAGTATTTTGTTCCCAGAAAATTTTACAAAATTTGTCAAAAAGTTTTCAGGTTTATGGACACATGAGGTAACAAACATAAAAACAGAAAAAATAACATACCCGTCGAATTGATAACCTCATCCTTTTTTGAAGTCGGTTAAAAATAGTTATATTTTCAGAATCATTTTGTTTTTTGGACATCCATCGTAATCTGGGGGCACGGCACAAGTCGAGCAAAAAAGCGTCACGGCCGTACCATCCTTTTCTCGAAGCAATTCAGACCATTTTCGACCCCCTGTAACTTCGTTGTGGATAAAACTAGAAGACTGAAATTTTCAGTAACTACTTTATACATCTAAAAGCCTGCCAAAAGCCATTTTATAGGAGCACATGTACTGTGTTTCAACTAACTTATATTTTCTTAACCCAGCAGCCTCCTCTATGTTATATTTACTTGCCGAAACACCACAATACAAAATTTTTAATTAAATATTATAATAAAAAATATATTCTAATAAAATATTGTGAGCCAAGGCTTAGTGTTTTCTAGGATAATGTTAGGAGAGCTGGAGAATGCCCTACCACCAACCAAAATAAAAAAAATATGAACTTGAAACACTTGAAATCATTAAGGTCTACGACCCCAAATGGTTAATATGACAATCTATTGCATACTAATTAAAGTAAACGTCTGTTTACATTCGACACACATTTATAGGTGACTCACACAAAGCTTTGCGAGAGAAACCTGTCGCCAGACCATTTTATTTTTCCTCATATGTTTTTATTTATGTTTTTGCAAATGTCGTATAAAACCAGTCGCTTTGTACCGTTGGAGAAGTGAGGACCTCGCTGTAGAGCTGTGCTGTGATTTAATATTCAATCGATAAATTGTGAAAACTAACGTTGAAGGTAAGCTTAGAATTTTATTAAAACTGTTCCGTTGTTTTTTAAGTAAGTTGCATTTACTCGTAGACAAAACGTTGGTTAATAAAATTAAAATTTATGCGGATACAAAAATAAATAGTTTTCTTGTAAAAACTGTAAACGTTATAATGGATGATTTCGAAATTTCAATTCTATAATTAAAATTTTAGATCATTCTACCCTACCGTTCATACTAAATCTTAATGTACTATAAAATGACTACTCCCATTCAAGTGAAGTTCCGATGACTTATGTATTCCCATGAAGGATTTGTTGAGAATTCCATCTCAAAATGATATATTTTGTTATGTACTTTATATTTATTTAAATGAACATTTAAATGACACATTATCTGTATACTATATAATGGGTAAATATATAGTAACTTTGAATAGTACAATCTCTTTTGTTTGTGCACAGAAAATGACGCTGGGACTCTCTCTGTTAGCGCTACTGTCAGCGACCTTAGTTGCTGGACAACGACCTTCGTTCGCTGGCACCAGACCCATAGGATATCCAGCTCTAGAAACAACAACAGCTGATATTCTTGGCAATCGGTACGTACCTTCTTTATATAGGTAAATATGATTTGCACTTGGACGAACCAACAAAACGCAAGCTAATAATGCGCTAGCTCTACCACCTTTCATTTCGTATTTCCGTAACACAGCACCTGCCTAAAATTTAAATTAATTATTACATCAGTAGTAATCCTTATTATTTTATAACGACAACAATAATTTTTGCATGTAGACTGAAAGCATTAACGCATTAACCTTGAACGCTGACGGATCATTAGGGAAACTGCGACAGAATTGATTGTTTTTAACCGACTTCATAAAAGGAGGTTATCAATTCGACCTGTATGTATTAAATATTTTCAGAACTGCCCAGTTTTCGTCTGTAGCTTCTAAACAAGAGTGCCAAACTTCAAAAGTGTATATTTGTACTCTAAAGCAAGCAAGGAAAATAGGAACCCTTTCAACACTACTTTGTTGTCCGTCTGTCTGTCTGTGTGTCTGTCAAGACCTTTTTAACCGACATCAAAAAAGGAGGAGGTCCTCAATTCTACGGTTATGTTTTTTAATGTTAGTTACCTCAGAACTTTTGACTGGGTAAACCGATTCAGATGATTCTATTTTTATTTAATAGCTGGTGCTTCCCGTATGGTCCATTTCAATTTGGTCCAGTTCTGACAAGGCATCCATGAGAAAACTATATACATCTTAAGTTTGCCTTAATAAAAGTAGACTTTTAGGGCAGTTGAAGTCGGTTTCTAGTTATTTTTGAACGCGTTAACTTGTACTCGTACTGTGTCACTTGTCACGCGAGGACATACTTACTATAATTTACTATTGTAAGGTAGGTACACCTATATATATAACTTTATGGTATAAGCGACTGCGTATAACAAGAAACCCGACTGCCAATGTAGGCGCTGTTTGAGGTCATTCATTTAGTGACAGTTACTAAAATAACAACCTAAAACGGCAGTACTAAAAACTTCCTTGATCTAAATATCTACCTACTTTTAAATGGCCATAAATATTTTCCCTGGGCTTCACATGAGTGGAGTACATAAATTAACCCAAGGGAACATGTAAACGGGATTAAAATAAGTCTATGCGTCCCACCCATGTAAGAAAAGTTAGCTAAGCTGTGAAAAAGATACAAACAATAAAACAAGAAATTATATCCTTATGCCAGTGTTAGTGCCTTTAGATATTTATTTGCTACATACAAGGACCATTAGCTGCATAACGGCTGTGATAGCGGCTAATTGTAGCTTATGTTCTAGTTGTAGGTAATCACTTATCAAAGCCAGCTATTATACAAATTTTGAAAGATTATGGTGTATAACTAAAATGAACTTAGAATGACACGATCAATCCCAGAATTCAGTGATTCAAGGACTGAGACTATATCTAACTGAGCTACCCCGCGCTTCTCCCATCCTTTTTTTCCTCATACTACTAGTTTTAAAAGTATAAAGCATATGTACGAACTATGGTTTTATTACTTAACTCAATTAGTCATGAATAGGTATATTTCCAAGGTAATCCACAATGTGATGAGTGTTTTATTAAAACAGTACTTATTAAAACAGTAATACAATTCATAAAATGCATCGTGTTAGGTTTTAATTGGTTACTATCAAGACAGTTTCATTAAACAGATAAAGTAGAGGTCATAATATTGTTATAAAATATACAAGGCTTCGAAAATATTCATGTCAGGTTGAGTAAATTAAGGTTTTCAAAATGTTGATAGACAAGGACACACACACACAAAACAAGGAAAAATTGTTTGAAAAAATTCAAACTCGTTTAAAAAATGTTGTTTTCCCTATTGGACATAGTCAAAGCTTCATTTTGTTAAGATTTTATATACAAATATTTAAATTTGAATTAAAGAATGTACATTTAATCATTCATCATCTAAACACACACATTCAAATGAGTTTTTCTCATATATCGACATTCGACAATCACGGGATGGTGAGGTAATCATTTTCTAAGGCCGAGTATTTCGAATTTGGCACTACTATTCATTAATAGAGTTCAAATACTATTAAATAAACTAGAATGTTATTTAATATCGCAAAA
Organism: Carcina quercana; assembly: GCA_910589575.2. Classification (NCBI taxonomy): domain Eukaryota; kingdom Metazoa; phylum Arthropoda; class Insecta; order Lepidoptera; family Depressariidae; genus Carcina; species Carcina quercana. The sequence goes on from OU342442.1 coordinate 4,219,481, forward strand.
AAATATTAAAACTCATCATTTCTCCCTCCTTAATTCCAATTTCATTTTATTTATACGATACCCGATACACCTTATATACAAAAATATTTACTCATCTAAACATATATCATATGTACACTCGTGCTCCTAGATTATTTAAAATACTCTATAGCCTTAGCTATAAAGTATATCTTAAAAAATAGGAGCAATAAATGTATATGAACTACTCCTGGGAGAAATGTTTCAGGAGCAATACATGAACTAACAATTTTTTTCATCTGGTCATATTAACCTTTTATTGAAAGTTCCTTCAATTTACTGCAAATCAACAAGCAGACAATTCCACTTTTTTCTTGTCTTGTCGCGTCTACCAAGCGTCGCTATAGAGGTAGTATTGGCACACCTTAACATGTATTATTTCGTTTTTACAGTTTCGGCGAAAGCGGTGGTACTACACAGCGGCTGCCGGTAGAAGCTCTCGGCGACAAAGACCTGGTCGATAGATTGAGCAAACTCCCCATCGATAAGCAACCTTTCTGGTTCATCAACTGGCAAGCATTGGAAGCGAATAGGAACAACCCTCAAAGCTATCCTCACAGACCTAGCATGTTTGCCCAGCCTGCAGTGCCAATTTCAGATTCTGCGCCTAATCGTAATTCTGGTGCAGTTCCCAATTCTAATTCTGGAGCTGCGAACGTAGCCAATTCTAATATCAATACAAACTCTGCCGACAACGACCCAAATCTAGCGAATCGTTTCTCTGAAAATACAAGCGACAGTACAAGCAGTTCGCATAATGTGAATATCAAACCTCAGAATACCAATTCTGGATTTTCAAACTCTGGTTCACTAAATGCCCAATCTGCATTCAGTAATGGCTTACAAAATCGAAATCCAGTCAAAACGAACGGTGCTTCAAGTTCTTCTGTAAACGATCATGTAGGTAACGTCAATTCTGGAAATCAGCGTCATCCCGGTGAGTCACATGGCCATTACATATATTTTAGATAGTATATTGCACTGAGAATGCAAAGTCAACTCAATAAGGATAGTATTAAATTCATAAGTTAAATAAATGTAAGCTATCCTACTTTACACAAACTATTCTCAACACCTTTAGTTAGTCAAACAATTTAATCAATTAATTATTTCAAGAATAGTCATTTAAGTACTTAGAGACGGCTATTGTATAAAATTCAATTATTTAAAATTTTCTGGCTTCAACAAAGTATTTATTTTGTTTTATATTCGTAATCAATCAATAGTTAATTCTTTATGATAATTTATACACGACAGGAATAAAACCGATTACTATTGATATCACTATTGCTTTTGTTTTAAACCTATTTTATGATGTACCAACCTATAATAAATTCGGTACTTCTTATAATTTAGTAATTATTATAATACAGAATAGAGATTTATTGTAGACATGTAATTCTTTGAATTTTTAATTTAATTTGTGTCTTGAAATTCTTTGAGCTTTTTATTACTTTTCATTTTGCTTTAATTTTGGAGTTTCGTATAATTTGAAATGACACTACGAAATTTGAATGTATGTATCAAGGTTAAGTTACATTCAAACACAATGCACCATTGTATGTGAATGAATGAATAGGCTAACACTTTGTAGATTGTTTAAAGTAAATAATAAAATCCATATTTTTCATCAATATTATTAAAATTAAAATTCAAGAAAGCGTAGCTATGGTTGAAGAAATATAATGTTATATGGTCATTATATTAGAGTCTGAAAAAATCAAGTCATTGTAACACCACTGTAACTTTCGACTCGATTGTATTTGACTATAGATGGGGTTATTGAATAAACTATTCTGTATCCATAATATATACAATATATATGGTAACATAATGTTCTTAAACATTGAATTGTAAAATTTCATTAAAAGTGAAATATAATTTCTTTTATGATAATTAAATATAACCAGAAGCATTATGAATTGTAAATTAATATCGTAGGTTTTTCGACTTCTGTAAGGACACGTAAAATAAAACATTATGTCAAAATTAATAAAACACATTATATTGACTTTTTAAATAAATAATCCTTAAATTATTACACTAAGCGCATCTTTACATCTACACCTTAGAAAAAAATGTATATTTAAAAAAATAGCAAAATGCAGGTTACGTCTATTTTTTTTATGTAAATGACTCAAAAAACTAACGTTTTTCGGATACTTAACTGCATTCACAACGTGTTCCTACCACTACACTGAATAAGCACTTTTGCTGTGTACTATTTTTCTCGAAAAAATGTACTATAAATTTACTAGTAAATACTACAAAAATAACACAGTAGTTGCAACGTTATTTGAAATAAATCGCAAGCCTACTAACACGGCCCAAACAATTGTATTTTTGAAATGTCAGTGTTTAAAATACTCAGCATTGGAATATTATAATCATAGTTCATTCAAATACATGTTTATTTTAAATACAACTATTATCAGAAGATAAATTAAGGAACAATGTTTAGTACAATAAAACAGACTGAACTTTTAAGTTGTGTTGCTTTTTTTTGTTCACGTATAAATAAGGCATTTTCACATTAAAACATTACCTTTATGAAACGGACCTTAGGATACTCCGTGGCCAGTGTTTCTTATTTCCCTTTCATCTCCTCTTCAGTCTCAGCAAGGAATTATTTAAGCAATATAATTTACAAGGCAACATTGGCAGAAATTAATTATTTCATAAGATTCATCAAGTAAAAATATCTTTACATAAGTAATTATTAAAGAATGTATGTGTGAAATCATTGCATTAAAACTGGGAATAAACGAGGTCTCTAGCGGTTTGCTTAAACACTTATTTTTTCTAGAAAATAAAAACTATTCTTCACTTTGGGACTACACTATCCCAAGAAAAAGTAGCCATTTTGAAAACCACAATGAATTTCACTTGAAAATCGTTTTAGCGATGACTGACTTTAGCTTAAAGTTAAAGAAACGATGCAGTGCTAGTTTCTATACATAAATCAATTAATTACGAGTACATCGACTTTAAACCGACGTTGATAAATAAATAAAAATAAGATATTATGAGACTATAGGTAAATGTAGCCCCAAAATTACATAAACCACCATAAAAAAGGAATACAAAATTCATCAGTACAAAATATGGAATTCATCAGTCGATTTCTAACGGAATAATATCATAAAAATAACACGATGTTGGTAAAAAATACCATAGCTTTTGGTATCATTACCACAATTACAAAAAAAGTGTTCATGAGCAAAAAACCCATAAGTACAAAAATCACAAGCATTCACTCACAAGAAACAATACTATAATTAACTTAGCTTATTTCTATACACAATTATGTAAAAAAAATCATTTTACTTCACATGTAACGAATTAATGAAATATTACCAAAATTGTATAATACAAACCCAAATGGATAACTAAGACAAAACTACTTTTCTAGTACTGAATTTTAGCGTATTCTACTGTCGATTTTATTAGCCTTTGGTGTATAAATAGCAATAGTGTAGTATATAGCTGAAATTAAATTGAAAAGTAATATATAGTAAAAGACAGATAAAAATATTAAGAGAAAAGAAATCAAGAATGTCACAATAAGAACAAAAGTCATAAATTATAAAAGTCATTTTATAAAACTAGTACAACGCCATCTTTTGGCCACAAAGTTAAGCTCATGAGGAAATGGGAAACCTCTAACCAAGCGTTTTTTGAGAGTTATTCACATGAATTCGTAAAAATAATCTTAAATATTTTATCAGATCAAGTTGCATTAATGTTCACCATCTCACTCGAATAAAAATAATAAAAAGATCAAAAACGAAAATTCAACATTAAAATCATTGGCTCCTGAACTAGATTCTAACTTTTTATTACCGCGTGACAATGATCATGGTGCAAACAGCCAAGATGGCCGACCAGCTAAAATAGTTTTTGTTTGCTGACGCGGTTGATTCGGTCACAGAGGGTAGTCTGACACTCTTGTAGTGGCAGGATTTCTCTGCAGCGTCGTTGTTCGTTACTTCAGTGTAGTTCGGATAGTTTTGGATTTGGATCGGCTGGAATTAATAAAGAAAACGTTAGGATATACCAATAAATAGTTCATTATTTATAAACTAAATAGCATACTGCTGGCTGACGACTCAAATCTTACAAGATCGTGCCCAGTTTCAGCGTCATTGTAATGTCCGGTAACGTTAGCAAGGGACCAAGACCGTCTCTCTAAGTGACAAGATGAATCTAAGTGTTGCATTAATTGCAGTACGAGTATCTTCATTTTATTATGCTTAAATTCTTTATTATTATTATTATAAATTCATTCATAACCTTTCTTTCGTAGTCGAGTTTTAAGAGTAAAAAAACTATTTTTATCTTACCATAAATAACTTTATAGGGCACATAAAGTTCTGGAACACTAATACAGACAGGGTGTCCACTCCTAACGTGTATATTCCCCTGACCTTTCCTGATAATTATAGCCTGACCTTTGATGTTTTAGTAAGTTTCTTCTCAGAGTTTTTATGCGGCCATTCTGAATCTAATGTTTTACTAGTATAGTCTACTAAAACATTATATACATTATACAATCACTCGAAAAGTACCCACGTGGAACAAGTAGAGTAAACCCTCATGTTTCTGATAGCGCCTGACTCTCAAGAAAGCAGATACCCTGTTCTAGAACTGTCACAGCCAACTTTACCGATCTGGTATCCGAATACATTCTATTTCTTCATGGCATTGTTGTCCATGTGCTCATACAATTTCACGACACTCAGTTAAACGTTTAAGGCATGATGGAACACAGGGCCGGATTTAGAGGTACACAGGCCTCGGGGCAATAAAGGAGCGGAGGCCCCCTCGCCCCAAATTATTTTCCAAATAAAGTAAACCTTTTTTTTACTCGAGTTTTTCAATAAATAATTTATTGTGAAACCAAGTAGATTCCTTTAATATTGAACAAACACATATAAATATAAACGGAAAAAAATATAATTAAATAATCATGTATGTACAAAAAGTACATACATGGCTGTAGGTAAAGGTAAAAGAGTAAAAATATATATATATCAAAGGAAAATATGTTTACTAGTTGGAATTTGAAACAAAAAATTTCCGGAGTCTCTATAAATTGTGGGGGCTAACGCCCCGGTTGCCCTAAATCCGGCCCGGAACAATATAGTATACTTTCAATTTATATGATGGAACTTACCGCTCCCCATGTTTCGTCCCTTTTCTTGCAGAAGGTCATGTGAGACCCCTTGTAGAGATTCTTTTCAATTTGTTCAGTTAACAGCGTCTCCGACCACGGCATCTCATTAAGGTGCATCATGAACGTCTTGTTGCGGAACTCTGGTGGCTCTCGAATTATCAGCTCTTCTGTTAATACAATTTTAGAGTCATTACGATGCTATAACTTCTATGGAAGTTCGTTTAAAATATAGTCGTTTCATGTACGAGTATCACAATCTCTATGACAAAAACAATATGGATTATTTATTTTTTGAATATACCAGTCTTTGTTACAGTGCGACTTTTTGCGACGCCCATCTATATAATAAAATTTTGGCAGCTCTAGTAGATAACAATACTATTTTATTATTTTTTCATATGGCTTGGAAGTCGATAGTGACTTACATGTTCTGTGTAACGATATGAGCGAATTAAAAATAGTGCTCCTGAGGATACGAGTACCGTCGCGCAACGCCTCCTCAGGTTAGCGCCATGACGCCTGCATAGTATAAGCAATTTTTGAACGCGACTTCGTCTAAGTGTATGAAAAGTAGTAAATTTTCTTCTCCATGGTAGCTTGGCCAATATCATCACTATTGGTTATTCTGATGAGGTGCCAAGATGGAATAAAAAAGTACCCTCTTTCGTATTTATGATGATGTTGAAGATCTACGAGTATATACTTACTCATCAAGCCTACGCCTTGGTCGTCGCCTTGCATGGCAGTTTCTTCAGAGCTACGTTGTTTCAAGTCGGCCTCAAGTAGCGGCGGTAAATTATCAAGATTTCTGAAATATATAAAAAAGGTTTGGGTAAATAGGAGTACAGACGCGCTTATTAATTAAATCGTCATCAGCCAGGAAACGTCCACTGCTGAACATAGGCCTCCTTCATGGTACGCCACATCGACCGGTCCCGACGCCGCTGGACGCAGGGGGAGCCGCTCCCCGCGATATTAACCAGGTCGTCGGTCCACCTAGTAGGGGGACGGCCTGGTAGACGTTTCCCGGTACGTGGTCGCCATTCATGAACTCTTACTTCCATTGATAATTTGAAAACCAACAATTAAAGTAAGATGCGAATGTTAAAAAAGCCGAATGTCGGCCATTTTGAAATTTTCTCGGGCGTCACTATTCTACATATTCGTGGCCATAGACCCCATGATGCTAAAAAAATGTTACTGTGCCGCCCGCCCCCATAGGGCCGGCCGAGCGATAATCTTTTTAACTTCATGATATACCCCTAATAGATGATTCAAATCTCACGGTCTATATAAAACCAAGCACGACACATTTTTCTTCCTTTGCCTTAAAATGAGACTAAATAAGTGTATGGAAGTGTAAGAATGGATAAAAATAATGAATGTAAATAACTTACCCAGAAGACAAAAATATATTTTCGACCTGCATCATAGTGAGGCCATAGAACTCCTTCACTCCAAATGTCTCAAAGAATTCCTTCACCGGCGTCATTGAGTAGCATCCCGCAAGCTCGGTGCGCGGGTAGTACAATATGAAGGACAGGCACATTTCCTGGAAATTAACACAACATTTTAGAGTTATTATAAAAATATGATGAGTTGGCCTTCATTTTGTCTGATGGTAAGTGGCAATAAGTTCTTTGAATGGTAAGAAAGCTGCGTACACAGAAGCATCAACCTAATGAGGTGCTGTATCTGCTACCTTTCATCCTGGAACACAACTATTGAAGCTGCTGTTTAGCAGAAGACTTAGGTAACATGGCCAGATGGACATATAAAATGCCCCACCACCAACCAAATCGAGTACCGATAGTTGCGATAGTATTATAGTCCTCTGTGACCGATAGGTATCTACTACTTGGAATCGAACCCTCTCGAATTATCTCCGGATAATGAACCCGGGCTCTCCGGATAATTAGGCCAGGCGTGTATTCAATAGGCTACGGAGGCGTTTAAAATTAAGATGGATACTAGTCTCGGTCTCGGCTTTAGAATAGGCATACCTTGTCATTTCATGGATAAAAGGCGACCAAGGAAAAATCTTCAGGAGATGCTCTGCAGCGATCCGACTGACAAGATTGGCGATTATGGCAAAATATTCGCAAGAAAAATCATATACTAAAAATAAGTCAACTACCTAAGATATAAAATATTTGAGATAATCAATTCAAATACCAAAATGTGTTGCAATTTACCTGCGAAGCGGAATATCCTCCCAATATAGGCTTATCTCGAGATGTGCTATCGTAAGTACATTCCGTTATTAGTGTGTCTTCTTTGAAAACCCTTTGTCCACCGGGAACTATTCTGGATTGCTGATACCGAGCGTCGTAGGCATTTTCCTGCAAGTTAAATGTATTAATAACAGCGCCATCTAGTAGACAAATAAGAAAGTGAGTAGCTGGTTTGTAAGGTTCGGATATTATAAGTACTTGTTGAGAAGGATAGGGTTCTGAACTTTCACCAAAAGTAATATGAAAAGCCACCTGGTGGCAAAATGACAAACTATTAAGGACGAACTGAATCACGTAGGTTACGATTATATTTTGGGTAAATATTTTAGTACAGTAATATTTAGTTTTTATTAGAAATATAATATTACTGGTTTCAATTCCTTTTCTTTAACATATTTGAAACAATGACATTCGTACACATGTGGTACACAGATGCAATGTATAACAAGCAGTATTGTGCATCTCTAGCGCCACGATGGAGCTTGGGTTTACGGCAAACGCGAGAACTACGCAAATATACAGAACGCATTTTGAATTATGTCGACGTTCAGTAAAGTAACAGCAGATGTCACTGTTAACGAACACTGTTATTCCTTTGTTTTGTAATTGTAATTTAAAGTACTGCTGACACTCGAACTATTATAGTACGTAACACTAACCTCCGATATTTTGGGAAGTTCTTGAGTACCTCTGACATGTTTCAAGGAGATTTTTCTGGCGGTGCCGTGGGCGTGTAGCAGCACAGAGACGATGTTGATGCCCTCTTCGGGCAGAGTCTGAAATTACAATAAAATAGGTTGTTGTTGGCACTGACTCTTGCCATAAACCAAACGTGCTTTAATTACTAGTGCTTGGTGGGTAGCATAATATGATGTACCGATGTGTTAGGAGTAGTTCGTAGATGAATTAAGACCACCGACATAGCTCGACGAGTCAGTGTGCTGAAGTGGCAATAGGCAGGCCACATCGCTCGAAGTACGGATAACAGTTTTAAGAGGCGACAACGAACCGGGAAAAGTGTACCGGGCCAGGGCGGAGATAGAAAATGCCCTACCACTAATCAGACATGTGTAAAATCAAATGTATTGCCACTGTCAGAAATTAGTTACAACAAAACTCCGCAAGATGGCGGCATCTCATTTACTTTTGTTTTGGCTATAAATTAGATTTCAAAACATATCTCTTGTTGCCTTACATTGTTGGTACACTCTGGACTGCAGATGCCGACGGTCCTGTACTGTCGTTGTTTGGGAGGTATCACGTGTAGAGCAGAGACTCCGATGCCGGCGCCCAGTAGGGCCGCGTCGTGGTCCCGTAGCGCGGGCGTGTAGTGGATACGAATACCGGAACTGTCTAGAACTGTTGAACAAAAAAATATGTTTATACAACATTTCTCTTCAATAAAATAGATGGGAGACTGAGATCACCAATCCGCCTGCCAGGCACTATGATTATGACGAATCGACTCATTAAAAGTCCAACATAGAGATCTGTGATAGATTTTTGGACTGAACATTAGACATATTCAGCTGACTATGGGATGGGTACACGCCCGGACCGGCCCCAGGGAAGATCACATGCCCGTTGGGCCGGTCCCCCAGTAGGCCGGTAGGCTGGTCGGTCGCCGTGTCATGGCGCGGTCTAGGCCGATGAATCAGACATCACCTTTGTTCGATCGTGTATAGAGAACCTCTGTCACCTTTGGCTTAGCTCTGTTATGTACCAATATACCGGTTCGGTGCCCTGAACTAGCAAGACGTCTAGCAAAGAATCTCCAAAGGCTTGAACACAGACGAAAAGCTTTCCTTTTTATATCTATCTCCAAAGGATGCATCATGTGGATTCCACCATCAATTTCCATTACATTAAAAAAATTCTAAGTGTTTTTTTTTTGAAATTGGTAGCGAAATGGCGATTCTCTCCCGGGCCGATTTTAGGTCGCAGTCCGGCCCTGGATGGGTATTATAAAATGAACTAAATAGATTCTTTTAGATAAATGTTGTTACACAGTCGATGATTTGTAATGTTTTTAACATGTCATCAATTTTAATATATATTTTCCTTATGTAAGTTATATGTAGTATTTAATTTAGTTGTAAATTATGTATTCAAACACAATCTGTAATTGATTATGAATAAATGAATACCTTCCTCACACAAGAATTATTGTATCCGTCAAATGCGACCGTATTTAAACAAATGTGTGACTTTTATAAAATTTTATAAAAATTCGCTCGATATGAAACGTTTTTCACAGGCTAACTATGTGAAAAACATGATGTATAAATTGACATTATTATATTAGAATCTTACCTTCGTGTAGCGCCTGGTTGTCGTAATGAACCTCAAGCATGTAGTATAAGACTCCAGACTTCTCGCCTAGCGGTATGCCGACGCTTTCTGGCAGGAATTCCCCTGTAAACGGCGGGATAAATGGAAATTAGATTCTTGAAAGATATTGAGGCAAAAAGAGTTCGGCATTTTTTTACAGTAATTTACAGCATTTTTGGGCTCATGACATAATATATATTCTGAACAATAAATGTGTTTTAAAAATCTAATTCTAAAAATATATGGAGAGACTAAACAAATATAGTAGTGGAAAGTTAATAATGTAGCTCATGCTTCTCAAATATCAAACGTTTACGAGAAAGTTTTGAATCCAAAAATCGGTACTGAATTTTTACGAATTTAAAAAATGTAACACTGTATCCGAAGTTTTCTATTATGTAAATAACATAGATACTAATCATTTCTTTAAATTGAATAAAATGCAGGTGTACCAAAACGTATTTTTTATCGTTTTTAAGGAAATGGGCGCTGCCGTAGTCGATAGTCATAATTACTGATACCATTAATTTGCCGAAAATAATAAATAAATAAACAAATACTTTGTCATTGCCCAGGCAATATGCACAAATTATTGGCAACCAAATTAAATTCAAAATTTGCACATTTAAGTTTTACCTTTCGATCCCATGGCCCAAGCTGCAATAGGTGTCACGCAGGACGCCCATTCACTAGGGCGATTCGGACCAAAATAGCCATCTCCCTCGGCCCATTCGTTCCAAGTGTGCCTATCGGGGTCTTCGGCACATTCATACAGCACCATATGATGTACTGGGGAAAGGCTGTTTTTTTCGAGCACGGGTCTTCCGTTCCTGATCGGTCTACTGTCGATTAGGGGCTGATATCCAACGATGTGGTGTTTTCTAGGTAATTCTGGAGCCTTGAAGATCTTACACCAGAATAAAGTTGCCATGTCGTGGGGTATGGTGAGCTGGAATTTATTAACGATAAATTTAATTATAAAAGCACTGATAAGTCTGACATTGTACCATAATAATTGGTTTGATTGCGCCGAAAGGAGTTTATTTTGAATATAATCCCATCAAAAACATAAATGTGAAATGAGAGCCAAGATCAATATTATGAAGTTGTCGACTTAGCCGACGAAAGACTTGAGATCTATGTTAGTGCTAGGTTCTGTGTATAATCGTACAATTTTAGGTTCAAGAACATGCAACATTGTAAAATAAATGTACACTCGAGTACAAAACTATGTATCCACTTTTGTACTCGAGTGTACAATTTCTCGTTTCTTGGTACTACCACAATATTTTCTACTTGGCTAGTTTTTACCAACATTACCCATAAAATCTTAGAAGTTGTTACCAACAAACATCAAAGCTCTCTCACTCCATCATAAATCAAATCAGCAATGAAAGCCTAAGAACTTGAAATTTTCAGGTCAGGCAGATTTTCTATATGACGTTATATACTAGTACATTATTAAAACTTATGTTGTTTTAAATTCAATCAGTAAGGAGTAGGTGTTTGCGGGCAAAAAAACTGGCATAAGGTGATATTTCAGCGAACACTTCAAGTGCTTTGAGCTACGCGTTGACATGTAATTTGGCGAGTCAGTAAGCTGGGAAGCTTTTTAGAGATTCGTGTCCAAAGCCCAATAGAACACATTTTTAGAACGTATCCGACCGTCCGTCTGTCACAAGGCTGTATATTTTGAACCGTAATGTGGTAGAATCATGAAATTTTCTCAGAGTGTGTATTAAGACACAAGAAATAAATGAAAAGCAACAGTTAAAATTTTAAGTTTATGTAGTTTATTTATAACATACTCGTACACTACAAAACTCGTAGATTTTTTCGGCGTTTTTTGTTTGATCGTGTGTTATACATATTGTACGTTACGATTCCGACTCGCACTTGGCAGTGTTAAGATATATATATATATATTGTCTTCTATTTAAGGCAATATATATGTATTGGCGCGGTCATGAAGTGACCGATCATTTCATGAACTAGTACACTGCGATATGGCCAACTAAACGCACTGCTACCTAACGATACGGCCTCACATGAATCATCATCATCAACAGCCTATATATGTCCCCACTGGAGGGGCGCAGGCCTACTCTCCTACAGAGAGTGTATGGGCCATAGTCCACCACGCGGGCCCAGTGCGGATCGGCGGACTTCACATGCCTGTTCAAGACATGCAGGTTTCCTCACGATGTTTTCCTTCACCGTTAAGCAATCGGATAATGTACTTGAATTGAAAAACAACTCATAGGTTGGCAACACGGCTGGATTCGAACCCGGTTCCCTCAGATTGAGAGTCCGCGCCTTATCCACTGCGCCACCGACGCTTCTCTTTTCTTCTTCTCACATGAATAATAATAGGTTATACATGCTAACATTGTCAAAATGAAAACCATATTCCCATTTGCCAAGGTTGTGTTCAAAGCATCACTCTCGCCCGTATTACTACGAGTAGCTGTTACTAGCATCAGTGAGCCGTGACATGGTTTATTGGTCTTGGCATCACGCCTGTCACCTTGCCATACGTTACTCTACTGGCATTTACTGCTTAGATATGGTAATTAGACTGTATTGATCCGCTTAGGAGAAATGACTTGTGAAACCATAACACATGATCAGTATTATGGCTGTTTATCGGTTGTATATTTATGGAAATGATCGCCAGTGTCCGCGTGGTTTGACCTAGAATCGAAGGTATTTTTAAAATCATCTACGTAGCGTAGCGTACATAGTTTAATGAGGCGTTCGATAAACTTTTGATAAACAAACAGCTTTGTTTTATATCTTTATCTTGTTGTTTAAATAAATATTCAAGTGCCGTCTAAAATCAATCTACATTTTATATGTCTTCTTTTAACAGTAATTTCGGTAAGTTTCGTTAGTAATTCATCAATCGTAAAAAGTCGACACTTTACAACAATTACACCTGTAAGTTCCCATACCAACCGTCCCAATCAACGTCGACGAACTAAGGTCACCGACATAGCTCGACGAGTCAGTGAGCTGAAGTGGCAATGGGCAGGCCACATCGCTCTAAGAACCGATAACCGGTGGGGAGTAAAGGTTCTCGAGTGGCGACCACGTACCGGGAAACGTCTACCAGAAAGTCCCCCTACTAGGTGGAACGATGACCTGGTGAGAGTCGCGGAGAGTCGCTGGATGCAGGTGTCTCGGGACCGGTCAATGTGGCGTACCATGAAGAAGGCCTATGTCCAGCAGTGGACGTTTCCTGGCTGATGATGATGATACGATATTATGTTATAATATTTGTCATTTTGTGAGATGTAACACATATTTATTGCAGATGGTGCATAAAACATTACTTAAAAGAACCTAAGAATTCGGTCAATCTGATGCCAATGACAATGGCAGTAATGTCAATGATATGGAGCTTTGGATCAGAACAAACTCGACTGAGGATCAGAGCTTGCCCCTCAGGAGGTCGCACACATTTCAAAACACTTACATTGTTAAGTCTTACATCCCAATGCCACAAAGGTATCGTGTCTGGCTTGGCAACAGGCAGCAGCAGCCTCAACGGCCTCGATCCACTGTTGACGTGCTTGGGTAGCTCTCCATCTGAACCCTCAGGTCCCAGGGACCAGAGAACTTGAGTCGTATCCTCCTGGAAATAGGAAATAAATTACTGGTTACGGAAGAACTTACAATATGGTTTTTATGTATAGCAAAAAGTATCACATGTCCATCTGAATCCCAATGGCTACATGCGTGCCAAATTTCATCAAGATTGCTTCAGCTGTTCAGTAAAACGCAACAAATGAACAGAGATACAGAGTTATGTTTGCATTTATGATAACTTGCTACGATGTCGTATTGATTCATTGATTGCTAGAGAAACCTAGCAATCAATAGCCTAAACAAAATCAATTTACCTATAAGTACTGTAGCCACCCACAAGTAAAATATGTTCCCGCGCGCAATCATCTCGATTGCCAATCAGTACTGTCACTTTCTCCATTCCCATTTCAGCTGTGAGTTGACGTGAATAGGACATGATCCCGTCCCACGCAACTTAGAGAATTAATTGCGACAAACTCCATTGATTACCAGCGATTTAATGAAATGCCGTCATTATTTTCTCGAGAGGTTAGCTCAGGGCGCAGACTGATATCTTCCAAGGTGTTTATCGAAAGAATGGTTACGGGAGTGCAACATTGGTCAGTGGAGTGCACGTCAGCACGCCACCCAATGCTAAGAGTAAATGGAATTACTGTGTGAAGTATATTTTATTATAGAAGATAGTACAAAGCTCGAGCACTAACTGATGTTAATTGACGACATGGTTGACGATATTATATTACGTTGGATAACAACGTGCATTTACTCTTCGTTTGCAGACTCCCAATTTGTACTCTTTAGGGAATTCGGAAATTGGTATATCGACAAATTAGCTGTACTCGTATGTACGGATTATACAAGTGGAAGCGAAAAGCTTCGCGAGAGCTATGGGAATTTCTGTGTAGGGTGGAGGTCTGCCATCCTTCTATTTGGCCCGTATTCAAATCTCGAAGGGGGATTCAATATAAGCTTACACTTCAAAATGTATCCTGTACAGGCAACTTGTTGTCTAGTTTCAGGCTTTGTAACTTCGCAATGAGGAACGCGTAATAAATATTTTCCGTCACTTAATTATTATTAATACTAATTATAGTTTATACTCAACAATTCACGGATCAAATGTTTTAAGAAACTAAATGATTTTAATAATAATATTCTCATGCATTAGTACAGTATTCGCTGTAAGCTTCTACATACTCATTTTACATACTGTGCCCCTATCGTACAATATTTGGTCGTAAAATGAGATGAATTAAGGACCAAATATGATGGATTGCCGATGATGGATTACTGCATACTTTCGTAAGTATATCTTCGGTACAGTCAGCTAAAATGCAAATGTGGTAATATTTGCGTTAGTAGAATGTCGATACCTAAGTATAACTAAATCTGCTGTTTGATTATTAGTTGTCGTGTTTATGGTTCTGAATGTAGTCAAAGGATCTAGTCGGAGGTCTATCGTTAAGGCAACTCCGTCTGCAAATCTGTCTGTCAGAGGCTTCGAACTCCTAAACAGAAATAGATACAGGCCCAACGTATTAAATTTTGTCGAAAATTAAATGATATTATATTTCAAGAGAGCGCCCATACATGAAAAGAGGGGGTATTAAATTGAAAAATGAATTATCTCGGCTTGGTTACTTACGATAATTAAATAAATAAAATTTAATATTATTAATGAATCGTGTAAATTCGCAGATTTTAAAGATATTTTGTAGATGTGGTAGATTTAAAAAATGAAGCTGTGATTTTCACAGTTTATGACTCATGCCTTTGACTCGCAACAAACTTTAAACCATTGTAAAATAAAAGTAATAAGTTCAATTTATTTATATTTGGGAAACCCTCCATTTATGAGTACGCCTAACTAATTGTTTTACCAGTGACGTACGTTACAAAAACGCATATATTGAAGTTTTGTCTCATACAGTACAATAAACGAATATAAATTAAAACACTGAAAAGACCCACCTCCAAAAATTGACTCGTTTGTTTTTCCAAGCAATTTCTCTCTCTAATATTATCCGTGTACATCTAGGAGGTTACTGTAAATGTAAACTTCATATGAACAATGACTTTTATCTAAAAACACGAGCATAGATAAAACCACGGACTGTGACCCCGGCAAGGTCGCAAGGACATCCAATGTCATCCGTCTGAACTCAGTACATCTGACTCTGAGCGCTATGTGTAAAAGCTCTTTGAACAAGTGAATAGTTTATAAAGTTTATAGGGATATGCGAATACCAAAAGTAATTTACTTAAGCTTAAAGTAATTTATCTTTTAAATAAGTTATGTCTAAAAGATATATAGTTTCAATCGGGATCTGGCAGATCGGATAAAAATAGCTTACTCGTATTGCCTATTCCACCCCTTTAACTAACCCCATACCAAAATCTGGTCATTCTGAGACTCGGGTACGCCGTGGGGAAGGACAAACAAACAATATACAATAGGAAATAAACAGTTTTGCCACGCTCAGATACTCTCATTCTAAATGTACAAATGTTTGGTACCTATTATCATTCCCCGAATAACCGATTCGTAAAAAGTGGTATTCGTTGCGTCACTAGAAATGTCATTGTTTTTAAGAAACTCAACATATATATTTTAAATACATAGTGTAAAAATAGCTATGTATATCAATTTGTCATCCATTTGTAACCACTTAATAACTAATACTTCAAGAGCTGTTAAAGAATCAATTCAACAACCCAATTATTGGTGACACTGACACAAGTATTGTATTGGATCGGATTTAAGGTTGTGTGCAGACATTTAGACCACAATTCAGCTATAAAATTGCAGTTGGCTTATATTTTACATTCAATGTGATAATGCAATGCTTTGGGTGATGTATGCAAGCTGTTTAAAGTCGGACCGCAGGCTGCATTAGAACTCCAATAGAACTGCAGTCTCTGTAACAGTTGGTGTCAGTGGTCCAAGGTTCGAGTCACACCGGGGAGTACTATGTGCGGCTAGCTACCACCATGTTATTTAAGCCATGTGCCGCCAAACAGCACTGTTAATAGCTCTGTTGTGTTCTAGTATGAAAAATAGCAGAATCATGAGAGAGAGAGAGAGAGAGAGAGAGAAAGATGAGATTAAGTGAAAGTGCAAATCCAGGTACACATAAAAAAGCAGCTGCCGCCCACACCCTTCCGGCTCCATGGTCTCTTACTGCCATAATGCAGTCGGTTTAAACGCTTGCAAACCGAATCCAAGCTGCAATTTTGCAGCTGGCTTGCCGTCCGAATGCAGACAGTCTGCACACACCTTTACGTACCGAATGTCAGCCACTGTGAGTGAAAATCAGATTTCAACACAATGCAGGTTCGTGCAGTGGAACTGAACATCTGCTTCGGATGCTAATATGCTTATCTGTTGTATTTAGCATTTAAATATCATCGATGGCAAAAGGTATTTCGTATTGAGTTTCTGAAGTTTCTCCAAGCGGGGAGTTCTTGTCTCTGGGATATTTAAGTTAGGATTATGATTACACTTCCTTTTGAACATTTGCGATGATCACCACACTTGGCAGGTGGATTCGTGACCACAGCAGTGTGTTACCACATAGGAAGATACTGCTGCCCATCTCATTTCCTCATACACTTACTTATGTAGGCACAGGGCAAATATTTGTAGATGAATATGATGTACTCGTACCTTGAAATTTTAGGTCGTTGATAATGAAAAACCTTCGTACTTGTTCGAGAAGGTCACATTTCGAGAAATTACATACGATCCGCTGCCCGCCTAGAATATCCACGGCACTGTACGTCTGCTATTCGTGGCAGCTTTCGGTATGTTGCCACAAAGTGATGGAATAATTTATCACCTCCAATCCGTAAATCACAATCTATTTAGAAAACACTTACTCGAGGCACTAAAAGCTTTTCCGAGGGCAATTGTGCTGAGTCAGTAAGTCAGTCACTAATTGAAATGATTAATTACACAATATGCTTTATGTCTATTTTTTATATAAAAAAATTATTGCTATTTTTGTAGAGATATGAAAAATAGTTTTGCACCTACTTCATCAGTCATCATTAAAATTAATATAATAATCTCATTTTTGATTATCTGTGTGTGTTCTTCACACTCATCAAAACAATCAACGGCAAAACCAATCGTGATACAAATTTACATGAACATAGCCTGTGGCAAGGGAAAGGACATAGGGAAATTTTTATCACGGTCAATTCAGTGGTTCCCCTAGGATAATTTATGGAGTCCATGCAAATGAAGTCATTGGCAAAAATACTTGTAATAAATAAAAGTGGTTACAACTCACCCCTATAACAAAGTCCTGTCTATCGCACGTGTCTAGCTGTCTCCTGAACTCCACGGTGGTGTGAGTCTTGTTCTGGTATCCTGATATCAGCTCGTAGTTCTGGACTTCATCAGCCACCGCTCTGTCGTCGAAGGGCAGACCGTGGCAATCCTGGAAATCAAGACATCATTAGATATCAACTGACAGAGAGACAGCAGGATTTTAAGACGTGTCGAGCAGTTCGTTCGTTGGGGTCGGATTTTATTACGCCGATGGGGAACAAGAGTTCTTGACGTACCGGGAAATGTGTACCGGGCCGTCCCCCTACTAGACAACCCGCAGAAACACTCTCTGTATATTTACCGCAAATTGATAGCAAGAAAATATAGACAGGAGTAAAAATACATTGTGACAAATAACATCAAAAAGATTTATAGAGCTTTGATCAAGAAAGAAACTCACAAATGAAGCGATACACCCAAGGGGCTTCGTAAAGACCTCAATAGATCGCACGTAACAAAGGTTTTCTTTGGATACCTTTGCTGATCAATTTTAAGGGAGAACACACCTTTTGTGACAGTTTCGCCTATTGTCCTAAATCAATGGAAATATCTCAGGAAGTATTCAAAAGTTGAACGTTTAATTGTTGAGTGTCATACAAAAATTGAGCATTTTCGGCTTATAAAATATGTATGTGCTAGGATAATGCTAACTATGAATATCTTTAAAACGGCCTTAAACACTATATGATACTGAGTAGTCTTGTTTTCTAACATTCTCAGATTTTAAAAGGCTAATGTTATTTGCTATGTAATTTTTTTTCTGGTAGATAATTATGCCGAAGTCATTGATAAACAAAAAATCGATTCTGATACGCAGTCATCATTCGGTAAGCGTACACCTGTTCCATTGTACCGCACAATGACCGGTGCAAGGGGTGCCCTACAATCTTTATCAAGCCGTTGGTCCGGAGTTTACATATTTCACTATAAACATGATTTTCTTCTTCAAACGAAAACTTCAAAAGCGCACACCCAGTGTATTTCTCTCTGGCACAGTGCATTAAGAGGCTATGTTGGTAAGACCACGTGGTCGGTTTCAACGTTGCATTGTTTTGTAGCTGTCCCTCTCCGAGCCCTATCCTACCCGAGCGCGTACGGTGAGACAGCATACATTACGCGATGTTATCCACCCGTTATTTGGATGTTTCGTAGTGCAGGGATCATTTGAAGGATACAGTATATTATGTTAACCATTTTTTTAATACAGTATACTAATGAAATTTCAGATGTCGGTGGTTTTCAAAATTGTTCTAAATTGATTCATACTCTTGTAAATCAGGTTCAAAGTTGGGGCTTTTTATTACCGAAAAATACAATACTTTGACGCCATGTAACTCTGGAAGTATATATTTAAACGAAAATCTGACTAACCACCGACACAGATATTTGTTTCTAGATTGGGTCTTGAAAATTTCATAGATTTTCATAGCTTAATACTCAAAATATGACTGGACTACGTTTGTATGGGCGCTTTGACAACAGCATACCCTCTTAATTTCGGGCACATTGCATTTTCACAGCTATAACTTTTGAATAGGATCAAATACGTGCGTTTATGGTTTGCTTATGCACGTTGCCACACATTGTCATTCAAAGTAAAGGTATGTACAGAGCTGGGACAAAAGATGGAACCGCAAAGGTTACCAAGTCAAAGGAAACAGCAGATGATCGAACTCAGAAATAGACTGACAGATGTCTCGCTCGCAGGAGGTGCTCAATAAAGATAAATAATAATACTTTAACGCGTTATTTTGTCGTTTTTTTCGCCGGCAGATGTCGCAAGCACGAGCCGCGTGGTGAAGCACCTGGCCTCTTATAATGATAGGCTCGTTTAGCCAAATGTCATGCGAGGCATCTTGTGATATGAGTCTGTTATCTCTTCACAAGTGACCGTGCGCCTCCCCATCGACACGGTGAGTGGCCTTTCCATAGGCTATTTAATATAATCACCACGCCCGTAAGACCTACAGGTAGTCTCAGAATTAAATCGTCTGTTCTCTAAGGTGTGAGGCGCTGTTGGCTAAAACACGAGTTTTAAAATTAGTTTACCTGCAGACGCATTACAATTTAAGTAAGTCACATTTCCTAGCTCATTTAGATTTAAGTAAAAAAATTGTACATTTTCTTGAGTAAATGAATTATTATTCTTAAATACAATAAGTGTTGAATGTATACTTGAATTTTAACTTATTCTCCTTTTACGACACCCACGAGTAGATGTACAAAGGCCAAATCTGACGGACTGTTACCTGCATACGTCTTTTAACAATGTGTATTCTAAGTTGCATGGGTATAAGAAACAAGTTTGTCTTTTGAGATAAATACATTAAAAAATGACACAGAGTGTGCTGTTGGGATAGAAACTAAGTCGGCCAAAGGCATTGTAAAGGCATGGAAACAATACACCGTTCATGTCATACTGGGTCATTTTCATCAATTGACAATCAATACTAACATTGATAAACATATTTAGCTTACAAGTAAATATAGAATGTAACAGAAACGTGTAAAATATTCAAAATATTCAAGGAAGGAAATGTACGTAATAAATACTAGAAGTTTACACATTAATTGTCATGGCACAAAAAAAGCTACATGTTTAAATTGCGAACTTCCATGCAAATGAACGTGACACGAATTTAGGAGTGGACAATCTAGTTTTCAATTAACAAAGAATTTTCGAAGGAAGTACTAAAGGAGGTACTTAAATTCAAGCGAATACATCAGAAGCGAAACTGGTTTTCGTATGAATACCTATAACGAATTATAAAGGTGATTAAAAAGAGGTATTTTGTCAAGCGTGGGAAACCCGTGTGTGAATGGAATCACTGAGCCAATCAATACGGAATCACGAGTTTTCTCTAAATAAACACGTAAACGTTTGATGTTATCGACATAGTCCTCTAAATCAGTTGACACTGATTTCTATAAAACTTGACATTACACAACAAGACTAGCTAACATCACAATGAATGGAATCGGGTTTTAGCTTTTCTTTTCTATCCATCGCATTTAGAGCTCTGGATATTTCAATTATTGCAAATTTGTTTTATCTATACAATATTTCGGCAAGGATATACTCAATCGCAAATAACACTCCTAATTATCAAGATTTCAATAAAATTTAAAAATATCTAGATAAGAATCTAGAAAAATTAACAAGGTAATTTTTATATAAACTCTGTTGGCAGCATTTTCTCAGAGAAAAACACTAGAAAGCAATGATTAAAAGTAGTATAATGCTAGAAGAGTTAGTACCTAATGTATATCCGAATCAGGGATTTTAGAGAAGAGTGCAAAGTTTACGAATGAGATAATAATAAAGATATGTGTGGGTGTGCCGCCACACTTGACTGTACTTAGGAATTTATTTATGAAGCGAGCACCGACCTAGAACTTGAACTAAAAGTTATTATGAGTCTTGTACCACGTAAATGTGATGGGAGAATGTCGGCTGGCTGACTATCAAACGAGCATTGCGTAAGAACTATTCTATTGTGCAATTTTATACGAGGTGCAGGCGGAAACATTAAAATTCTTCCCCCGTTCACACAAAAGAATAAGTTTTGAGAATCGACCTGATGGTTCGCGCATGAGAATATTGAGAACAACACAATGCAATGGCAACAGACGACGTCAGTTCGCAAAACCATTTTCATGTACGTTTTAGAATCACCTTTTGGTACAAAGCCGTGCGTAGTTGAACACCTGAGTGGAATGGTATGCATTTTGATGTGCAATGCGATCGAATTGCGACGTAACGATCTTAATCTTTGTGGGAACATATTGTTGTCAAATATTGTGTATTCGTTTTGCTTTTTTCAAAAATTCATCTCGATTCAATTGAAACTAGATACATACAAGTGAATGCGTTCAAAAATAACTAGAAACTGACTTCAATTGCCCTTACAGTCTACTTTTACTATGGCAAATTTAAGATTTAAATCGTTTTCTCATGGATGCCGTTGTCAGAACTGGACCAAATTGAAATGGGACCACACGGGAAGCACCACCTTTCAAATAGAAAAGAATCACCCCAATTGGTTCACCCAGTCAAAAGTTATGAGATAACAAACATTTTAAAAAACATACCCGTCGAATTGATACTCCTCCTTTTTTAAGTCGGTTAAAAATTGAATGACTTTGTAACATAACTTGTTATACATACGAATACGAATTACGTGTAGAGAGTCCATTAAACTGAACCCTTCAGGACAAAATCTTCAACAGAAACATAAGGCCAGTAAAATGGATGAATATATAATGGAACCTTTGGACGCAGTTAACCCGAAAATGCAAATTCCAAGACGTTCCTGACATCGACATATATCCTGACGTTCTCAAGACTCCGACGATCCTTCGTGTTACCGTTGACCTTTTAAAGCCCCAGACACGTCATCTTTGTCCTGTCTCGCTTACGTTCTCGTTACGTCTCGATTAAAATAATGGTAGAAAATGGAGCATAAACATTTTTGACAACTCAAAGACATTGACTTCATAATTTTGGTGTGAAAATATTTAAACTATACATATATTCTGATATCTGTCGAGCGAATTTATGCTTCACTCTGTTCCACGCCAAAACTATGTATTTCTTTACTGCAAAAGTGCAAAACACCGTGCTTATGAAAATGTTTACATTATCTACCAACATTAAATAAACTAACAAGGCTGGACATAACCGTTACTGCCTCAAACGCAGGAGGTACTCGAACATATAAATTTAAACGAGGACCCGGAAAGTATTCTATGCCGGAACTCTCGGTGTCATTTTAATGACTGTATTTGAAACAGTCGTAGTAAAATTATATGTGCTGGATAGACCCATTCATTTACCTGCTATTCTAGAATCATAACAATGTAGCAGTAAATATTTTTGATTCTTAATTTAAAAAATATATTTTAAAACTATTTGTAGAAACATTTATTTGACTAACCAAACTCAAGGATTTAATTCGCAGTTGGTCGATAATTTAGGGTAGGTGCTAGCCACCTACTTTTTGAACACATTCAGGCTTACGCTAAAGCGTGTCCGTGGTTTTTTACGTAACTTAAAGGGCGTACAGAGGGTTGTCGCTTTATCGCTATCACGAGGATAACCCCCTTAAATCGAGAGCGAAATGTTCTTGCGGTGCCGAAGTTAAGATTTGAACGAGCAGATAAACGTAATGGAAAAGAAATTTGTTTAAGATATCGCTAGAATAACGGGAAAAGAAAGACTTTCGCTGCCAAATTACTTGCGGCGATAAGAGCGACGAAACGTAATTTTCTAAAGTCATTTTGCGTGTTTTGTTTATTTTCAATTTTTCTGGTAAAATACACGACGGAAGCTCGGCTAACTTAGACCAAAATTAAATGGGTACCCATTTAACTTTTTCCATTTGGGGTTTACTGTAATTAAAAATCTACATATATAGAGCTAAGATAAACTTAATTATGACATAAATTTATTTATCTAGGATAGTTAGGAAAAATTCTCTCAAAAATGTTTAAAAAGATTAATTCACTGCACGCCGAAAATTAGTAACAAGCCATTGTCAATTTAGGTCCGTCAATTAATACTGAACGCGACTGGCAAGTCAATGAACACGTCATTGTTGTGACCACAATCACAATTGAACGGGGATCGAGGCGACGTGGCGGCTTGGATCCTACAATTTTCAACAAACCGAATCATACATAATTTTCAAAAGAATTATGTTTGGAAAAGATTGTGTTTGTGTGTCGTCAGTAATTATCCCACGGGAACTACTTGCGCGATCAGAATAAAAAGTACGTAAATTCTTATTAAAATAATCAAGTCATTCTGACTCTCCGTTACGGGGTAAAGAAAGAACAAACAAACAAACCCACTTTTTTCACTTATAATATTAGGATATTACAATAAATTCTCCCGTACTAGTAATCTAATCGCTTCCGGGACTACACAGTTGGACTCTGGAGGAATTCGAATTTTGGAGGTCCCCGTTTCGATTGCCGATACTTATAATGGGTCTCAGTTTGGTTGGTGGTGGGGAATATTTATGTCCGCCTGGTACGAAGGGTAGCAAAGCCAGCGCCTCATTTGGTTAAGATTTAAGGGTGGCTACGCCTTTTATCCAACAGCCTTATCGTCACTTATAACATTAGGTGATATACAAGCAAAGTGCAAACCCATTCATCATTATCAGCCGGGAAACGACACCTGCTGGATATAGTCCTCCCCTTGGTACGCCATCGTAACCCGATCGGGCCGTCCCCCTACTAGATTGACCAACGACCTGGTAAAAATCGCGTGAAGTCGTTGGGTGGATGCAAACCTATACACAGAAAAAAACTGTTATCAACCTTAGCCCAACATAAGATAATGTGGTTAATTAAATTCAAAACACGGGCGTTGAGTAACACTGGCACTCGGTGCAAGGTGCATGCGGACAGACACACCTGCACTTAAATATAAATGTAGATAAAGCGATAAAGGACTGTCTGGCTGACTCTCACCTTCAAACATCAAGAAGGAGACAAGAAGATATGGGTTCAATTACACAACCCTTAACACTAAACTATTCTTAGCTGATTGATCAGTAACATGTACACGAGTCTTACAATGAATATGTTATAATATGGTCTTGGCTTTATTTACATTCCAAACAGTAATGTAACATGTTCTAGGGAACGACTATGACTTCACTCACACCAAATTTGAATTGAAAATACCCAAAACTCAATATTCATGTAACGTAACCCCCATAACGGTGTGATATACGCTGCATGAAGATAGAACTACTACTGAATTCATTTAAAATGCTGCAGCGCTTTAGGAATTTTAAGTATGACGAACGAAATACGTGATAAAGGGTGCTTGTTGAACTATTAAAATGGTTAAAAAGTTCGATCCAACATTTTAATCATGGACGAGTATACCGTGTACTTTTAATAAGACTGCCATCCAGAAGACAGAACCATCTACCAGTGTAACAAGAACATCTTAATGCGATCGACAATCGCTAGCCAAGCATTGTACTAGCAAATCCTTTCGCGGAAAACTCTACGCAGCTAGATTAATGATAGATGTGTTTTGAAAAATAATTTGGAGTATGGAAGATAACTTATCATGGTCCCTTGCAATACCTACCTCTAAAAAATAGGTGATAGCGATAACATTAAAAAATAAATACGTTTTGTGTATAATAAATCAACACCAAGCCCTTGAAAATAAATAGCTTGAGATAGAAACTTGAAATTGAGAATATCTATCCTTATAATGTCGAATTTAGAGTACAAAAGGGAGAATAGCAAGCTAGACCCATAAAATTTGATACTTCGATTCATTTCATGATTTAGAGGACGAATGATAAATAAATTTTCAGACAAACAGGAAATCAATTTCTAATCCGATAATTTAAGGTCATAAATCAAATGTAAGCTTCACATCATAAAAGTATCTAAAACACGGCTCTGTCAGGACTAGACAAAGAAAACAAATAAACAACGTGAGCAAAACAAATGATAATACTTTAATCAGATCTTCCAACAAGCGACGGTGAACGGACCTAAAGCCGAAAACAAAGTACCAAAAGGGCAAAGTGTCACAAAAACTATCAGAAAAAGATGTAAAGAAGTTTAAAACTTTAGCAATAGCCATTTAGAAGGCAGTAAAGTTAACCTTTTTTATGCTCACCCAGCTTTATAGGAAAAAGGAGGCCATAAAAGTACTCGATACATAATTTTGCAGGGCTTTATAGAGACCGCACGCTGCTATTTTGTACATTAGTGGAATAAAACAGCTTTCTATTATAAGAGGAAAATCAACGATGTAAATATACACATATATAGTACCCAAAATCAAGTGTTAGATTCTAGTAAAGCCTAAAAGGCCTAGAAGGCGTCGGTGGCGCAATGGATAAGGCGCGGACTCTCAATCTGAGGGTACCGGGTTCGAATCCAGCCGTGTACCTATGAATTGTTTTTCAATTCAAGTACATTATCCGATTGCTTAACGGTGAAGGAAAACATCGTGAGGAAACCTGCATGTCTTGAACAGGCATGTGAAGTCCGCCGATCCGCACTGGGCCCGCGTGGTGGACTATGGCCCATACACTCTCTGTAGGAGAGTAGGCCTGAGCCCCTCCAGTGGGGACATATATAGGCTGTTGATGAGAGCCTAAAAAGAGATTATAGTAAATTATTCTGATTGCAGTAGAGTTATGCACGCGTAAAGTAAATAAATAATCTAGGAGGATAAGGAACATGTTAAAAGATAGTAATTTGTAATTTGGATAGGATTAATTCCATACTTTAGCATATAGCTGAAGCTGAAAAATATAAATCGAGAATATTCAAACGGAGAGTAAATGTGCCACTTCTAGACCAATGCGAGCGTTTATCTTCTCTACTGATATCAAAATACAAAATTGTGTTTGTTTGTTTGTTCTTATTTTATGCGGTAGCAGTGAGTCAGATTTTTGTCATATAATAGTTTCTCAAGTACGCGCGGACGAAGTTGCGACCGAAAGCTAGTATTTTATACAATACGTTTAAAAGATTATGAATTTGTAAAAATATGTTAAATTATATTTTGCTATATGCAAAGGTTTGGACCATTGTATTAAAAAAAACGAAGGAAGTAAAACTGAAAACACCTCTAATATTCTTTTATTTCGATTAGATATTTGGGAATTTGGATGTTCGAAGCCTATAAATTTGATTTATGGCAGCTATAAAAGTGAAATTAATATAAAATATTTAATATCAGGTACCAAAGCGTCGAAGCTTTCAATACCCTTTAAATATAGGCTATAAAGGAATTTGGTATGACGAATAATGACGAATGGCATCACAGGAATCCAGAGCCAAACGTGAAGATTGAAGGAGATCCAAAACTTGATTACGCCCGTGGGGCGAACGAAATTAGATATGACTATCGAAGAACTATTGATTACAAAAAAGGATCGATTTAAGATTGGTTTTACTTCCTGCCTCTAATCGAATTTGGATGTTTAACGTGTCGGCTACGTGGCTGTTTCTTAGCTATTGTTTGCGAACAATAAAACGAAGGATACACTTCAGATTAGGATTAAATAGAAGATACTGGCCCTTTGTGGCTTTAATATAGCACTACATTGCTATAAATATACCCGAAATTGTTAAGAATCTCTTAATGAAAACCTTTAATGGCTATTCAATTTGACATAATATTTCAATCAAATACGATGCGGCATCCAAAGAATGGTTGCTGTCTCTTTCTGGTAAAGTTTGAATTTCCTCCTTCCTAAATTCCCTGCCTCACTGTCATTTTGAAGTTTAACAGTTGGCTAGTAACAAAATCATACTTGCAAAGATATATATTATACATGTGGTAGTGGTACACATATTCTTAACACTCCTTCTTTGCTCTTGGGAAATAAACAGATTAAGATATGTGACAGTTCTGTTCAAATTTAATAGTGTCTAGTCTAAATTGGACAGTGAAATTACACTAAAAAGTTAGGTATGTCTGACGCATTATCGCGTAACCCTACTATCGCCCCTTACAATTGCCATTAAAAAATTCGTCAAATATCAACTATGGAGTCATCAAACTAAAAACCCTGTTCATTTAGGCCTCAACTGGAATTACAAACGGGTGACACGCCCAGGTAGCAATAATTTGTCGCTTTACTATCTAACACATTACACATATTGATCAGGGGCCATGCGGAACTTTGAGCGTTATGCGGTGTGACCGGAATCATGAGACCTTCACATGGGGTTTAAGATGGCTATTTGCGGACAATAATGGGTTTGAGGCTAGCCGATTAGCGACCTATAGCTTGTATCTTAAGTGGCTTTTCTCCCTACAGCAACGATCCAATGATAGTTATCTGTGAGATGGCCAATAAATATTATAACACATTCGTGTCCCACATCTTCTAAGGGCCTAAATAGTGCCAAAGAAAACAAAACATACCCCTGTTGTTGGTTGACTTTTAAAACTAAGTCCATAATACTAAGTCCACTGAATCGTACCTCAAAAGGTGTCATGATAATGTCCGTGAAAACTGACGCACTTAAACCCGAGTTTATGGAAATAATAAAAGGCATGAATTTATGTATTAGAATAAGTAAAACACATCCCAGTGAGTCATTGTACGTGACTGTACTTTGGGGAGCGTGTGACAGACGCGAGCCTACAAAGATACAGTCGTGAACGGAATTGATTTCGCTGGGTATTCCCAAATCAGCCGTAGGTTGACTTTGATCGTACCAATGTCCTAGCGATAAGTTATGTTTCGGTTGACAGCGTGGAGTGGTTTATTACTTTATTTGGCCAATATGGACACATGCCAATAGAATTTCAACTATGAAACCCTGTATCTTGATTCATGTTTGAGTTCTTGACTTCTTATAAATATTACGCACATATACAATATAGTTTTATCACACCGATTACACGAGGTTACAAATGATAATGAACCATATCTGCTTGAAGTATTACACAACGCAGAAAGCAATATATTATGTGAAGATGCTTTTTCTTTCATTTGAAACGTAACAAGAACATCGCTCTAAGAACGGATAACCGATGTTGATTAAGAGTTCTTGAGTTGAAACCATTTACCGGGAAATGTGTACAGGGAAGGCCATGATCAGCAGTTGACGTTTCCAGGCTGATGATGATCACAATGAAAGTCCAGGTTTGCTAGGATAAATGAAAGGCGGCATCTTGAACGCGGATGGAACAGCTGCAAATTGTATAAAATTTTAGAGTTATAAATTGCTCGAATTCAATTTCGGATTCCCTAATTGCGAAATCTCAACAAAGTAACTCAAAGACATAATTTCAATAAGCTCCAACCATGCTATAAAATTACAAAGTTCATTTCGGATTTTATTGTCATTGCGAATTCTTGCTCGGAAAATTTACATTCGAATTTAGAACGCTCCTATTCGTCGCCTCTAATTTACACTGACTGTTAAATGAAATGTAAATTGTATTTCTGTACGCGAGCATACCTGTAGCTAAGCAGGGATTCAGTACAAAAGTGGTTAACCATTTGTTATATTACGCCAGGCTGAGTTTGTATGGCTTTATTAACGGCGTCCTTTTCACCCGAATGCTACTAAAAGAAGGATAATGTTTTCAGAGTGTACATCAAATGTTACATATTAGAATGTTTGTGTTTCATACAACTTCAATATTTATATTTATTTGTATAATGGTTTAAACGGCCTTCATCACACCTGATGGTGACGATAAGGCCGTGGGATGGCCAGAAGCCTCAAGCTACTGAGACGGTGCCTCTATCACCTTTCATACCGGAAACTGATGTTTGGCGGCAGACTTAGGTAACATGATGGCAACTATCCAGACGGAGACAGAAAGTGCTCTAATAATAACTGAACCGAGCTCGGATAGGTACCTCCACTGGGCATCGAGCCCGGTACCTTTAGATAAGTAGTCCAAGCGTGTAGCCATAGCCACGGAGGCGGTAAAAAGTTCAAATACCATGTTTGGCAGCATATTTGGGAAACATGGTATTAGCTAGTCAGTATTAAAAGTCTTCCGCGACTGATTATCATATGAACAACCAGCCCAAAGCGATTGCTTAACGGTGAAGGAAAACATCGTGAGGAAACCTGCATGTCTTGAACAGGCATGTGAAGTCCGCCGATCCGCACTGGGCCCGCGTGGTGGACTATGGCCCATACACTCTCTGTAGGAGAGTAGGCCTGAGCCCCTCCAGTGGGGACATATATAGGCTGTTGATGATGTTGATGATGAACCAGCCCAAACCACCTTGGAATCCAGAACATTTTTCTCCACTTGATGGTGTAGTGGACTATCTAAGAAAGGATTTCAACGCAATCGAAGCCAAGAGCAGATACTAGGCTTGCATGAAGGGAGCTGTTCAAAAGTATGCGGCTTCTTCTTTGTACATGCATAAGGAAGAGTGTATTGTTTATCCAGTTGATTATTTCATTGACTAAGTTCACAATGGGGACGCTCGAAAGCCTATAATTTGACAAGGCAGTAATTTGTCATTGGACAATGTATGTACGACGGGCAAAGAATACCCGTAGATAATGACATAGATAAGTGCTGTTATTTTCTCACGACCTTGCCCACGCAACATTTTTGGGCATTCCCATCCTATCTTTTAGCTAGCAGACTTGCTTTATTTAAAGCTAATAGAAAACCAAAAACTTCAATCTGTTGTTATATATACAAATATATATCGGGATGCTTTCACGCAAAGAACAGAGAAAAAGAACAGGAGTGTCTACTCATCCATAATGGCTGACATAATCAATTGTAGAATGATTGGAATGCGGGGCAGAGAGAGAGAGAGAGAGAGAGAGAGAGAGAGAGAGAGAGAGAGAGAGAGAGAGAGAGAGAGAGAGAGAGAGAGAGAGAGAGAGAGAGAGAGAGAGAGAATGGAGTAAGTAGTATGATTTCTGATCTCAAATCAGGACCACATTTTAAAGAGAGAAATTAAAAAGAAATGTCCGAAATTATATTTGATATCACTTAAGTATACTTTTAGACATCAGTTACTCTCTATTATAATAGCTAGCTAGCTAGGATTGGCCATAAGATGTTTATGTAGCATACAGTTACCGTATAGAATCTCCTGAATAGGAAAGGTAGCACATAAGGTTAACGCAGTACGTCCCCGAAACCAACTATCTCATGAAGGTGGAGAAGCTGGAGTTACGTCACGCCACATGATTCAAGGGTTTCGTGGTGCGAGTCCCGCTCTGCGATCTGCGAGCTGGAGAACTTCACGAGGGAGAACTTCTGGCCAAAGGGCGTGGTGTATCGTGGCCTAGGAGGGAGGATAGCAACCAACACCACCAGTGCGGCACCAACGTGTCTTAGTAAATAAGAATGTTTAGAATATCGGCTTATTATTGCGGTTTATAATAGTGACAATACATGTATAATAATAATAATATACTTGAAAACGCATGCCAATTACGTTCATAAACAATTTTGTCTACACTTGGATACGGTGACTACAATCTCACGTGATGCTGAGTGACGCTGTGGCAGAAGATGCACATGTGACTAGAATAAACCTATTACTAGGCATTCTCTAGATCTAGGTCTTAACGCTCGGAAGCAACAATCATTAGCAAAAGCACTATAATACTACTACTCTTTAAAAAGATAAAGCACTTAAACTGCATAGCAACTCAAAGACACAAAGCGCCATTAAAAGACAGACGGCAACAATCTAACATCTGCGAATAAATTTAGACCGCAACAGTACATCAGTATGCAAACACGGGTTGCAGGCTGGCTATTTGCTGAATGTCTCGTCGTATAGTCGCTTTGATTGTCTTTGTTAGACTAATGTTGTTGCTAGTGTAGAAAAACCGAATTTAGAGAGAGTAGATAGCAGTTGCGTATTTTATGTGCAATGGGTTTTCACTTAGCCTTCACCTCATCTGATGGAAGCCTTTATGTGATGCGGGCTTAGTTTTCTTTAAAATGGAACACGACCGTGTTATTAAAATTCCTGTTTGGCGGTTTGACTTGGATAACATGAAAATTATAGTTCAGAAAATTTAACAAATATTATTTAATTGGTTTATGTGCTAAATAGTATATTTATATAGACATACGATTACATGTTAGCTCTGAAAACATTATATTATTAATTTGCTCTAAATTACTGCTTACGGATTTCATTCATTTGTCGGAAATAAAACGCTAAGTAATTAACATCCATTCCATAAAAAAATTATTAAGTGGTATATAGCTGGGCATTGATATGTCAACAGTCAGTCAGGAAGACACCTAAATATCCCGCCAAAACACCTTTTGATTAGTCACTCACTACTATTCTAATAACTAAACAGTCGTAGAATTTACAATAAAATTAATGAGTCGTAGGAACAGTATCCGGGTGAAGGTCTGCCGTTTTTTATTTCACCGGTACTTGAATGGCGAAGGCGGTATCAACAAAAATAACTCCTGCGCACACTCTCCAAAATGCATACCGTAAAATACAGGCACACTGACGCCTATGTTCGAGGCTTTGGAAGTCTCATAGCTCCAAGCTCCACCGAGTTTTAGTTCTAGTTCTAGTAGCTAGTTGATAGCGAGCTGAACCATCCCAAAGATGGCAGAGGTACTCCATGCATGATCTTACTTGAGCGCGATATAGACTCAAGAGCTGGGATGGTTGGAAGTAGCGCCTGACCTTCGATAGGATGCCTATTTCACACCGATGAAGCTACTTTCATCACGATAGAGGTGGAATATTTTATGAATGCAAACGCTGTTGCCTGCAAAAAGCTCTAAACACTATAAACCAAAGAGATCTAAATTATTTAGCTATGAACTGACTAGCATAAAAATGTTTACAGCTAAAGGAGCACCTGAGTCCCCATTTCCTTCGAAAATCAATACAGTAATCAAACGCCTAATTACTCCAGCTTAATGAGAAACAGTTACGAAAGGCCGTGAGATTACAAAATACATAATGACTAACATTATCTAAGTTTACAACAGGAGCATGGCGACAAGTCCGTCATGGTTCGGTGAGGGGACGTTGACGCCACGAAAACCACAGAGCATTCATTGTCTTTGAAACCATATAAGAAAGAGTAAAAAACGACAAAGTGCGTATTAGTGCGGGTCAGGCTAAAGTGTAGGGCTTGGTAGGGCTCCGTAGTCAAAGCTTGCTTTATGTATTTCGATGACATGATTATATGCTAGAATGGAATGTTGTTTTGGGCCTAAGTATAGTATAAACAAGAAGTAGCTACCAAAAAGTAGCTACCAATATATAATTATCTTTGATTTTACTACGCAATCTCTTTTCATATTTCTCGTGTCACAATTTTTAAAAAGTACCCGGTCTTTTAGAAAGTTTCCAAGGGGACACTGGTCCAACACGTAGAGGCTCCTAGGAATATTACTATTAAATATTACCTGCAACAACTACGAGTATACTTATTAAAAAGGTGACGATATATTATGTACTCAAAAAGCTTCTTCTAAGCTAAATACGTAAAGGATACATAAGAATACTAGTTTTAAGTACTAAAAAATTACAATACTCAATACACGTATAATTCAAAAAGCACTTATTCTATTCTCAGAAATATCAGTTTATATAATGAAAAAAGATAGATTTATTTCTAGAATCTTATGGATCCTAAATCCAAATTGTTTTTATTACGGACGATTGATTGAAACTGTCATTTAACTACGGAACCCAGAAAAGAAAGAAAAAATCTTTTTTCCTTGAACTGACGGCAGGTGAAATTGATTTGCTACACCCGCATTAGTATTTCGCTGTAGGTGATGCTTGTAAAAAATGTGGTGATGTTTTTTATATCCTATCTCATTTACTGTATATGTAATGGGATAAATATTTTTTGAGACTTCAGGGATGTGGGT
This sequence comes from Carcina quercana, assembly GCA_910589575.2. Lineage (NCBI taxonomy): Eukaryota > Metazoa > Arthropoda > Insecta > Lepidoptera > Depressariidae > Carcina > Carcina quercana. The sequence goes on from OU342442.1 coordinate 4,252,543, forward strand.
GGTGGTATTCCAAGTCAGTCACATCATCATCAACAGCCTATATACGTCCCCACTGCAGGGGCTCAGGCTCAGTGGTATTTGAAATACCACTAACAAAATTAGAAGTTCTGCATCATAATCATCAGCAAAGGCCGAATATACAAGCTCAAAATGAACGGGCTATGCTTGGAAAATTTTCTACGTGATAAAATCCGGAAAAAAGAAATGCCGTAGTCGAACTACGGTCGCCGACATAGCTCGACAAGTCAGTGAGCTGAAGAGTTAATGGACAGGACAGGCCACATGTGTCAGTGCAACCGCTCCAAGAACGGATAAGCGATGGGGAGTAGGAGTTCTCGAGTGGGCATCACGTACTGGGATACGTGTACCGGGTCGTCCCTCTACTAGATGAACTGACGACTTGCAACAAGTGGCTTGTGACTGATTATTTACGCATACCATGGGGAGGCTCATTTTCAGCAGTGGACGTTTCCCAGCATAAGATAATTATTACTTTACCCCTGTGTTATAGAACTCAAAGTATCGCATAATACGTTCAAACAAAAACAATCTTCAAACGGTTTGGAACACAGGAAGGTCTATGAACTTAAATATTACTCCATAATATGGTATTACAAACATTAAATTTGCATTTAGCACCATTAAACTTCCTCAAGTTCGCATCGAGAAGTCTATATTTGGTTAAGATAAATTGGACTTCATAAGATCATCCAATTAAAAGATAAGATCTCATAACTTAATAATGAAGTTGGAGTTTAGTACGGGTAAGTTCTCAGGACTTCAGGCGACCTTAATCAATGTCGAAACACTTGTAATTAATGCATCTAACTGAGCACTTACAGATAAACACTAAAATGTACTTGAAATATGATTACTTATGATGACTTACTCATACTAGAGGTCGGTTTATAATTCTACTTGTGATATTCATTAGTTTCGCAATTCGCAATACGCAAACTCACGAGTTACGCAGTTTGCAGACATAGATCCTGTTTTACCAACACTCAGTTCCCTACCTCGCCAGACACCATCATATTTTATTCTTTTTTCAAATTGACTTGATGATGTTGATCATGGGACCATTACAGCTTCACCCGAACAATTTAGAGAGCGCTTTTGACTCGACCTTGGCTTAGGGCTGTAGATTTTTAGTGAGAGCGAGAAACAAATGACCGATCCCAAGCTGATGATGCTTTAGTTGGTACGTATGTACTCTACCAAAACAATTAGGCACATGGCAAGAATGTCCGTACCCCACCTCGACTTCCCTAGCTTCCCCTAGAATGGTCAACGTGGAGAGATGAGCGGGGTAGGAGTGCCGAAACCGTCCGAGTACTCGTATGCCTACCTGTCATGTGATTGTTTTCGTGGCCACGTGGTTCAACTGAATAGTACGATCAACCTACGTACATATATACACGATTCATAGTATACCTTATGTAAGCTTTTTCCAAGGTTCTCATATACTGATTTAATTTTGTTGGAAAAAGATATTAGAAGGTTCATGAATGATACTCGAAGGAGCGCGGCCGCCTTCGTAACGTAATATTTTCTAAAGATATAGACGTAGACATAAAAGGTAAAATATTTGAAGGAAACTTCAGGAAAAATACTAACACTTTCCTAGAAAACAACCTGCTGCCACCCACAGACTGCTTTTGTTAGCGCACTATTCAAACGTAAATAAAACTTCGTTACGCTATTTCACTATATTCCTCGGGTACTCTTCGAACCGTAAAATACTTTTCCGAAGAAAAAGACCCAGAACCCGACCGAGTCAGACCATCTAATCTTTGCTACCTATTTACCGTCAAATATTTGATGATACCAATGTAAGAATTATTTTACACTTATGTATCCACTATGCAGGGTATTTATGATGATGTTTCCTGAGATATTTGTATAATGCGGTGGTAGCTAACAGTCAATGTAAACTGTATACCACCAATATTAAAAAAGAACGGTGTGGTTACTAGGTCATTAAGTAGGTCATTACAAGCTTAAAATTTGGACCACAGTATCTGGGAAGATGCGACAGATGTAAAAAAGGGACTTACCAAAACTTGAGCGTTTCCATTCCTGTCGTCCACCCAAGCGACGACCAAATCAGCACCTCTCATGTTCCCCGCAGAATTGAACCCAATACCGACGTAACCACGGGTTCTCGCTTCCAATCTGAAGGTTATGCTCGAATCCGTATTCACCCATCGCAACACCACATCGCCGTTCTCATCCAAACGTTCCGCATGAGCCCATAGTAAACTCGATTCGTATGACTTCGAGTCGAAAACTTCCCGTCGGTTCCTTTTGTATTGGCTGACTATTCGACTAGTCTTCTCACTTTTCGATTCTGTTTGTAGTAATCGCAACGCTTGCGAGTTTTGTGTGGGATTCGGTGGTAATTCATTTGGTAGTGAAAAATGCTTTCTTGGTAATTTGGCATCACAGAGCAAAATTAAGCCTAAAGCTAGGACAGTTTGTAGATGCATTGTTTAAATTTTATCTCATCCCTTTTCAGTCTACCTGGAAAAAACAAAAGTACATTTAGCCAAATAAAAACATAATATCTGGGCGACCGAGCTTTGCTTGTAGTTCTTTAAAAACAAACAAAAACTTTATTTCTGCCCCTAAACACACACACACAAAAAAAAGCAACTTTCCAACCGGGATTTGAACGCGGATATCTCGGACGGAATCACACGTGTGAACCACTCGGCTAAAGTGATTATGTGTGACAGCCTGAAATTTCCCATCATATATAGCGTCGAATAATGCGAAAGAAAAACACGCGTTTTCCCAGACACGAGTTAGCCCCCGAATACCCCCAAATACCAAATTTCAGCGAAATCGCTGGAGCCGTTTCGGAAATCGATATATACAAGAATTGCTCGTTTGAAGGTATAAGAAGTTTGACTACTCTGAGTCATCTTTAGTATTAATCATACCGGAATAACAATGCGGAGGTCCCGGTTTCGATTCCCAGTGGAGATACCTATCGGTATTGGATTTAGTTGGTGATATTGCTTTTTCTATGTACGCCTGGCTAGCTACCATCAAGTAACCTAAAGTCTGCCGCCAATATGCCGTGTTAATAGCACGGTTGTGATCCGGTATGAAAGATAGAAGAACCAGCGCCTAATTATATTGAAGCTGCTCGATGAACAAGCTTATCATCATGTTGTTTGGAGGATGCCTAATTTTAAAGTAAACAGAAAATAATTCGTTCAAAAGAAAAATGCCATAGTTCCGCGAGAAGCAAATAAATTAATTAGAGTAATAGACCAGCCGCATTAGAGGAGTCCGAGAAATAAAATTATCATAAATAACTTCAAGAAAAAATAAACAATAAAAACTGAAGCACAAGGATGTACATAAACAGGTACCATTTCCGGCATAACCGCTACCATTGAAAAGCACTTGCATTCAATCGAGTTTTTAACGCCATTAAATCAATTCATCGCAGTGAATCACGTCTCATCGGTTTTTATTCGATCGATGAAAATTATATAATCATATGAGCTAAGGGTACAGTTTCATTGATCAAGCTATACAACTGAATTTTATAGCATTTATCAAGGGTACGACAGTTTAAATGTTATTCTATTAGAGCTAGCTTGTAGGTCCCCTGTATCTTGATTAACTGTTAGTACTAGTGGGTAGACATAAGTTTTACTTGTGTTCGTGGCAGTGACCGCCATGTACGTTAGTCGGAATATAGCTGTCGATCCGTTACAAGAGTTTTATTTATCGCGCCTTATTACCAGACTTTCTACCGAAATAACAGTGGGCGTGTGACACACAAATGACCTTCCCCAGCAAGCAAATCCGCATCTCCCTCTGGTAATAGAATAGGGAGCAACTCCAAGTCATCCTTGGCGACAAGACTGGATATAAATATAGAATAACATTATCAGCCGCAAAAACGAGTAGTTGAACCAAAGTCTACCTCAAACATAAATGCCAATGATGTTAAAAAACTTTTCCCATGCACATCACTGCAAAGCTCACCGTATGGGAGAAGACAATGAGTGACGTAGTTTTTTCATCGAGTTCTCACGAGCGCGCGATTAGATTATTAGCAAATAGTAGTGGTAGTGATCTCATTGGCATACCAGTCACACTTTGGCGCTAGTTGCTACAGCTAGAAAGAGTCAATGGACCCATTAAAGCGAGCTATTCGTCAAATTGCTCTATTAGGGTGCTATTAGCAAGCATCCAAAAATGTTACTACTTTAGTAGTATAGCGGCGCGGCGTTCCCATAAGTTATTTGTCGTTAAATTTGATCTATGCATTGCACTGTTTAGTCCAGGCCTTCTAATGACCCATCTCTTCCACAGGGTGTATGAAAATGGCACTGATAAAACCCAGTAATCATGAAGCAGTGCCAGAGATGATGATAAGTAAAAAATAAAGATGCACAAGACATATTAATATTATTTTCGGAAACTTTTTCAACAGCAACCAATGTAAGATTTACCCTTTAGGAGCTTTCTGATAAATAAAGGTATTCAGAAACCATCAAAAACCAGTTGACGTACCTACGAATATATGTCGCAGTTGGATTGCTTACTCGCCGCTAGCTGTTTTACTAAAAGGCTAGCGGCTATGTAAAACACCTAAACGACGCTAAGCGATTTTTCAAATTGTATTACCGTTTTGCATTCATCGATGCAACGGGTCAATGATTAACCGTCTTGTAAAACAGCGTGAAATAAACTGTCGGATCGTAAAATTGAGTTCTAAATTTTGCCCCTGGCCCTGTTTGCAAAACGTCTAAACATGAGTAGCTGTTATGTTAAATGCAACGCAATCACAATCCAACTCGAAATAGTACAGATGTTTAAAATAAAAGGGCTGTTTAGTAAAACAGCTAACGGGTTTGTAAAACAGATAATTAACTGGACTGGACATAATATATTAATTTTATAAGTTTAATAAGACAAGTTTTTACGGCACGTCTCAAAATCAATTTGGGTAGAACATGTTTTATTTTTGTACAATAAATTTCAAATTCATCTTGCAGCTCGTCCGAACTCCGAACCGCCCAAAAAAATCTGACAGGATCAAGTTTTTGCAAAAGATTTTTAAGTGGTAAATTAATTCGGATCTTTTTAAATAATCTTATTTTCATATCATACTAAGGCATCAACCGTGACAGCCGGAACGAGGAAAATAAGCAAATGACGTATTCATAATTCAAATTGAAATTATCTTCCTCATTTTATATTCGTACATTTCAGCAGGGAAATATTCAAACCGCGCAATTTCAGAATTGCATTACGAAAACAACAGCTAAAATATTCATTTACAATGACAATTTAAAAACTGTACAAGAACCACACAATGTATGAAACATCCAAGAACAATAAAAAATTGACGAAGTTTAGATCAGGACCCTCACAGATGTTTGATGGGTTTGCTCATGGCCTTCATCTCACCTTACGCCAGACCCAGAAGCTACAAGCGAATGAGGCGCTGTCTCTACTGTCTTTTATACCGGAACGAAACAGTGCTTAACTGACTTTATAGTTTGTTTGGCGGCAGACTTAGGTAGCATGTTGGTAGCTAGCCATGTCGACACAGAAAATGACCTACCACCAACCAAACCGAGTAGCTACCCCAACTGAGAATCGAGCCCGGGACTTCCGGATTGATCTATGCAATAACTCAAATACCTTACCCCAAAAAATGTTTAAGGTAAGACCACGTGGTCGGTTTCAAGGTTGCATTGTTTTGTAGCTGTCCCTCTCCGAGCCCTATCCTACCCGAGCGCGTACGGTGAGACAGCATACATTACGCGATGTTATCCACCCGTTATTTGGATGTTTCGTAGTCCAGGGATCATTTGAAGGATACAGTATATTATGTAACCATTTTTTTAATACAGTATACTAATGAAATTTCAGATGTCGGTGGTTTTTCCAAATTGTTCTAAATTGATTCATACTCTTGTAAATCAGGTTCAAAGTTGGGGCTTTTTACTACTGAAAAATACATTACTTTGACGCCCTGTAACTCTGGAAGTATATATTTAAACGAAAATCTGACTCACCACCGACACAGATATTTGTTTCTAGATTGTGTATTGAAAATTTCATAGATTTTCATAGATTTTCATAGCTTAATACTCAAAATATGACTGGACTACGTTTGTATGGGCGCTTTGACAACAGCATACCCTCTTAAGCGAGCGACGTTAGTAAAATTAGGCGCGTGGGGTCAGAAGGATTAAACCGTGAAACATGGTTAGTCGCAGGTTGGAGAGGTTTATGTATAAAGATTTCTGGCATTTGCTCTCAATTAAATTAAATTAATTCCCTTATAAAATCACAGGTAATCGAGGGTTGCCAAACCGTGTGCGTACAATTCTCAAAATAAACGTGTGGGAAATTTCGTTTTGAGCAAAAAATCGGATGCGCCATCTGCTCCCCGAGCCTCGGATCTCACAGAATTTACGAGTGCGAGCGAATCCGTGAATAAATCATACAAATGCTCTTACACATCTTCTAAAATTAAAATTTAAAGGGACACTGAGGACGTACCAAATCGCTGTCTGTCACATAAAAGAAAGGAAAGGTTTTACGGGCCTCACGTGGGCTGTTTCCATGATGGCTTCTTTCTAGCAAGGATAAAGGTACTCCCGTGACACACACAGATAAACAATAAGCCTTCGCAATGTCTATGGCGGAAAACATAATAAAAAAATGACACTAGCATTTATAAAGTTACTTTGAAAATATCCTTAATCATCAGCACTATATTCTCTGCGTAATCGACTTTAATAAGAGTGGGATCTAATTATTTCATTAAACAGTATATTACTTTATTATTACAAATAGAATTATTTAACATCTTATGACCTATCAACACGACTAATTATTAATTTTAAAACATTTTTTTAAACAAATGTCGAGGAGTCTTTTGAAACTTCTGCGTGGATTCCAGCAATTATTTCTCGAGGATCACTATAAATAGACCAAAATGAAAAGCATAAGTAGACTATTCATTTTAACATGTAAGTACATGGACGCTGGCACCATGAGAAGCAAATACATAAACAAAACAACTTATTTTCGCGTTTATAATGAACCGAGAGTCTATATCTACCGAGCCACACAGCCATAAAAACATGAGACAAAGTTTTCAGTTTATGAGAATTCCACCAGTAATGAGCCAACTTGGTCCACGCGGTCCAGTAAAACTACAAACTAAAACCGTGTTAAAGTACCAATAATAATATAATCTATTCAAAAGGCCCAAAAATCAAAATGAGTGCACGCACATGTTTTAAATTTACTGCGAGTACAGAAAAATATCGTGAGGGATGACTGAACCTGGCTTTGACACAGGCATGATTCCTACTTCACTGGACGACATTTATTTACGAGTCTTTGTTTCCTTCAATAAAAAGCGTATCTCGTTAATTACAAACGTGACAAACACGAATCTACTAGAATGTATGTCGCTCAAACCCACTCGAACCCCTGAGGGTAAACCAAACCTTTTAGCTTTTTGTACGTATTTCAAAGAGACCGGAAAAGCAAAACATTCAAATTGCAGTATGGCTGTGAGACAAAGTAGCAGATGATTATCCACTTATTGACAGGAAGTCTAAACCACCGTTCTGCGTGGTCTTACTCTACTAATCAGATTTGAAAGTGTCAATTTTATAACAAAACAAATAATATATAACAAATGCTATTGAATATTTCAAGAATATTTAAGTGATAAATTATAAAACAGTGTACCAAAAAATGTATATATAATCTCATATGTTCAGTGCCTTAGACAAGGTCCATAACTGGGTCATATCATTCTGTAAAAACTACTGTGTAAACCTATGGAATGCAATAAATTCTATAATAGCATTCTATACTGGTTTTCAAAGTTATAACTGAAAACAATTTCCCATACTTTTGTCATAAGCCTTTTATATGTACAGAATAATGAGGTGCAATGTACTCATGTAATATCAATTCTGCTTCATGAAACATACAAAAGATAAGAAATCCAAGTGCAAACCTATTATAAAAAATAACAAGTTAACACGTTCAAAAAGAACTAGAATTAGATTTCCACTGTCCTAAAAGTCTACAGCAAATTTAAAACTTTCTCATGGATGACATTTTCAGAACTTTACCAAACTGGGCCACACGGGAAGCACTAGCTTTCAAATAAAAAACGAATCATCAAAATCGGTTCACCCAGTCGAAAGTTCTGAGTAAACTAACATAAAAAAACATTGCCGTCGTATTGAGAATGCCTGCTCCTTTTTTGAAGTCAGTAGAAAATACACTATTATATCCGTAGTTGGGAATATTTTGCGGTTTTCCTCTTCAGGCTATTTACCAATCAGTTTCAACGACTGATCCCACTTCTGACACCACAATCACTGGACCGAGACTCACAAAAAGATAAGCCACCGCTCACTCAACAAACTTAACGCATTATTGAACTGGGAGAAAAACTAGAGTTATACGTTATACTAAAAAGTTTACAGTTTGATGTTTTAACAAGCGAAGTTGCTGAGTGTGGCCAGGGCGAAACCACATTTGCCCGATGTTGCGCCACAGTTTCTGTTACGTGAAATGATATCACGAGTATGTGAGCCAGGCTATTTAGGCAAATGAGATGGGTTAAGAAGAAGCGACAATGTTTGTTTACCCAAAGAAAGCTTGCATGATAATATAACGTTGTTATTTTTACAATCGAATTTCGTAATGTGTCGTGTCCTCCGACCAAGATTTCTGGTGGTAAAGTGCTAACGAAATCGTTATTCGCTTAAATATATCTTAAGTCAGTTGCTGCAAAGCTAAAAAGTGTCTTACAGGAGTAATATGCTGATATATCACATAATTAAAAGTATGTAAATTTTAACTAGCCGTGTAAAAGCTACTCATTTTTTATTAGGGTTCCGTACGTCAAAAGGAAAATAGGAACCCTTATAGGATCACTTTGTTGTCCGTTTGTCTGTCTGTGTGTCTGTCAAGACCTTTTAAACCGACATCAAAAAAGGAGAAGGTTCTCAATTCTACGGTTATGTTTTTTAAATGTTAGTTACCTCAGAACTTTTGACTGGGTAAACCGATTCGGATGATTCTATTTTTATTTAAAATCTGGTGCTTCCCGTGTGGTCCCATTTCAATTTGGTCCAGTTCTGACAGTGACATTCATGAGAAAAGGATATAGATCTTAAATTTGCCTTAATAAACGTAGACTGTTAGGGCAATTGAAGTCGGTTTCCAGTTCTTTTTGAACGCATTTACTTATTATTCTCAGGAAAGCGTAGAGGTATCAAGTTGAAATTAATACCGAAAACTCAAGTCTGCAACTGTGAAAAAATCATACTTACCTATAGGATAGGTCAACGCAATACAAAAATATAGCCAAGATATAGCTGTAGTTTAGACCATTTGCATACAAAATGCAAGGAAACCAAAACCTATGGGGTATTTTCCGTTGACATAGAATTCTGAAATTTGGCAAGAAGCAAGGCTACATACAGCACAACCATAGGAATAAATCGGAAAAACAGAATTTTCAAATAATAACACACTTTTATTTGTTTACAAACTTCACTTCGTCGTTGAAAGCCATACATCAGGTATAAGTCCGATTGAAAAACCAACTTTACTTTGCAGCTAAGTACGTAATTTTTGCTGCAAAATAAAGTTGGTTTTTCAATCGGACTTACATTTTCGGTATGTAAGTACATTCTAAGTATGTAAATTATTCATATTCTGTACGGAACCTTGGGTGCGCGAGTCCGACTCGCACTTCACCAGTGTGTACGTTACAGGTATTATATACATGTTGCCGAGAAAAAATTTGCTCGACATCATTATTTAACATGTAAGTGAGAATGCTAATTAGCTGGGATAACCCAATTTTACGACCTAATTTAATAATTTTAACATTTTTACGACCCTCATCCGACTTTAAATTACAAAAACCTTTCTCGATTATTTTGCTAACTAAATAATGGGTTTTCACTTGGCCTTTATCTCACCTGACGGTAAGTGTCGATAAGGTATTTGGATGGAAATTCTGCTCACACAAAAGCTTTAAGCTTTAAATTTTATTTATATTTATATATATTTAGAATAATATTTCATTTCATTAAGCTAATGAGGCGCTGCTACATCATACAATACCAGAACCAGTACTAGTAGACCTCGTAAATGAGTCTTCGCGCGGTACAGGGGAGCGGGGGTAGGCGACAAAGGGGATCTAGAGTCTAGACAGGAGCGGGCGGAAGACGCAGCGCATGGAGTAGACGACACAGGGGATCAAGAGAGGAGCGGGCGGCAGGCGCCCTGAATATAATATCGAATAAGCGGCCGCACTATAAGTAATAACTCTGTCTGTTGTTTGGCAGCAGGTTTTAGGTCTTGGTGGTAGCTAGCCAGGCGGGCATTTCAAGTTCGCTACCACCAACACACCAAGTACCGATAGGTTTGAACTCGCTTGATTGCAAGAATTTGCGAGTCCAACGATGTAGAAGGGGTTTTTATTTACTGATTTTTTGAAATAGATAAAAAAAGGTTTGACATGAAATTGATCATGATTTATATCCAAACTTCGTCACTTAGTAGAAGTACAGTAGAAGCCCAAGCCATTGAACATAAAAGAAACGTATTTCGTTTGATTCCGGAATCACGGAATCAGAAAAGGTCAACATAATCTTTGTATCACAGACATTGCGGCCACCAAACTGCTTCAATGGTGATTCCCTACATAATAGTGGAAGAGCGTTTCTTTACAGGCTAAAAAGCATATGGTTTTCAGTTTGACTGTACGTTGTTGAATGTGTATATTACTAGATGTCTTCGCGTACTGTGATCTAATTATATATAGACTATATTTCAAGAACGGATCCATTTAAATTTGAATAAATAATATATAGGTTTTTAAGTAAGACAAACAAGGGAATTATTTTTCAGTTCAAGGCAACATTTAAAAAAAATCGAACATGCGTCTTGAACGCCCCGGACTGGCGAGCGACGTAGGTTCGATTCCCGCTCCGTCTAAAAATTTTCACTATTAAAAAAAGGTAAACAAAGCTGTTTATTATAAAATTATTTTATTCCCAATAGTCACCCGATATTAACAAAATTGCAAATAATTTATTCGAACTTGTAAATGTCTAATTTCGTGGACACGTTGGTAATTTCGTTCCTTATCAACATACGAATTTCAAAGAATTATAATCGGTAATGATTCATTTATTACTGTGTATCGTTACGCTATCAATCATGTCGATTTCACGAGCAATAAAAATACACATCCTGTATAACGGTGCGAGGACGATGCATTGAATCTGCAAAAGTAAACGATCCAATCACCAACCCATCAAAATTGCGGACTGGGTAACAACTGCATTACCTGTGTCTTAAAATGTAGGTCCCAAGCAACCACTGCCATTCATTTACACTAACAGAAGGTTTGAAATTACAACAGACTAGAAAATATATGGCTTGTTAACAAAAATTTATGCAGAAAATACATCTGTGGACTAAAACGGTTTTTGTAATAAGAAAAAAAATCACGAAGGCTACACATGAGTATCAACAGCCTAAAATGAAATTTTACTCTAAAAGATTATCATAACACAAATACAACCTTGTTAATTCCATTTCCGCGGAACCTTTGCTATCGGTGCTACCTACATTTATAGAATGAAAGCAACGATGCCAAGTAATAATTGCATCAAAAAAGAGCAATCAATTTGAATTGTGACGAGTCTATACTTTTGCAAGTAAATGAATTGAAAATATTAATTGCGGTAATGTTTTTGCAAGCGTTCGAACTGAGAGATTCGAATGGCGTACGTGGTCTGAATATGGTCAGCCAGCCAACTGTAGTTTTAGTTCTTCTTCTCAATATATATAGCCAATAGTTATTCGTCGTAATAAGCTAATTCCCCCCAAAAGGGAAATAAATAAAGGTCAAGAAAACAAATAACTGATATTGATAATCAAGGGACGCGCTTGGGTTTTGTTGCTCTAATAAAGACGGTCCCACAAAATATTTGCTCCGTAACATCAGAGAAAAACAAATGAGTTATCAAAACAAGGCACTGTTTTTGTAAGAATACAAGCGGACTAGTTCTTTGTTATTCTGTCATTCGATACGATAGCTTTTAGATGCGTTAGAGCGAGAAAATAGAAAATAGAAGGAAATAAAATATTTCAAGTATTCATTAGTCATGAGGTAAAACAAAATGTTTGGGTTAGTATTTGATAGACAAACTGATTGCATGCAGTTAGGAAAATTGTTACTGTTTCAGTAGTAAGAATATTATGCATTCTAAAAATATACCTGTAATTATAGTTTGACATAAATTAATGAGATGACTTGTGAATGTGAATTATTTAATGACAAAAATTATTAACATTGTACTAATTGACATGCGATGTAAACTAATTTTTTAACAATTAAATTCCTTATTAGATATGTTTATAACATTTGCACACCTGTGGAAGGTTAAGTACATCGAACTAATTGAAATTACTATCTAAGCACCGTGTAAAAAAACTATGTACTTGGCAAATAAATTTTTTCTTTCTTTCTTTCTACTGTGTCGCTCTAGCTCGCTAACTTATCCCATCTTGACGAAATTTGGCGCGGTAAAAGCTCTCTCGCGAAACTATTTGTTGCTTGTTCTTTTCAAACACACGAGGTTAAAAGAGGATAACATGAAGCTAGTAGTCAAACTTAGTTTAGTTACAGTGTATTCTATATCACATCTTGGTAATCAAATCTATACAGGTACGAGTAGCTATAGACTAGGTAAACTACGTAATTATCATGGGCTTAGTACTTGTATTTTACAATAGTAACTGCAAAAATGAAGTGATTAACTGTAGCTCAAATGAATTAAAATATTTAAATTGTACCTCGTAGTTAATGACAAAATTGACATAAATATAGACGTAATATAAAATAATAATGAAACTGGATTGTACATCCGCGGCCATTGCCATCAAGGAAAACACAAAAGAATCGGAATTATTAAAAATTCTCACGCAGTTGTTAAACGAAACTAAATTTTAATTTGTGCTGCAGATTTCTTTAATAGTCACAAATGCTTGTGAATTTGTAACGGCTTTGAGAACACTCGTAACTTCGTATCTTACATTCTGTGAAGCATTGTTTTAGATTAAAGATGAATAGAGTCCGTGGGTTATTTAACCACTAACATCATTCTTGGATAATCAAGAGCAACCTGACTAATTGTGTTCTAAGCCAATTTGGCTCCGGGCTTTTATTTTTGTCTTCAATTCACATTTTTGTCGACGATAGTTCACAGATGATCTGACAATAATACTGCAGCTAGTTGTTAGTTAATCAAAATGTTATTGACAGAATCGTATACAACCAATAGGATCCCATTTATTCCTGACGCCTCAAAAGGTTGACACAGGAGAAATTCTAAAAGCATCCATATTTTTATAACCGACCTCTTTCTACGATCACTAATTAATCTGCCATCGCCCGGGTAGCTGATAATTATGGCAATTATGCAAAGAGCATGTTCAACATTGATTCTTTACGGCTTGAAAAGACAGACAATTTTAAAATTAATTAGTAAGAGTGTTAATAGACTTATAAATAGTTTCTGACAAGAATATTTCCACTCTACAGACAAACCTTCACCTTATAAGCCCCATATTTATTGCAAACAAATTTTAATTTCATTTCAAACCAACGATCAAGAGATCGAAACAGCTTAGTAAGAAAACCGCACCAAACTGACGGAGATTGGGTTCCAGGAAAATAGGTATACATTGGATCAGAGCGAGATAGTACGATAATAAGCAATTATAAATGTGCGTCCCATCAAGACTACACTTAATGTGGGAAGTAGCAAGAACTAACAATGAACTGACAATACGAAGATTAGGCTAAGTTGCGACTAGCCACTAACGTATAATTAGAAACATTATAAAAATATAGTTTTAATCAAAGGTAGTCTAAATGAGAAAAACAAGTAAGTACAACAAGCTGCAAGTTTTCGCAAGGTACGAGTATTGAAAGCAAATTTAATTTCAATGATAAGTAAAATGATCGATAATTCTAAAATAAAACTGACGTAGTAACTCAAAGTAACAATCTGAATGAACGAATGACTCATCGATTTACATGGCAATCAAGAGGGCATTTAATTCTCAAATCACGAACGCGGTCGAATGCGCGCCGAATGCACCGACAAGGGCACGAGACTCTTCCCTTGAGGGAGCAACGCCCCTGCACCTGTGCTTGATGCCATCACGATCTGACATTCCACCAGCCTCAGTTTCTCGGGATTGCAAATCGTTTCAAGATCCACGAAATTGATTCGCTAAAGCTTTTGTTGCAGTCTATATGCTTTAAAACTACTTGAATCCACCAGAAAATCTTTAGACAACTGTTTTCATCAGGCTATGATTCGGTAGTTACGAGTATCATATGTTTAAACCGTTCTAGTTCCAAGCGTATGTAGATTAGGGTTAAGAGGACTCGAACATTACTGCCCATACAGATGAAGCTGAGGCAATCTAATCTGGAATGACAGGATCAGAAGCATCGAGAAGATTTATGGGGATTGGGAGAGGTGACTTTGTTTTCTCGGATCGATGTTGAACTTTTTTCTTAGCTACCAAATGACCAAATAAAATGGCGCAGGCCAATCTCGCGCATCTCAAATCGGAGCAATCATCACGTCTACGCCGGTACCAATCCATTACGGCGTGTCCACACAAAAACATTCGCACTGGCTCAAGAAGACTGTTACGAAAGACGCTGCGGACCGTGAACATTCCAACGGCCACTGCGCATGAGCTAACTGGAACAGACAAAAACGACACAATACTTATCTGGGTAAGCTTTCTCTATAGTAAGAACTTTAAATATGAATAGACATTACTGAAGCATCATAAGGATTTCTGAAGAGGCCTGTGGAGGTAAGTGAAAATGAGCTTTTAAAGAAAATAACACTGACAATTAACATGAAAATGCTGATCGTAAAAAGCTGCTTAATTGTCATTAGAAAATTAAATGTGGCACTGTTATGACATCTGTTATTAATTCCAAATAATGATCAGTGAAATTCGATTTGAAGCTGACGACCAAACATTCAACTGCCTGTTCCGATGAAAAATCTGAGGTAAAAACTAAACAAAAACGACTGTAACTAAGAATTTCATCAGAGACACCGCAATAAAAAGAGAAAAGTCTGCCGAGAAGCAATCGCAAGCTTTTGTCCATTGTTTTTGTTGCCTCCAAGGAGCCAATGACATCGTAAAAATAAGCTATTGAGTGATTCGGCCAGGGTCCGTGCGTGCAGCTGCGGCGCATGGATCTTAGTCTAATCCCTCTCATTCTCCTCGCTGGCACCGTTAACGACCGACACGCCGATTCTGCTATAAAGAGACCACAATCTTTCCGTAATTAACACTATTCGGAGCACGCTACTCTTCCAAGACGGCCTTGTTTCTGATTCGGCCTGCTCGAAATCGTTAATCGGTTATCGAATCACGGAGCATTGATCAGGTTTAGTGGGCAGGTGAGACCGGACGCTCGCCAGATTTTTGGTACTCTTACCCCATTGATATATTTATGTTCATTTAAAACGTAACTATGTAACATAAAGAGCTCCAATAGTCCGAATTGATTTTAAGAGTAAATATAGATTGGCAGCATTCTCAAAATAAGAAAATGTCTAAGAAATTCGAAGCACCATGTTTAAGGTGAAATAATATTTTCTTAAATATGAAACCATAACGACCAAATACAACAAAAGATAAAAATAACAACTAAGAGCGAACCTATTTGTATCAGCACCTTGGAGGATGGAAAAATAGCAAACTTTTAGAGTACCTACACAAGTATACGATCTAAAATTCTGATCCAGATTTCTATCCTAGTCCTTAGCAACCGTTAAACCTCTCAAAGCAAGTGTTTCATTCAACCAAGAAAGTGAAAGTTCTTAGGCGTTATTAACACTGCCATCTTCATCAATAAATAATTGAGATGACTATATTTTACCTAGCTTACCCTCTAACTTTAAATGCTTGATTATAAATTAAAGAAATAACCCGTTCCAGTTACCCGATAGTATTTATAACTACCCGTTTTATTTCTGAAATTAAAGCAATTAAGGTCAACTGTGTAACGTGTATTTTATTTCATCAGAATAATAGAAAACCTGTCATAGATGAGAGACGAAGAGGAGCTGACACATATTACAGTAAATTCTCTTTTGTATGCTTCGTGATCTATAAAAATTCAGTTCTTATCATGAGCTTCGAGATTTTCTTGAACTTTGCCATAATCACCACCAAGAAATAGATAAAAATATTAGAACTGTGTTGTGAGTGTTGTAAGCGCTCGTTACAGATTATGATTAGATAATCATACTTTCACAGAATCACGCATTTATTGCTTCAGTAGTTTTTGGATTTTCTGCTATGAACTAAATGATTACGCTAATGATGTGAAAAATATGTGTAAACGATACGTATTAGTTTGTATGTAGCTGTGTAGCGGAGCTAACGGAAAAAGGTGACGACACATTTTTAATACAATTTTTTTTAACAATTTTCCTTTTTTTACCTATTACATGATCATCACACACTCATCACATCAAGATTTCAGTTGTATGGAGACGGAAGCTACAACAGCACCCTTTCCTAAACAAGAAACCACACTAATGACCAATGTAGCAATACGTCATATTCCATAACAAATGAAGACTAAAACAGCTCTGAACGTATTTCCACGTGCATACTTGTCATCGTTGCTGTTAATACTCGTAAGTACTGCTTTCACACACAGCATTCAATCAAGCGCAATAATCTCAGTTTACGATCTCAGTAATATGAGTACAATCTTTGTCTGTGCATATAATTTGAATATCATCATAGTTCTATTTTCTACAACTGATGACTTGGAGTTTGAGTCATACCATCAAACATCCGAGATAGATCTCATGTCGATGGACCTCAATGTTTCACATCCTTTGTTTTTTTGTTCCCATAATGCAAATGTCTACGTCGATCGCTCATCCCACATTGACGTTCCCATCTTTTAAATGGAAGTCAGCTGATCCAAGATTGGTTTCTTAAATAAATTAATAGCATGTAACGTCTCATTCAAGTTTTACAGTCGTATTCTAATCCATTAACTCGATTCAACTATAAAATCGACCATCCATAAACAGCTAACGACGAACAATTAGAAAATTTTAACATCGTAAACGTGAGAATTCTCCAATAAGGCAGAAGGTGTAATTAGCGTGTGTGAAGCGTGGAAATCAATATCGTTAACAGATTTCGCTGTGAAAAAACTAAGAGAATCGATAGAAATCGCGTCATCGACTATCGTATTGTCAATCCACTTCCTTTGTTCTTTCAATCTGGAATTTCAAAATGGATTGTAGTTAAGATTTGTTATGCAAGTCGCAAGGTGCCACAACTTAATAGCTCAAGGTTACACTGACCATAGCTTCGTCAGAAACAGAACAGAAATACGAGTATGTAACCCGTTTAAGTCAAAAAGCTATCTTGAAAATGATACATAATTTGCAACTAACCCTAAATTTCGCAACAAAGTATGTCTTTGAAACCTCGTATAATAACGCAACCCAAGCACTGATTTCGTGAATCCCAAAATAAATTAAAACTACCTTAACACAATGATTACTGGAAACACGATACACCCATCTTGCTGCATTTAAATTTAGCACATACATCGGAACATTAAAGGCGCATTTGCAATGACCGAGGAGTTTAACCGTTGGAACATATTGTAAGGGAAATGATCCATTCATTGTTACGAGAGTAACATTCTGTGTTGCGTTTAACGGATTTGTAACCTTAGCTCTTAACAAATATGGGATATTTATATCTTGAAATGCTTGAGGTGGTTAACACTGTATTGGTAGACGGAGATACAGGAACGGACGTTGAAAAAAAGGGGCACGACGGGAACACACCTGTCAGTAGTGTTGCCGGTTTTTGAAGAGAGCGGGTGAATGGCGGCCAAGCACAATGGTCTGTTTGAAATTCGAATTTGGAGTACTTTTTGAAGGAACGAATCTTTTTGCTTTCGTATACTCATTGTGTACCGATTGTATTCTAAATCTGCGTCACTGTTCTTCAAAACGTTGAGATAAAGAATGGCATCATGGCATCTTTCAAAACGCACTTTAGACCCATCGCTCATTTTAGACACTTCATTCTTTTTATAGCGACCAAAGAGTTACACTAAATAAACAATTTCAAACATATTAACATCAACGCAAACAGGCTTACAGGCTATTAAGTGAGCTTAAACAGCTCGGCACGTAATAGCCGTGTCATTCACTTAGATCTACGCGTTACATCATAACCAGTTCAGTGACAGATCAGTCAACAAACTCCTGCGCACCACCATTCATGCGCCCACGATCGATCGCGTTCCGAAAGATAAAAATGTCATCTACATAGTTAACCCGTTTGGTTTCGAATTTGGGATCATTTGGAAACTTGGGCATTTTTTGTAACAAGAATTCCTAATTTTAGATTCATTCTTGTAATAAGTGAGACTATTTACATAGTATATTTTACTTTATTAAACTCGGCATCTTCTAAAATAATCTGATAATCTGGCCAGCGAATTCTTATTTGGGTTTCTGAATTATTAATTATAATCTTTATTACAAATTTGAAGAGAGCTGCTGAGAATTGTAAATTGTAATGGAAAATACAGATTAGATTTTATGAAATACAAAATCACCTCAAACTTCAATTACGTTCATCAAAATACAGGTGATAATCTAGAAATAATTTTTTTCTCTCTCAATCAAAGGCTACTACTCCATTTCAACCCTTTTTCAATCTATCACAGTGTAATGTATTTTATATTGGACAGTAGCCTCCCTCATAGACGCACGCAGGACTTCCCATCAGGAGATTTGCCGTAATCACCGCGCATAGGAGGTGGATTGGTATCGCAGTAATATGTTGTACATCCTATAGCATTTTAAAACGTATATTCATATTTAACATAATATTTAGTGCGAATTAATGATTTGACAACACACAACAACAGATAGCGAATATACAGTTCTTAGTTAGTTGTTTTAAATACTGTCGATGTTGCTTCGATACAATACATTTGTATTATTTAAAAAAAATCTCTTGAGTGCTCTCAAAATTACTTTCAAAAATCTTTGTTTCACGAATTTGGGCAATTCGAATGTTTTGAATAGAAGTAACAAATTATAACACTAAAGTCGTTCGTAAATTCCAAATCTAGAAAACCTAGCCTTAAATCTTATCGGGCACGAGGCTGTTTAAGTCCAAAATGGTATGAAAATTTATTCAACGCCGTATAAAATTAATGGAATTGTAATTAATAGCTCTTTGATAAGCAAAACAAAGGTTAAGAGTTCAGAAATGATACCATTTTAGGTGGTCCTCATTTGTCAAGGAATTCATTAAAGATTCGAATTGCGAGAAACTTTAATAATTTATAACAGTCCACTTAAATTAGCTATTTACCTCTCGGCGACGTAACAAACATTACTACTGACATCGAAATAATTACTCTTAAGTTCTGTTACAAAGAAAGATTATACATTTCATTGGATAACTATGTCGAGGCAAAAAATATGATCTCCGAACGATTTGAAGCATTCATTTTGTCTTGTCAGTTGGGAGCCGACGTCTAAAGCCATCATTAAATGAAATCTTAGCAATCATTCTTCATCTACCGTGATTTGACCAGCGGTTAACCTGCCAGGAGGCAAAGCTCCCGAGGTAGTTATTGGGTATAAAAAACAACAGCAAAGTGCGTGTGAGAAAACGTGAATGTTAGGTTCCGTACAGATTTCCAATATCTACATAAATCGACGTCGGCGTTGATGTAGACGATGAAACCAGCGAATATACGTCAACAGTTAGTTTTGACACGCATAGAAGGTCGCAGGCGCAGGCGCATCGTCTATTTGGATCTATCTCAGTCTAATCAAGGCAATGGAGAAATGTGAGTTTTGCGAATCGGTGTATCTTTTAACCCGACTACAGCGAAGCCAATGATGATGATTTTAGCAACATTTGTAAGTGCATTTATTTATTATTTCGTATCTCCTAAAATGGAATGAGGACCGACGACCTGGTTAGAGTCACTGGGAGTCGCTGGATGCAGGTGGCTCGGGACCGGTCGATGTAGCGTGCCATGAAGGAGGCCTATGTCCAGCCGTGGACGTTTCCCGGCTGATGATGATCTCCTAAACCACACGTTGTATTTGGACGAAAGATGTGTCATTGTAAGTGTCGTTTTTGTCCGCAGGTTGTAGGTTATATTATGTTATATAAAATTCAAAATAGCGGCCTATAGGGGACATAAAGTGATACCAAAAAATAAAAATTGAAGATTAAAGTATAGTGTATGTTATCAAATTAAAGGTCGAAGTAGAAGAAGAAGAAGAAGGAAGGACATATGTATACATAAACACCTGAAAAATACATCCTTTGAATTTGATATTAACTTCAAGTCCCGAAATCAAGTGATTGGGTAAGTTTTTTTAGCTACGGAACCATAGAAACTGTACCTTCATGTATTCCAAATTGGTATGGAAGCTTCTAATAATCAGTTGCCTTTTCAATGTTGGATTTGAGCCGATGAATGCGTAGTCTTTAATGCTTCCAATTGATCGTAGATACTGGTTTGATTATAGGAAACTGGACTTTTATTATCTGCGCGTTCGGTTATACATGTGTGTGAGAAGATGTTACAAATGAATACGTCGCAATAATTATTTCGACTTGTTAGCTCGACGAGTCAGTGAGCTGAAGTGGCCACATCGCTCGAATAATGAATAACCGAAAGGGGGTATAAGTACTCGAGTGGCGACCACGTACCGGAAACCGTGCGCCGGTCCGTTCCCCTACCAGATGGACCGATGACTTATTAAGAGGCTATGTTGGTAAGACCACGTGGTCGGTTTCAAGGTTAAATTGTTTTGTAGCTGTCCCTCTCCGAGCCCTATCCTACCCGGCCGCGTACGGTGAGACAGCATACATTAAGCGATGTTATCCACCCGTTATTTGGATGTTTCGTAGTCCAGGGATCATTTGAAGGATACAGTATATTATGTAACTATTTTTTTAATACAGTATACTAATGAAATTTCAGATGTCGGTGGTTTTCAAAATTGTTCTAAATTGATTCATACTCTTGTAAATCAGGTTCAAAGTTGGGGCTTTTTATTACCGAAAAATACAATACTTTGACGCCATGTAACTCTGGAAGTATATATTTAAACGAAAATCTGACTCACCACCGACACAGATATTTGTTTCTAGATTGGGTCTTGAAAATTTCATAGATTTTCATAGCTTAATACTCAAAATATGACTGGACTACGTTTGTATGGGCGCTTTGACAACAGCATAGCCTCTTAAAGGTCAGTTAGATTATCCAGAAACCTCACGTTATGATATGACCATGTCGTAATATCAGAAGCCAAAGTGCTATTAACTCTGCAATTTGGTGCCATACTTATATGAACACAAAGCTAGCTACCCATGAGGATATAGACAGGTGCCTTATTATCGCCGGGAATCGAATCCGCAAATTTTAGATTATTAGTTTACAGTTGTATAGGATAAAGAGGATTGACGTAAATAATACATCTTATTGATCGGGCTCTCGAGCCATCACCAAGAACAGTGGCACCAAGTCATTGGTCCTAAAACATCAAATTAGCACCAAAGTTTATTGATACACAGGCGTTAATCATGCATCACGTTCGTGAATTGGTTTTTGTTTTAAATTACCAAGGCTGTGTAATGAATAAAAATAAAATAAGAAGTATGAAAAGTAATTCGAAAAGACAAATAAAATGTGGGAACAAGATAATAATTGATATTAAGAGATTAAAAGATTAAAAGATATTAAACATTGTCTTAAATTAGACGATTAATTGTAATACCGACCGACAAATTCGAAAACAGAAGTGACTAAGAACATCTTGTTGAAGTTATCTAAGTTTTCCTGCAAAATTTATAATAATCAATGAATAAAAAAAGAGCTGCAATTAGACGATTTCCCAAATTCTTGACATCACTAATTTAACTGCAAAGTGGCGTTGATTACAGACAAGAAAACAAAACAGCAACTTCAACAAAAGTATAAAAATAGTAGGCCTCACTTAGCATTAATATAATTGCTCCATTATTAAGTAAATTTCGAACAGTACGCACGTATATCTGCTAATATTTCCCTTTCGAGTAATTTTCGGCACGCGAATACGCCTGCAGGGTAAAAAACCGGGGAACGGTAGCCATTCCACATGAGCCCGTCTTTTTGCTTCCTCTGACATATGTAGAGGATATCCGTTCAGCCACAAGGGGTCATTATGAGCGATGTAATCTATACTGTTATGTCGTTATAGATGGGTTCATCCTTCACAGCTGTCTGCAATGTTAAATTTGCAAAATATACGAGTATTTCTTCAAACTAGATTTCTCTACATATCTTTGGCATTATTTGGACGTGTGTAGACTGTCATCAAATGTATATTTCACGGAAACAAACTCTCGTTTCATCGGCCGGGAAACGTCCACGGCTGGACATATGCCTCCATGGTATGCCGAAAAGACCAGTCACGAGCCACTTGCAGCCATTGACTTCTCGCCACATTTACTAGGTCGTCGGTCCATCTAGTAACTAGTAGGATGGCCAAGTACACTTTTTCCGGTAAGTGGTCACCACTCGCGAATTTTTACTCCCCATTGCCCTGCCCGTTGCTAATTCATCTCACGGAATCGTAATATACTCTAAAATACACAGTGTCATCTAGTCACATTGTTTGGTAGAAAAAAGATATCGATATTTGGAATAGAATAGTACTAGAAATACCTTTTTCATTAATCTACATCAAGCAATTCTGGCCTATGATCGTACTTTAAGTACTTTCATTATTTTTGAAGCGAGAATTATTTCTATTTGCGAGAAGTATGCGTGAGTCTGACTAGTCATGGATGAGTAAACACTAGCCAGAATTCGAGGACAATAGTTGTAAAGGTAAACATGATGAATTACAGAAAACGGTGTTAAAATTAGTCCCTATTAAAATGAATCGCTTATGAATCAATGTCCAGTCATACAGATAATAAAGAGTGTTTAAGAACCAACCTGTTAATAACCGACTTCCGTTGTAAAAGATTAAAACTCGCACGAAAGAATAAATTGTTCGACTAATTTCAAACGAGAACATAAACGAAACCAGTTTTTAGGAGGTCTGCTCCGTCTTTAACTTCGTAAATTCTATAAAATGTTTCCGTAAGGGTCTACACTACTAGACTAACAACTAGTATGAGCTCAGTGTTTATTAAGTGTGCAATTTCAGCAGACTCAACATATATTTTGAATAGTTTAAAGTGAGCCTTTTTTTATTTCTCTCTTATATTGCAATGTATATAAAATTTTGAATTCAGTGATTTCTTATAGAGTCACATATTATTTTAGCCAAAGTTAACTAGCTTACTTCATTATTGAAACTGCCGCAATATCAGCAAAAAGCAATCTTAATGGATGCGTCTACAAATTACATTCATGGAATTTTTCGGTTGCGTTCACGCCAAAAAGAGTTTTCATTAAAACCGTGTCCTCCTATACTTGGTTGCAATATTCACACGGTTGAATGTCACTTCCTGTTCCCATTAATATTCCTACATGTCAACGGTTAATTAAGCTAATTACTTGAATCCATACAGTTTCATAGCACATACATTCAACTAACAAATGGGATAAGATCTGTCAAGTTCATGACACGCCACAACCGGTCGTGACATGTCTCAAAACTAAAGATGTTATGAAATAAACGGATGATTCATACGTCTGGAACTAATGTGAAGTTCAATGCTTGCTAATTTATGAATGCGCAACAGCAAGTACTTGGGTATTTTATAAGTTCTACAAGCAAAAACATAATATACGTGTATTGACACACAAGTTTTCAGACCGCGACTTTTTTAACTTCTAAAATGTTATCTATGGAAATTGTAACAGCTTTAATTTAGATGCGATTGAAGTTAAAACCTTTCAAAGTTAAAAACAAATCTTTTTCCTCTTTCTTTCTGTTCAGCGATATACAGTGACATTTAAGCTTCTCAAATAAAAGCAAAAACCCAGCTGTTTCTGACACGGCAAGGCGTGATGTCTAGAGTAATGAGAAAATACTACAATTAACAAAGCTTGTCTCGGGGAAAGTAATAAAACTCTTCATTACTAAAGTCACAAACGTTAAAGTTTTCTTGGAATTTAAATTGAATTGTTTTCATGCAATACAGTTCGGAAACAGTCTGAGATGCCGAAAACACAAATTATATAATTCCATTAAGTTTTCTAATTTCCCAAGGCAATGGTATTGTTGGAATAGAACTTTGTTTTTGTAATATTCTACTGCGCTTCAAATGCGTATTATAAAGCACCCTAATGTTAGTTGAAAGGGCGTGGACCCCTCAGTACCCAACATTATGTCGGGTTTTTTAAGCTCCCAATTTTGTTCGAGCCGTAATGAAGGTCAAGTGACAATGTTTGCAATTTTACCTTTCCGATCCGCTCCTATGGCCGTTAACTTTTTAAGTGTACGGTGAACGCCGACATGGCCCAGAGGACAGAAAAGGTGCTTTTAGAAGTGGTCTTAAACAGACTTTCGTTTAAGCGAGTTTGCGAATTTTCGGTGCAATTTCGACGTATTTAATTGCTCTTCAATTAGTCCGGTGCTTTTGCAGCTGTTTGTGTTTTTATTTGCAATGTCAGTTACAATATATCTACAAACGAAGGTATAAAAGCAGAAACGATTGCTATTAAAAATTCCTCCGTGGATATTTTTTTAAACTGTAAAAAAGAGAATAAACCCCATGTAATGACGATTTATTCGTTAAGTTAGTTGCCCACTTTTGCAAACATCATTTTAAAGTTTCTTAATACATAGTTTCACCTATTTGTCCCCAGAATTCCATGCAGCATCTTGAACCGAATGTGTTCCTATATGGAATCCATCTTGAAGACGCTGAGTCCTTGTTATCATTAGCACCTCTGCTTTCCCACGGAATGTTTGGTAATACACACTCTCGAGAAAAAAAATGTTTGATCTCGTACTATAGCTATAGTACTGTCTGACAAGGATGTACTGGCTGTTAAAAATGCGTATGAGTCGAGAAAGCAGCAATAAAATTAATATTTACTTATAAACGTTAGGTATCAGATATGTTTCTTGGCTCCGTGACTACTTTTCTATACTTTTGTTCAGACCAAAAACAACACTATATCGAATTTTAAGAAAAAAATAACGGGTAGATCAAAAAAATCAACTGACGTTATTGTAAATTGTTTATTAAAACCACGTGACCTAAGCAGGTATAGATGGATTGCGTGAAGAATGATATGTGTGTGAAATGTGTGAGTGCTGAGATGACAGTTGATAGAGATGAGTGGAAGAAGCATGTGACGACATCGCTTTGAGTTGGATAAGGACAGTAAGATGATGTTATTTTCATTTAGTTCATTCACGACGTATTTGTTGTTTATTGTGTGATTATATAATGTGTATAAATTAATATATACAGGAAATAAAAATCTTGAAAACGACTAAAGATCTTAAATATATTCTTATAGGGTTTCGAAGTCAAGGAAATGAATGGTCAAGGTATTACATTTGAGTAAAGTATGCTTTTCATTTTTTAGCGATTGAATCTTGAGCCCTCAGATATTTAACAGTTTATTTGTACACAAATACAACACACTGTTTTTGGGTTGTAGACAACCAACTCAAATTAAACTGGCACAGGAAGTATATTTTAAACACCCCATCGTCTGCGCCGCGCAGCTGACCGTTTCAGTTAAGGGCAAATTTAAAAATAAACAAAATCGGTTTATTCCTATTAGCGTCCAGGCAGCAATCGAGAAGTCCGGGCACGCCCGAACCTTTTCACTTTAACCCTGGAATGTTGGGACTGGACGTTTTACAGGATCCCACTTTAACGAAAATTGACTTTACCCGAAGGGCCAATTTGTATTGAACATGTCAAAGGGTACCAACGATTGCCTGCCGACATTGTGTGGTTAGGAACGTCAATGTTTGCTTTACACATTGCGAAACCTTAGTAGGGCATACGCTACACGTGAATCTAACTGAGGTCAGAGGAATAAACAACCCAACACAGTCTTTCGACTTGTTGTATGTGATATAAAAAATATAAAGTCTTCCTAACCTGTATTGTATACTATGATCCTCAGCAGAAGACCTGCGCAGTAAGTAATAAAATGCAATTAGGACTCTATTATATTGTGGCGTTTACCAATGTTCATCCCAAAAGATGACCAGTCTGTAAGAGCATAGATTCTAGGGAGAGAGAAACAACAATAATCATTCTTACTATAATTCAGATGTTACTAAAAAACTTCCTAATCAAGAACCACAACTAGTATCGTCCGAAATCCTACTTACACTAAACTTTCAAAGAAGGGATTACTTATCCGTCAACAAACTAATATATTCAATCAAAGTGGAGAGACTCTTGGCCAAAAGTTTAACGACTTCGGTATCAATACAGCATCTCTACGGATTTCTAGACCTCTAAGGCAAACACACTATTAAAACTAGTAATTCATCCCTTTGCCCAGGAGTACAAGTTATTGTAGCGATTCATAGATCGAATTAGACACTGTGTTCCAGGTGATGATAATTATGAATCCAATAACAGCAACATAATACAAATTATGCAAAGAAACCTCCACTCTTGGACTCCGCTCTAAGTTTTTAAATTGTCTAATAAACACTTTCCAATGACTCACATGTTAGTCAGTTAATTATGCAATTAGATAAATCATTAAAATAATGCAAAATACGTCGTTATTTAGCTTCGCAGGGGTCGAGGCCACTACTGTGACTCGAAGTCAACGCCACTCCACGCTACGGTGACAAAAATTTCTCAAGCCCCAGGAATCTTCCACCAATTTGAACACCACTTTCACAAGTGAACCCATTCGTTCACACATTCATGAAATATTCACTATAAATTAACTTTTCTTTTCAACAGTACTGCAAATAGAATTGACGCATTTGAACTTAGAATATACTCGTAGTCTAGTTTTTTTAAAAAAGCTGATGCACATTGACAGGCTAATAATAAGTACTTTATGCAACAAGTTTAATGAATGCCAGTTAATTGATGTATTGTGTGCGGCTAATGTATGAATTAAGTGATTAATTTGCTGTAAATAATTAGAGCGAACAGTAAATCTATATTATATTATTTAGAGATTAATTAATTATTATTAATTAATGATTTTGTTCATTTGCTGTAAATTCATACTAGTATTTAAAATGCGATAGTGAGTTTGTTTGTCCTTTCTTCATCGCAAAGGAGAGACAGAACGAATTGATTTCTTGTACATGGATATTGAAGAACTGGACAAGGACATAGGTTACCATTTATTCCGATCGAGCAAGTAGTTCCTGTGAATAATAATTTCTGAATTTCACGCGGACGAAGTCGCGGGCGAAGCTCAAGCAGATAAATGACCGAGCGAGAGAAGCGTTCCTGCTTAAAGTCTGGCTAAATATGCTTTCATTGGTCCGCTTGATGGTATTCCTCCACAGGTCGTATTTTATGCTATCTGGACGAAACATGGTTTACAAGTTATTAAGATTTTATAGAATTTGTTCCTCATCGGGAATTTTGGCTTGGAGGGGTACTTCCAAGAAGGATAAAAGGGAAATGCTGAATTTATTCTCCTGAAGGGATCAAATTTCAATTTCCTTTTAGAGTTACATGCCTCAGAAGGAAAAAAAGAACCTTTATAGCATCACTTAATGTGCCTGTCGGTCCGTCCGTCTCACTGTCAACACCCTTTTTGTTAGGAACACTGAGTTATCAGATTGAAATTAATATCAAATACACAAATCTGCAATCCTTTTCAACAATAAAAAATTATACTTTTAAGTTAACACAATAAAAAAATACGGCCGTTTAAGCCTAATATTTTGACGAGTTCCTTTGCAAGCATAAAGGAATCATAACATGGTGATATCCCATTTTTAATAACTTTAGTGGCATATTAATCACTGCGAAAAAAGTATGTGCTCACGGCGTCTACTGTTCGAAGAACTTCTAGTAATTAAACTAATAAAAGACTTATTAAATGTTTTGTGTTACATACTTTGTCATTGCACTGGCAATGTTTGTGTGTTTGTGAAATTTAGTTATTTGGTTGTATTTTGAGTTGCTGACCAATCATTCTAAATAAAAAATAAGTCATTTTAACAAAACACAAACCTATTTTTGCAACAATTTGTGCAAATGTGCAATAATATTGCTGATTAGTATATGAAGTAAAGCTGATATATTACCATAACACAAATTTAGAGTGTCGAAATTGTTTTTAGGTTATATTGTATTTGGAAAGTATGTACTTTTAAGTTCATAATTTGATGTTTTGAAGATACTCATTAGGTACAAACCGTAAGACAATATTAAAATCTGTTCTACTTTTGTTTATATAAAATATCAACTGGTAGTTAAATAGCGTCTTTCAAGGGTCTGTAATGAAATAGATCAAACATTATTGAGTTGAAGTCGTATTTAAGCTTGAAAAGATAAACAATAATTGCGTTTATAAATTTTATTATTATTGAAATGGATATTTTGTAAGCAATCTTGAGGTTTTGTTATAGTTTACAAATTATAATGTTAGGACAAGCACGAAATTGTTATTTCTTGTAGCTTTACTCCAATACTTATTCAAATTATACATGTATTAATTCAAGACAAAGCAGGAAGCTACGTGGGAATACATGTGGTCTAAAGGGTATACTAATATTGACTATCATAGTAGAATGACGTCACAACTTCAACATGAAGATGCAATGCAGTGGCATGTCCAACAATTCGCTGAACTCATGGTAACCACAGCAGAAAGGAAGTCGCTGTTTAGCTTATCTGGATGGCGCGACGAATATCCGAGGCCCGTTTACCTGGTTTTTAACAGTTTACCGACACAAGCCTTTAATGATTTCCTTATTCCTTTGTTTTTATTTATTTATTTCATAATTGAACTTGAGTGTCATTTAAAAATTATTTCAGAACCGTCCTATACGTAGTTACTCTTTGAGTTCAAATTCGATAATTTATAATATTTCGGCATTTACTGTGTGAAAATTGTTAGGGGTTAAGTTTCCATAGCTACAGAGTAACAGATAATATTTAAAAATTACATTTTTAAAGGTACGATAAACCTACCAGTGTCGATATAAATTTATGATAAGTTTATAAGGTAGTAGCAACATAATATTGAATTTAGTATTTGAAACGTAATAAATGGTAAACTGAGTATAACATGCTAGATGCAAATGCCATTCCTTTTCCAATATCGGAATGACCGAGATTCGCTTGTTGTGAATAAAATTGTATGCATTTTCTGTTTGACTGCGGATGATGATACAATGAAGAGTCAAATTTTCTGGATGATTAGACCTTGTCCAATCGATTTCTCGACCCCGAAACCCTACAATCTACGACTTTCCTCAAAATCGTTAAGAGTTTCATCGTTATTTTCCTTATATTAAATTTAAATCTACTGCCATTAGTTTAACTTCAAAAAATGGTCTAATCTATAAATTAATGTAAGCATTCTTATCATTTCTAATAATAAAATCTTTACGCTTCTAGTCCCGCCTTTTGACCACCCCAACCCGCTTTTGTTTAAAATTTACCTACTACTCGTATATTTTACTCATATTAACATCATGTTATTTGGTCCTCAGAAGTTAGGAGAACACTTAAATATACAAAAATCAATGCTTTGGTAGAATGGAAACCAATTCTAAGACAGTAAGACAAAAAAGAAACACCAACAAAAAAATGATGAAGAGACCGTAGTATATTTTAATTCTGTTCTCAAATGAATTTCAGAATCTTGGGCAACGATTCCTGTTGGACGGATAAGATAAAATCAGTGCCGGCCGGCTGCCGTCGTGCATTGCATGCATGCAAAAAACAAAAACACTACTCACTTGAATAACTCGATGCACTATTTCACACTCAAATTAATCAGTCACATTTACTATTCAACGTATCTTAATAAAAACATCAGAAGACACAGTTTTGGCACAGAAAATTTCACTTGTTTATTTACGTTCGTTCGAATTTGACAGTTCGATGCGCATGCGCGGAACGACACTCTCCCTCAAGAGCCGGCACGAAACTGACTGGAGTGACTGGCTGGCTGAATGAACGAACGAGAATGGCATTGGCAGCAAGCAACATGCGATCGATTCGAATTCGAACCACATTGTCGAAGACAGGTGTGAATGAGTCAAATTGTAGCAGCCGGCAGTTAGGGTATGTTTTAAAATAAAATTAAATACATATAGAGGTACGATAATAACTAACACATTATGGCAGAATTCTGCAAATATACCTCTAGTTACATAGATACATACTGTGAGGAGGGCGGGTGATGGTTTTTTAAATCTTCAATTCATCGAGAAAATACACGAGTTTTTTTTATCAGACATTATATTTATAACTTCAGGATATTCGTTTTATGTTCCGATTTTTTAGCCCCCTGGTGTGAGAAAAAATGACGCATATGCCGGCAGAAATGATATAAAATGTTATTTATTTGTCAACTTATTGGTAAGTTACAAAGATGTCATTGTCATTAATTTTGGTTGGTCATCTCGGCGTACAAATATTACAATAACAAAAAACATACTAAAATTAATTGAAGTTACCTTTTTTTAAATTTACTGAGCCTTGTATTCTAAACACTCTTTAATAGTATAAAAGCATTTTAATTAAAGCCATTTAGTTAGTCGAGTTTTAAACTGTTGGGAGTAATTTTAGATTTTTCTGTAGTTTGTTAAATAATCAAATTGCCACGTTAAATATGTTTTTTGTGGTTGTATATATACTTATACGAAAGAGGTCGGTATAGTAAATTCGAACGGTCAGCTCGCTGTTGTCTAACAGTGACTTCACTATATTTTTAATCGGAATCTAAATTGAATACTTTTTTAAATTTATTCAACCTCCGCTTGAAATATTAACGCGTTCAAAAAGAACTAAAACCGACTTCAACTGCCTTTAAAATTTGGGTTTTGTTGATTTTCTCAAAGAGCGATCAACCAATTTCGATAAACATTTATATGAGACCACCTCTGAAGTATGTTCTACCAAACAGAAAACGAATTATCAAAATCGGTACACTATTGACGGAGTTATCGCGTAACACACATACAAAAAAAACATACGCGTCGAATTGAGAACCTCTTCCTTTTTTGAAGTCGGTTGAAAATACAATCTTACTTAAAATCAAACTGTTTAAATGTATAGTGGGTTTGCATTTGGCCTTCATCTGACTAAACTAAGATATCCCAATACCAAATCGAATTTCCAAGCAAACCCACAACAATGGGATTGCATCGAAATGCACACTAAACTCTTATTGCACTTTATATATTGCACTGCTGTACTAAACTCATTTTATCTTCCAGAATATAACCACCCTACAATCTCAACCTTACTGCACATCTCAAGAGTACATTATTGCTGTTTTCTAATGTTTACAACAAAGGTGCAGGGTAGCTCTTTTATTTTCAAACAGGATATCCTGCTGGCGCGTCCCGGCTCGTTTCCGAGCTCGGTTCATTAAGGAGTGTCGGTGCTATAAAAAACCCAGTAGCACGTGTAGCCAGACAAGTGGGGGTGTAAAAAGTGCCCCTTCTGGTCGAGAGCTGCGTATTCAAATGCTTCCGAGCACGTTTTACAAGTCTTTCTTTAGTGCGATGAATGTTGGTAAGAAAAAAGATATTTTAGGAAAGCAGAAAATTATGGCAGGCAAATAAATTTTTAGGCCTTTCTTCAAATAATGGCCAAAAATTTAGATATCTCAATATTTCTAGTTTTCTGCTGATTTCTGATCATCACAACATTCTTAGTTCATTTTGATGTTCTAAACAGATCTAAATGACGTACCTATTCATCATTATTAACTGAATTGTCCTAGTAGCTACACAGTTGATGAACTCATAATCCAGAAGTCGAGCTCTTTGAGACTCGTTTTGGTTGGTGGTGGCATTTAAAATTAACTAAGTAGCTACCCTACCACCATTTTAAAAATCTAAGATGCTGAGAGCAACCGCAATGTTTACTTGGTGATTCTGGATTAGCACGCTTACATAAGTCAAGTCAAGTCAACCGCTGAATATGACTCGAGCCACCAAGCCAGCCACAAACCACGAGTTTCACATTTGACTGTAATATTGTTAAAAAAATTATTAAATTACCAGTAAGCAAACGAATGCGAATAGTTTGGCACCTTCACTCTTAGAAAAATATCAACTTGTCGTCAGCAAATCTCTACTAAAAAAGCAATAACAGAAAAAGCTGGGCCAGGTAGATTTATTCTTGGGTTTCGATAAAAAGATCCCTCTAAAAATAATAGTGCCAAAAGAAATAGAGCACACACTCCACTCCAATTTGTACATCAAAGCGACCTAAAAATACACAATCAACAGAATGGTCCAAAGGACAGTGCGCTTCGGAAAAGGTTTTTAAAACTCGAGGGACTGTAAACAAAGGATTCCGGTGCCCACTCCAGAAAGGCTTTAAAAAGACGGGATGGACCTCTCGAAACTTAATTATTAGCTCCATTATGGTGCGAGGTGTTTGGTTTTTGGGCTACTGAATATTTTATTTGGTGGGATACGCGCTCATCTGTTTAACGGCCTATTCATTCCTTTTCTATTGTTAACATCTGACAGGATAACCCTCGTGTACTCACATAGTACAATGAGAGCTTGGTGGGTGGTTAAAAAGAATTGCTTATGAAGTGGGTTATGTTTCGCAGGAAATGTTGCGATGAATAAAAGTGTCCTAAAAGTAATATGAAGCAGTTTTCATAGCTTCTCAGCTGGATTAATTCCACTCTCTTCCACTGAAAAACTTCCACTAGGTGAACTAATACATACAAGAACATTGTAAGACACCTCTTACTAGAGTTATAATTTCATTTTATATCTTTTATTGGTAGACTTTGATGAACTACTCACGCCATTTTTGTTGTTATGACATACAGCGCCACGAGCGACCAAATTGAGAACTAAAGTTATACAATCTGATGTTTCATTGACCCGCTGCATTGATTAATGCAAAACGTTCATTCAATTTTGCGAGTTAAAGTTCAGTTGCTTTATGTAACAGTACTGTTTAGTGTTACAGCTAGTGGTTATGTAAAACACCCTTTTACGCAATTCAACTGCGACATATACAAGTACATACTTACAATCTTTTTATCGTTTAAGTTGTAAGGTCGATGACCGACCTCACAAACCCTAGTGTCAGAGTTGTTGAGCAGCCATAGGCCTCTGACATGGCTCATGAAGTTACTACCTGTTGTAATATAATTTAGTTATGAAATCACTCACAAAACAATGTCTGATTGCAGACACTACAGCAATGTCTGCAAATTTCCATAGTCCTAAAGAAAGACAAGGCATTTCGCAACTCAAAAAAGGGATAACAGTAGACCTACTTCTGAATATGATATTACTAAGACTTGATAGCTTTACGTCGCAACTCGTGTACAGCAAATCTCACTGCACATAATGAGTCATGTAACATAGAAATCTGTACGCAGAAGACGTCCTCATAAACGGCATCTGATTATTACGCAAATACATGCAAGCGGGATGACTAATCAAATCTCTAAGGATTATACGATCACAAACAACATACATAGTACATACATATGTACATAGGTACATCAATGTTGTGAAGAGGTATATGTTACTCTACCTAATGTATCCCGTCAAGTAAATGAACTTTACAAGGTCGCTTGAATTATACAATATACATGGCATTTGCCGGTCTGTGGACACGAATTCATGTAAATTGAAATAGACAATTTAGGCCCTATGAGTAAACGGCTTGTTGCTACGCTATGCCTAATTTAAGGATCAGTTATTTCATATTACGAACACATGACATTATACAAGTATTTAGTACTCGTAATTTCTGGAAATTCATACGTCTGACTGCTTCTTTATAATATAGCCACCTGTATTAAATTTATTTTGTATGTAAAATGATGGAACGACAGAACATTGATTGAAATCTTTGATTTTAATAGTCTGATGGTAACCCTAGAGACGGATAATTAGTTTATTTATCCCCAAACCACCGACAAGAAATGTCTTAGTTTTCTAAATTGTGCATTACAGAGTAAATTTTAAGAGGCATTGTTGGTAAGACCACGTTGCCGCGTTCAAATTTGGATTGTTTTGTAGCTGTCCCTATCTGAGCCCTATCCTACCCGAGCGCGTACGGTGAGACAGCATACACTACGCGAAGTTATCCACCCGTTATTTGGATGTTTCGTAGTCCAGGGATCATTTGAAGGATACAGTAGATTATGTAACCATTTTTTTAATACAGTATACTAATGAAATTTCAGATGTCGATGGTTTTTCCAAATTGTTCTAAATTGATTCATACTCTCGTAAATCAGGTTCAATGTTGGGGCTTTTTACTACCGTAAAATACAATTTTTTGACGCCCTGTGACTCACCACCGACACAGATATTTGTTTCTAGATTGTGTATTGAAAATTTCATAGATTTTCATAGCTTAATACTCAAAATATGACTGGACTACGTTTGTATGGGCGCTTTGACCCCAGCATACCCTCTTAAAGCGCACAATAATTATTCTAGTCGATTTCGCCATTGCCATTCAGGTACCCAGTAACAATGTGCAGCAATTAAAAGGCGGTCGAGGTAAAGAAAAGGTAATATTATGTAACTAATAACTATAGCAATATTACTCTTTCATAATTATTTACTTTAACTATTATTTGAAATAATTAACGCGTTCAAAAAGAACTAGAAACCAACTTCAATTGCCTTCAAAGTCTACAGCATTCATCTCCCAAAAGGTTCATCCTAAGAGATAGAATTATTACCATATTTAGTTTTTGTTAATTTTCTACTTTCGTACTCGTAAAGCGGATTTTATTTTTTAAAGTATAACCATTATATTTTATCTACATTTACAAAGTGATAAAAATTGCCGTCGTTCCTAGTACGTAGAGGCAACGCAATCTATCGCATAATCTCTACGTCCCACGAGGTCCAACAACCCGAACAATTGAAGTAATGTGAAAGCATTTTTACCTGGTCTCGAAGCCGCTTTGTCTGGCATCCTTCATTCAACAAATTCCTTTCAAGACGGTAGGTCAAGCGGGAATTCTAACAAAATTGCACATTGTACTTACAAGGTACCTTACAATATGTCTGCGTATATATTATTGTACTCACTGTTAGACTGTTCCAGAACTACGAAGTCAAAGTTAGTAATAATCTTCGAAGTTTGGCATAGGGTCTATCTTCAAATGAGCTTCGAATGTTCGCGTCGTTGTGGTAATCAGTTAGGTAAGTACATCAAGTGCCAGCGCATTCCCAAAGCGATTCTGC
The DNA here is from genome assembly GCA_910589575.2 of Carcina quercana. Classification (NCBI taxonomy): domain Eukaryota; kingdom Metazoa; phylum Arthropoda; class Insecta; order Lepidoptera; family Depressariidae; genus Carcina; species Carcina quercana. The sequence goes on from OU342442.1 coordinate 4,288,059, forward strand.
CAAGCTTGCAAGATTGGCTGGGCAGTGAGAGTCAAGCCAACTACCGGGCTGAATCAAGTGCTCACCATACAAGGTCCCGCCGGGCCCACGAGGCAGTAGGTTGGGACTGCAGTGCGCCCTTTGAAAAAAGGGACGCCGTGCATAAGCGGAATCGTACTGATCCCACGGCGGACGGAGCATAAATATAATAACATGAATTCTATTTGATACACAATAAAAGCGTTAAAAATGTAACAACAATTTATAAGTTTAATTGTTTTGATGCAGTAAATCGGCTGCCATGGCTCAGAGTTCTACGTGTCGCTAGTAGGCCACATAGGGTTCTGATTTTCAGACACCGCCGAACATGTAGAGTTAGATTTTTATTATAATTTTATTGTGGCATGTCTGGCAAAGTATGGATTGTATAAAAATACTAATAATTAATATTTGTGTGTGTACTTACGTATCGTGTGTTGTCTGGTGAAGTGGGTGGGTGTGTGTGTTATAAGGCTCGGTGAAAACGTTTACCATGTTGTCCCAACAAATACACCCACATACGCATGTATAATATACAAATGTGTGAAAATAACATATACAGTGAAGACATTGTATAGTCGACAACATATTTATCGTGCGATTGTGTTCAAGAATAAAAAAAAACTTTACGCAACGTAAGGCTATTTCTAACAGCTTTTTAGCTCTAGAAATAGATACTTTTATCGTTTTCCTAAACTTCTAACGTCTCCCTGCAGCCATATGTTATATGGTGCTGATAAGAAACATCCATTTATCTTAGTCTACGTCTTCTTAATAGAAGACCTAGCACAACTACACGTTATCTATTCTAAAAGGATCATTTGTACAAACAAACGTACAAACAAAACAATCAAACAACAATAAAGACTTGTGCCACTCAGACGCCTTTGTGCGGATCCTTTTGTTGATGTGAGGAGACAATGGCACTCCACACTTCATACCTCACTGAGCTATTTATGGCGTCCTCAAAAGTTGCATTGACTATGGTGCAGTTGTCAATGAATTGCTTGTAAAAAAACGGCCAAGTGGGAGTCGGACTTGTGCACCGAGGGTTCTGTACTGAATATGACTAATTTAAATACAGAAAATCATAAATAATTGGTTAAGTCTTTGCAAAATGCTGTAGCAAAAATGTAAGTCCGATTGAATAAGAAACTAAATTTTGCAGTTGAAAAAATATTATACATTCATCTAGAGCGATATATGATAAAATAGAGATTGTAATGTGATATAATAGTTTATTATTATATAATAGTAGTATAGTTTTCAGATTCAATCTTTTCTTGTGCTGTAGGTAATATAACACCTTGCTTCTTGCCGAAGTTCAGGATTCAATAGAAAGTAACATATTTGTTAGAGTATGTTTTAATTCCTTGCTCTCACAAGGGAAATTGTAAAAATATGCGACATTTTTACAGATCCAAATATGACTTTTTTTACAGATCGAAGGAATTGCACATTTGAGTATTTGATATTAATTTCAACTTGTTACACGCGTTTCCGAGGAAAAGGGTCAGATGGGCAACAAGGTCCTTTAAGATTTGCTTTGTTCCTTTTGGGGTACGGTGACACAAATGTATATCGATCAAGATGTCCTGCTTTTATAATTCGATTACCAGTTATATTCTCTTCATGGTAGGTCCGTGTTTGTCCCATCTTCGTGCTTCCCATAGTGTGCTGCTCTATGAGGGAAAGTCAAGGTTTTCTATCTATCTAGAAAATTCAAAAAGCGTGATAGATTTATATTATAGTTGGGTGTTATTTTGAACATGCTTCATCGTTTCCTTCCAATCTTCCTACAAACCTTTACTTTTAAAATTAATTAGATTTTCATTAAAATGAATTCATAACAGACTAATTTATGTATATGGTAGTTTCTGAATATTAATTAGTAATTAACAAAAGCGCGGCCAACATTTCGATGTCGTTACGCTGCGTTGTTGATTTTATTTAGCGCCTTCCTAATAATTGTCACAAAAGTTTGATCGTAATATTTGCTCCATGCTAGACAGCAGGCGTTACAAAATTTTCTGCAAATTCCGTTTATTTTAGACATACCATACTTTTTCCATGAACAGAAAAACATAAGAATATAGTAAAAAAAGAATTTTAGGTAAGGGCATCGAAAACAGCAGAATCACTCAGCAAGTAATCACTACGTTTTAAGTAATTACTACAGCAAAATGCAATTGAAATAATGAGATTATAGATATTTTGTGTCGCTTTTTAAACAAAATACGTGAATCTAGTGTGAATCCTAGTGAGTCCTAGGATGTCCTAGTATCGATTTTTATTTCCAATATTGGTCTACTGTCATGATAAAAAGCAAGGTAAGCGCTTATTGGTGCGAGCTGCCGGTATGTCCATGTGTACGAGAGGAGAATTGTCGTTCATGTTTATCCGAAGAAAAAAAAAATTCGTACATTAGCTTATGACGTCAAATACTATAAACCACAATGTAATAACCAAATGTCACATCTATGATTAGAACTGAGAACCTCAAGCGATGTAAGTCATGAACTTAATAAAAATCTTCAAGAAAACACTAGCAAGTCTTGCTTGAAAAGGGATCTGGGTGGATATCGATTACATCCCGTACGCAGTTTGCATTCAGACCACGTTTCTCGAGGGAATGAACTCTGAGGAAACCCCCAAAATTCAAACTCTAGCTTCAATACAAAGCCAGTAGAAACGGGGTATTCTTCATTGTGGTAGGAAAATGTTCAACATTTCAAATTAACGCTTGAAGAGGTGGCGCGTGCTAGACTTCGACCAACGAAAATGACAGAACATGTTTGCAACAACCGATGCAAGATGGAAAAAAAGTTATCCGGAACTAGCATTCTGACGTATGCCGCAGTTGCAGATCATTTTTCAATGTACCAGATACGTCGTCCTCGTCGGTAATGATTCAATGCATTCTGATTACGGACAACTAACTACTGATATCAATAATTGAAACCTGACTGCAGGAGCAACAAAATGTATATGTAATCTTTATCAATGATCATAAGATCACGCTCTGGTGTAGCCTGCAATGCCTGCAGGATTTGACCTTTTCTTCAATGTCTCCATTGATTATTGATTGGAAACGTATCTACGTATCTCCTGGCTATAAAGTTCATTTAATCGTTGAATTTTATTATTGATACGACTACATGCTCATTGTTGATAATTATAACATTTTCTATTATGTTAACATAAGAAATTGAAGTCAATAGTCAAAATTATACAAACAAAGGTTAATGAAGAAGTTTATACATTTAAATTCCTTTATTTGTACCTATATGAAATTAAAAAATCGATTTGGAAAAAAGCTACCGATGACTTTTAAATACGTGTTTCAATCTTTTAGAGCCTTAGCTTGAGCGATGAATGCGATGGATGGTAGTGGTTAGCCACAAGCAAAAGCACTATAGCTTATCAAGGAAACTGAAATACACATATAATGAAGAACACTTCAAACGACATTAACGTTAGGTACAGGACGGGAAACAATGCACTCACGTGGCAACTTCGAAACAATCCTAACTGCAGACTAACTAGGTACTGAGCTAGTCTAGCTATTCTAATAATTTTAAGTACCAATTCCATCCTTGCAACGTTGTAGAGGATTAAACTGTACATAGCGAAGAGTAAGACTAAACAAGCATAATAAAGTTATAAGTAAGAAAAAAATTTCATCTCTAGTATATTTAATAGAGGCATGCAAATATTTTTAATTGTTAAACATTTTAATGAATGTGACTGTTGAAATTACTATGCATATTATAGTTTTAACACTATAATTATGACGCTGGAACTTTCATCTTTTCAACTGCTATCCAGGAATACTGAATAAAAACTTTTTACTTTGAAACTGACGCTTGACAAAGATTCTCGGGAATTATTTAATATTAGTACAGTTTGGTTGGTCCCAATCTGTAATATACATACTAAATAAAATGAGTAAACCTCAATGGTTAGATTTGGTGAGTCGGCTAACCATAGTTTGTGGTGAATGTTTTACGGAGGGTAGCCTGGTCGGATCAAACATCATTCTAATTGGCCGCGTCGTTTCGCGATCGCAGCCAGTAGCCAAAATCGTCGGATCAGCACAGCACGGTATGGTCGTTTCGATTGCATGAACTTGTCATGATTTTCTTGATACAGTTTATAAATTCGGAAGAAATCGATTATCAAAACTATAATGTTTGTGGAATACTGGCTGCAAACACAGTAATCATTCACGTGAATGGTAGGCTATATTCCAATGTTTAAGTAAATTTTAGTCCAAAAGTTGTTTGTTTTTACATTCTATCATCATTTCAAAGATGTGCAATCGAGATAGTTTATTACAATTTAGAGATGTACGGGAAATACAGTCGTTTGTGGCTTAAAGGCGCTGAAACTAAATTTGTTTCCCGCCGGCAGAAAGGACAACTAAGTCAGTTTTTCCAACTAATCAGTGGGTGTAATTAGTTCCGCAACTCTATCCTCCTAAGTGCAGAAGTTTGTACCGAAAGTTTCGAATGCGACGAGTACTTTGTCACATAAAGCTCTAGGCTCTTGAAAGGGGTACCTTCGTGAATTATTAATTCTTTTGGCGCCGACGGACGGTGTCTTTTAAGGGTTTACGCAAAAGCATATTTTAGGAGCCCGTTTAAGCCACGGACATTTTTTGTCGCACAAGACTTACAGTGACTTTTATACCTGTTTAGTTTCTAGTACAGTTTCTTTCATTACCAACACCATACAGTAGATAAGAGCCGGAATACAACAGTGCTATTCGTACTACTTAGATAGCAATGGTGTGGTACTCGTAGCTAGCCAGACGGAAGTAGAAATCCACCTACCACCAAAGGAACAGAGAATATCAAGAGTAAATAAAAAATGCGTTCTCCGGGTCGTGTGTCCTATGTACTTACATATCTGCCTCAATTTCAGACGCTTTTTATCATTTTGTGGTTAAAGACATTTATTCTCAAAAGAAAATTACATTAATAAGAAAACTTAAAACTATAACACAATTTTGCACAGAGAACATTCGGGCATGATAATTAATATACTTATGTAATTATAATTAATAAAATCAAAATAATAATTATAAATAAATAAATAATAATTGTAATTACATTTTGAGTTTTTCTTGTCTTCAAATTTTAGTCAATACCCTGATATGGTAGCGATGCCATGATTGTTTTTTGTAGGCCACTCATTTTATATTGAAACTGGTTGCTAAAATTCGAATCAATGTCTGAATTTTGTTTCTCCTGCTTTTAAATAAAAATATATAATATTTTACCGAGAGAGCTAACTTTGAAAGCTTTTACTAAGCAGTCCAGCTACTTTTAGATACAAGAGGTAATTTCTACATAAGGTTAGATGTTAAAAGTTTGAAACAAATTAGTTTGAATATACAAAAACCAATTACGACAGGAGAATACAATATAGGTCGTACAATTTCTGAGCTCGTCGGCAGACGTTCCAAGTTCGTATAATTGTTGTGAGCGAAATTCGCGCAGAACTACACAGTACCGAATTTAAGGCAATTTCTTTATTTGCTTAATGGAAAGAGTGTACTTACATAAATAAATAGTTTAACATTTTAAAAATAAAAACCCTAAATATGAATTAAAAAGAACAGTTTAATTTAGAGATTAGTTTAGCTTTAGGCACCTTCTAGAATCTAGATCAACGCGTACCATCGTCGACTTCTTTGTCACTTAACATCTTGTGAGATTTAGGTCAGGTTATGTTGTTATAGTATACGTTGGGTGAAAAGTCGGCAAATCTGTCTCTGATCGTGAAAACATCACCCAGAGTCTTGTCAGAAAAAACTTTTGGAGAGATCATTTTTAGGGTACCGAATATTAGTGGACATCAAATCTAAAAAAAATTGAAAAAAAATATTTTTCGAGGTACCCAGTTGGCCTTAAAGAAAATGACTGATTTGTCAACCGTTAAATCCGCCACTGTCTCTACCTCGTAGAATTGCGGACAGGGTTAGAGATAAACTGGGAATCGGGGATGCCAAGAATGCAAAGCGTGCAGGAATAAGGGGCACACAAGCGACCGCTGGCGGGTAGATAAGCAATTTCCAAGTAAAATGCATAGATCATCTTGAAAGAGATAAACCGGTACAAGCCCCGAGGGTGGTGTGTGAAAGTCTTGGTTTGTTTTGGAAAGGATATTTAATTTATTTGGGAATTTGGGTCGTAGGATATTATAAAAGACCTACAGAATGATGTAGATAAATGATACAAAGTATTTTCAAGCGTCACTATCATGCTGTGATTTACATTAGAAATTGATTCGATTGATAAACATAAATACAAATTAATTAATTAATTTATTTGACAGACTCATATTATTTTTAAAATTTGACATTCTATACCAATTTCATTTATTTATACAGTAATTGTAATTGTAAACCGAAATATGGACTGCCACAGTCTGGAATAAAACGATTTAGTTTCATTTCAAATATAACTGTATAGTTTTTTTAAATGTTTATCGTGCTCTATTTGAAAATCAAATATTGATAGAAGATTGATGACGAAGGGATTGAGGTTATACGCATGACTGAACTAGCTTAGCCGATCCCCTCCGTGTCCTAGTGGCTACAAACTTGGACTGGACCAGGAGGTTCCTAGTGTCCTATCGATACGAAAAGTGCAATTTGCTTTTTAATTTGGCTTAAGTATAAAATATAATAAAATAATAAAATATATTTCAAAAACTTTGTATCCGACCGAGGTGTCCCACCTCTGATTGACAATCTTGTGCATGTGACGCATGACCACGATATTATGTGAAATTATTGCGTGAAATTAGTGACCATATTTCTGCGTGGAATAATGCGAAATAAAACCGCGTGAAAACTCAAAAACACGGTTTTCACACCAAATTTCTCGTTTAAAGGTTGAAATATATTTGATTTTTTCTGCTTTTTCTCACATGTACATTTTAGCTTATAACATATATAAATATTTTCTCAGTACATATTCCGACACCATAAAAGGCACCGTTTCTAGCGTAACGTCTCATCGGTTGTAGTGGTGAATGGTGGTGAGAGGTTCATTTTAAGAAGTTCTTGGTAAAGTTTTTACCGTCTAGAGGAGAAAGTATAAACACATGTCTAGGATTGTAGAAAACACAATTTATTATGCCTGGATTTCACGCCTTATGGCAGATGGCAGACGACGCGTATGGGGTTTTACGATAAGGCGTAAAACAGGGAAGAAATAAGCTGCAAATAAATCAACGCATTAACAACAGGAAGCGAGAGTTGATATCAGTTGTTTACTCCATCAGATAAATACAGAATCAAGGTGCATCTTTATATGCATAAGTGCGTTCAAAAAGAACTGGAAACCGACTCATTCTATGTCCGCCTGTCTATTTACAATCAGCTTCAGCTTCTATTCTGCTTGTATTCCAATAAATGATGCCGTAGCTAAGCTAGGCATGACATTATATACACTGTCAGATCAGAGGAAGGCTTAGTGCAAACCTATAATAGAAATTAATATCTTTTCTGCGACCTTAATAAGACTGCTAATAATTAATCCAATCGAATATTATAAATGGAAAAGGCTACCGGGCAGACTGTACGCAAGATAAAATAGAGAAGGCCCGGTACGAAAAATTGGATAGATATCACACAGAACTGGGGCAATTGGAAAAACATGGTGGAGGCCTATATCCGAGAAGGGGCCTAACCACCACTTACCTAGATTTTAATTTAGTTATTATAATTATAATATACAAAAATTTAAGTTTCAAAATAAAATGCAGAGAATAATTTAATTTAATCTAACTTAAATAAGTGAAAAACCAATATTATATTTGATAAAATTCTTTGTTTATTGGTTACGGAATAAAATGACTTTTTATTTTAATTTTCTTAATTTAATATTGTAAACGTAAGTTTTTTGTCCTCCCTTCAAGACGTAACTCCCAAATTTATTTTGCCCGTGACTTCATAGGCGTGGATTTTCGAATTTATCCCGGAACTTCCTGTTCGGAAGGGATTAACAGTAGCCTGTTGTATTTTCCCGCCCTTCAACTATCCCCATAGAAAAATCATTCGGAATCTCCTGAATGTGAACTAAGGACAAACAAACAAATAAGCAATTACGCAAACTCAAATTCGCATTTATATTATAGTATGGATAGTAAGTATGTATGGATGGATAAAGCCTATACGTCGGCGAGGCGATCTACGGGCGAAGTTCATATTCATTCGAGTAACTAGCCTCATGCATCTTCTATACCGATTTAGTTTCCAAATTTGCTTGAACTTTAGTGCAAACTGCAATTTAATTACCATTAGCTTAGTTAAGAATTTGTGTGTGAGTTAGTTTGAAACTGCGGTGTTCGCATGGAACAAAGTTTATTCTTTTTAGCTGGAAAATGCGGATATTTAGTTTTCCCTCGTGTTTGAAACTAGGTCTGAGTTATGCACGAAGTTACACCACAGCTGGTTATGTTCTGTATTACGTATGATGCACTATTTTTGAAAGCAATTTTATAATATTCGACATGATTATGAAATATTTTTTTCTTTGTTCCACACCATCTTACTATTTAATATTAGAAATACAAAAGTAATTTATATCCATCTGTAATTCTTTTCGTCTGTTTGTTGCTTTTGCCATCTAGGAACCATTATATTATTTTTGATAAATATGCTGCGTAAATTTCGCGACACTATAATCCAATTTCCTATTTTTGTCAGCTATTCTATTTTTAACGATAAGACAAAATAATTTTTAATGAAGTCATTACTATGAATTCCCGCTGAATAAATAAGTAAACAATTCAAATAAATGTTACATTATTTATAGCTTGTGTAATTAGCATTTTTATACACATATTGTTAGCATTCTGTTTTGCAAGTACGGCCTTTACGTAAAAGCGTCTATGGGTGGTTCTCGCTACGGAAAAATTTAATTAGTCCAAACATTACATGCATGTTAAAGCCAACACACGACTCCTGAAAATTGTGATACATTCAGTTACGCCACTGGCGGTTCTGAATTAATTATTAATACTATTCAAAACTTCTCAAGTAATTTTGAACTGTCGACCGAGTGACGTAGACAAAAAGTTGGATAACATTTTGAATGCCTTTGTTTACTTAACAGAGGAACATTTTCGTCTAAATATTGAAGTTAATTGGACTTAAGGAAGAAACGGCCCTAAGTAACTTCATTTTCCACCTTATTTACCGCTTTGATGACCTCCAGTAAAATGCGTTTTAAATGAAAACACTCAATTATACTACAGTCGTTTACCCATAAACTTGTTCTGATTTAAGAAATTCTTGTCTATACGTGTCGTATTGTTGTTATACATGAGTCTTCTTCAAAGACGGCCGCCCTTTATTTTTTTATTGGAGTAATATCATAATTTCCACGCTTGTCAGGAAGGATTGATGATAGCAGTAATATTTTATTAATGCACTAGCGTTTTGCCCGCAAGTGAAATATAATGGCCAGCAAAAATTCTTTGATACCCTAAGCGCACTTACAAAAAAATATACTAAACACCCAAAATTAAGACTAAAATTACAATACTTCTAGATGTTTTACTACACCCACGGGACAGCATGGGTTGGATGTATAGATCCTGTAGATGGATCCTATACCTGAACCGAAGCCTCGGCTATACTTTGTTGCTAGCTTTATGTCATAATGTACATTTATTAAACTAATAAATACTGACAATACTTCAGAAATCAATAATTCCTATCATCACAATTTTATCTGAGATTCAACCGACAAATTTAGAGCAAAAAACTGTTGTCGACTTCATCTTGTTTTGTTTGTCACAATAATTTTCTAGAGATTGAGATATCGCACAAATGGAGCAGTGTTTTTTTTCAGTCGCGTCTCCTGGCACCCCCATTCTCCCCTCCCATTTCGTCGTCTGATTTCTGCTGTGAATAGCTTTCATCTGTAAAAATAATTTTTGCCTGAACTCTTCCTAGAATTAAATTGAGTATTAATTTTGCAAACTTCGTTTCCGTCTACATTCGCGTCGAGTCAGACGGAGCTTGTGAGGCGCCTTTAACCCACTTTGCGTCGTACGTTCAGAATCCAGTTGCATAATTCCATTACGATGAGGGGTTAGCCCGTCACATGTTTCCGCTATATTCACATTTCACGTCCTTAACCCTTCTGAATTTGTGTCACAAAACAGCCCGGGAAAGCGAAACGCTTTTCGTAAATTTCCCTAATAATAAAACACAGAGCGAGCAAAGCGCAAACTCTTCGATTGATGAAACGAACAGGTTAATTTGGCGATAAACATACCTTTTCAGGTCTGATCGGCGTTTGTGGCAGCTCAACCGGCACCCCTTTCGATTAACTAATTAGTTACCCAGAGGCAAAAAATTTCACGGCACACGATTACGCAATTAATTTGCTATTTTTGTTTTTGTTCGCGGATAGACGGGGCAGATATCGCCCGGGACTGTTGTTATGGCAACGGGGGGCGCTAGCGGCGCGCGCCGCATCCCTCGACGGCAGAAGTGACCCCGCCGCCGCCGCGGTCGCTGCGTCGCGTCAAACCGTCCCAATCGCTTTTCGACGAAACGAGAGCACGCCGTCATGTTATACAACCTTTGACTAGACCTTCTATTGAAGTTTAATCGTATACAACGAAACGTGTGCTGTCAGTAGTTGTGCAGTGAGTGTTGTGTGTGTGAGTGAATGCATTAGGTGTCGTGCAATGCCGCGGGGAGGAGGGGCGAAGCTGTGACCGACACGTTGCGGGGAGGGGGCGCTTTTCACGCTTGATCATGCCTTTCGAACTGAGATCAGGTGAGCTTTTCAGATGTTACAAAGAAGTCGCGTGTCTTTTGATCGTTGCTACGACGTGACAATTCCAAAGCTTTCTATAGCAACCATTTATATGTAAATTTGCACTTACAAAGTTGCGTACGACTTTTACAACTTATTTTGCTGTGTAGAGAGTCGTAAAATGCGTATAATCAAGAATTGTAGTCGTATGAAGGATCAGAACATTTGGCGACCGTAAAACTGGGTTTATTTGACCTTGTGGTTTATGACGACGGAACACAGTCGATTTGCGAGTATTCTTGTGCTATTAACTGGACATAGATTTCCATTCCTTTCTCCCAATAAAAGCCTGTTAAACATGTACGTATTTCATTTAATGCTTTCTTATAGGTTATAGCCACATGGTATGTATCTCAACATTCACATTTCTTATTTACATATCAACCTGCAAATACACATTTTTTATAGTCTCCCTGGACCCTTTTGCACTCTTTTTCTTCTACTACTGCTGTGGACTTCTTCACACGTCACTGGGTATGTTAGAATATACTTCTTTACTGACTGCCGCCGTTGACCTATTTTCAAGTCACATTACCTGTGTCTTCACCAACATCTGCTGTGGACTCCTTCACATGTCACTGGGTATGTCAGAATACGCTTCTCCACTGACTGCTGCAGTTGACCTCGATCCACGTCGCTACGTATGACATTATCAGTTTCTTCAACAACTACTGATGCGGGCTTCTTTGCACGTCACTGAGTATGTCAGTATACGCTTCTCGACCGACTGCTGCAGTTGACCTCGATCCACGTCGCTACGTATGTCATTATCAGTTTCTTCAACAACTACTGCTGCGGGCTTCTTTGCACGTCACTGAGTATGTCGGTATACGCTTCTCCACCTAATTACTGTATGTAGTAGATCCACTTTGCGCGTACATTAGTACGGTCCCGTGGAAGCCTCATACTAGATCTTACCCGAGGGTTTGCACGTAAGAATCTTGATTAGTTTGACATGTGATTTGTATAACGAGTATCAGACATCAATATTGGTTTTCAATTGTACTACTAAAAGATATTGAGTTTTTCTCCAGACCTACATCTTATACCTAAATCATAAATATGATTTCAAATTCAAATATACTTTATTGCACACACAAAAAACTAAACAGAACATAAAGGTACAGTGAAGGCGGCCTTATCGCTAAGAGCGATCTCTTCCAGGCAACCTTGGGCCAGAATAATCATATAATTACCAAGGGGTAAGTGGTGCTACACTTACCCCTTGGTAATTATGGCAAACAAACAAACAAACAAATGGCAAACAGATTTAGGAAAGATAACGAAGCAACAAATATTAGATTAAATTTTTTATTCATTATAAGTTTTCAATGTTAGTTCGTTACATAAGAATCAAATGTGAAATGTGATCTGAATAAAAGGCTATATTATTATTATTATTATTATTATTAAGTGGTGCTACATAAATAAATATATATTTATACATATCATACATACATATAATGGATAAACCAAACACAAAATATAGTGGATCAGGAAGAAAACGAAATCAGAGAAGATCAGGAAGGAAAGAAGATTTCTTAATGTTTTCTATATAGTTGTGGTGTGTGGCGTGTGTTACTTAAATTTAACACACATTGTGGTTGATTATGGTGCTCTTAAGTGTGTTTATGGTCATCTATTGAATCTGTACCTATTTTCATAGAGAAATAAAAGTTGGCCTATATGTTTCTCGTGCCCATTAACAAATATATCTACGCAAATAGTAGTAAAAAAAATAGTAGCTTAGGTTTGTCCGTACCTTCAACTATCTTTTATACAAAAATCAAGTCATTCCGACCGTCCGTTACCCCTGACAAAAAAAAAGAACTCACTTTCGCGTTTATAATATTGGTATGAATGGATGGAGGCGAAATATAAAAATAGTTTCACAAGTAGTAAAGACTCAACAGCACTGTCTTCTTTTACTCATCGATCGTGTCAATCCTCTCTTGAGAGTAAAGCTCTAAATCCAGGGTCTCGGCCTCGATCTAAGCTTAAGCTTAGCTTGCAGAGCTTTGATTAAAGTCTATTTGTATGAATAAAATACAACCCTGTCTGATTCACATTTCACCGTCCAGTGCAAACAGCTTGAGCTATAATCTTGAAACTTTGAAGATCTAAATCATAGACAATGATTAGTACGAGTAGTTGTAAACAATTAGTTATAGTTTTAAACAACCAGTAGTAGTTGTAGACAACCAGTAGCAGTGGTAAACAACCCATTAGTTTTAAACAACCAGTAGTAGTTGTAGACAACCAGTAGTAGTTGTAGACAACCAGTAGTAGTTGTAGACAACCAGTAGCAGTGGTAAACAAACCATTAGTTTTAAACAACCAGTAGTAGTTGTAACAAATGCACCTGGATAAAAGGAGCTCTGATATCCATATTATATCGGTGCAAACCGATGACCACAGGAAGGCAGTGTTTTAGTGGTATGATATATTCCAGTCCCGCTGCAGCCCGGACGAAGTGGCTGACTGGTCATAATTCAACTGAAAATATAAAATGCCCCATGCTGCTCAACCTAATGATAATCAAACGAGTTTGCTAGTTGACTACGATCAATGGCGTGCCAAAAGCTTGTGGTCCAGGCTTTACAGTAGATCCACTCGAAACTAAACGTATTGGGTGTCATAAATGAAGATTTCATGAAGAGCCATGGTAGCTCAGTTGGGTAGAGCGTCGGTCCATGAAGTGTATCAATCCGCACTGGTCTCGCGTGGTGGACTATGGTCCATACACTCTCTGTAATAGAGAAGGCCTGACCTCTGCATTGGGGATATATATAGGCTGTTGATGATGATTAAATGAAGATTCGTATAAAAATGTGTAAGATACTCGTACCTAGCAGTGGATATCACCAATACGCCTGTCTGCGTGGTGATCGCATGATGTTTTCACTCGACATGATTCTTTATCACCTGGATAACTTGAGTCCACTGTTGGACATGAGACTATCTCTCTACTACTGCAATGGTGGTTTAGACGTATGCCGTTGATATTGTAAATGTGCAGGGTTTAGTTTTCTTTACTGTTTGCTACAGTTGATTTTGTGTTGTTGTTTGGCCTCTAAAATTATCCTCCTTACTACGGTCGTGGCACCACACAAAAGCTTTGTCTTTTCCAGCTTCTAGACAATGACAGAACTAAGGACGACAAAGGGGCAATGTCGTTACTGCAATTCCGAGATAGCTGAACGCTGTTTCGCAAGTGAAACACAGCAGTACTGCAATTTATACTGTAGAGGTTTTCGGAGAACGACGTGGACAGATTCTTGGGTATGTGCTCTTCCAGAAAAAAAATGTTACCTTTATTCACTTTGAAACTCTTGGCCACCTCTGGAATTAAATATACCTGGAAATTCAGAACGGGTAAAACTATCGCATTAGAAATTATTCCGACTTCAAGAAAGGAGAAGGTTTCTCGATTAGACGGGTATTTTTACATGTTTGTTACCTCAGAACATTGGACTGGGTGAACCGATTTTGATGATTTTTTTTCAATATAATTGTCCATAGAAGTCATATTTACGTCAATAGAATATCATATTCGCATGACAGGGGTGACACCAATTGCCCCACAAACGTACAAATTCGGTATTACTTAGGTTTACGTGCCCTTTTGCATGCTCAACGGGAATGAAGCAGTGATTATATTCTAAGTCAGGAATGGCGTTGTGGATTCATAAGTATCACAGTAATTTACAGCAAGGGTATTTTATTTGGGACAGCGTAAATTCGTGTGCGACGGAATAAAAAAGTAATAGGTTTGCCCTTGGCCTTCATCTCAATATGGCAAATTACGAATGTGATGACGTTTAAAGGAAAGTGTGGTCAGTACTTACATTGCTTTTAGCATTCCTGGTTGGCAGCTCAATTCTATCATATCTTTATTTAGATTTACATGACAAGTATCTAAATATGCATATATATGCTGAAAGAGGTAAATGCATTTGATATTCAACAATGCCTCTAAATCACTTTTTTGGACCAATAAGGCACCAAGATATCACTTTTTATTACCTTTGTTTCAAAAAGTTAAAGAGACGTCTAGATCTGAAATCTTTGAGGCTCTGAAAGTAGGTGCCTGGTCTGGACTATGAAATTTCATGGTATTCATTTTGTACATTACGTGGAACAGGTAGTACGTTGCGAATACGCTGTAGACGTGTCAGTTTTGTTAGAATTTGTTTAAGCCGTTATATTTTACTTGAGTTTTGGAGTACATGTCAACCTGCGGGGTGACCTGGGGTAGTCCTATTTATTGTAAAGCCGAGACAACACGGTCTATTGACAATCGAAGCTATCATTTGTAACTAAAACGAATATAATATCTACCTTACATGAATTACGACATTTCATGACAATTAAGAAAACTCACATTGCGATTTATGCTTTTATAAGTACCTACTTCGCATAATATATCAATTGCATGTTAACGTTGACAAGTCCACAGTTTTTATACCTTAGTGTAAGGTAACAAGAGTCACTCTTTATGGCTTTCGCAAACTGTACTATGGGCGGTTTACCTTGTTATTTATATGCCTACAATGTTTTTCTCCCAACGATGTTGTTCCATGAAGCATGAATGAATAAATGTGTCGGAGATTTTAATATAATTTTTTTAGACGACCAGTAAGGTGAAATTTTAAATGGGGTAACTATAAATAAATATAGTCATCCGAAAAGCTTTGCATTATCAGCTACGTCAGTTCACTGTTCAATCCTAGATTGCTACGTAAAAGTTTTCTGAAAAAATACAACGATACATTTAAGACACATTTTTAAATAATAGATTCCTTAAACTATTCTTCATATCGAAATAATCTTAGCACCATTAGACTGCGGTTTATATAGGAGGAGCAAACCATTGAGTGTTTTACATTGTGCCGATACACAGGTGAGCGCGCAGATTCCTATGAAGTTGTGCCAGTGTTTAGACATTTATTGATAAAGCAAGCCTATCCTATAGCAAACAAGAGGAGATCGCCATACGAATAATAAAATATAAAACATTAGTCTGTTGACGTTTTCCATTTAAAAACAACAACAACAATGTTCACATTACAGAGCAGTGTTTCTAAATCAAAATGGAAGTAGCTTTAGCTTTAAACATGATAAATTTTATACTTCCTTACTAAATTCCTGAAATGTTGAATATTAAGAAATAGTTTAGTAACATAAGATGTTGTCATCTGTGACGTTACGTTGGTTCTAGTGACTCTGAAGATTATTGAGATATGCTTGTTGAAGACTATTGTTATTGAAGCAGTAAAAACTAAACTGGTTCTTTTTTCGGTATAAATGATAAGTTGACCGTCAAATGTCAATATTCAACCGAATTCAAAAAATGAGGAGTTTCACAATTGGACTGTATGTTTTTTTTGTATGTTACGTGATAACTCCGCCAATTGAGAACCGTTTTGATGATTCTTTTTTGTTTGGTAGAAAATACTTCAGAGGTGGTCCCATATAAATTTTATCGAACTGATTGAACATCAATCTCTCTCATTTTTAAAGCAATTGAAGTCGGTTTTTAATTCTCTTTGAACGCGTTAATTATTATAGAAAGTTTTGACGTCAAGACCTTGAATGAGTGAAATCGAACTTAATCGTAATAACGGGTCCTTTCTTTTGTTATACCTCACTGGACACGACCTAAATAAATGTCGGTACAATTTATTAATATCGCTATCAGAACGTTTCCACTCTATGGAATTCCTGACGAGGAAAAAGTATGGATAATTCATAAATACAGACACGAGAATGTTTCTCTTAATTTTCGTATATTTAGGTCAGATTGATATTCATTGCTACGTAACACTGTACATGTTTGATTTTCAATGGCTTTATGTCTAATACCACGTTTGGTCACCGAATCCTACTAATATTATAAGTGTGAAAGTTTGGATGTTTGGATGTTTAGATGTTTGGATGTTTGTGACGCTTTCACGGAAAAACTACTGAATGGATTTGAATGAAACTTTACAATAATATAGCTTATACATCAGAATAACATATAGGCTATAATTTCTAAAGACATATTATGTAAATTGTCCAAAATCACACTTATAATATTAGTGGGGTTACATGGGCAATTTGGGCATAACAAAAACGCGTAAATTTGTATATGCAAACTTTCGCGTTTATAATATTGGTGTGAAGACTATTTGAATGTACTACGACAGATATTGACATTTATTTTGTTTCTTTAAATTATTAGACTACGTAACAGAATAAACACTATTTTGTACCTTATGCTGTATAATTTGTCTTATACGTCACCTGTGCCTATCGAACAAGTAGAATACATTCTGAAATACACGCGGACAAAGTCGCGGGCGGAAGCTAGTATGTCATATATTCTAAATCTGTAAGTAGTTCTGCCCATATAACTGTTTGTTTCCTTTTCACGACGAAAGACCTGAACATATCATAATGAAATTTACTTCGCTTGTAGCTTCTGGCATATAAAAGTACGTGGGCTACATTTCATATCGGTAACGGGTTCCCGTATATTTATTTTTGAAGTCAACACAGACCAAGACACGAGTAAATAAAAAAATCTATTATATTTCAACGTTACGTACTCAATATTCTTTCTTCGTCAGAAAAGTTCACTGTTGAAAATGAGATCCCACATACATCGCCACGACTATTGAGTTTTCCACAGTTTTCCAGGAGCTCACTACAAACAAACCAAGTTTACTCATAATATGTAATTTTGTGAAACAAAGCATACAAACTAAAATTAAACCATGTGGTGTGTCGATTCGTAGTGGCATGTCAGTTTAAATATTATGAAAAGGAATAAGAAGCTTTGAAGTTGTATAATCTTTCTTTCAAATATATTTTCTTGCGGCCAGGAACCTTTCTTAAACCAAGTGATCCTTTCATGAATGTAAGCGATTGAAAGTAAATCCACTGCTTATCAACAAAGGAAAATGAACAATATTCTGTTGGTCAATCGTTTGAATCAATAACGATTGTAAATGGGATATCTATGGCTATTCTGTAGATGGGATGAATATATGAGGTTCTTTTGTAGACCTTCAGTCAGTATATGTTTTTTAAGGTGCAGAGAAAGAAAGAAATTAGTTTGATTGATGATGATTATTCATTCACTCTTGCTTGTTTCTATGTTGTGTGTGTAGAAGGAAATGCCAATTAAAGGTGAATATGAAATGGTTCAAAAGTCGATACATATTTTTGTACTTGAGTGTACATATCTATGCCAAGAAGCTGCTGTTGTTGACAGCGCTGGTTTTCAGCGGAGCAATTAGCATAGCAAAGATGACAGATGGAGTTCTATGCGGGAATTGGTACAGAATGCTCCCAAGAAAAATGTCCCATACAATAAAATCATTTTAAAAGATTCTAGGCTTTTATTAGTACGAGTAATTACCTAAAATATAGGACATCGGATTATGAAGTTGGGAAATGAATTTAGCAAACGCACATCTACATTTTAGCAGTTACGGTCATTGTCCCCTAGATGGCGATTTAAACAATAATTTAAAAATTACACGTGTGAAAATAAAAATTGTCTTTCACCATGAAGTTGTATATTGAACGTTTATGTAACCTCATTATGATAAATCTATATCGCAGTCAGATTTAATATTACATTAAATCTCAACTATACTATTCTTTCTACTCTCAACTATACTTTCAGCTGTTACATATCATATTTATGAACTGTCCAACAATAAAATATGTATTTCGCTGCCAAAGCGAAAACAACGTCTCAAATATTTATGACTAAAGAACCTTTTGTAGCGCAAGAAAAAACATTTTCAGTTTTCCCATAAAATAAAGTTAAATTCAGCCTCGTTAGTCAGGAGGGGCTTGAGTTCCTTTTCTGAATATTTTCACTTTGATGATACTTGATAGACATTATAACGACAGAAGTAAGTACGGTCTCGGGAAAACGCTAGGCCCATCTTTAGTACTTGGGCAAGTAGAAAATACCGCTAGAAATATTCAAAATCAGCCCCCAAGGACATTATTATTGCTGTACGGTTGACGGTCGCTTATAACAACTGCATATTCAGCGTTGAAGGAGCAAGTAATGTTGGTTACGTTATTTTTCTATTGCTTTATGTGGAAAAATACTTCAACTACTTAGAGGGTGTCATTCTTAAAAATACACTACTTACGTAGCTTTGTGGCTAGACGGACATACGTTACTGGAGTTCGCAGGTTCGATTTTCAGCGAGGTAACAATCTGGTACTCGGTGTTGGTTGATGGTAGGTAACTTTAATATGCCTCCAGGACTAGCTATCACTAGTTTCGTCATTTTTGCGTGGTCATATAAAAATGCATTCAAATAGAATTAAAGAATGAACTTCATTTCCCCGCAGTCTTTGAAATATATGCGTACTTACAACTTTTATATAATTAATTAAAAAAACATTAAACAAACACAGACAGTTCAGCACAAAATAATCATAAACATCGCTTTAATATTCGCGAAGATATGGAGTAATAGTACGAGAGCCCACGACCAAAACCATGTATCATAGCAATACGGTCGAAACTGTATAAAATCGTCAAATTATATGATTCTGAACCCGACTAGGTGGATAATAACATCAAGAAGTGTAGAAACTGCGTGGGAGGCCATTTCTGCTGTGTCAAAAAAAAAAGGTGGTCGGTACCACAGCAATATGTCTGATATCGAAAATGATAATAGATTTTGTTGTTTTATGACGATCAAGTTCGTTTTCAGAAATTTTGCGCGTAGCATATAGCCTGAGCGCATTTTTAAAAATGTTGAAAAATTTAGCCGACCTGTATCATAGCAACCCGGATATATTTTTATTCCAACTTTTCGTATGGCTGCTAGGATTATAAAAAAACAGTTTTCAGAAATTTTCGATGTCGCATATACTCCCAAAAATGAAAAGAGCGTTCCCGGGTCGCCTAGCAATCGCCTCAGCGCTTGTTATTTTTTCGCTTGTTAACAACGCTTACAAAGATTGTCATGCGGTGTGCGATTCGGAAATCAAAAATGCCTGACCTGAGTTGTGTGTTTTGCACAGAAAAAATAATTGAGAAAGTGAAAAAATTTACGATTTTTTAATGATTTCTAAAAGTTTTCTGATAACGAAGGTGCTACACTAAATTTTTCTGATATAAATGTTTTTTACATCCAGACAAGTTATTTTATCGCGTCCAACAATTTTCAGACAGATTGCTATGTTACCGATCGGCAAAAATTTTTAACATTGGCAAAACAGTCTATAAATTTAATGGGTTCGATTTTTCATCTGAAAAATATTTTTTTCGCATCAACTAGTCCAAATCGACTCGTAAAAAAGATTTTCAGACGGATTGCTATGATGTTTTTTTTTATACCATTTCTAATTTTTTAAAGTAATCGTCCGGATTTGTGCTACACTACTGACTTCTGAAAAACCTGTTTTCGGTATCGTACAGCTATCATCCAACTACAGTCCAAAAATCAGACAGATTGCTATGATACGGGCCGGTAAATTTTTTTAACATTTTTGAAAATTTGGCCGGGTCAAACGCTACGCGAAAAATTTCTGATACTGGTATTTTCGAGTTCACGATAATCGAATCGATCAACTTGATGCGGTTGAGGCCATATTGCTATGGGACAAAAATTTTGGTCGTGGGCTCTCTTACTATAACATACACACACAAAATAAACAACATTTGAATTGAAAACCACCTCATTTTTATGTCGGTTGAAAAAGAGTTTGACATCGAGACCAGTCTTGAAGTTATCTGAAGCTATGTGGATAGGGTTGGGGACGGGATTTGCGATTTCAGTACTTGAAAAGTTAGGGCAGACAGTTTTAATATACTTATATAATAATAATCTAATTAAATAAAGCGTCGTTTGTGGAAATTGACAGCGAAAAAGTTTATTAAACTCTACCCACGCGTAAAAATAAGGTCGTATCAGGTATTTAGTAACTTTCCGGCTGTATAAAACATTTTCTAATATTTTTAGCAAAAACTGCTTTTCAAGCTTAATCCTTGAGTGAGAGAATGTGAGTTTGTGTATCTTTCCTTCACGTCGTAACAGAGAGTTAGAATGTTAAGAACTTTTGTAGGGCATAGTTGAAGAGTCGGAGAAGAGAATTGGCTACTTGTATCCCAGACAAAGTCGTGGAAGAATACTAGTTCATCATCAACGTCTTGGGAACGTTCACTGCTGGACATACGCCTTCTAAACTAGCCGATACTGATATTTTAAATGCGACCATGAGTTTGTTTGTCCGTTTTTAATTTCGTCATAAATAGCCAAAAAATATATTTTTTATAGGGAAAGTTGACAAGTTGGAGAAGCGTATAAGCTAATTTTATCCCAATTGAATTCCCATGGGATAGCTGCTGAAGTTCACCGCTGATGAAATCACGGGCAAAAGTAGGGTTCGACCATAGAATTATAACTCCCATTTCTGAATGGAGGTTGGTTGATAGTCGCTGTAATGAAACTTAAGAATCATAAAATTATAATGCGGTCCATATTTTAGTTTTTATTATTAGGTGGCTCTTAATATTCTCCTAAGCTGCCAAAGGAAGCTCACAAATAGGTAATGCTGACTCACTTTATGTCCTAAAATTCGACCCTTTTCATTCGAAATGGGACACGAAGGTTAATTAATTTTCGAATTGTGTCAATGTGAATTCTTGGAGCCTGCCTCTTTATAGGTCTGTTATTTTAACGTCAAGACACTTTCGGGTGCTTATACAGCCCTTAAGGTAATTTGCCCATCTGTCCTATCTCGCTTTTCGCTTCTTATTTATCATTTCGCCGCGTTCCTTTCATTTCCTGGACTCCATTATTGCGCAATTGCTCGTCTCCTTGAGATAAGGTTTCCAAAATGCTTTGGTATAGCAACGACAGCTATAGATTATAGTAGGTTAACTGGAAGGAAGTACCTTATGAGTACTATTTTGATGAGTGAATTTTCGAGTATCCTTTATGTTTATTTTGCGCCGGGCGTTCTTGGTAGGTGTTCGATGTTCGTCTCATTTTGTATTGCATTCTAGCCTTCCAGTTTCAATTCTGTTCTGTTCTACATTGCACAGAAAAGAATCGGTAGGTCTTTGACACGGCTCTCTGTTAATGAAAGGTTATTTAAAGACGGACATACAATACAAAATACTCTTCATTGTTCACCAAAAGAAACAAACATAATAACCGAAAATTTTAGAACGTACGCACAACTACAGGTCAAGCTATATATTTCCAGTATAAGCTGAACTAACACCATGCGGGAGTACATTCAATGCGAGATCAGCTTATACTGGAAATGTATAGCTTGATGTGTAGCCGTGTGTACGTAAGGTACAGATTATCGCTATCGCTGAAAGCGGGCAACCTGGAGGTGGAGTAACTAGTGACTCTGTGAGCTGTAAACCTCGCGAGCACATACTTTGCCCCACAGAGCCAGTAAGTTCTTTTTAAATATCGTTGAAATTGAGGCATAAATAACACCTAGTACAAATTTATTGATAAGATGTAGTTGCGCCACCTTGAACGTATTAATTGGTTTTAGCCCTTATTAGTTAGTTTTTAGAAGATGATTCTAGGTGATCTATAAATCCCTACCTCCATAAATTCACCCAGGTGTCAATGAGAATGAATTGATTGGTACCCACCAGCTTATGACTTTGTTATTACTTACGATTTCTAGTTACTACCAATCATAGTCTACCGACATTTTGGACTTTTTCGATTTTTTACTTTCGCTCTACTTCATAATTAATTCAACTAAACTTTTAAATAATCGCAGAAACCGCATCGAAATCGAATATCATATTGATAATACACTGAATAATAGTTAATATCACACTGAAATAAAAAATTTTTAATACATAATTAATAAATAAATTTTTTTTAATAAATAAAAATATTTGTGAAAAAAAGTGTTTTATATCCAAATTTCCAAAAATAAATAATTGTCTACCCCGTGCGAAGCCGGGACGGGCTGCTAGTAATAAATAAACGTGACTAGCAAACATAATTATCGTAATCATAATTTAATTTATAAAAGTACTCAAGTGGACCCAACTGGAACATGCCAAACATTGAATCTTCGTCTAACAAAAGTAATTGCTTAGATTTTCATGAAATTGCAGAAAACTTGGACTAAAACTGTTTGCGTATCAAACAATCGGGATGGGTAAATTTGCACTCAATTTACGATCGTTATTGTGATTGAGGGGAATGAATATAAGATAAAAATAAATTATATTGACAACCAAATTTCTGCTTTTTAAAAATGTTATTAGACAATGGGAGTGATTGAATCTGGTAGACTTGAGTTAGATTCATGGTGAGATATCTACCAATAGTCAGTTTTGACAGGACTCTCCAGCTAGGACACTTTTCTATGTTCTGGCTTGGCCTCATCATGTCATCTAAGTCTGCCGCCAAACAGCAGTATTAAAAACCTTTCGTGTTCCGGCAACGAAATATGACACAGAAACTTGCTCTGAATTAGAGCCTTTTAGTGTCGAAAAGGTTTTCATATAGTTTCCGACATTCCTTCAACATTTTCACAGAGAGTCCGCCTCTGTTGCCGTATGGTCTGGGAATCAACTGAGTAGCGTCTTGTTCGTTCTACGACTTATTTATTTTCCTTTCGTGACAATTTCTGTCGCATTTCAACCTCAACGCAAAAAATATTGTGTATCAGACTGTGGCATTAGTGTATCTTACGGATGAACTTACGCGCAGGGCTATTTCCCCTGAGAACGCGTGGTTTCCAATGTGTTTTTTTAATAATAATAAATGGTAGCAGCTGGATAGCATAAAATTTTGCTGGAAGATGTCATTTTTATTTGGTTGAGATTTAAAAACCGAATTTTTTAAATATCTACTAATTTATGTCCCCTACAAGTCACCATTTTGGATTTTATGTGAAGTGACCTAGCTTATAACCTTCAAAACAAACATAACGCTTATAATGATATTACTGGGAGATATGAAAGAATATATGACATACATACGAGTGCATACATACAAAAGTTGACGAACTCATTACTCTTTTGGCTTCGCCGTGGTCGGGCAAAAATTACTCTACTTACAATTCTCTAAAGCCACATATAAGCGACGCGCTCATCAACTTCTCGTAATTACTCGACTTTATGAGACCAAAGAACCTAAGCATACTTAAATAGGCTTTCAGTATTCATTCTACTTTCAGTATTTCAGTATTTAGTATGTAATTTTTAGGCAATAGCAGAATAACAGCGTCTTCGAGGTATTGAACCTCTTAGACATATGCTGAGCTATTAGCCCATTCATCATACATATATAATATACGATGTTCAATTGTTAGTTTTAAGAATTTGTGATGAATGGTTTATTCATTTATTATTATTATTATTCCCGCTTGTTATTTCACTTTCAACGCTATGTTTTGAATGGGGAAAAGTTCAATCGTCACGGGTCAAATGAAACAACGATTAACGAGAGTAAACTTTACACTGTCTCATGGTGAATTCGTGTTTCCAGTTTTCCACCTTCCGCTCCCAAGGGATTTTGTTTAACCGTTTCTAACATTGTTTGACAGTTATTTCATGTTTTCTTGAATAATTTAGCATCTACTTTTTACAGACAGCATGCATAAAGTTGTCACTTGTCTTAATCGAGTGGGATCAACAAAGCAGTCGGTTGACGTCACAAATTCATCAGATATGGCGTGGATAAGTGTTATGTATGATAATTGATAGCTTATGTTAAACGAAATGGCCTTAGTTAGCCACTGGTCACTCAGAATACTATAAAGCTATTGAAGATTTTTCAATCCCGAGGTACCGGGTTCGATTCCCAGTTGGGGGTACCTATGGTACTCGGTTGGATTGGTGATAGGACATTTTCTATGTCCGCCTGGCTAGCTTCTGACATGTTAACTAAGTCTGCCGCCAAACAACAGTTTTAATAGCACTGTTATGTTACGATATGAAAGGTATCAGAGCCAGAACCTCATCTTGTGTCTTTCCGGGTGCGCACGCTTACCATCCAACGTCCTTATCGTCACTTACCATCAGATGACATGAAGGCCAATTGCAAACCCATTATAATTTTTTCAAACTCTCAACAACGACCCAGCCAGCTTGGTAAATAATCTAAACATTCAACAGTAATGACGACTTCACTTCCAAACAACGAAATTAATTATTTAAGAATTTAAGACATGGGCTAAAATCAATTTGATTTATTTGTAACTTCAAATAGCGAAACTCGACAGAAAATAACACAAAAGATAACAAAGACGAACGACGTTCGTTCCCACGTACGAATAAACGCATTTCGCGCGCGGAGGCAAAATAAAAATGTTTCCTATTCTAATAAAATCAAGAGACCACGATTGAAAATGTCACAGAATGACGTCGCGATGTAATACCGCCCCTGTACGTGGTCTACTCAATTTAGTAGGGTTTCTGTTGGGATCACGTACAGTCGTCAAAGAAATCTCGACAACAAGGACAAGCGGGGATCTTAAACTGTGGAAGCAAAATGAATGGAGACGAAAGGTTTCGTAGCGTTGTCAAAGAAATTTCAGAAGTAACAATAATAATAAATTAAAGGGGAAATTCAACTTGTGGGACAAAGATACATATTTCTAGAGCTTGTACAAGGAAACTGTTATTACACCGCCATCTAGTGTTTCAAGATAGAACGACATTTCTGTAGTTATTTATTTTTTATAGTTTTTATATTTATTTTAGGCTTAAATATATAAACAGTAACAGGTAGCTAGATGTATATGTAGCCATAGGTAGTATCACAGAAATATCATCATCAATGGTCTATATATATCATGTCCCCACTCATGCCTACTCTCCTATAGAGAGTGTAGAGGCCATAGTACACCACGCGGGCCCAGTGCAGATTGGTAGACTTCACACACACCTTTGAATTTATTCTTAGGAGTGTGCTGGTTTCTTCACGATGTTTTCCTTCACTGAAAAGCCAATGGTAATGATTTTTATCATTCGTACGTAAATTCCAAATAACAAATTGGAACTAATTGTTACGAGACCTTGATTGTTTAAGGACTGACGCTCTACCCAACTGAGCTACTACCTTTTTCACAGAAATATAAGCTTATCAAATTAAAAATACACTAACGTATATGAAAATTATGTGAGTTAATCAATCTTCTTAAGATTTCACAATTCTCTTTCTGTAGATTAGCAGTTTTCAAGTAGCCGTTTGATCGTAAGGAAGATTAGATAGTACACATTGCCATACAACTCGACTGTACTATTTATACTCCTTAAAATAGACCTTCAATGGTCGCTCAACCAAAATTATACGTCTCTACTAACCCACTGAGGCGATAGCTTGAGCCCCGAGAATCTCATATCCAATGAACGAAAAACTTCAAAGGAATATTGCGATCAAAGAAATTGCAGTTTCCACACTTCGAGCGCGCCAATTTCACGGGCATTGATCGAGCGAGCTGGAACAAAGCATCTGGGACAATCCACCGCAATTCAGTGTCCCCTTTATAACAGCCTTTTCGCTGGGTACGAGAGAATAATACATTACACGAAGTACTTCATTTTTTATCGCCTAATAATGACATTAAATGGGCCGAATCTCACGGGCTATTAGTTAATCCAAATAAGTCACAAGCCATGATTATCGGGAGTAGATACATGTGCAACTCACTTGACCTATCCCTTGTCCCCCCTGTGCTGTATAACGATACTCCAATTGCTTTCACTCAGACAGCTAAAAATCTAGGTGTCTTCCTTAGCTGCAATCTTTCTTGGGTGGAGCATGTCAATGAGATCAGCAAGAAAATTCACTTTGCTGTTCACTCTCTCAAGCGCTTTCAATGGTTCCTACCATTGAAAACTAAGATTTCTCTAGCCCAAACATTATTGCTCCCTATTCTTGACTATGCTGATTCTTGCTTCTTGGACGTCACCGAAGAGCTATTAAACAAACTTGAGCGACTTCAGAATCTTTGCTTACGCTTCATCTTCGGGTTGCGAAAATATGACCACGTGTCAGTTTTTCGCGCTCAGCTCAAGTGGCTCCCTATCCGCCTTCGTAGAAATGCTCATATCCTTTCCCTTCTGTACAATATCCTAAATAACCCTTCTTATCCTAGCTACCTAAGTGAGCGATTTACATACACGCATCCTGTTGACCAACCTTGTCGAGCTCACATTAGGACAATCCTATCCATCCCTTCCCATCACTCCGATTTCTTTTCCTACTCATTCACGGTTCATGCAGCCAGATTGTGGAACTCGTTGCCTCACACTGTACGCGACAGCAAAACTGTTTCCGCCTTTAAGAAAAACGTCAAGGAACATTTTCTATCACTATAAGATTATATATATTTATAGTATGTAAAGTATGTATGTATTATTATTGATATATATTAGTTTGTTTTGTATATCGTATTTATGTAATCGTTTATTATATTTATCATATCGTACACGCCTAACTGCCCTCCTTTCTTCAATATTTCTCCTTAACCTAGGACTGCTGTAAGAAATTTCTTTTAGAAATAAGCTGTTCCTTTTGTATATATTTTTTCTGGTTTGTGTTATGTAAATATTTTCTGTGTACAATAAACTGTTTAAATAAATAAATAAAATAAATTAAAAGGTTGAGATTTATTTAGCTGCGAACACGAAAGAAGAAAGAACTTTACAACACATCATCTAATAGTATAAATGCGAAATAAAGCTTTTTCAAATTAATACGCAGTAACAGTTTTGACAGAAAGACAAACAACTATAATTAAGATCCTACAAGGGTTCTTTTTCCTATTGAGGTGCGGAAACCGAAAAACAAGAGATTAGTAAATAACTGTTTTGTGCATTCATACAAATTCAACGATAATTAAAATATATCCGTTCAAATGAGAACGAATTAAAATCACAACCCACTGCTAATGAGTTGTCGCTGCACTGACAGCTCCGATATAAACTTAATTTCCGTTGAACACATTTGTGCTTCGAATACTGGCTAACATTGAGGGACGTTGTTGAATTAATAAAAAGTTTTTAGGTGATTTTTTGTCATATTCAACTTTATTCGACAGAGTGGAAAGCTCAGCTTTTGATTAAATTTTAAAAGCTCGGCTGTGGTAAAAAATTTGCCGTTAACATGCTCCATGGAAGGTAATTTTTAAATCCTTTAGTTGTAAAATCATTAATCGTCGGTTTAGCTGTAAAGACTACTTAGATTTAGTTTAAGGGATACTGCTCTTTGCCCATTACTTCATCGTACTTGTTTATATAAAAATATATATTGTTTTCCAAAATATGCCATGGCTATAGAGTTTCTTTTGCACTTTCTTCTGTGCAGGACACTTGTCCGGAAGGGTAGTAAATTTACTTTGTATATTGACTTCTGACTGTTGAATATGAGCCTTACAGATTGATAAAAGAGTTTGCCGTAACCATTTTCAAACTATCTTGGACTACTGAAATTATTCCACGGAACAACTGATTCGATTGAAACAGTAGCCATGTCTTTCTCAGACCCTTCAACTATCCCTATAAAAAAAGTATTTTTGCTTTCTTTTACGATGTCAACGAAGGATAAATTGTGTGTAAATATGTGTTTAATTTTTAAAATTTGAATTATGAACCTGTACCTCGTCGAATCATCTCTGTTACGTCATAGATTAGATATGTTACGTGTCACATTTCTGGCGTTCAATAACATTATTTTAAAAATATTGCCCAAGATCATAGACCCGTACGAAGTAAAAAGAAAAACAAACTTACTTTCGCATTGATAACATTATTTAAGATAATGAAGAAGCTTAAGTTTCCGTTGAACATTGATTTATAACCATAATACAGCAATATCCGCACTTATGTCCCAAAACTTGACTTTTTTTAACAATAAGTAGAAATGAAAGTATTACATATTTCCTTTCATGGAAATATATTGTTATATTGCACACTGATCAGTTATCCATAACATTCATGCCAAGACCTAGTTTCCCAGCTTTATCCGAAACGGGCATAAATCTCAACGCCGCAATTCCCCTATCTAAGCGTCTATTTGCCTGGTCGAATCTGGAATATCGTCTTCACACTGTATCCTTACAAAAGAGAGTTATAACAATAGGAACTCATAAATCACTAACAGCTCACGTGAATTTTGACTCCATTATGAGCGGGAATCACTGTAAATCCCTCAGTACTACAGAAATCTAAACACAGACAATGGAAGTTCCGCACGATGGCGTTTGCAGCTAACTGGTAACACCTCTTTAATCTGTTTACAGTGAATAAGGGTGAATCAAAATGACTTACAGTTTCAAAGGTTACGGTGATAACTGGCTCCTCAAAATTGAGTATGGCATTACGTGTAACGAAATCTCTATCGCATCCTTCATCGTAATAATAGATTGTTTGAATGTTTCTGTGGCTATTATAATACAATATAAATACTCTTTTCTGGACACCAAGAAGCAAAACACAATAAATAACATGTAAGTACACACGAAGGCAGCCTTATCGCTACAAACAATATCTTCCAGGCAGCCTTATGATTTAAACAGTTTTAGAACAGAGGCGTAACGTTTATAATACTATACACAACAAAATACACATTTACTATAATTCGAATATTCGAACATAGAAATATGTATATATTTAATGTATGTACATAATATTTTGAAAATACTTGAAAATATATTTTTTATAGATAAACGATGAGAATATTATGTAAGCTGAGTAGTTCATTGAATTTGTTTCCTCTCCTTTTTTTCTTCCTCATAAACAGATGAAACGACAAACGGTCAAATAAGATTTAGGTAAAACATAGACGCCGCTGTTTGCGCCACTGACGCTTTATGGAAGGTCAAAAGTGGCTATCAGTTTATGAGCTTCATGTTCAGAAGGGGACAATTGAACAAGCGCAATAATTATGAGAATGCACATTCAACGTTCACAATGAACGCGCAGCTCTTTTATTGTCTTATGAGGAATTTCTATTGAGGATTGTACTGCGATTTCTGTGTTCTATACGTTTCCGGTTGATCTCGGGATAAAATAAATCTACTTACCACGCTAGGTTGGGTCGACGATAGTGTTTATTGCCCGCCCATCTGAAAACACATTTATATGGATACCCTGTGATTACGACGATGATTTTTTTATGATGATGATGAATTTATATAATGCTTTGCGTTGTCTCTGTAGCATGCCCAAAAATAATTATAGTTGAATCTCTTGCAAGGTTTATTAAAGACAGCACCATTTGTTTTTAGGTAGGTAAAACATCTCTTACAAATTGTCAGGTCTAATACTGTTTTAAGAATTAGTTTTGTAGTTTTTACTCTTCTATAGTTCGCACTTGGCTTTGATTAAAAGTGATGAGTGAAAGTCGCCCGACTTTTTGAGTGGTAAGTATGCGCAAATGAGGCGCTCGCGCTGCTACCGTTCATACGGGAACTAAACAGTGCTATTAGCACTTCTGTTCGGCGGCAGACTTAGGTAACATGGTGGTAGCTAGCCAGGCGAGCATAGAAAATCCACCAACCAAACCGAGAACCACGTAGATAGTATCCACTTTACATCGAACCTGGGACCTTTTTTTTTCGAAGGGACCTACGGCTCGTTAGTACAACCGTGAAGCTTGTACCGGCAGTCTTAATCTCACTGTTATTTTGCGGCATTATATGATGACACATCCAGCGCCTATTGGCTTCGGGAACATAATTACTTTTGGGTGACCACAATTTTACTCTACAGCCTTATCATCTCTCACAATCAGGAGAATTGAGACCCATGAGGAAAAATGTTCTTACTTTAAAATAAATGACGTTGTATGTAATTAGATACATTTACTAATAATTTCCAATATCGGGAAAGATAATTTAAAATCAATGACAAATTTATTGGTTTGTAGCGCAAGGATAGTAAATTAAATAAGAGCACGCTTCCAAGTCCTGAATTCAAGATACATTTTATCGCTGAATTCCTAGATTTCGTCCTCCAAACTCTGCAGGAAAACGAAATTGCAAAATCCAATCATTCTTCGGAAAAATAATTTCGCTGCAATTCCACAATTTCCTTCAGCATCCAATACGTAGTGAGTATTGATCGCGTAACTGTAAATTTATCTGTGTCCGGGGAATACCCCGACAAAGTTGCACATGAAAAGTTTTCTAAAAATTTCACTTCATGAAGAACATTTTGATGTCGAGTGTGTTGTAGTTTGATGATCGTTATTTTAATGAAAAGAGACGGGGGGGGGGGGGGGGGGGGGGGAAGTATTGAAGCATAACTTAATATATAGGCTCATTCTAGTTTTTTAAAATATTAGCTTCCACTCCCACTCTTAGCTAGGTAAACGTTAATTAATATCGGGTGATATTTTGGTCAACATCAACAAGTAATCAGTTAATTTAAGATTAATTAATCTTATCAGACCTTGTCCCTTCGTTGCTGTAGATAGGGCTCTCCTAGGTTCACCAACCCTTCCAATCTTCAGTAGTCCTCATACACTCGCGATCCGACAACTTCTTCGGATCAGCCGCGGGCCAGAGCCCGTATCATCCCCTCCAACGACCGCCAGTTTGTCAACATATCTAGCTTGCCTATAGACACTTAGTTAGTAGTTGTAATCAAACCAAAATCAATACTGAATATGCCAAATTCTACTTTCACTGTAATATTAATGGACTTTTAGTTTTTAATAATATTCCAGTCACGAAAGCATGTACATAACCCCTGCAGCATAGAACACTCCGTGGTTGGACTCCGTGACGTAGTTGGCTGAGCGTTAGACTCATTGTCAGACGCTCAACATACGCGGAAGGTCTCGGGTTCGATTCCCAGCGGTGACCACCACAAAGGTGGTAAGATGAATCTTACTACCGACACGGTAAGAAGAAGAAATTTATTTTATAGCAGTAAATAGACTTTTATATTTGGATTATTATGTAAACAGTCCGATCTTTGAACCTTCGCCAAAATATATGTTGTTACCCACGTCACGCGCTAAGCTTTATTCTGTCCCCACATTAAAGTGCTACCTTATAACATCCTGGAATCAGATACCTCCGTATAATAATTGCGGGCTAGCATCCGGGGAATCCAATCTAGTTGTTTATGGGCTATTGTGTGCCGACGCCTCAATGCCATTAGCTGCTCGGTCGCTGGCCCATTTACTGGAGTGCTGTAGGGCGGCCATGATTTAGTGGTTACTGGTGACGTAATACGGTTAGGGGACTTGATTCGTGATTAGTTTAATGTGATTAAAACGTTTTTCTGGTTACGCCTTCGGTGGAGGTTCATGGTCACCCCAAAGTCTTCTCCTGAAAGTTTCTATTGTATGTTTTGTGTAGGTTGTGTCGGATTTCGAATACAAACCAACGTGTCTTCGCTGTGAATTTGTAATCACGGCTTTAAGATATGATTATCTAATGCCGTGGTCCTATGAAAGCCGAATCCTTCCAGGGCGTTGATCTACCTGAAATCAACAATTGTTTGTTTGTGAATCTAATATACATCGGTTGAATTTACAATTGTCAGTGATGAAAGATAAGAGATGATCATACAAAGTATTCAATATCTCTGAGTACTGCAGCAGTAGGAGTTAGGGCGTATGATGAAACTTTCTCCCAAATCAAGTCATTAAATATTTATCTGTGTGCATATAATTGTTACGCGACTTATCAGAAGATCAATCTGTTGCAGAAAAAAAATCTGGTACAGTCAAGACCAAAACTGTTAACGCACTTTTCTACCAGGTCATATTAAATTTTAATTGACATTTCATTCAACACAGCACACAGGAACAAGCAAGGGTGAATGTGACATAGTATAAAAGTGGATACATGTATGTACAAAAGTTAGTAAACTTATCCAATTTTTCACACAACGTTGTGTTGCCTTGCAGGACGCCCTCATCCCCTAGTGGGTCATTCTCAGCCTTGCACATGTCTTTTCCAGTAAAGGCGGATATAAATATTGCTGTTATTTTTCTACAATAACAATAAATCGAAACAAAACGGATTTGTCTTACTGTTATATCTTTAAAATACTGTACTCGTAGCTGCTGGCATGGATTACGTTTAGTTTGAATTTACATATAACACTAAATGGTTGGGAAATTAAACTTCGAGGTAAACCTTCGAACAAACAGATCAACTAATTGACATCTTATCAACAACCCCAAAACATTGATCAAAATGTGAATTGGTATATACGATGAAGTTGTGTGCTAATAATAATTATTTCCTAAAAGACCTAATAATACGACAACAATTATACCACCACAAGAGGAAAATTTAATTCACCAGCAGCGGGGGTAGTTTGAGATGTGTAAGATCTTGTGAGGGTTAATATGTCATGTTTAAACATCCGTATCTCCCAGTTACCGCACACTATGTAAATTAGAAATATTAGTCTCATAAAAAAATAACAACATTCTACTACGCCCATGAATCGATATGTTAATTAATATTCAACGTATCCTATTAAATTGAAAAATATATATATATATCTCGAAAAAAATCGTTTTATGCTTATTATATTATGGTGCTATCGATTTTTCCGATGGTGGACATAAGGAAAAATGCCCCATGCTCTTAGATTGGAAACTGAATTTGACACTGTCACTTTTTTATATTAATGTCTTAGTTTTTTTCTAACTTACCTAGACTATTCTGTTCTGGGGATTGCAGCACTTAACGCTTAAAATTAAAGATTTATCTCCTTTCATTCGTCGAGAACACTCACAGGCACTCCGGGAGTTAAATTACTGGGAATTCGAAGAGCAAGATGGAACATTTGGAAGCTTTTACCTTGGCTGATGAATGATCGTTGAATGTACCTCTTTACGAAGGTCCTAAAAGGCGATTACTTATATCGAAAAGAGAACGTTAAAGATTTCAGGACACAGACAGCTTCTTATGTTTCTGTTTTGTTACAACCTCATCGTAATATGTTTGTGTGTTTGGGTTATGGATCTTGATCCCAATTGGCAACCTGATGATCCAGTTATTCGGTTTTTATGAAAAAGCTAGGGTAACATCTGAGGATATTTAATTTTCCTATCAGGAATGATTAGTATAAGGGTCATGTGAAAAATTATTAATAGGGTGCTGCACTAAATTTCGAAAATTAAAGTCACTACTACTAAGTGTTCATACAATACATTGAAAAGACTTTTTTGAGCTAATCCGATCCTCGCTCTTGTCGAAATTTGTTACAAATACATAAATGAATTAATAAACCCCACTGCAGGGGCTCAGGCCTACTCTCCTACAGAGACCCCTCTGTAGGAGAGTAGGCCTGAGCCCCTGGGCCATAGTCCACCACGCGGGTCCAGTACGGGTTGGCGGACTTCACACGCCTGTTCAAGACATAGGTAACAACTCATAGGTACTCGTACACGGCTGGATTTGAACCCGGAACCCTCAGATTGAAAGTGCGCGCCTTATCCACTGCGCCACCGACGCTTCTTTTGAATTTGCATCTTTCTTCGATTTTGCCATAGGTACCAATAAATTCTCCCTGTTTGCAAAAATTTAATTATTTTTATGTTCACTGGAAAGGGCAAGGGTCAGACAATGTGACCCGCAATGAATGAAGGGCGTACGCATCAATATCACCAATTAACTTGAAAAGCTGCAGGCACCTATCAGATGAATGAAGCAATCAGTTGCTCAGTTGATAAATGTTCTCTGTTTTAGGGTTACTCAATGAAAAAGAGACCCTTGTGTTGCTGGTTAACCCGACACAAAAGTATTGGAAATAGTTATGGGAAATAGTGACCTAAAGGTGCCGCAACTGAAATAATAAATTTTGATTTCTTGGACGAATGGACAGAGGAGGCTGAGTAATTAACAGTTGCACCTTTGAGTTCGAAATCCTAAATTTTTTGTATGGATTTGTACTTTACTCTCATTGCACAATATTAAGGGACGACATGGCTGTTGGATATAAAGCATGCGTATCCAGAAAATTCAAGTTGATGTGGCATTAACGGCTTCCTTTGTGTAGTTGTCGGAGTGTCTGATTCAAACGAGCAACAAACACAGGTCCTGGGTTCGACTCCCGGTGAGTACATTGTCAAAATCGCTTTGAGAACGTTTCCCTGTTTGTTTAGGACATTGCTGGCTGAATAACTTGATTTTCTGAAAAGTTCATCTCACTTTTCAGACAATCAAGTTGTTCAGCCAGTGCTCCGTCCTTTGAAAGGCACGTTCAGCCGTTGGTCCGGGTTAATCTACGTCAGGAATGTCTGGTAAGAGCTATGTCAGATAACTATGGTGGCTCAGCAACTACTAGGGTGTGTGAGGCTATCGACCTTACAACCTGCACGATGATATGAAGAATGTGACGTTGGCTATGGTATCTTTTATTTCCAGAACATACAGTAATACTAGCACAGCGGTTTGGTGATAAATAAATATTCAGTCGTGGAGTACCGCTGTATACAAGCGGCTCAGGGCTGATTTTTGTGTCGTAATATGCGGTATATGTTCAGAAGTTGATATTTTCCGTTTAATGATGAGTATACATCAAACGTGGACAGGACATTCCTAATGGACATAGATATATTGAGCACCATAGCGCAACAGAAACATATTCTTATCTTCTCAAACAGTATTTTAGCGGTCTCATTATGCGTAGACCATTGAAAACATATCCTGGTCAATTCCACAAATAGCTTAAGACGGAGGTATAGACGGAGGTTTTCAATCAAATCGTACCTTTTCCCCGAGTCATCCCGGTAAATTGAAACCAGCGGTCTCTTGTGATTGAGTGGGGGATACTTCCATGTCGTGTTCGAGAGGTCTTTATAACTAACAGGTCAAAGAAGCCTATATATGTGTCGTTGCTTTTAGATGAAATGTGCACAAAATTGTGTTGGTAATGTGGGCCAATATCTGCCATAAGGCGTACCGGTGGAATTAAAACTCTTTCTCTCGGAGTGGAAAAAGAATTTTTTGGTTGGGATAAAAAATATCGAATGTCCTTTTCTAGCCTTGAAACTATCCTCATACTAAAAAAATATTCTTCGCGTGTATAATATTAGTATGGATTATTGAACTCTTGATTTCTACTAAACAATACTTCGTTTAGACTAGAATAAATACCCGTATAAATATTAATTATATTCTGTCACTTTGGCCTTGAAGTGTAAAGAGATTTAACGCCACAAAGATTTGTTAATTTTTTTGCTTTCAATTTTTTTTTGACTTTGACTTCGGCCCATTCACTACCTTCCACAACAAATCACTTCATTGGTTTCTCAGTTGCTGCGTGTAAGAAAGACTAATGCACAATCATGATATTGATATAATAATGTAGATGGAAATACGCAATAATGCCTACACAAAAGAACTGTATTTAATGTGGTTCACAAGATAAAATTTTTTTATATCAACATATTCCTTTTCGCCAACACATAAAGGTTTTAATAAAAAATGTTATCAGTCTTCAATTCACTTTGGTTCAACCTCTTTTAATACAATATGACCTTTGCAATGTGACTTTATATAACGTACATTGCTCTCAAAATTTCTAGAAATAAAATTCAAACATGAGCGTTTTGAAGTATTTATTGGGCTTGTTTTAAGAGAATATGCTACAATGCTATTCAGTACATTTTAAATTTTTTCTTTTAATATAACAGAGCTATTTTCTAACATTATAACTTTTTATTATATCATTTAGAAGAAGTTTCTTCTTAGATAGCGCGCGCACACAAATGTACTCTTCTCATTTTTATTTAATTTACAAACTATGATAGTATCTATATTTATTTGTATATTATGGGTCGGAGAGTGATATTAGCTATATTTGTTCATTATGGAGCAGATAGTGTTGTAACTATTTTTGTAAATATATAGATCAGACAGTGACGTTAGCTAGCTATGACTATGTTTCCTCGGAGAGTGAATTAACTATTTTTGCAAATTATATTAACATAATCATTCGTAAAAAATGAAAGCCCTTTCTCTTTAATAATATCAAAAGCTCATAAATTTGTTTTCTCTCTCTCTCTTTACTTTCGATGGAAAAATGTAAATTAAAACCTGTATAAATCAAATTGTTTGCTAAAGTTTTTGGTTGTAAAAAATCTTGATGTCATTTTTTTGTTTAAAATCGACGAAACTGTAAGGCGAGCCACATTGCAAACTTTTGCCATAAAACCTCGTCTTTGCCGTCTTGCTACTGGATTTATCTATATTAATATGATATACAGTTACTTTATCCACTTAAAATACTTGGATAACTGCGGTTATTTCATCGATGTCTGGTATCAGTAATTTAGTATGAAAATTACTGTACTACTTATAAATATTTTAAAAACTAGACCAACACGTAACATCGTCGACCTCATCGTCACTTACCATCAGGTGAGATTGAGGTCAAGTGTTGGTCTATCTTCAATTAAAAAAAAAAAAACTAGCACCTTTCGAATTTTAAAATATATTAGCAAAGTAAATAGTGTCTTGGAGAATATTCATGTACTTTGTACACGATATATAAAATGCTACGACGTAGCACTTCATAGGAAGTTATAGCCCTAGGCTTTATTTACCAATATACGGCCTACGAAAACCAATATCTTGCATGCTACGCCTACGTCTACGAACGCTACGAAGCGAATATATCTTAAATTTTAAATACAATTTGGACTGTTAGACTTTATCATTTTTGCCTTTGTACAGAAAGTCATAATTTAGCAATATAAAAACAATTTTTGATAAAATAATTGAATTTAACGAAAAAATTGAAATTATAACGAAATACAAAAAATGTCAAGGGTGGAAAGTTCGATCTATATCGGAGACCGCTTTTTCATCACTTAAAGATATCCAAATATATTTTGTATCTCGCCGTAAAATTTTACAAGGTTACAATTTGTAACCGCCTGTGTGGCCTAGTGGCTACACGCTTCTACTCACAATACAGAGAGCCCGGGTTCGATTCCCAGTGGAGGTACCTTTTTTTTTACCTATCGGTACTAGGCATTGTTGGTGGTATGTAATTTTTAAGTTCGAGGGGCTAGCTATCATCGTGTTACCTCAATGTACCTCAAAGCCGCACTATTGTTTAGTAAGTCAGCTTGAGGCTTCTAAATGAGCATGTTTTACATCCAAATGGCCATCATATCATCGCTTGACAGATGACAAGCCCAGCGCAAAACATTAATAAATACAAATGATACCATTCTTTTAATACCCCTCTTTTTGCGTGAGGGCTAAAACAGGTAAATACATAAATAATTCTTACGCCTGTAAAACTGAACAGGTGCTCTTCGTATACTTAACGATGAACTCTTTAGAGATTTTAACCTATTTTAACGGAATTTATATCTTATGCATCTTGTCGTCTATAATTAAATACGCTTTAACGTATCCCTTGTGTGACGTAACGAAATTAGTTCAAGATGGCGGTGGTACTCAGATTAAACAAACAATTACGGACACATCACTTTGCCGTCTTCAAAATCGTAATGAAGCTATGCTGGCATTGCTTATTTGCTCAAACAATACAGTGGTTCAAGTTTTATACTTATAAGTGTCTTCAATGTTTTCCTAGCAATCATCATCATTATATGGAATTTTATTTAATTTTTTTAAATAAGAGCATAGACACATAAAACATTATTTTACGAGAGAAGTCAAATATTGGTAAAAGCTATTGACGGCGTTACGACACAGTGTGTGACAGATTTCTATGGAGCATTTTTTCACCATGTGGATAAAAATACTTTTCGACGAGGTATATTAGAAAAAAGTATTTGTTGTATCGAAAAGTCTTTGATAGGGATTTTTATCTTTTCACACGGCCTCTCAAATGAAAAATTGATTTTTTAGTTTTACCAGTCGAATATTGACTTCGAATATTATTAAATATGTTGTTACATATTGTACTGGAGGGTCTAAAAATTTATCCCGATCAAAAAGTAGTAGTAGTTAATTATCCCATAATTTATGAAGTCAGTAAATAATTTCAAAATTAAAAACTGAAATATTTTAATGCAACAATAGCATCTATTGAATCTTATCATAATCAGCTACATAAGTCCACTATTTGACATGAGCCTTTATGCCTCATAGCCACATGTCATATAACTTTGACTTTGATCGGATATGATACGATACGATGCGATATGATATGATACAATGCGAAATGATATAATGCGAAATGATATAATGCGATATAATATGATGAGATGATGACTATGATATGATGACTATGATATGATGATGACTATGATATGATGATGAATATAAGGAATTTTTGCAAAATCACCTCGCTTGGCAAGTAGTTTGGTGATTGCAGTAAGATTAAAACAGATTGTTCAAGTTATATTCTGCCCTGTTTCAGAAATATTTTCCCATGGTCATTTTATAACGGCATCCGTGGTATGGGTAATTTTATCTTCTGTGCCAACTGCGACTAAATCTGTATATTAATTCCTTACTTATTTCTTCTTAAGATGAGCCTACGATTTCTTCTGGTATCTAGAAATGCAACGTGAAAGCTTGTCTTTATCGTTTTAAGTCTTAATAAAACGTGCCACCGGCGTAATATTTATGCACGCGCGTAACAAAAACGAGAATTACAGCCTTATGACGAACTTGGGAGTCGGGGAAGTCTAATTTGGTATTTCTGCTAAGTAAGGGAGTTTCAGACTGAAATGAACACGAACTTGGAATGATTTAGGAGGTAACGAGAAGTCGTTAACGTGACATTTAACTTAACTTAGTAATGTGTTTTGTACTGAAACAAACCTTTTGCTTATTCAATTCCCGCAGTGGCGATTTATCCACTTCGACAATTAATACTTCAATTTAGCGAGGTAATATGTTTATCAAAATAAATGTTTTTGTATCACTCAGACACTGTATAATCTCCTTAGTATTAAAAGGGTAGCTTATTAGCAGTAGGAAATTTTTTCCTGAGTTAAAGTTTTCTAAGTTTTGCTTTCATTAGTTTTTTATTATATTCTATAAATAAGTTTATTGGTATTAAAACATAGATTTGAATATGTCACATTTTTTGTATACCAACGAGACAAAAGTTATAGGAACTATATATACTTCATACAGTTGTGATTTCTTGATTAATTGAAACTTAGTATATTTCAGATAGGCAATGGATGTGAAAATTGGTCACGACGAAATCGACGAATCCATACCAGTTAATTGTGATTGCTTCATTCGCTTCGATCTACCCGTATTTAGCCGACAGCAACGAAAATTCAATTAAACTAACTCACACAAACACGTAACGCTTCGTTTTCTAAAACCAATAAAATTAGTCTCTATTAGATTATATTAACAAACCGGCTTCCAATTCATATGCAAATAACATGCCACATTCTACGGAATTATTTACTAAAATTCTCGTTCACGCTTGTGGATATAAATCGTGAACAGTTAATACCGTCGAAATTTATGCTTTTATTAATTGTCAAGGACGCATGATTGAATTTAAGTGTCATCCATTAATGAAGAAATACAGAAGAGTAATGAATTAGCGCTGGAGGGTTTTAGGAGAAAAAAATTAAAATTAAATTATGGCTTGACTGCAATCTTATTTGATGGTTCGTTTTTTGGATGCTTGTAAATAAGTATAATTGATTGTTAATACTAAATTAATGGACCCAATTTAATTGTGTGGGTGATGATAGTGAGGAAAAATTATTGATTGTGAATACTAGGTTGATGGGCTCAATTCACATTTGACATTGTTGAATGGATTGCATAAACTGGTAGTATTAATTTTGTAATAGAGTTCCAGACAAAACGATGGCGTATAATAAATCCCGCATCAAGGATTCCTGATCCCCGAACGCTAACAGAATTTCAGATAAAATGATTTTCAATTTTTTTACATGCGTAGAGCAAAAGTATATCGAAGATAACACAAAATGCAGTAATTACATATCAGCTATGAACATATCCTCTTTTTTGTTCCTTGGTGATATACAATACTGTTATTATTATCCAATAATTAAACATAATAAAATCATCACACGACACAGAAAATTACGTGCAAAACAGGAATGAATTATCTGCCTAAATTGCCAACCCTGTAATTGGAGGCAGCACATCGAGTTTGCAAACATTATTCTCGGCACTAATTTCGACGCCTGTGATAGCGTTATGACGACGAACGTGGGTAATTTGATTTGATAGAAGCCCCTTGTGGCGTGGGCGTGTCGCACACTGCCTCGTAACTACGTTGCCTCCTATAAGCATATTTAAAGCAATTCGATCACAATACGATGTTTAAACTACAGGGAATTAGAGTTGTCAACCATATTTTTTTACAATAGTATAGTTCTGTTTACTGTTCATTCAAAATCAATCGTTCGTTAACTTTCCATTGTAAACTGTCTCCCATACAACAATGGTATAAAATCTATAAAAAACGTCCCAAAATTACAGTCGCTACTACTTATGCGTCAGCTCATTACCACCACCATTCATCATCATCATCATCACCTGCTAGGAAACGTCCACAGCTGAACATAGACCTCCTACGTGGCATCCCACGCTGCTGGTCAGTGTGTCGCTTTAAAAAGAAATAGTCCGTGTAGTTTCAGTGCAAAAAGTACCCATATTGTCTTTCTGTGCAATTTTTATGTACAATTACAGTAAACTACATTTTACAGAGTCCTGACGGTGGTAGTAGTAGCCTGGGAGACATCCTTATTATAATAAAAATACATAATTTTTGACAGACAGTTAAAATTTTCACAGATGATGTATTTCTGTTGCCGCGATAACAACAAATACTAAAAAACATAATAAAATAATTATTTAAGGGGGCTTCCATACAACAGATATGATTTTTTGCCTTTTTTTAGATAATGGTACGGAACCCTTCGTGCACAAGCCCGACTCGCACTTGGCCGGTTCTCTTTTTGTATGGTCTGTTTTACCTGAAATAGAAACTGTGTTAAATTTTATCTCCTTATGTAGAAAAAGCGTGCTG
Organism: Carcina quercana; assembly: GCA_910589575.2. NCBI lineage: Eukaryota > Metazoa > Arthropoda > Insecta > Lepidoptera > Depressariidae > Carcina > Carcina quercana. Next base: position 4,329,891 of record OU342442.1, read on the forward strand.
TTATCACCTCATCATCAACAGCCTATATACGTCCCCACTGCAGGGGCTCAGGCCTACTCTCCTACGGAGAGTGTATGGGCCATAGTCCACCACGCGGGCCCAGTGCGGATTGGCGGACTTCACATGCCTGTTCAAGACATGCAGGTTTCCTCACGATGTTTTCCTTCACCGTTAAGCAATCGGATAATGTACTTGAATTGAAAAACAACTCATAGGTACACGGCTGGATTCGAACCCTGAACCCTCAGATTGAGAGTCCCGCGCCTTATCCATTGCGCCACCGACGCTCTTTCACAAATTTCTTCCTTGTTCATTTAATTTTGTAGTCATGAAGGGTTGTCTACGAAATTTAGTTTTAGCAGATTTAACCAACTCCAAAGTCTTGTTGGACGAAATTGAGCGAATTATATACGTTGTTTCACGAAATTTGATTTTTAACGGCTTCACCCTATAAGTACACCTCTTAAATGAGTTTTCGATAGAGGAGCTGGCGGCAGAACACTGTGCGCACCTGCCACTCGCTCCTCTCTCGCTCTCCTATGTCGCGGTACCCCCGCACCTCTGTACCGCGCAGGCGACGACTCAATTAAGCGGTCGGTCTATAATTCTTCTGTTGTCATTATTATTTGGAATTATTTACAGAATGAGTCGTCAAGTGTAAAAAGCATAATAATAAATAAATAACAACAAAGGACGACAAAGCTGTACCTATAGACTGGACATCAGAATGCTTATTTTTGATCGTAAATAAGAATACAAAAATTCCAAAAATATTTATTGACTAAAACAATTGAATAAATATGGTGTAGCCATACTGTCTGTCATTATCATCATCATTACGTAGAAATGATATTGTTACTTGTGTCATGAAGTCTATGTCGCAGTTGGATTGCTTAATTAGCTGTTTTACTAAACAGATCCGTTATGCTGTACATGCTATATGTCAGCTGTACAATGTGAGCTGGATTGTCGTTGCGTTGCATTTAACAAAGTAGTCTGCAACCACAAAAAGCATTTTTATAAATATAAATAAATAGCATTTAAATAACTGTATTCGCTTAAATTTGGGACATTTTTATTTATATAACTGGGTTTATACGTTAATTTTGACGAACTGCATTCTGCTTCGGATGCCATTTTTGCCACACCACGAACGACAAAATGTAGAACTAAAATTTGCCAATCTGACGTTCCATTTCACGCTGTTTTACAAAACCGCTGCAGGTTTAAAACAAACTCAGTAACGTTCATTCAATTCCGCGAGTAAAAGATTGAGAGAAAAATTGTTTTACAAAATGGAGTTCTTTATTGAAACAGCTAGCGGTTATGTCTAACGGCTTATAAAGCAGTCCAACTGCGACATCTAGATGTGTACGGCAGATTTCTATGACCCTATCCAAGTTTCAATGTAAGTTCATCGTTGCGTATGAATAGATTTACACCAAATCGTGTCGGATTGTATCTTCAGTAACTGAAGCGTGAATTATTATCAATGGCTGCTTTTAGTCAAGGCGTACCAAGTAATTGCTTTTACGAATCAGTGATTTTGTGTTAATTGCTCTAATAATATTTATAAATTTGCCTAGGTACCTGGCAAAGATCTAGAATTTTTTGAATTGCGAGTATAACATATGATGATACCACTTACGTAGACATGATATTGTTACTTGTGTCATGAAGTCTATGTCGCAGTTGGATTGCTTAATTAGCTGTTTTACATAACCGTTAGCTGTTTTACTAAACAGATCCGTTATGCTGTACATGCTATATGTCAGCTGTACAATGTGAGCTGGATTGTCGTTGCGTTGCATTTAATAATACAGAGACTTCAGACATTTTATAATGTTTGATGGGTTTACATTTGGCCTTCATGTCACCTAATGGTAAGTGATAATAAGGCCGTCAGATGGTACGCGTGCGCACCTAGAAGCAAGATAATGAGACGTTGGCTCTGCTACCTTTCATACCAAAACACCACCGTGCTATTAACACTCCTGTTTGGCGGCAGACTTAGGTGACATGGTAGTAGCTAGTCAGGCAGACATAGAAAATGCCATACCAATACCCAAATTGAGTACCGACACTCTACAGATACCCGTCTGGGAATCGAACCCGGGACCTACGTATTGTTAATCTAAGCGTGAAGCTATTAGGCCACGGGTGCGGTTAAAATTGACGATCTATTCACTAAAGTCAAAATATACAGGATATACGGCCGTTACTTTTGACAGCGTTAACTAAGAAGTTTATACTTTCACAGCTCCAAGGTATTGCAGACTGTAGTATTATATATTACTTTTAACGTGAAACCTTTACGCTTTCCTGGAAAAAAGGTATTAAAAGACAAAAGGACAGTGAAAAGACGCTATAAGGGTTTAATCTTTCTTCTTGAGGTACCTCCTGCATATTGACATATTGGACTTAGAAATTTCCCAAAATCACAGAAGCTCTAATGCTAAAAAATGAAATTAATGTATTCTCTTTGTCTCTCTTTAACTGTACCATAGGGAGAAACATGATGGTATTTAAAGTCAATCTTTGGCTTTTTTGCATTTAAGAGGAAATAAAACTATATTATAGGTGCATTTGTATGCAATAAGTGTGACATATCTGTCACGGGGATGTGACCGTAATATAGTAAACTCATGCAATTTCTTACTTACTCAATGTCAAGGTCCAGACGTAATACAGCTAGAATGGATACGAAAATACCTAATCATCATTGTTTTTCGTAACTCTCAGAGGTCAACGGTACAAACAATATTCATGCCTGTGACATTTCAAGGATAAAAACAAGCCTCTGAATTGTGTCGCAAAACTGAGAACACGGTTATGTGTGCGACGGATGTCCGCATTTGCGCAACGGGCTCTTTGTCTGGGAAGTTATCGTATATATGTAATTATAACATGTTATTTCCTTTTATTTAAGTTCAATGCGCATTTAATGTTCTGTAGGCATGATTCATAATTTAGATATTTCGCTTTGAAAACTTCTGATATATTTCGGATATACAGTATATTATACGGTTTTAATTATTAATCATACTCTTTTTGAAGTGATTATAAAATTATGATCTGTTTTAGTGTTCGATCTACTAGCAAACATTTTTAAGGTTTTTTTAAGGATATTAATGAGGTTGACTCCCATGTAAATTATTATTATTTTCCTTTTAAATTTCGGATTTCATTTATTTGCCGTAAACCCTATAAGCCCAATAACCAACATTCATGTAACTTATTCTATAAAATATTTTGTCATTAGCCTGGAAATGTGCACCAACTCTTGTATGAAAACACAACATTGCCAAAGCCTTAAAAATTATATCATTTTATGCAAACTTTCAGCGGTTTTCTTCAATGCAATTAAAAACAGGCTTTCATATGTCAGATTTGGAAACTACAGTGCTTTTGGCATGCGAGCATTGTTAGAATAGGTTTATTGACAGCAAAAGCATTTCCCACCAATGAAATTCTAATATGTTTTCGAGTACGATTCGTACAGAAGAGATCTGAGTCTATAAATGAAGAGATTTAGTTCACATCATCGTGTGAGATCAATTCCTGAAGAATCTTCCTGAAATTGTAAGACAAGTTGCTTATCTCGGCTCCCTGTTCCGATATATATATGTACAAGTAACAAGCTGACATCACAGCATAGTTTCTGAGTCAAGCAGCTGTGATAGACTGACTTACTATAAGGGTTACTTTTTATCATTTCGATTCGTCACCCTAAAAAGGGGTTAGAATGACAAACGCAATAAAGGGCATCGAGAAATATGAGTAATAGACATATCAAGCCGTTCTTTAGTAACAGTACCCAACCATTGTCATAGTTTTGGGGTAAATCCTTCCCTTTTGGTACAAAAAGGAAACGAAACATTGTAACGAGATATTGTTGTGAGAGTTTAGCTCACACGGACTCCTGTAGTGGGTGGATTTAATAAGTCTTACTGCCGCGTTATAATGTACAAAAGACAGGTTTGTTAATTAAAATACTCCTCAGCTGAACATGAACATTGCTTATGAAAAAGAATGATATATTTTTTATTTTCATAAGATATTTGTTACAAATATTCGTACATATACAATGAACACCTTCCAAAACTAGGATTATCATTGAAAAGTGATAACTTCGTGACTGGTTCCCAGGCAGACATAGTAACATGCCACATCACCAACCAATCCGAATGTCAGTGGTACCCGCACTGCAAATAGAACCTACGACCGTATTGTAAGACCAAATGTGTAGGCATTCGTCCACGGATGCGGTTAGTGGCAGCTAGATGTCAGTGGTACACAAGAGAACCCCGCTACCTACAAGACAATGCGATGAAGACGTTATTGTTTGTTGTAAATAAATTAACGCTTGGCCACGATTTCACCTGATAGTAAGCGACGATTTGGCCAACGATTTGCCTGTAATATATTTTACATCCAGATTTGAACCCAGACATTGAAATATATACGTCGAAATTGGAATAACTAGCTTTCTTTACTGTAGTTCTATCGGCAACTGCTGTTCGGTGATAAACAACTTACCTGAAGGTATATTTTTATTATGCTACTCCCTTAGGATCTAAATAATGGTTGTGTTGAGTTGGACCCCACCATTTAATGAACATGAAATAGGTCGAACTATTACAGTGAAAATGCTATACTACGTTTGACACAGACATGAAAAATATCTTTCCAAATTATATATGATTCCTTTTTAGTTCAGAAGAAGACCTTCAATTTCAAAATGGAATGCCATCTGGTTCCCGAACCATGCGTAAAGGAGAGAAGGGGTAAATATAGGCACGTCCCGGCGTCCCTATAAATTTCTGTGCGCGCTACTGAATATTTGATGACCTCTACACGACAAAATGACGTTTTAGACAATTTGGGAAAAATGGAAGGGAATATTATGAGAAAACCTGCCCGTAACTGATCCTATCACGAGACGCTTACAAAAATTTTCAACGTCGGACTCCAAAGAAATTTTACAACGATCGATAAGTCCATTGAATCACTTGGCCACGTCTCTGGTGTTTACTTTACGTTTTCGATTTTTTTCAATTTATTGGGTAGTTTGTGGGGCCCTTGGACCCCAAGTTGGGAGCCGTTGTCTTATCCTTTTAAGTCATTAACTCTTTACGGATCGTGTGCACGTATCTTCAGAAGTGGGTACCTTGTTTTAATTTTTTCCCCTGGGTGACTTTAGCCAGCCTTTGGCTGCTCAGGGAACTCATTGTCCTAATTGAAATGACATTCAGAAGAGATCACATGGGACTTTATTGAATAAATAAGTATAAGGAAAATATTCCACTTACGTACTCTACCATATCCATTGTATTTAGATTGAAAGTCTGTCTGTCTGTCTGAAACAAGCTTCTGTCTGTGACCTTGTCTGCACTGGCTTCAGAAATTATCCCATGGAAACACTGTGTGAAAGTAGTTATATGTATTTCACCGTGCAATAGGCGGTTCATCTGTTTAAACGTTATTTCGTGCCTGACTAAATGCGCATCTATTAATAGGATTCACTGACGAATATTTAAACTACCCGCTAACAATTTGGAGGTCCCGGGTTCGATTATTTGGTGTTACGGCATTTTTATGTCCACTTGGCTCCATGTTACCTAAGTCTGTAGCAATGTTATGTTCATGTACAAAAGGTAACAGAGCCAGTTCTTCGTTAGGTTGAGGCTTCTGTGTGCACACCCTTACCATCCAACGGCCTTACCATCACTTACCATCAGGTGAGATGAATGGCAAGTGCAAACCCATCATATAAGATAGATGCGGGCAAAAATAAGATTCATTCCGTTTTCGATCTTATTTCCACGTTACAAAAAATCAGTCCTTAATCTTATAAGAACACACTTTCTTACATCATAAAACCATTAGCGCCAATCGAGAACAATGCATTCACTTTTTTTAAAGCTCCGTGACGTCACCGGCTGGACGATTACTCACGCCCCGCCCAGACGGGGTGGCCGGCGACCCGGAAATTATGACGTCGTTAATTTTACAGCCGCCCTGCACTGTGGACTCTTCTGTAAAAAACAATACCAACGCTGTGTACGTGTAATTGCCGGCGTATATTTGCACCGCTTGCAGATCTTCTCTAATTGGTTCTTGTCCTGGATTTACTTGTCTTGAGTTGTCATGACCTTGTTTTGTATAGTCTTGTCGTAAATTGTATTATGTTGTTTTGAATTTTATTGTATAAACTTGAGTTGTATTTTCTTGTCTTGAGTCTTATCGTATTGTTTTTAGTTGTACCATTGTGTATTTAGTTTTTTTTGTCTCGTCTTTTATGTATTTTTTAATTGTATTTTTATTGGCAAATAAATCGAAAACGGTTCATTATGTTTTATCTACAGGTACATTACTATCAGTTGGAAAACTAATTCTGCTTGACTGGCTGATGGACAGCTTAAAATCGAAATTAGGATTTGCCTTAAAAATCCTTAATTCTACGAATCAATCCTAAAAATCATAAATTTCATCAAATTGTTATAGCCAAGTCGAAACGCCGCATACAGAGATGCCAAATATATATATTTGTTTGTGTTGCTGTCTACAGGGTAAGTGGTCATCTAAATGAACGTATAAAACCAACAACTGACGTTATTTGCGGCTTAAACGGCTAAGAACAGTTTATCGTGTTATAAGAATTGGATTAAAGGATAAAAGTAAGGAATGAAAAGATTAATAGTGTAGGTTTACATGGCGTGTAATGATCCAATATACATTCGATCAAGTGGTCGCTGTGGGACGCATTAATTTGATTAAATAAACATTGAACAGGCATATTTAATGTAATTATTTTATCTCGTGAGAGACACGTGTCGATGTGGTGCCTAAGAAACACGAGGCCTCAGGAAATATACAATTATTTTGTGAAAGTTAGCTTCCAACTAGTATTTTGATCATCGCCTAATGCCTTGGAAACTATATCAATTACGTGGCCTTAATGCGTCACTGAACTGAGTCTGAGTCTGAGAGACTGAGTCAGTCACTAGAGTTTATCGCCGCGATTCTCTCTGTGGTGTCCTCCGCTTTAAGGGAAACTCCCGCCCGCCATCGACGTCAGATTGGAAGTGTTGCCAACAAGAAGGCACTACCATCGAGTGTTGGCGTAACATCAACGTTGGTGTGTGTACCACATTTATTGATAAGCATCACTCTCGTACATGGAGATGGCATCAAAACTTTTCAATGATATTTACTGTTCTTAATTTGTCTGGAAGTCAGTGTTGCCACTATTCTCCCACTCTCAGTACATTCGCAAATCAATAAGATTAAGATATTGTTATATCATTAGATGACACAACAAGGATTTTTAAAAAAACTTTAGCGCAGACTACAGCACAAACCATGAAGGCGACTAAAGATATAAACACGTTAGTCTATAGTCTATATGAAGAATGATGAAATCTAATCCGTGATTTTCATCATCAAGCATTTCTACTATAGTTACATTTTCAAATTGTTTAACGTCTGTCAGCCTTCAGTCAAGTTCTACCCATTCATCGGCATCTTTCAGTCCTTTAACTAAACCTCCACGTGACATTGCATTTAGAATTCACATTAAATAAGGACCAATTTGCAACGAGAGCGCAGACTAATCTCTATGGTTAGTTGCGCAACCCACTATCCAGTGCCGGTAAAATGGCTAATCGTGAAGGGTTAACGAGCCGTCATTCAGGCCAACCTGGTTGCCATGGCGACCCGAACTAATTGCCTATCGATTTTCCTGTGGTGATGGATGCGCTCAGAGATCCTTTGGAAGCTTTCCTAGACTTCGCTCTTTGTGGCTTTCAAATTTTCCGTGCACCGTTGCAGAAAGCCGGTTTCAGGAAGGCACTTTAAAGGGTACTCTTTGTCATGTCATGGTCTATTTTACGAGAAACTTAGACGAGATATATTGTGCCGTCAAAGCTTGTACAATGGTGATGCCATAAAACTTAAACTATAGTTAAATCTTGAGACTGAACTGTTGTATTGTTTCATATGAGCTTTTTTAAATGAAATCATCATTGTAAATGACTTTTTTAGTAATCGTGAAATTATTTCATTTTGTATATAAATATGACACGTCAGGCACAGAGAGTGAATTATATTTATCACGGTAAAATGAACTTGTAGAGTATTATTATATAAGGTTTAGGATTGTTCTCAGTTGCCTAGAAATAGCCTATTCATTCCGAATTGAAAACAACATGGAGGTTGTAGAGTTTGTAAATCACAGAAGCCGGCAGGGAATTACAATTCTTAGCTGTACGCATAAAACTGAAATTGAACAGAAACTGTGTTGTTAAAATAAAATCCACAGGAGAGGCTTCAATGAGAAGTGACTGTCTACCAGAAGATAATGATGACGTACTACTCCACTAAAACAATTAGACACATTATGATAGGCCCGTACTCTACTCAACTCTACGCGCTTCCGTCAGTGCTCGCAGTGCGGGGTGAGGACCCCGAGCCGCATGTTGGAGTAGCATGTCATCATTATGGTAGACACTTTTTTCAATACATGCCTCTCCCGTTATAGGCTACTATAATGACCGGTAGGTATAGAACTAAAGGATGATAATAATTATATTGTAGAATTTCGGTCGGGTTCATTGTAAAATCCTAAACTAGTGAATTGCCCACAACTCAGCGACGAAGTAACGTTTCTTGTACTTGTAGCATCTCTAGAGGCGTATAATTTATTTAGGTTACGTCTAGCATTAGTTATAGTTACCGCCAGGATCATTTATTATGTCTTGGAGGGAACAAACTAGCGGATATAGCGTTCACTAAGTGGGGTTTAATGGTCATCCCTTCATACTGTGCATTCCTAATTCCGACAAGGGAACCCTTCACTATTAAGGGCTATAAAGTAATTTCTACTTGAAGTATTTTAACTACTGGTAGGTAACTTTTAGTGCAAATATTCCATTTCATTCATGTGGAAGTTGTAATATAAAATATTTTAGATCGAAAAACAAAATAGAATCGCTTGACTTTGAGTAGCCAGACCAATTCTGTATCACGGTCTCAGATAATGAAATAAAACTTAAAAAATTAACCACCTCCGTAGGCTAATGGCTAAATGCTTGGAGTTACAATCTGGAGGTCTCGGCTTCGATTCCCAGTGACCCCACTATCGGTTGTTGGTTCGGTTCATGGAAGGACATCTATGTCCGCCTGGCTAGCTACCACCCTGTTACCTAAGTCTGCCGCCAAACATCACTGTAGTTTTCCGGTACAAATCACCACGTTTAGTCAGCCGTTTGTAAAAGATTTTAAGTATACAGGTATATTTTCTGGTAGCACATTTGTAGTAAAGTTTCTCGTCTATATAACTACTTTCATATTATTTAAGGCTGTCACCAAACAGGATTGTAAATAGGATGACTGTATTCCGGTAACGAAAGATAACATTCCCGATTTTCAATACTACAACGTTACCTTACCATCAGACGAGTTGAATACAATGTACATTTTTACAAAAATCGTGAACTTTATCTTGTTTTGGTGGTGAGAGGCTACTAGCTAGCGAAGGTACCTACGGCACACTTTATTCTACGCCGGATATTAAACGACCTTTTAAACCATAAAACGTTATAAAAAAATAACGATTACAGCCTCCATCTCGAGCGCGCTTAGTCAACCATTTATTTTCACTTCATCAGCATAACGAGACGTTTGTCCAATTTTTCCCGCGTCCTGTTCAAGCAAAAACCTTTAATAGGCGTATTATTCATTCGAGCTATATCCCCGTAAACGTGAAAAAGGGTCACCGGTAAACAATACCGGTATTTTCGAGGTACCGTTGACAAAAAAGACCGAAGTATAAAGCTGAACAAAAGTGTAAGAGATGATTGACAAGGGTAAATGGAAAATAAGATGAAACACCTGAATACATCGAATGCATGGATACCTAATCGATATATCTTCCAAGCAATTTACCGTTGCTGAAACTGAATAGTTTTTAGGGTTCCGTGCTTTATAATAAAAACGAACCTTTATAGGATACCTTTGTTGTGCGTCTGTCAATACCCTTTTCTCAGGAATGCGTGGGGAGGTATCAAGTTGAAATTAATATCAAATACTCAACTCTGCAATACTGTAATACAGATATGCTGAAATATCCTGAAATTTGGCAACAAGCAAGGTTTAAAGTTTAAAAATAAAACTGAAAGCGATAATTTTTTACAATGTTACATAAAAATCACCTTTTTACGATTACATACTTACGAGTAAATTTGAAGTTGAGTCTTGGTTGTAATATAGACGGATAATATTTTTTCAACTGAAAAGTTAAGTTTTTTCTTCAATCGGATTAAGATTTTCTCTAGAAAATTTTATTGTTCGGTGAATATTATTTGTGATTTTCAATTTGTTAATTATTCATATTTCGTCTGCAACCCGCGGTGCGAGAGACTGAATCGTACTTGACCGGTTTTTAATAGTGCATAACTTCAGTTATTCAAGAGATAACGATTATAAGAGTTGGATATCATGGGCGAATCAGTTTATATTAAAATAACAGGTTCTTAAGTAACGGTAATATACCGGCCAGTCATCATATCAACATGGACCTTACCCCTACAAACTTTATTCACATGGTATTTGATATATCACCACACGTTGGCAGCCAACGTAATGATCGTACACTTACTTCAGTCATCAAATCACCATATTATGTCTTTCGACTGCTGAACAGAGCCCTCTCCCAAGCGGCTACTCCTTTCGGTCCTCATTCCTGCTCATCCACTTACTTTCTTGCGAGCTACGTTTGCATAATAAGAGTACCAGACTTAGCAACATTATTTTTGTATCCCAGATAAACTATGATTAATTTATTTTTTAGCAATCTAAAACCACTTGTAAGGAAACACCAGCAAACTCAACATTGAGTTGTAGCTGCAAAGTTTCGTTGAAAGTTTTTAATATCGTTTACTTAAAGAACTTGCTACAAGGGGTGACAAGCAAGCCAAACGAAAGCTGCACAAATTGTGTCGTTAACAAATTGACAGAGATTAGCACTTGGATTTGGATTTTACTTTTGGATGAAGTGCAAGTCATGAGAGGATACAATTAAATTATTTAAAAAACTTAAAAGCTCGTAGTAACTGTATCGTGTATATAAGCTTAGTACAAGATAATCCGTACATATTTCCCGTTCCCGTTAAACTATGGAAACTGAGACAAAATTGACGCTTTCCTATAACCATCTGTTAATTTTTGTTGATGGAACCTGTCTTTAAAAGATACCCGGCCTGACTCCCAACGAGAAGGGCTGGTAATATGATTTTATATTCCTTTTTTCTTACCCACTAAGTACAATTATGGCGGGCATCAGCAGCGACCCTTGAAGTTTTTTTTTGTTTTTTTTTATTAAAGATAGACCAACACTTGACCTCAATCTCACCTGATGGTAAGTGACGATGAGGTCGACGATGTTACGTGTTGGTCTAGAAGTACTCTGGTTCCTACAAAATAACGCTCCAATCCACCCAGCAAGCAACCAAGTTGGGTGATTACGGCAGTCTCTAGTGGATAGCTCGCGACGCATATTGTTCAATGATGGAGCATTGATATAAGTACGTAATACATCGAAATATATCGATGCGATGGAGATCCATTTTCAGTAGCGAAGGAACTGAGCTGGGTGTCTTCTTCTCTTTCAGAATAATTCCTGCTACCTGCACATGTGCCTCACAACGATCGGACGTTGAATGCTTAATACCTAATTCTAATGTGCATAATACCTAATACCTAAATCTAATTCTTACACGCATGTTTTGGAATTAACTGAATTTAACTTTTAAATTAATTGATCTAAATATCGCTTCAAACTTCTTCGAATTCCTTCTTCCGTTAATCTATGTTATTAAAATATTATTCACCTCTCTAGCCTTCATGGTTTCAGCTTGGCATTGATACAAATTTAGTTATTAAATATCTGCAGATAATATGTTATACACTATTTTTACTAAAACAACTGTCCATCTTTTCTAAAGCCACGATTTAGACATGTCAGGAAATTGTTCGGTTTAACTCAGGAAGCAGAGACTCTGAAACCTACTAGACTGTGGATCATTAATCACTCATAATCGCGTGTTTCTTGACAGACACGCTTGATCGTTTCAGAATGAAATATTTAGGCCTATTTATCATGTTTGCTTATGATCTATTGTTAAGTAAATACCAATAGTGATTTATTTCTGGGATTTGAGTTGCTTTGACACGGGATTCTTTGTTAAACTAGGTTCTGAATGTCATTTCTGGATGTATCTGGATGAAACAATGTTCGTCATCTGATATACTCGCTTGTCGACTTGTAAGAGAGGATTTTCCAACGGGAAAATATAGCGTGATTGATGATGTCCTAAAGACGGGGCCACTTACCAATCACTTTGTGATAAAACCATGTTTCGTAGAAATTTTTACCAAGAAGCCGCAATCATAGTCACAAATCTCTATTTAAAATTGCATTTGCTACAAGAATTTCCCGTCATTAAATCTGTCAAAGTTTTCGGAGCGAAAGCGCGGCGTTGCACATAATAATTCACCGAATCAATTAATGTATGCCAGCACTCATTACGATGCGAAGCGAACATCGTAGAGGAGAACATTTTCCGTAGTTCTGCAGAGAAGCATCTTCTAACGACTTTCACAAGAGCCTCTTCATTCATACTAATATTATAAATGCGAAAGCGAATTTGTTTGTTTATCTTTCCTTTACGTCATAATGGATAGTCAAAATGACTGGATTTTTTGTACAAAGATACTTGAATGGACGGAAAAGGACATAAGCTAATTTGTATCCTAATCGAGGTAGTAGTTCTAGTGGGATAATTTCTGAAGTCCGCGTATACAAAGTTACGGTAAAAAGCTAGTGTTATAAAAAGTGATACATTAATATAATCTATGCTTGATTCCGCTATCGCTCCCGCTTACGCTTTAAATTAAAAATATAGCAGAATTTAAGCTGTTTGGAACTCTCACCGACGCACAGGGACTAACATCTGAGATTACAGCGAAGTTGCGTTACAACTCCTTGCGGTTTATGGCGGAAGTTAGATACTCGGCCGTCCGCCATCTTTCTGGAAATTTTGTTTTGTTTATAGCGTTTTCGTGAGGAGAAATCCTGGAGACATGAGGGGGGAAATTATACGAGAACTTTTGATTGCTTTTATCCAGGCATTACAAGTTCTAGAGACCGTTTTCAATTAAGCTTCAGTAGACATAGCTCGCTAGCACATTATATACAGTTATATGTGTATAATGTGAGTAAATATTTCAAGTAAAATGTTTACTTGAGAGAAGTTTCTCGCCCAGTGAGAGAAATCTGTGTCTGTAGTTTTGGTATAATAGTTTCGTTAAAAGCTTTCAGTTCCAAAGTATTACATAATAATAATAATAACGAAAATCAGACGAAGCTCATCTACTTGTTTCTAGGTCATATCTTAAACAGTACTTCGCTTATTTTCAAAATAGTATTAGACTACGTTTCTTTGTAGCCCACTAGGGAAGGATTTCTTAAACTTTTTGTAGCCATCCCTTGCGAAATGTCACAAATCTGAAGAAAACAATGAATTTTGAAGAAAAAAAACTATGTCAATTCTCAATATACCCCTTACAATGACGCTACTAATGCTAGCGAGTGATTGTTACATAGATTTTTAAATCCATCACAGTGTATATATTAAAGAACCATGCACTAGGGGAAAACTTCTCTAAAAGCTTATATTTAAAACATTATAGTATAGTGGAGTTAATAGAATTTTCTGTACGAAATATTTGGTTTAATAATTAAAAGAACCGTTTAGGTAAAGACTACAAACTATCTTCCTTTTAAAACAGTGTTAATTTAGAGAGATTTTAATAAGGGTATTTTGAGACCGACTGTACGAAAAAGCGTTCCCGTATGTACAATTTTCCTTTAGATATTCAACGTACATAAATTCCTTTATTTCCGAACCTTTGTAGTTATTTCAGTGGCTTTGTGAGGACATAGTTGCCCCGCCCTGCTTTATAGCCAATTTACTGGCTTACTGACTTTTACATTTCCCTTAGGAATAATGTTAAGTTAAACTATTTAACTTCACTGGGTTTGTGGTGGGAAGCTCATTTTCGTGCGTGCCATTTTAAATATTAATTGAAGTGTAATAATCCTTAATTGTATACTTTATAGAGTTGCTAACAGAGTTGTTATTAAATCACACAAAAATTGTAAATGTAACTCGTTATTTTTGTCTGTTTGATTTATTTATGGCTGAGGCAGTATGAAGTCCACGGCATGGAAAAATATATAATATTTTTTCCCTAGGGTGTAAAAAATGCTCACGTAGAATAGTTCTGAATTATATGCAGACCAAGTCGCGGGAAAATTCCATATTAATATTATAAATGCCAAACCGAGTTTTTTTTTCTATACGTTGCAAAGAAGATAGAGAATGATTGACGTGGTGTAGGGGTAGTTAAAGGGCCAGAAAAGCACAGGCTACATTTATCAGCTAAAAGGTAATTCCCGTGGTATTTCACAAATTTTCCGAAGTCACTGGCAAAATACATTTTAAAATAAACTTGATAAATTAATTGATAGACAAATTTACAACTTCTGAAAAACATAGTTTTTTGAAAAACTGTCTGCCCGGATGGAAAAGGGTTTCCTTTGCACAGTGGGATCGCGTTTGACCTTTATCTCGGCTGATAGTAAATACCTATAGGTATAGAAGCGTGCCAACCGAGGTCTCTTCATAAATTCTTCGATGGCAACAATTAATCCCTCGAGATTTTGTACATTTTTTGTTTGTTTCGTTTTTCGGACTTTACGGTATGTGTAAATTGGTTTTCAATATTTGAGGCCTATATTTTCATACTTACGATTCCCCACAGCACCGACTCTTAAAACCACAAAATCGATTTCCAGCCAACAGAAAGCAACAAAAGCTATCACACACTACACATGGGCAACCGGTGATTGGTTTTGACATAGTTCATTACATAGCTATGCTAGCTGAGAGTACAAAGGTTTGAGTTGTGTAATATTCACGCATTAAAAATAAAGATTAGTGGTTGGGGATCTATTTGCGTCGAGCTGGCGAGCTACCGCCGTGTTATCAAAATATAGAAAACAAGACTATCAATTTGCCAAATGCCAATTTACTTATGGAACTTGTCACCAAATGTAACGTATCAAAATGAGCCCCAAACTCGTAGGGTTTACTAATAACCATTGAATAGTTCCATGATCCATCTATTGGTTCTTGGATCAGATCGACTCAATAGGGCCAAATTATTGTATTCTCATCGGTACAATCACAAATTTTGAAATCGATACGACAATGATTAAAAGTAGGTTACAATTGATTGCCTAATTTGTTTACATACATAGTGAGTTACTTTATAGTATACAGTTAGTCAGTTAGTTAGTAGTAAGAAGCGTCGGTGGCGCAGTGGATAAGGCGCGGACTCTCAATCTGGGGGTACCGGGTTCGAATCCAGCCGTGTACCTATGAGTTGTTTTTCAATTCAAGTACATTATCCGATTGCTTAACGGTGAAGGAAAACATCGTGAGGAAACCTGCATGTCTTGAACAGGCATGTGAAGTCCGCCGATCCGTACTGGGCCCGCGTGGTGGACTATGGCCCATACACTCTCTGTAGGAGAGTAGGCCTGAGCCCCTCCAGTGGGGACATACATATATAGGCTGTTGATGATACAGTTAGTTACTTACTGTATTGTATGTGGTATAGCATACTCACGCTGCCTCGTGTATCTATGGGTTGGTATAATACACGACAGTTAATCACTGATAGTTCACGAGCGCCGATGGCTTTCTTTATGTAAGCATTGGTACCCTCGTTGCCTCATTGTTACCATTTTCCGTTTCTCTGTTTCAGGTATGATGACAGAAGTGGATGGAGGTCGTAAATTCCGAGTCAATAGCTGGCGCAGCTGCGGGAACGGATCGCTTGACGACTTAAGTAAAGTTCTGAAGGCGTTACGGCTACAGGCCGGAGTGGAAACATGCCCATGTAAAATATGGAACCGTTTTATACATTTTTAATATTTCAGAACTAAGTTCTACTTAGCTGATCAAGGCTTTAGAATAGGACCACCCCACCACGGGTGTAGTAAAACCTCTAACTACAAATATTATTCGCACATTTTTCCCCCATACTTTATTTCCCCGCACACAGCACCAGGATTAATAATAATAGATATTAACAGGCCAGTGTTGCTATAAACTGTATTACAAAAACGATAATACTATGTAAAAGGCGTGGGCTGAAAAGCAGGTCTGCCGGCGGATTGCCAACGGTAGACCTGAGCCCATCGGCCGTTTTGTTCCGATTAGTTATTAAGATTTACCTATAGATATACCATGTAACAAGGAGGAACAAATAAAAGTATTTTTATGTGTTTTTTTTTAAATGGCGACTAACGGAAATATGTTTATCAACCCATGTAAAACAACATCTTATTACGATAACCAATCTACCTATGAAGCGCGCTGCATTTGCGTACACTTCAGGCAAAACCATATGTCTAAGTGTTGAATTCGATTTGCTTTTGAAATATACGAGTATGTTAGCAGAGCAGAAACAGATTTGCTTCAGTTTTAAGACAGTTAGTAAGACATGACGGAACACCATCAGTCAGTCTTGTCTCTCATGTGCTAAAGCTACTTAACATCGATGATATGACATTTCTATTTTATTCTATTTCTAGGGTTCCGTACACCAAACGGAACAAAACTGTACCCTTATTAGGTCGTTTCGTGTAATGTAATAATAAATGTAATATGGCAGGACTGTTTTTATTAACAATAAATATTTCAATAAACTAATTGTGTGGGGGAATCATTTGAAAGAGAAATAAGGATTCAGAAAATATTATATTTTACAATTTATACTGCTTAGTTTTAATATGCATACTTAAAGTGTAACTTAAATGATAAAAATCAAAACCCCTCCTGTTCTCTTATCATCATCATCAGCCGGGAAACGTCCACTGCTGGACATAGGCCTCCTTCATGGTACGCCACATCGACCGGTCCCGAGCCACCTGCATCCAGCGACTCCACGCGATCTTAACCAGGTCGTTGGTGCACCTAGTAGGGGGACGGCCCGGTAGACGTTTCCCGGTACCCCATCGTTTATCGGTTCATCAAGTGATGTGGCCCATTGCCACTTCACCTCACTGACTAGTTGAGCTATGTCGGTGACTTTAGTTCGTCTACGGATTTACTCATTCCGGATTTTATCACGTAGAGAAATTCCAAGCATAGCTCGTTCCATTCGACTTAACTGACCTTTTAATAATTACAGATTATTACAAATATGTCAGATGTTTATGAACTTAACCTTCATTTTACGTGATGATAATTAACGATAACGCCGTTAGATAAAATGCGTGTTCAACCAGAAGCCTCAACCGAATAAGCTTACCTATCTTTAGCGGCAGACTTAGTTGACATGGTTCTAGCTCCTAGCGAAGCGGATTTAAAAAAGCACCATAAACTAAATCCTCACTCACAAATATTATGAAGCTTTGCTGCATCAGAACAATAATATTAATATTCTTAACCTGAGCAACATTCCGTTCTACCTATAATAACGATACTGCACGACCGACATGGCGACAATCCCTGCCCATCTACGTAATGTAACTCTATGGAGCGGACAGTGCCCAGTCACCGTTTGACCCAATTTCACGGCTCGAATTCATCCCCGTGTTTGTCGCTTGTATAAGTCATGAATTTCCTGATATTTTCTGTTTTGAATATGCATTTTTGAACGCTGCTGTTTTATTATTTACAGAAAAGCAGGTGTCGAAATTACTGACCTGATTTTCTGAGTCGAAAAATCCAAATACGTCCCAATATATACGAGTATAATAGAATGTCCAACGGCTGTGTAACACGGAGAAAAATTATTTTAAATATTGTAGGCAGCAAACTTTGCTGAAAGAAGACTCCATTTTATTTTTATTTTTTTAAAGGTCGTTGATATTCGGGGTGGTTGGTGGTGTGTAATTTTTCACTGTCCAACCGGAAAGCTAACCATTATGTTATGTAAGTCTGCCTTCAAACAGCAGAGCTTTTAGCACTGTTATATTAAGGTGATTAAATATTATGTCTTCTAATCGACTGGCGCTACAAATGTGACCATTTCGCAACTGGAATTATGATATTTCATACTAAATATCATAAATGGCGACGTGAGTTTGTTTCTACTTAAAATCTTGAAAACACACACAATCTCGATGAAATTTGGCTTGGAAAGGAGCATACTCGTATTAAATGGAAAAGGATATACTAGGCTACTGTTATCCCTATCCATTAAGAGGACTTTAGGGGTTATATTTAAAGTCGTCTTTGTCGGACTTTAAATTTGTCATTTTGCTAGAAAAAGAATTACAAATATTTAAAAAAATATTGTTCGCTGTGTTTTCGGTGGTGACTTTTTTGCACTCTTTTCTATAATTTGCACATTATTTTAAAAAAGGTAAAAAGACGTACGTGTCTTTGGGTTGATTTACCCTCCAAGCTAAACATTGCTAACTTAATGCTTGCATAATATAACTAAAGTAATATCTAATTGATTTTTGAAGAACAAATAACTTATATAACCTCAAAAATATTTTTACACTTTGTACACACTTTTTAACTTCTTTACCTTGTAACTTATCTTACAATTCGTTCAAATTAAAATAAGAAATATAGTTAAATCCCAAAAAATAAAAGAATCCATAAAAAGCAGCAAATCGCCCACCGCTGAAACGTCGAATAAAACCCGCCATATAAATAAAAGGGCGGAAAAAGTAAACCATAAACTACAGTAAGACCGAGGGACCTTCTGAAAACTATAGCGCGGCCAAATGGAAAAATGCTTATTTTATGAGTCCGTATATATTTAGTGGTCCCTAAGGTGCGTACAAAATGTAGTCGTGAATCCAATGAATATAAAGTGGGGTGCAAGAAGCATACAACCATCAACCTCATCTTGAAGTAATTGTTCAGGAGGAAATTAACTCATCAAAATCCAGTCTCAGATTCTGAATTTGAATTTTTGTATTTGTCAGTCTGAAAATTCCAGTGTTGAAATAACTCCCTCATTGCTCGGTACATCGATAGATTTACTTGAAGAATTTTGCTTTGATAGTCGGGTTGATGAACGCACTAAGATGTATATGGTACTCTGGGGGACGCTGCCTGCTCATTCCCTGGAATTCGCCTCTTTTACGACACCCAAAAGAAGATATAGGGTAAAACATATAGCACATTGTTATCGTTGATCAATGGCCTATCCATTACCATCCACATCCATTTAGATCTTTTTGCTCAAGTTAAGTTAAATTGCGTTTTATCATGAATTGTTTGAAACATATAAGGATTATATATTTATGAAATCATCTTTTAAAATTCTTTATTTCGATACCTTTACTCGATACATTTTGAAAAGAAAAGATTTTTCGTGACGCGCATTTTGAATTCCACTAATTTTAATATAGCCTATTATACTCAAATGGTTAGGACGAATCTAACCAAGTATAATTTATTAAATTAGACTAGCCGGTTAGTAGTTACGAGGGAACATAGAGTCGGATACACATATAGGTCAAACGCATAACCCTCTTTTTGGGCTTTGCCGCAGTCGGGAAAAAATAGTTATAGTCAAAAATCAGTACATTAACATAGAATGTAGTCAAAGGAGCATATCAAATATAAATAATAAAATAAAATGCCTTTTATTTCTTACAAGAATGTTAAATTTGTTTTAAACTAAGGAAAAATATAATTAAAATAATAAAGAAAAAATCCTATGCAAGAACCCCTCCTCAGGCGAAGGCATATCAAATACCAGAGGATTATTAGCATTTAAAATCTGTATATTTCGGCGTATTTTTAGCATTCTTTTAAACATTATTTACAAAACATTCATTTGAATTTTTTACGTCGAAAATACTGTAGTTTCTCAGATAATAGTAATACTACAAAGAAAATGTAGTTCGAAGTGCGACTGTATAACCTTTACTTGATAAATAAACCGAACTTAGGTATCAAGTAGAAAACACAACGCAGGTCTAGACGGACCGTCGCACTCATTGAGGTCATGATCCCTCCCCCATGTTTCAGCAGATTTACGACTCATTGAAGCACTAGATATATAGAGGTATATTGCAAAGAGCATAAAGTTTCATTATTGTAGGTATTACGACAGGATTTTCTAAAATGTATGCACCTTGCTCTAACGGTCATTTATTCATTCATTAGATTCATGTAATTTAATGTTAATTATGGTGCATATATACTTCTTATCAGAAAAATCGAAACACCCTGCAAGTTTACGTTTTGGAAGGACTATCAGAGAAATGTGTATACTTAGAAATTGCTTCGAAATATATGTCCAATGTCGTTTAATAGTGGGTTTTCAAATCCTTAATCTCAATGTTCTAAATTCAAATTAAATTTTTATAGGTTTTTCTGATAATCCTTACGTTCATGATAAAATTTTATTTACGTCTTCGGTTTTTTAAATTTACTTTTTAGTGCTCCGTACCCAAAGGGTACAAACGGGACCTTTTACTACTATTACTAAGACTTCGCTGTCCATCTGTCTGTCTCAACCGTGTCTGCTGTGTCTGAACCGTGATAGACAGATGAAATTTTCACAGATGATGTATTTTTGTTGCCTTTATAACAACAAAAATCAGAATAAAATCAATAATTAAGACATACAACAAAACAACAAACGTGATTTTTTGCCGTTTTTATAGATAATGGTACGGAACCCTTCGTGCGCGAGTTCGACTCGCACTTGGCCGGTTTTTTATTAGCTTGTTTTGATGATTTTATTGTTCTATACCGATTGGGGCTGCATTCCTCGCTGGGCTCGACGAAACATTCCAAGAAAATTGTAATAATAAACCCCTGCTTCAATAAATTCATTTTTATGATGGTTTCGCAAACATTTTACTACATATCTTTTTACGAGTATTGCAAAGTAATTCTGTAAAAGTTTTTTATGCCAATTAGTAGTTACTGTAGTCGTCTAAGAATTTAATAACTTGTTTTTCTTCGTGTTTTAAAATCTTTTTATTAGACAATACCCCGCGACTTTTTTCCCTCTACATCTATTTTTTTACTATAGAAAAAACATATTTATAGATTCATTCGTTCTATTGTAAAATTCAATATGTAATTTTATTTACAGGATAACAATTGGGATTAACAATTAATAATAATTTATGACATTGTCGTTTTCTAATTTTGATAACTTTGAACAGGAATATCTTGAGTTTGGCTGGGAAATTTATTTTGAGTTTTATCAACCGACTTCAAAAACGAAGGAGGTTCTCAATTCGACGCGTATGTTTTTTTGTATGTTTGTTAATTCAGAACTTTCGACTGGATGAACCGATTTTGTTGATAGTTTTTTTATTTGAAAGCTGATGCTACTCGTGTGGTCCCAATTTGGTCCAGTTCTGACTACGGCATCCATGAGAAAGCGTTATAAATCTTAAATTTGCTTTAGTAAAAGTAGACTTTTAGGGCAATTGAAGTCGGTTTCTAGTTCTTTTTGAACGCGTTAACTTGTTTTGATTTGTTTTTGCTGAATTGGTATTCATGGGAATGTTTAAAATTTGCGTCGATTTCTAAAATATAATATACCGTTGCATCAATGCTACGCCAATGACATACTATATCAATTATGAGAAATTCATGTACCACGAACATAACTTTTTAGTTAGGATAAATAATACTTTGGTTTAGGAAAATCTACCTACCTACCTAGGTAGTACGTAATAAAAATGATAAAACAAACGTAAAATTTTGGTGTAATTTTTCAAACCAAGCTAGCAATAAGACATTCAGAAAAATTCAGCTGGTAAGTCCCTAATATATACTGAACCCTCGATCCGTAAGTCGCGTTCCCGCTTAAGCGGTTTTATGATTTCATAGTTAGGAACCCTTACAAAGTTGGTTTCACCATGTCCGTGTTGTAGAAGTAGTTTTTATGGCAAATCCCTCCATGGGAAGTGGATACCCATTTCTTATTTCAGCATAACACTTCGGAAATAACGTTTACCACACATCCATTAAATGGAAAGTGTTAAATCCCAATCAAAAGTACATACACTTCAAATCAACAGAAGGTTTGTCACAATAAACATTAACAGAATTCATTTGTTAGGATAATATGTAGATCCCTATAATGGATGGTACGAAAATCCCCCATAGACGAGACATCGCTCTTACTTGAGACAGTCTTAAGCTTAATGGGGCGAGTTAAATACCCTACGTTATTTTCAAGCGTGTATACCTAAACATTTAAGTGTAGGAGTTTGATTATAAACTTTACGGGCCGCCATTTAAGATTTTACGTTGATTCTTTGGATGAGGATAGGGTTTTAAAGTCAGACAGATTAAAATATAATCATTTGCAATGACATTTTAACAACTTTTGAGATTTCTTAAAATGTAGATACATACTTGTCTAGCTATTGATGTTTGATAACAACGTTAAATAAAACTTTTTATCTTGAAATATTCGTTGTCAAAATTGGTTTTTGAAAAATATTGCTTTGGTCGTAAAATTTGCTAAATTACGTTGTTGCGACCATAAACCAGCCCCTTGGTCCGTTGAGTAAGGACGCCAATAAAATTTTTATATAGACTGTATACAATTCACATGTATGACGCCTCTATACTATTTATTATCTAAGAAATTTATCCTACTCACCCTAGCAAAATAAAAATAATTGTATTATAAGATGGCATGGATCCATTTAATTGTTAGTAATGAATGACTTAGATAGCGGTAAATAATCTTTCAAAAACAATTATTGTATAAAGGGGAAATAGTATATTTATAACAATTTTGAATTACAAAATAAATTCTTTTCTTATAACTTCTTAGTTTCTAAAACTTGCGAGGCGATGGGAACTGAGGATTGAAAGGAGCTGGCGCTCCTAACGTTTGCTATGTGAGTGACTACTTTAAGTCGAGTGTCGAGTCGAGTCGGGTTCTGTAGTATATAGGTATATAGATTTATATTTATTCGTCACATGCTTCTCCCCAAAATGAATAAAACCTTTATATTTACCCAAAGCCGCAGTATGTAACTAAGCAAAGACAAACGGTGGAGGCGAAATAATTTACCACCAATGAAAAACCACTTTCTGAGAACTATTTTTTCTTTTTTCACCAAATTTATTCAAGAGGGTCCCATACCTTATTCGAAATACGTAGAGTATTTTTTATTACGCGAAAAAACTGCTCTGGTCGATTAACGGTGAACATAACACCCTAAAACCAATTTATCTTGAGTTGCAGTGGATTATATTATCTTATACGAGTATTATATATATCACTAAATAGTATAAAACAAAGTCGCTGCCCGCTGTCTGTATGTATGTATGTATGTATGCATGCTTAAATCTTTAAAATTACGCAACGGATTTTGATGCGGTTTTTTTTAATAGATAGAGTGATTCAAGAGGAAGGTTTATATATATATAATACATGCATAATATAGTAGAGCAACACCGATAATTTTAGGGGTTTCTAATGTGATGTCGTAAATAAACACATCTTTTAGCGCTTACATTGCAAACGCTGGCTAAACCCTACCAGATAGATCAAAATAATGTACTACTGTATTGTACACCTTAGAAAGATCAACAAAAAAGTCCGCGATGGTATAGGTCTAACTATTGTATTTATGTCACTATAACTACTTTTATCAATTTTTTAAGTTGATAGAAATGCCAACCAAAATCAGACCATGTTATCCATACCTTTATATTAACCCTTATCAAAATAAATCATTTCATATTCAATAGCTGTATATAGCTACTTAAATTATTGAAATAGGACATTCCATTCAAAAGATATAACGAATTTAAAAAATCAAATACACACAGAAAAATAAACGCCGGGCCCTGTACACCAAAAATGACCAAACTGAAGCATTCAAATAATGTAGTATTGACCGAAGTGCGAAAGAGAGGCTTAGCGATGCTATTTAGCTGTGTATGAAATGAAAAAAATTACATGAGAAAAAATTAAACTCTAAAAATAAAATACATAAAACAAAGTGGTCAAGTGCGAGACGGTCTCGCGCACCGAGGGCTCCGTGAAGAATATGATTAATAAACAAACTGAAAATCACTATCACTAAATAGTATAATACCTCAGCGTCTAAAGAGAAAAGTCTTTGATCAGTGCGTGTTGCCAGTAATGACATACGGAACCGAAACGTGGTCTTTTACTGTGGCACGAATAAACAAGCTCAAAGTCACTCAGCGAGCAATGGAACGAGCTATGCTCTTCTAACTTCTATACGTGATAAGGTCCGGAATTAGGAAATTCGCCGACGAACGAAGGTCACCGACATAGCTCGACGAGTCAGTGAGCTTAAGTGGCAATGGGCAGGCCACATCGCTCGAAGAACCGATCACCGGTGGGGAGTAAAGGTTCTTGACCACGTACCGGGAAACGTCTACCAGGCCGTCCCCCTACTAGATGGACCGACGACCCGGTCAGAGTCGCAGGGAGTCGCTGGATGCAGGTAGCTCGGGACCGGTCGATGTGGCGTACCATGAGGGAGGCCTATGTCCAGCAGTAGACGTTTCCCGGCTGATAATGAAATAGTATAAAACAAAGTCACTTCCCGCTGTCTATATGTATGTATGCTTAAATCTTTAAAACTACACAACGGATTTTGATGCGTTTTATTTAATAGATAGAACCATTCAAGAGGAAGGATAATTTTAGGGATTTCTAATGTGATGTCGTAAATAAACACATCTTTTTGCGCTTACATTGCAAACGCTGGCTAAACCCTACCAGATAGATCAAAATAATGTACTACTGTATTGTACACCTTAGAAAGATCAACAAAAAAGTCTGCGATGGTATATGTCTATCTCTTAAGGATAACCCACAGTAACCATTTCTATCCTTTACTTTTTCCGAGAAAAAACGGCTTATTTTGCAGCGATCTTAGGCAATATACAGCATTAATCCTTATCCATTTAAGTACCTTAGACACATTGTGCGTTTAATATATATCAATATGGACCTTTACAGAGAGTAATTTAAATGAATATTTTCGAAGATATTACAGATCGCCTTCCTGAGAAAAAGGGTCTTGAAAGACTCACAGACGGACAACAAAGTAAACCAATAAATAAGGGTCCCTTTTTTCCTTTTGAGTTACGAATCCCTAAAAATGTACAAAAATGTAAATATAGAAATGAAAAACTTTAGATTAAGTAAAAAAATTGAAACTCTAAAAATATAAATAGTAATTTAATCAGAAAAAACTACTTATGTCTTGCAAAAAGATACATTTACGTTTTTACCAAAATGTTAAAAAGATAAATGTCCACCCGTGCGAAGCCGGGGCGGGCCGCTAGTTATTATATATTCACAATTATTAAAAGATCAGAATACCAATAACCAACGCTTTAATACCAGTTAAAAGTTAAAAGCCTTCTCCGCCGCAAGTGCAGCAAACGAGTAAATACGAGAGCATTAATGTTGCAGCGGAGATATAACGTATTTAAAATAATGGCGGACATTAGGGGATGAAGCTTAACGGCGCTCTTATGCTAGTACCACGTACGTGACGCTGTTACTAGAATATTCTGTACAGCCGCTGGGCATATTGGAGGTCTATATATCTTTCCATGAGCGGCTTTTTATTATGGGATATTGGTTGGCAGGTAAGGTGACCGCGGTATAATGGTGGCGTTTGTAATAGGTAGATGCTATTGTTATCATGGCTTTAAAACATTATCACACCATGGGTCAGCCTAAAGATGTCGTGCAACGAAAAAATGCAGAAGGAGTGCAGTTGCATTGCAGACACAAATACAGTTCTGCAGCTTGTGGTCCAAAGGCAGACAATTATGAAACTTAAGGCAAAATCCTTTCATGAAAGGTCCTACGCGAGGATCTATGTCCAACAGTGGACTTATATAGTTACTATCCCTATCTTGGTACTATTAGAACACTTATGTAACGACACAAGCTCTATGCAAAAGACGAAACAGCACTGCCAAATAAAGGATGCTCGAACGAATCTATTCGGAGGCGCAAACGTCAAAAGGAATTTTCAAGATAAACAGCAACCCAACTTATCTGATTATAAGAGGATGTACCAACCAACTTAGTTCGCAATAAAAGAGCATTATTACGCCCCAGTTTGCAGCGAGAGAACGGACAGATATCCATTTGCAGGCTAGCGATAAGGCAACTGAAGTTTCTCCTTGAATTTTCTTTGCGATATACATTAGGGTTTAAATAGAAAAAGGTTATTTTTGCATCGGGAAAATTTCAGAATGAGAAAACCATATACTGTGATATTAAGTTTCTGCTGCTTACAGTTTATTTCTTAAGCCGTAAAAAATTATTGAACGCAGCGATGTTAATGTAAGTACTCAACGTCAAAACGGCAGTTAAATAACTTATTCGAGGATCAGTTTTACAAATGTTTTCAAACTTTTACTAATCTTCACTACAAAAAAGTCTTTGATTTCAACGTTACTGTTTCGACCGGCTAAAAGTGAAAGCTTTGTCTAGGCAAGGTATATTTCTGGCAGCTGTTGATATAATACCAGAGAGAAAGAAAGAAAGAAATAATTTATTCGGCATACAGATTACAGTACAGTTAATACATTAATTTAAAAGAGAGCGTTTCTTTCAGTTATTAAACCCCTATTTTATAAAAGACATTTTCATAAGTAGATGCTGCAATTGGATACTTTGCAGTGCCATCTCGTTATTTTTGGTGAAACTCTTCTGTCATGAAACGCTCTCAAAGTACACGACGTCTTTGTGGGTTCTTTCTTTTATTTATGGAGCATCAAAGTTAATGGACTTTTATATAACTGACGACGACATTCTGTCTGTGCGCTGCTAGCACATACTTTATGTTGTATATTTGATTCACTTGTTGTGTGCGGATCAGTATCTTGTGCGTTTTTATTCGAAGGTTTGAATATTAAATTCAGCGCACGATTTAGTCAAATGGAAACCACATAACGTGCAACGTGGTTTTTTAATCAATTTCAGATGAATGCGTTTCGGAAAGCAGACTGAATGATTTTTGGTGGACAATACATTTGCAATAAACTGAGACAGTCTCGATGAGATCATAGGATGAGAGCGTGCTGAAATGTATCTAAATCGGTTAAATAAATGTTAACCGTTGTGAAACTATAAGTGTATATAGTAAGATGTTGGATTCGGGCACCGGTTGATCTACGCCTGTACCAGTATGCATGTAAATATTGTATCCTTTGTGGAACTACCGACCCCGCGCCCCTGCCTTCCCGCCGCGTAATAAATCGTCGAGCTGACAGTGTGATGCAGTGTCGATCAGTGGCAATACCTTTGACGACGATCGATGGTAACTATTACATGTATGCATTTCTGTAACGTTTTGCAAAGTTACAATTTACTCCACTGGAACTACTTGCATCAAATGTGAGTTATCTTCTTATATTTTCTAAACTGTAAGACCTTCATGTTTGTACATTGAAAATATTTGTAGAAACTACTGTCGTAGGTAGTATAATAGAATACGCCATGACTATTTTTTTTAAAAATTGTCGGTTTTACTGTTTGGACACGCTAATCTCCAAAGCTACTGTACAAATTTTGATTCGGTTTAAAAAGTTAAAAAAGGCGTAGCTTGGAAGTACGTATAGGCTTTTTTTCATCAAAAACGGTTCACAGAATAAAAACATCTCTTAACTTAAAGTTTCAAAAGCCTGTTCAGCTAAGTGTACTCGTATTTCGTAGAAAAGACAAAAGATGGCGATTCATTAGTCCGTAAGTGAAACCCGGGAAAGGACACAAGGTCTAATTAATAACTTTCTACGCGGATTAAATCGCGTTCTGAACGTGAGCTAGTTTTGAATATGATTTAACAATTTAAAAACTCGCTCACCCAGGATACCGTCTAGAAAATGAGTATTTACCACACTGAACAGATTAATAAATAGGTGCAATTCTAACGAAAATGTAAGTCTGATTAAATAAGTAATGTAAAAAAGTGATGTTAATGTGATATAGTTAAAAATTATTTTTTTTCAGAGTTATACCTCTCCTTGTGCAGGGTCAATTCAAAGTTATTTATTGAACCTGCTTCTTATCAAATTTCAGGATTCTAGGTCAATTGGAAGTTCCATATAGGTTTTGATTCTTTGCGCTCGCTAGGGAAATCCTTAAAAATATGCGGCATGACTTGCCTTATCTTTTCTTCTACAACATATACAAAAAAGGAGTGATAAAACTTAAGAGGGAACAGCAGATAAAAAATTTCATATGAAATTAAGGGTTTGGGATATAGCTGTTTTCTCAACGAAACGTTAGCCAAATTCAATCATTTTGATCTTATTCTCTTTATCAAAGAATAATCTAGGCCCGTTGGTTTTGCTTTTTTCAATATTTTGTCTACAATTAGAATTATGGGCATCTCAAAACTCAAAATTTCAGAAAAAATTTCTTTCAACTTATGGTACTCATTATTTAGAGTAAACGTAACATTTTCAGAAAAAGCAAAACCAACGGGCCTAGATTATTCTTTGATAAAGAGAATAAGATCAAAATGATTGAATTTGGCTAACGTTTCGTTGAGAAAACAGCTATATCCCAAACCCTTAATTTCACGGCAAAACTAGGCAAATACCAAAAAAAGCTTCAACTGTCCTTCTCGCACAGTTCGGTTCGGGAGGCAGGGTACACTATATCACAACTATATACTGTGTATTATATGTATAAAAATAAAGTAAGCATGCATTAGTGATGTCAATAAGCTTTATCGATTTTTTCGACTAATAGTGGTGGGAAAAATATATCGATAGATACCCTTTCTCGAGCTATAATGGTTTTACCTGTTAGTTTTAATGTTTAGATTGATCTAAATAAACAAATATAAAGACAAATAATTCTAAGGAAATTTATTTTATCTCTAGAACAGAACATTTTCCCTGAAATTCTTAGTTGTTGTTACGTTTTGTTACGTGTAAATAATTAAATATGATTTATGAATAAGTGACTTATGTTTCAAATATTTTTTTAATGTTAAAGTTCGAGTCGGACTCGCATACAAAGGGTTCCGTACCACTGTAAAATATCTAAACAGAAAAAAAACACAGAAAAAACATAACATTTATTGCATGGACATCCGTTTATTTATAACTTTTTTAAAAGCTTTTTTATATTATTTTTTGTTATTTATTATTATTGAAAGTCTTGAGAGAGAACGAGAAGTTATATGGACATCGCATGTACAAATCGCTACGGAGACTATATGACCCGACACAGATATCCCGGAGATCAGCCAGCAAGAGCTTGAAATGGCTCTCCAACAACTCAAAAACCGGTCAAGAGCAAGTCGGACTCGTGCACCGAGGATTCCGTACAGAATATGAATTAATGACATACTGAAAATCATAAATAATAGGTACGGTAATATGCACCCAACAATGCTCTACCGAAAATGAAATTCTAAGCTAAATTACATATTACGAAGTTAAGTTTGTAAACATTAAAAAATCAATTTTACTGTGTTACAATTAAAAAATTCAGATTTATTCCTATGGTTGTGCTGTAAAACCTTTCTTCTTGCCAAATTTCAAGACATTAGGTCAACGGGAAATACCGTATAGATTTTGGGTTCATTGCATTTTGTACGGAAATGGTCTAAAATACAGCTATATCTTTTTATTGCGTTGACCTATAAGTTTCATTATTTGACAGATCTAAGGGACAGCAGACTGGAGTATTCGATATCACAGTGATCCTATAAGGATTCCTTTTATCCTTTTGAGGTACTTAAAATATAATAGTATAATATGAAGTATGACAGTAGGAAATACGATAGATTTCGACGATATTATTATTCATGTCGACAAATAAAAACTTGAAATATTTTTTCCCAGTTATACATCTCATACACTTAAGACGGGATTTTTAACTCGTCTATTCTATTGTGGGAGGTGTTGTGAAATTACAGTTTTTTAACCGACTTCAAAAAAAGAGGTTATCAATGCGACCTGTATGTATGTAATATTTCCAGAACTGCCCAGTTTTCATATATGTTAGTCTATACCAGCTTCTAAAGAAGTGTGCCAAATTTCTAAAGTGTATGTTTGTTTGTCCTCGCATATATCCGGAACACACACACAAAAGAAAAACACACATAGGGTTCGTGGATTTCAACAAAGCATTCGACACACTCGAACATAGATTTATCTGGGACGCACTGGAAAAACAAGGCGTACATGCAAAATACATAAGAATACTGAAAAACATATACACAAAAAGCACCGCACAAGTGAAGCTAGAATCTACAGGCGAAGAATTTTCGATTGAGAGAGGGGTACGCCAGGGAGACCCAATTTTACCAAAAATATTTTCAGCTATCCTGGAAATGATATTCACAAATCTGGATTGGACGAATAAAGGACTAAATATAAATGGCAAAAAGCTGAGTCACCTACGCTTTGCAGACAACCTGATCTTACTTTCGGAAAACCCGAAAACCCTACAGACAATGTTCCAACAGTTAGCGGAAGAGAGCGAGAAAGCAGGCCTGTCAACGAACTTAACGAAAACAAAAGAAATGTCAAATTCCTCACAAACAGAGCCCATAACAGTAAATAATGGAGAAATAGAGTATGTAGAAATGGACAAGACTAATAACTGAATGGCAACCACGAGATAGCAAAAGAAAAAGAGGCAGACAGACTAGAAGATGGGAGGACGACATCAGACAAGTGGCGGGTCCAACATGGACCCGCATAGCGAAAGATAGAATAGAGTGGAAATCCTTAGAGGAGGCCTATGTCGAAAGACAAGCTGAAATGTAGGAACGACCGGTTACTGATACTTAATATAAAAAGATAAGTAACGTATAAAGTAAGCATATTTTTAAGAAAATTAAAACAAAAAATTAGTTCAGCAATAAAGGCTATTTTATTTAATTTATTTTTTATATATCCGGAACTACAAGTTCGATTTAAATAATCCCTTTTTTGTTTACCTAGGTATTGTAAAACTTAGGGAAGACTGCAAGTTTCATCAAAATCGGTTCAGTAGTTTTTGAGACTGGGAATGTTAAGTGTGTATTTCGGCGTTGCAGTGCAGCAGAGCAAATTTAAAATTAATGTTTTAACTGCACTGTAATCTGTATGCCGAATAAATTATTTCTATACTATTCTATTAGTTAAATGTTTGTTACCTCAGAGCTTTTCACTGGGTGAACCGATTTGGATGATTCTTTATTATTTGAAAGCTGATGCTTTCCATGTGGTCCCATTTCAATTTGGTCCGGTTCTTAGAATGGAATCCATGAGAAAACAATATACATCTTAAATTTTCCTTAATAAAAGTAGACTTTTAGGGCAGTTGAAGTCGGTTTCTAGTTCTTTTTGAACGCTTTAACTTGTTAGTCCTTAGACTCTAGCACTCTAGGTACTAAAACACCTCTAGGTCACCTAAAGTATCGTTGGAAGACGAACGTTCGGATATGGTGAAACTAAAAGGTTTCTTTGTTGACCGTAGAACCCTAAAATAGCAACGCCATAATTTATATTGTATTTATATGTGATAGGTACTTACTAGTCAATTATATCAAATACAACCACAGTATGTCGAGACTAAACCAATATGCGAACAATAATTTCTCAAAACGTAAAACAAGGGTTGACGCACGCTCACGTCAAGTTTATTATAATTTTGAAAAATACACTCTAGCCCAGGCGGAGGGGTAGCGACTATGCGCGGCGCGCAGGGGCCTCTTTGGGATGTTATGCAGCGTTATTTGTGTGAGTGAAAGCATGTGAAAGGCTGTATGTGTGCGTACCGAATCGCGACAGCAATAACATATTCAAATACCTACTATTCTACGGAGACTTTGCTTCATTGGCGTCTTAAGTGCGGTATATGTTACATAAGGTTTTATCTTTGGAGCGGTAGTAGACATCTGTAAACCGTACGAATCTGGAGAAAAACGAATTTAAAATATTGACTAAATTTTTTTAATTTCATTCCTATCCTAGTTCTACATGTGTCAATAACCTCTAAAAACAAAGATAAGATCATTCATCATTGACCCTAGTCCTCGCGTTGGTAAACAAACGTTTAGGGTTGTCAAAAATTACGACGTTACACCTATGACATAAAAATGTATGGAAATTTAAACTAACCTTTACAACGCTGCTACTTTCACAGTGTATTCTATACAAGGGATATATACCCACCTTTAAGTATTATGACTCCTTTTTTGTACACGTTTATAAGGGTTCCTTTATTTTTCTTTTGAGGAACAGAACTTTAAAAATCTGATCTTCAGATATGAACAATCTTAAAGCAACGAGTAAACTGATATTCAATCTATAATAGGAATAGGTAGAAGCAGGTCGCTATTCCGAAATTCATTTAGTTAACGATACGGTTAACCGCAACCCGACCGGTAAGTGACTTGCTGGGTGTGATTTATGTTGACTTGGATTAAACGAATGGTCTGAATATGGCTTCCTTTTGGCTTTCTTTGCCAGCAGCTGGGGTAGTATCCTGATAAATATCAAAAATTGCTGTAACGGAATAGCTTTTAGTGTGTGAATATACCATAAATATTTGATTGAAAAACAATAGGGAAGATGAAACCAAATTAGATTGGGTTGAATTGTATTTTATAGCACAACGGCGTTATTTATTTATATTTAATTTAATTGTTAACTCGTAAAACTAGCACTAGTTAACTAAAAATTTGTAAAAAAAAATCCTCCGTCAGAGGCGCTGGCAGCTTTTTGTTTTTGCAATGCATCATGGCGGCGGTACATATTTCCGATTATGAGGTTTTAAAAGCGGATAGTAAAGTATAATTTCAGAAGAACGTGCAGTAACATGTCGTTATGATTGGGAAATTTAATTATACATTAAAACTCGAAAAACCTACCTACAATTACTGATCTGCCCAAACGTGGATGAAGTCAAAGTTGACGATCAAATTATATGGCCAGTACTGGTTGGACAAATCAAGAAATGCCCCCATACCATATCATGGAATGATCGGTCATTTCATGATGAAGTGATACATAGGATAAGAAGGTATATTATATATCAATTTTTCTCTGCTGAGTAAGTATTCCTTCATTTTATTTCGCTTATGAAAGGAAAGGGTTTTCAATACGAGTATCGAATGTTATTCTAAGGCATTAGCTGCTACAACAACTGGTCCGATCTAAGATATATTTAGGCTCTTGAATACATCGATAAGAGGCCCATTGTTAGCGAACATCCTTAGAATATAAGAGGTATTTCAGGAGTTGTTATTAGAGGTCCCTACAATAACAATGTAAGTGGAAGTCTGAGGGATAGTAAATAGAAATTGGGCGAACAGTGTCCTTTGAAATAAAGTCTCAAAGAATTGCGACAAATACCCATTGGGTCCGTATTATAGCAGTACAATAGGTGGAACAACTCTGAAATGAATTTAGCTTTTTTATGTCAATTTATTGGACGTAGCTTTCTGCTATACCTGATATGAAATTTATAAGGTAGTTTTTGTCCTCTTTTTACTAACGTTTTCTTCATAATTACCAAGTTAAGCAAGAGGGTTGGAGATAGTATAGTAACGGTGTCGACAGAGTAAAGAAGAACACTGGAGTGAATTGACTTGTTTTTTGCTAGTTGTACCAACTCCAAAAAATGAGGAGGTTCTATGTTAGACTGTCTTTACTGTTATGTTCCGGTGTAAGAGTTAGCAGAACCTGCGCACACAGCTGCGCCGTATTAGTTTTAGGCGTCTGGGTCAAAACGATTTCCATCTAACGGCCTAATCTTCACTTACCATCAGTATGGGCGGTGAAGGCTATGTTCAAACCCATTGTAAAAAACAAAAAACGAATTATGTCTGCATTTGATGTGCCAGTATTAGACTAGTAACATTTTTGTACCTTGTTTATTTAGTTTCTGATATAAAAACATATATTTGCAATGGTTGTAGGTTGTTTGCTTGAAGATTTGTTATATGTTATAAATTGCTATATGTAGAGAAAACAAGGTAAACACAAGGGAAAAGTCCAAAGTGAAAACGGTTGACAGACGTTCACGGGTAACTAAACGAACATGTGTTTACTGGTTAGAGGACGTGAGGACGCCATCGCGATTATTACGTGACTCAGAGACTGTCTACAACTTAAATAGCTTAGTTTTTCAGATGACGCTTTAAGTGAAAGACATGTAAAATAATTTTTTTGTCCTGTTTATCAAAACAGTCTAGTGTCGAATCACGTCACGTGCCCTTAAAAGACACTTGACTAACCATTGTCTTTCGAGATCAAAGTTCTTCTATGAAAAGTTAGTAAGGACCGCTCCATAATCTGTCCCAGTTTTAAATCCTTCTGCTTCAAGCATACTGGTATATATTTTTCCGTCAATCCACAATTATCAATATTCTACTATGTGTCGTTACATAGAGGGTGTGCTAAGGTTTTTCAAAATGATTCAGTGGTGCAATTCATTACGGACAAAACCCCTAACAACCTCACTGCTGACATGTCTTTACTGAAGATAACTAAAATAACTACATACTATTTTATACCTGCCAACCCATAGGTATGACAGGAAAATAATCGACATAGTTTGCATATTCTATAGGCTTCACACTTTCGGTTGGTATTAAATTTATAAGTAAAAATAAAATTTAAGAGAAAAATGTTTAGCAAAAAGCCGTTTTTCAATATTTAATTATCATAGCCTTGGCAGGATATTTTTAGCAAACTTAATCGTGATCAATCCGTAATAAAAAATTACATACTAAATTTACTCTCAAAAACTTTTCATCCATTAAATAGATGGGTGAAGGTCGTTCTTAATCGGATCCTCTATTATTAAGCACAATTCATATTCTGTAGACTCTGAAAATAATAAACACTTCGATTAAAATAAGGAATTGAAATCATGACACCGCCGGTGTGAGATTTCCAGCGTGGGCTTTTCGAGGGTATTTCTTTTATGAGTTACGTGCGTGACTGAGATGGTTTGCATGATGTATGAAGACAACTTATTTTCATAAAGAGAGGAGCATAAATTCTGTTTATAAGCGGCCGGGGGAGACCCGGCCGAGTAATACAAGTTGGGCAAACTAAAAAGTCACAGGGAATAAAGAAACATGTAAGCTTTTAAAACTACGAGGCAGGTAGTCGTGTTTTCCTTTGAGAAACTGTACATTAAGCTTTTAGCTACAATCTACCTAAACGAAATGCTGTTTGACTGAATTCGCCTCACAACCAATAATATAAAGCCACTTTCGCTTCACTACACTTTCATCCGAATCAACTTTGACAGAATTGAGTTCACCCGCACACAAAATATAAAATTGAAAACTCACCGCGGAATGACTGCTCAGAAGTATTATAACTTCCATTCATTATAGCTACCACAGCTGTTTTCAAGGGCTGCTTGAAGACAAAAGAAAGATTTTTCTAACTGAATAATGTATTACATTTTAAGTATAAAGTTTTGGTCTTTCCTTCTAGCTACGAGTAATTAGTATGGGTTTATATTTCTAGACAAAGTTTCATAGTAAAATTGAATTTTTACAATGATCAAATTCGAGGTAGTAAAATCGATTCATAAAATGGCATCGATTGTTAAGTGAAACGGGGTAGCCTGTACAAAATACTTATCTTTGTATAACTAAATTGTTTGAAAAATGCAAAGGTTTAAAAAGCGGACGGGAAACCCCACACTGATGGACAAAACAATGTATTCACGTCAAAAGCAGAAACACGGAAAATAAACATGTTCAGCTTTTGGGTTAGAAATAAAAACACCGATGGTATTTTAACAACATATGGTAATTTCCTATTTTCCGTACGGACACAAAAGTCTATATGTTGTAATTATATCGGAAGTAGCTCATTTTCAGTAGGGTAGAACAGCATACTTAGTTATTTGGAAGTAATACACTCGAGTACAAAATATGTATCCACTTTTGAACCTATTCACATTCACTTTTAATTGACATTTCCCTCAACACACTACATCGGAACAAGAATGCGTGAATGTGACATGGTACAAAAGTGGATACATATTTTTGTACTCGAGTGTACAAATGATTCAAATGATTACCATTGGCTGTTTGGTGAAGAAAATCATCGTGAGGAAACTACACACTCCTGATAGGAAATTCAAAGATTTGTGCGAAGTCTAACGTGCCGGGAAACGTATACCAGGCTGTCTCCTACTATGTGGACAGGTGAATGGCTAGATGCAAGCTGCTTGGGACCGCCCATTGTGTTCTACCATGGGGGAGGACTATGTTGAACAGCGGACGTCTCCCGACTGATGATGATGATGTGAAGTCTACTAGCCCACGGAATGACCGCATGAGCTACCATCAGTACCCTGCACGTGTCCATAGGTGTCGTTCAACGAGCAACAACCTTTTGCTGCTGCTTGCTGCTGTAGTCATTAGCAGCTTCAAGGCACAAATTACAGACCGTACAGTTGAGTGAATACACTATTACAACTATGTTTATTTATAATACACATTCCTATTCGGAATATCCACTCTGCAATTTTACCGAACCCACATAAGATAGGACACAGATATAATATTAAGCTGAGCAAATTGAAGCGAATTCCTTGCCTATTTCCAGCACGTTAGCTCAATACAGAGGACTGAACCCACAAATATAAGATCTGGTATTTATGTATTCGCAAGGCAGAGCTTTTTGGTGTGAACACACAAATTTAATATAGAAGTGCTATCTTCAACCTACGCTGTCCTAACGAATAACTTTGACAGTTAAATATTTACTGAAATTATGCGTTGAAATATTAGTCAAATAAATATATAAAAATAAGTGTGTGGAGGAAAATCCTACCTGGTTTTAGGACTTACTGCGACAGAAGATTTTTAATGAAAAAAAAGGAATCTTATTTCAAAAACTTACTCAACTAAGGGAACTTGTTGGTGAAATTAGTATACGAAACAAGCAATAGACGAATATCTCTGTAAATAATTTTTAGGTGCCTTGGTGCTTGATTATAATATAGAGTAGAGTAATGTTATGTGATTTACAGGTTTTCGTGACAGCTAGAGTGTTAGAGTTATAGAAACAGTTAGAGTTTTAACACAAAATGTTGCAAATATTGGCTAATAACTTTTCAACATATGTGAAAGCAGATATCTTTCATAAGTTATATTTTTCTGACAGTTGTCATGAATGCTGTTGAATTTAAATTCAGTTCACTGACTTAGTCGAACTACTAACGAATTTTATGAAACCAGGGGTACAGACAGATAATTACAGTATACTCTAAGATCAAAGTTACTAAAAGCTAAAGCGTAATTTTTAGCACCCTATAATCGAAGGCATTTCTATACGAGTTTAAATTTCTGTGGGCGTGAAGGTACTTCAATTTCTAAAGCAAAAAGGTTTAAAAAGGGTTTAGAGCTGTATTGTGGAATCCCGTAATATTTTGTGTACGGGCTTAGCAGAGGTCTACGGGCATTATCAGAGATTCTGTTGGCCACGTACCGATTGTGAATGGGTGCCGTCCACAATGTTGCTACAAATTAGAAAGGTCGATCGAGAGAAATATAAGGGTTAAAAGCACTTCCGTTGCTTTTATTTACGGATGGATGGGTGTCGTTTCCTTCCGGATTAGAGTTTCCTCTAAAATATATTTTTGAAATTTCCTCCTGGTTTTTATTTTGTGTGTTATATTGTGGTGTAGATGCATTGCATAAAATTTTCTTGAATGTTATTTTGTGCTTTTTAGATCAAACTGTTTTATGTAACATGATTTAGCATTTTATTTTCCTAATTCTTTTAGTTTTTTCAGTGTGTTCTGTATAATTTGTTTTGTATTAATAGAAATAAAATAAAGCTTACTACATTATATATGCGTCTGGCATGAATTTGTCTTTTATTTATATTGATTTATGGTTTAATGAGTTCACAATGACTTTTCGTCACATTGTATCAATTTTGTCAAATAAAAAGCAGCTATTTCGCTGTTTGATTGATTTTACACATTTAAAAAGCTACCCTTTACTAGAAACAGGGGTGCAATTTACTAAAGACAAATATCCTTACAACCTTATACACAAACACTTAAGACAATATACATATAGTCAGAAACGTCGAATAAAATTATATTCTTGTAAGGGAGGGTCCCTTACGTCTGTAGGATAGTAGACCTGAGCCCCTGCAGTGGGGACATATGTAGGCTGTTGATGATGATAAAGGGAACCTTTTTTATTTTTTTATTACTTATATACATTATTACGTATACAGACAGCCCTGTGACGGACGGGCGGACAGTGATTATTTAGTAACTGGGCACCCTTTGGACACGAAACCCTTAAAAAAGCCTTACCCAGTTTACAAACGAAGGAGTCGCGACTACATTTTCATTTCATTATTCATTACATATGTTCACCCAAATATAATTTTTTAACAATCACTTCGAAAGGATTCGCTAGAGAATTATATAGTTTTTATCCAAAAGAAATTACGGTACAAGGTTTCACGTAGTAAATGGTGGTAAAACCAATTTTGAACGTACATTTTCAGAAAACGATGTACGGGTAACGTAACTACAAACATGGTGCCGGAAATTTAACGTCAAAACATCCAATTTACGCCGTGTAAGTGGCGGTGTTAAGGCAGTTTGACATGAAGCCTATCATATCTGCAATGCGTATTTTTATGGCAACGCCGTTCTGTAGAATATACGAGCTGTTTGTATGTTGCAAAAATGTTATCTTGTATAAATCGATAGCTTTCTGGATGTGCGGAGAACTTCAGCGTTTATAGCCCTTTTCTCACTCTTTTTACTGACTTTATGTGTTAATATGAAGACATGCGAGAGTGTATATTTTGCAACTTTTATGTATTATTCTTGTTTTAGGGATGTTAAGAATTTCTCTTCCCTCTCAATACATTTGAAGTCATGCTAACCTTTGTTTGTGAAAATCATGAATTACGATTATTTTTAACGGAACTCTAAAATACATAATAATGAGTTCATAAAAAGTTTTTCATGTTTTTGAAACATTAACTAAGTTAACAATTTTATAAGTACTAAACAATTTTCAAAATGGCGGGCGTCTACAAAATGGCGACATTAGTAGGTAACCTAAATCAATGTTATACAATGTGATTTCTGAATCCAATCTAAGGTCTGATCCGATATGTAAACTAATATTGGGCCTAATTTCTAACAAGGGGTGGCTTTAGACAACAAAGGTTCTCGGGTTCCTGTATTGGGGACAATAATTGGAGATCTGTATTCAGTGGTCAGTACCTGTCATTCATCGGTGGTACGGTATAGAATATGGGCTGGGCAGCGTTCGGGAAGTTACGACATATCTTCTCGTCTAAAATACATCTGTGTCTAAAGACAAAAGTCTTTAATCGGTGCGTGTTGCCAGTGATGACTAGTCACTCATAGAGCAATGGAACGAGCTATGCTCGGAATTTCTCTATACGTGATAAAATCATCTATGAGGAAATCCGTAGATGAACTAAGGTCATTAACATACCTCGATGAGTCAGTAAGCTGAAGAGGAAATGGGCAGGCCATATCGCTCGAAGAACCGATAACCGTTGGCGAGCATAAGTTCTCGAGTGGCGAGACCACGTACTAGATGGACCGACGACCTGGTTAAGGTCTCGGGGAGTCGCTGGATGCAAGTGGCTCGGGACTGGTCAATGGGGCGTACCAGGAAGGAGGCCTACGCTTCTCGGCTGATGATGAATGAATGAATAAATGAAATTGCTTAGTCAGTTGGACAAACAGCAATTCCACAACATAACCCCTAATACTATTAAATATTGAAGCGCCTTTGTGGTAGTGATAGTTCGTGTTGCTAGGGTACTAATTAAACACTTTGATGTCAGATTTAGTTCATTAGTTCCGTGAAACCTCACGTTTCCTTTATACTCTCGTACATATTTCTACTGAAATAGCTGTCAAATTATTATGGAAATCATATTTACCAAGCTTTCATTATATTTCGGTATAGTAATGAGAATATGTTAACACATCAATGATATCAGTTACTTTATATATAATGAGGAATTATAATAAAGTTACGTTAATATACTAGCTTTTGGCCACAACTTCCTCCGTATGAAATTTAGAAATTATCCCGCGGTAACTGTTTGCTCAATCGGGATAAGAAGTATTATTTGTCCTTCTCAACTTCAAAGTGGTTCTAACTTGGTCTCAGTTAAGTAATAAAATTTATAATAGAACTGTCTAAGAGTGAGACATGCCCACGTTAAGCTTTTGGTACTGGATAATTAACGAAACCGACTTCAACTGCCCTAAAAGTCTACAGCATTTATCCCCCTAAAGTGTTCACTTTCAGAGATAGAATTATCATGTTTAATTTTTGTTGATTTTGTCAAAAAGCGCTTAATCAATTTCCATACAATTTATGTGGGACCAACTCTGAAGTATGCTCTACCAAAAAAGAATCATCAAATCGATTCATAATGGGCGGAGTTAACAAAAAAGAAGAAGAAGAAACAGTCTTCACAGACGACAAACAGAAAGAACTTCTAAAAAACCAACAAACAAAAAATTGGTTGCCTGTAAAGTCGGTATACGGGCGAAAGTTTTACGTGACAACGACTTTGAGTGGTAAAATAATTTTAATGTGAATATTCATTCAGGGACGCGTGCCTTTCACTTTTTATGTCTGTCTCTCTCGCTCTTAGGCGGGCTAACCATGCCCGAGTGGAAGGGACGCGTGCCTCTCACTCGCTCTCATTGTGAGCGCATAACGTGAGCGGAGCGTAACGCAGTTTCTTGAAGTGTCACCCGGCAAAACAATTTATAAGACGTTGTCACGTCAAAATGACCATCCTGTACACTGCACACACACAAACGTACACTCTACACTCACTACACACACCAGTCACACTCGGCGAACAATGTAGGGTTTTGGTATTGTGGGATGAAGGTGTTTGTTAAAATACCCTCATCTTAAAATACTAAAACACTGCATTAAAATGAGATAGAATGTGAGTATTGTAAAATAAAATAGACGAGTCACACGGTGTACAGATAAACCTCTTCTAGGATTAAGTACACTTTAAGCAAATATAATAAAAATTAATGTTTGATTAATAAATAAAATAATAATAAAAAGTCGAATTGTCAACCTCCTCCTTTTTTGAAGTCGGGTGTAAAAAGAAAAGTGAGGTTTTATCGCTGTGCCTTTTATTAACTAAAAAATTGTCAGCAAAGTTATGTTGTGCCGCTTCTAATGATATCTGCGACTAAACATTGTTACATATTGTGGTGGATGTCGAGAGTTGTAGGTAGATAAATAACTTGTAAAAGTGAGAGGCGTCAGAAATGTTTTCAGAGGAAAATATAAGACGTCGTAGGTGTCGTGTTACTCGTTTCGTAGTAAGACAGTCAGTCAATTTATATGATAAGGCAGACAGCTAGCAGCGAGAGCGTCCAAACAGCGCGCTGTAATGTAGCCATGAAAGAAAAAACGAAATAAAAGTTCCTTCACGGTTATTTATAGAGATAAAATATTTATATGAGAAGAACAACATATGAAAAATAGCAAGATGATTTATAGAAACATTTACTTTTATGAAGTTAGTTAAAGAATACATCGTAGATTAAGTAACTGTGGCGATAACAGTTTCAAAATATAATGGGGCGTTTTGTCTTATTAAAAAGTCTTGTTAACAACTTTAACAGATCTACACAGCAGTATGTTCTCTTTGCTAGGTGCACAGCAATAGCATTTAATAGCTTTGCATTAAGAAATTTTCAATTCACACGAAAAAAGATACAAATATAAATTTTGCTGCGACGGTGCCATCTATCCTGTGAATGAAGAACCATTTTTAAAGTCTCATTTCGGAATTTTTGTTATCTTTAATTTTTTTAAATAATGACATTCTATATCACTTACTAGGGTGCAATTCACTGAGAACAAACATCATTGCTGACATCATTCCATGTTTATCCGTGTGTTATGAATATTCGTCCCACTTTGTAACCCGTGTAATTTTCAAAATGATTGCTAAATTCGGTGCTATTACTGTAATTATGTTTGTATTGTAAATTGTATGACAATGGAAATGTGCAGGCCACATCGCTCGAAGACCGGGTTATCGACAGGGAGTAAAAATTTTCGAATGGTGACCACGAACCGGGAAACGTCTACCGGACCATTTCCCTAACAAAGAGTATGTAATATACGTATGCTACGCAATAAGAGACGGAACTTCATACAGCGAAAACAAACCTACCAAATCTTAAACGGAGCAAAACCAACGTCCATTCTCTACCATACATAATGTAGAGACAGAGGCGCCAACATGCGCTAGTAGCGCCTTTGATGCTTTGTCAGTTTCATACAATTTGTCTTGAAATAATTTGGAACTAAGTTGCGTCGCACTGTCCCCTACTAGATGGAGCAACGACCTAGTAAAGGTCGCGGGGAGTCACTGGATGCAAGTGGCTCAAGATTAGTTAATGCGGCATACCACGGAGGAGGCCTATGTCCAGCTGTGGAAGTTTCTTGGCTGTTGACGATAATTGCCAATTGTATTAAAAACTTTATAGTTTTTTTATTAAATATTGTTTAGCTATAACAGCGAAGTTCCTAAATATGTTGAAAGCACGATTCCACTAACTAAATAATTTTGTATTTCGCATAGTAATTCCTGCATAAAGGAGAGTGTGCTTCTACTTCATTAT
Source organism: Carcina quercana (assembly GCA_910589575.2). Lineage (NCBI taxonomy): Eukaryota > Metazoa > Arthropoda > Insecta > Lepidoptera > Depressariidae > Carcina > Carcina quercana. The sequence continues at coordinate 4,372,671 of OU342442.1, forward strand.
GAACTGGAGGCTGAAATACCTTTGTGCGAATTTAGAAGCACCCTTAAATTGAACTCGGTACGCCGAATGTATTATGCAAACCGGCTAGGGTTGCTGGACTGTAAATTTCGGTTGGTACAGGAAATATTTTGTCGACGGCCGTAGTTGTAGAGAAGTTTCGTAATTTCCACATATTATATTTGTGTTTCGTAATCCATAGTAGAAGTTTCCCGGCTAATGATGATAATTTTAACAATAAACCTTTTATAAATCTGAAGAGCGCGAGTAGGACTTTCTTGCTGTTTCAAAACTTCTTAACTATGAAAAAAATAAGACATAATTTGAAAGTCGTTACTAGTCGTTAGTTTATCGAGACATTATGATTTCCAATTGGTTTAAATTACCAATTGGTTTGATTTAATGTGACCTATTACACACATATATAGGTCGACTTTATTGTGTATTAATATCGTAAGATGGAGGTATTTGTTAAAATTAACGATAGAATGTTTGTGAGTATTGTAAAATGGACGAGACACATAGTGTACCTTTCAATAGGATTAAGTACACCTTAAGCAAATATTTGCAAAAATTTTATGTTTTATTTACAAAATTGTCACCTTTAACCGTTTTTTTTAATGGATTTATCTTCAAAAATGACGAACTTTCATACAAACTTACATCCCTTATTTTACCCTGTTAGGGGTGGAATTTCGAAAAATTCTTTCTCATTGCGCGCCTACACTTAACAAAGAACACACCCTCCAAATTTCATGTCTATAGGACCAGTGGTTTAGGCTGTGCGTTGATATCTCAGTCAGTCAGGACTTTGAGTTTTATATTTATAGATTTATTCCATTTCACGCGCATATTTTATGTTTGACTGGATACTTTCTTCTGCTAGATCTGCTGCTACATCAGCCAGTAGTGATATATGTACTATTATTATAATATTATATTGTTTGGTGATAAGGCATCTTCTATGTCCGCCTGGCTAGCTACCACCATGTTACCTAAGACTGCCGACAAACAGCTGTGATAATAGCACTGTTACGTTCTGATATGAAAGGCTTACAATCCAACGGCCTTGTCGTCACTTACCATCAGGTGAGATGAAGGCCAAGTGCAAACCTATCATACATAAAAAATGTGTTGTTAGAGATAGATAACATACATACATGTTTTGTGTACGTATTATAACTCTATAGTAATCTTCATTAAGTATGTACGAGCTACGAGTAGAATAGTATTATTATCTTACATTTGAAACTCGTGTCAGCTTGCTGGATTATTCCATTTTACGTTGAATCTGAAATACAATCCAACGCTGAATATTCAGTTTGATTCTTTGAATTTCATAGAGTCCACGTAGGTCCACTATTTTTAATAGTCGTTGCTAGTTTGCAATGAAACTAGCAACGTGAAAATGGAAACCAATATTTTGGAGCACGCTGTGCACAAAATAACTCGTATCGGTCAAGGTTCATTGAGGCTGATAAAGCAATATTAACTCGAAGCACTTGTTATAATAAATAGCTATTTTTGTGCTCCAGTAGCAGACCCAGATCCGCCTTAGATCGAGGCTTCTGGGTGAACATGCTTTCCATCCAACTTATGTATCGTCATGCGAGATGAAGGCCAAGTTTAAAGCCCATTGTATAATATATGGTTAAGAACCACCGAACAAAGCTCTAACGGAAATTTAAGTCCAATCGACAAAAATAACATTGCTATAGAAACAATGAGACCCGTACATCCGTCTATATTCTCAACTGCAAATGTAAACGTGTTATCTTACAAGAGCTATATTTTGGGATACGAGTATAATAAAAAAATCTGGTTTTCAGAAATATACTTTGCTATACTTTTTAGGGTTCCATACCCAACGGGACCCTATTACTAAGACCCCGCTGCCCGTCTGTCTGTCTGTCACCAGGCTGTATCTCATGAACCGTGATAGACAGTTGAAATTTTCGCAGATGATGTATTTCTGTTGCCGCTATAACAAGAAATATTAAAAAGCAGAATAAAAGAAATATTTAAGGGGGTTTGTTGTATACAAACGTGATTTTTAAGACGTGCGTTTTAACGTATTAGTAGCGCTACCCAGTGACGAGTAGCAAAACTAAATTGAGGCGTTAATTTATGGTTTTCCGTATTTTATATATCCATATTATTTCTGTACAGGTCCCTCAGTGCGAGAGTCCAACTTGCACTTGGCCGGGTTTTTCAAGGTCAACGGGAAGTACCCTATTGGTTTAGTCCCTTACATCGCAAATGAATTGGTCTTCCAATAAGGCTTAAACAGCCGTATCTTGTTATTGCATTGACCTAATAAGTTTGAATTTTACACCTCGAAGGGATTGAAGATTTGAGTATTCGATATTAATTTCAACTCAACCTTGACGCGCTCCTTAGAAAAAGGGTCTTGACAGGCGGACAGACGTACGGACAACAAAGTGATCTTATAAGTTTTTTTTATTCCTTTTGAGGTACGGAACCCTATAAATGAAATAAACACGATAATCAGAAGCACCTACCTATACATCTTCAATCAGATAAATCAGTGGTCCACGCTTGATGTTTACTGAACTCCTACAGTTGCCGTCGATAGTTCACTTGAAACTACTCCATTTTAGAGTTCGTGACTTACTGAAACTCAACTCGATAAACCACTTCGGGCTTTGAGGACGGAACATTGCTTCTAGTTCATTTGATGTAGTGTAAAATCGCATTCATAGTATGTTTAAATATACTTATTTGTATATAATGCATACACGTCATCACATAACATACTTTATTTACTTTACTATTCATTACTATCTTTTTAACATACCTAAGCCTAATACCTAATAATAATAGTAATTTTCATTAACGTTAGCCCTCTCCAAATACTTCTCCGCTCCGCATAAATTATTGTTGTCTAGGTTTAAGGCGATCCACCTCGATCAAAGTTTAATACTAAATTTCTGTTGCCATAATATTTTAAAATAGAATAGCTGGTTTTGATAAGTAATTACCTAAAAATAGGTAATGAAATTATAGTGTCGCGAAATAAATATCATTATTTCACAACGTTAAAGTTAGCTACAATAGCAGTTACGCCGCTAATGGTTCATAGATGGCGCTTTGAATAATAATCGAAAAAAAGTGTTTAAAATGAAAATTGTGATTCACGGTGATGTTGTATGTTAATGATACTCATTTCGCGACATTATAATCCGGTGTGCTATTTTTAGATAATTACATCACAAAAGCAGCTATTATATTTCAAAAGATTACTAACTTAAACCTAGCCAACAATAATTTATGCGGAGCATATAATAACCTACCATGTTCATGGGAAATGATTACATCAGTAACTGTATATTGCTTAAGTAGAATTACAGGATGTCTTTGTGAGTAAGAGACACTTGAATTTCCTATCCTGTGATTAATATGTACACCCGTTCCTTGTTTGACTGCGGAACCCTAAAAATATTGTATGTAATGTATGGGTTTCAGGTATCCGGATCATTTCATAGAAGTAACTAATACTCTATAGAGACTCCATTTTTAATATTTGCCCTTATTGCAGGCACACTGTTTAATATTTATCTATTCATACAAACTACTACCGATGCTTTACATACCCCACTAATGAGTTTCACTCTCTGGCTGTACGTGTATGTATAAAGGTGGAAGCAATACGTTTACTTTATTGTAATAAACTTCACTCAAACCATATTGTTACAGGTAACCTTGATTTAACGACGAGTTTATTGATAAGAGGAACAGCGGAGAAATCGAGGGAACACAGGTAATCGCATTAATTTAATTAACAACAACCTTTTGGGAGTTAGGATCGAAATCGTTGATTAATTTCAATCACGGAGCCCGCGCAGAGTTTCATGCCAGCTGTGGCTCCCAGAGGACTTGGTACCACATAATTTTTGAACATTCATCTGTGAAGTTTGTAATAAATTGATTCCGCGTTGTCACATGAATAAATTAGGAATTAGAAAATATAAATGTACATAAATTAATACAAAAAATTCATAAAGAAGCTTTTATTTAAATGCTCTAAAAAGAAAAAAAAGAAACTTTAAATTAAATTAAAACCATCAATTGATTACACATTATTTATAAGCTTTAAAAGCTTGTCGCGTGATTTTACTTGTATTGATGTCGATGTGGCGTACCATAAAGGAGGTATTGATAAACTAGAATTCAATAATTATGTACTGACCTAGAGAAAAAGTATGTATTTTATAAAAGAGGTAAATCTACACACATCTACATACACTACTGTCACTGATACGAGTATATTAAATTTTTGGGTTAGGGTTCTCATTTTTTTCACACAACCACTCACTGCGACCTTGACCTATTATGACCCCTATGTGGTTAAAGATCTTCCCCGAGGCCCGATCCGATCATATATCGGACGATATCTCCAGGGGTAGAGACCTTAATATCGTCTGGTGTGACGACATGACCTCCAAGGTACTTTAGTCTACTGTGATGGAGTGCATCGCAGTGACAGAGGATGTGGATGGGTGTCTCCTCTTCCTGTTTACAGAATCTGCAAATCTTATCTTCTCCTAGACGCATGTAGATCAGTTGCTTGTTAACTTTACAGTGCCCTGTAAGTGTTCGTGACAGAATCCTTACAGGATTTATGTTTAAGGAAAGTGCTTCTCTTGCAAACTTTGCGTTGTAGCCTGCTAGGAGCGCTATCGAGTGGTCTTGACCTGGTGTCGCTTTCCAGTACCGTAGTCCTTGATCGTGGGACCAGTTTGCCAAGAAACTCCTAATGACGCATGAGGAGACGCCCAAACCCGGTTCTAGACCGATTAGTTGGCCCTCGGCGCCAGCTTGGGGTTCACAGAGTATTCTAATGTCAAAATGGAACTGAAGCCTTTGGATGCACTCATATATTCCCCGCGTATTGCTACAATAGCTTGCAGACTACGTGTATATCGGTTATTACGGCTATATCAGCTTTATTAATAACGATTTCTCTCTTATATCTTACACTAGTTTCAAAGTTTTGTGTAAACTTTGCTTTTATGCTGAGTACGCCTCTCGTTTGCAAGTAATGTCAACTGCTTATTTAAACTTGTGAATGCTTATGTAGTTTCTTACTGTTTTCTATCTTAAAATTATGTGTTCATTAAATAAATTTGGTTACTCGTGAACCACACGTTCATTAGATTTTAAATAAAGGTTCTTTCTTTAAATAATTGTTAACATTTATCATTGCGGAAAGTATCACTGCGGAATAAGACACACGTCGTTTTAAATCACGAACGAAGACGGGGCCAGAATCCAGGGATGTTGTGTTTGATAAAAGAAGATGGCATGTGTCCGCCCATCGTTTAATGGATTTTCAGAGACACAAAGAGTTCTAAAAAATCCACTTTGCAAAAAAATCCTGGATCAAGGATTAAAGTTGACATAAAAGTGGAAAAAAAATCCATCAGTGGATCTTTGCAATGGATTTAAGTGGATAGAGCGGAATTAAATGAAAAATTTAAATAATTAAATTGACTCAGTAATTTAACTAATCAATTTTGTTATAGTAATATTTTAAAGAAGATGAAATAGCCAGGCCACGTTGTAACTTCTTCAAAAGTAAGCTTAATTTTGCATATTTCATACTTTGTTTCTTCAGATTAAATTCTATTTTAGATGCATTTTTATTTATTTATTTATCACTATATTTCAGGCACTAGACCCATACAAATACAAATACAAATTGGTATATATATATAATGTAATATAAATATTTGTCTTGTTTGTAAAAAAAGTAAATTAATAAATAGTATTTTACCAATAGGACTGCATATTATCATGATTCCAGAAATACGAATCAAGTCTTTTATAATGAATAAAATTCTGAGGTAGTTCAAAGTGTATGTGTACCTGAATTTTATTCGGGACGCGTGGGATTTCGGATGAGGTTGAAAATATTACCCTCGATAAATGAAATTACGTTTCCATTACGCTGACGTATTTTGGTGACGGTAATACCGAAGCCTTCAATATCTTGATGGCAATATGACTTAAGTAATTGTGGCTCCGTGCCAAATACAGATGCTTTATCAAATAAGCTTTTAGATTACCTCTCCTCCTACTAAAACATAATGTAGAAAGGGTATTTGTTAGGGTAGTTTGAAATACAACGTCTTTTGAAATCAGTATGAAAGTGTTATCTGCATCTAAATAGTACAAATGACAGTGATAATCTAGCTACTATCGACTGTTAAGGAGTGGAATTCATTACCTCCTTCTATCTTTCTCGAGCGCTACAATCTAAATGTCTTTAAGTCCAGAGTGAATAGGCTATTTCTAGGCAACCAGGGTTGCGGGTGGTCAGAGTAGGAGCTCTGGCCGCCCTATCGGTGTGAACCGGCAACCACTGGAAGGCAGCGGTAGTACGGCGTGGTCCCGTCCCGCTGCAGCCTGGAGCTGCTGAGATGTAGTGGCCGACTGGTCAAGGGGTGGGCTAAATGCAAAGCGCGAGAGGAGCACTGGTGTGTTCCGCTGGAGTTCCCAGGGCTCCTCAACTTGCGCCGAGGATGACCACCGAGGGGGTTTTAGTGGATGGAAATTCTACATAACCCGGCTTCTCTCCTAAGGAGTCGGGTATCTTTATAAGATTTCCCCCTCGAAAAAAAAAAAGGCAACCACATCATCGCTTCACGTCAGATGAAGTTGTGGGCAAACGTAAGTCTATCTAGCTAATAGTCATCATCAACAGCCTATATACGTTGCCACTGCAGGGGCTCAGGCCTACTCTCTACAGAGAGTGTATGGGCGATAGTCCACCACGCGGGCCCATTGGCACACACCTCTGAATTTCTTCTCAGGAGTGTGCAGGTTTCCTCACGATATTTTCCTTCACCGTTAAGCAATCGGATAATGTACTTGAATTGAGAAACAACTCAAAGGTACACGGTTGGATTCGAACCCGGAACCCTCAGATTGAAAGTCCGCGCCTTATCCACTGCGCCACCGACGCTTCTTCTATTTATGCTTTGCAGAATATTTATAAAGATTATGGTTATTAGTTTTATATATTCGGACGCACAAGCTTCGTTCTTAATGAGGAAATGGATTCTTTGAGTGACTGCGGATCATTATGAAATGAGAAGTCGAATTCTCTAGATGATGAGACCTTGTTGTTTTTTAGACCCAAAAAGTCCTGTACGCCTAAGGACCTAATTGAGATGTTAAAAATATGAAATGAATTTGCTGACGTCATTAGAATGTTAATACTTGTTGCCCAGAAAACGATAGAAATCCCCAGCAAATACTATAATACAGTGAGCTATGAGGTTGTAAAAATGTTTCTCTTTAGTGAATTATACCACAGTTTACTCTCATGTATCATCGAAAAAATTAATAAATGTTTTTTCTTTCGTCTAAATAATACGATTTCTAAAGAAAATCTAGTAACATCCTGCCCGTTTATAATCTAATTAATGTAAATGAAGCCTGAGTTTTATATGAGATACGTTGATGGAAATGTTAAATATTATGTAAGATGGAAATTTTTACTCTCTCAAGGAGTAAAGCATGAAAGTTGTTTTTCTTCATTTTCCTACCTAGTTACTTACAATAAATTGAACTACGCGCTGTACTACATAAATTTGCATTACTTTACATACCAAGTTCATACCACTGAGGAAAATCCTTCTAATTAATAAGTACCTGAAACACGCCTCAAGCAAAGAAAATCCTTAACGGTATAAAACTTACGGTACATGTATTGTAAGAAACTCGTAGCTTGTTTCTTCAGATATTTACGAGTATGTTACAGTAATAGGTTGAATCAACATCAATTGAATCAAAATAATACGAAGAAAACACTCTCTGCAGGAGAGTAGGCCTGAGCCCCTCCAGTGGGGACGTATATAGGCTGTTATATTATTATTTTAATAGGTTGAATGACTTTTTTTTAAAGAAGCTATGAGTACAATAAAAAGATGTCTCGGGTTCGATTTCTCGTGTGGCTACCTGTCGGTATTCAGATAATATTATATGTCCATCTGGCTAGCTACCACAATTTTACCTAAATCTGCCGCCAAACAGCAGTGCTAACAGCACTGTTGTGTTACGGTATGAAAGATAGCAGAGCCAGCCTCATAATCTTTTTTTAACATTAGGTGAGATTAAGGAAAATTTTAAACCCATTATAATTTTTAAGAGACATTCCGCATGTTTTGATCCCTAGAAAGAGTATGGTCATATTCGTATGCGATTTTTTAAATTTAGTGAGATTTCTATGTCTGGCTACCAGCATGTCATCTATGTGTATATAATTTAGAGAATTATGACTGAATGATAAGTGTTGACGAATGTGTTGAAATATCCACCAGTTGGTTATAATTTGAAGATTGACGCGGTCCAGATAAGATTTGCATTAGAATTTCAATAAAACAGATGGAATAAAAAAGTTTTATGAGTTTTGGCCGCTAAGCGGAAAAGTTAGTAAGTCGTTTTTTGACGAAATAAGTTTTTAGAGGATCAAGTAACCTTATGGACGGGACTGCGATTGAGCTGTTCAATATTGAAAAGGTCTTACAAAATTAATTCAAGACCTCGAACATCTAATATTGATGTCAGTTGATTTAAACGCTTCTAAGTAATTGAAGTGTACAATCGTAGGAATGGTTAGGAATACTATTAGGAACTTGCCTTTTAACGGGTACTTAAGTAATAATTAATTAATATGGCTAATAAAGTGTTTAAAACAAAATTAATTGCAGGTAGCATGCAACTATCTAATTATGTACCACGTCATAATAACTGTTGATTAAAATGTTTCATAAATAAAATATACCAATAATTATTATCATATTTATATACATATTTTATTAGTATATGAGATACAGAATTTTTTTTTATTCCTGAGTCGGAATAAAATTTAATTTCCAGAATTAAAATAAACAAACTGTGCAACTACAATTTATAGTTAACAATCCACACAGACAGAATCGGGGGTAAAAGCTAGTTTAAAATATCACATCAATCTAAACACGCAAGTGACTTTCCAAACAAAGTAGAGCACTTTGTAAAGCAGTAACTTTCTCGCAGGTTCGGTGTAAGCCAAAACAACCACCTAATTTCCCCTACAAATGTAGTTTCGTGTTCGAGCTCTAAGAAAAATGTAAGAACATAAGTTCGTACCGAGATTAATGGCAGTGCATTATCATGATGAGCATTTGCAAAGTTTCCACAGAACTTTGTTATTTGTTCGATGGAGAGAGGACACAACTTCGTGGAACAACTTTGGATAAAAATTAATGTTACTTCCATTGAGTTGGCTGATTGGCCTTCATTCAATTTGATTATTGTAGAACGCGTAGCAGTAGAAATACTGGCGTGCAAGTCACTAAGTACCAATCCTAACTAGCTAACTAGATATCCGTCAGCCGTGAAGTTGAGCGTTATAATTCTTTCCTTATTGTTTTCCTAAATTTTCAAATGGATCGTTGCTCAAGCGGCTATTCCATAAATGTTATTTTAACATTTTTCATCTCCTCAGAGGGCTAGCTCAAGCTTTTTGCCTAGGCGTTGATACTAGTATGTCAATAGGTTAGTCTGGGAAGTGTTATTTACTAGCCTAAAACTGTTATACTGAACGCGGTATCATTAGTTCATTCTAATAAGTAAACAATATTTGCATTACATTGCAGAGTCAAGAACATAAAGGATTATTTACATTTACAATAACATTAACGAAAAGAGTTGGGGAAGAGATATTTCAAAACAAGCTTTTATTCAATTAGGTACTCGATGTTTTTCTAGTCTAGACCAACAGAGCAAACGAACTTTGGTGGAAATGTTGTTTCCAGAGTTGGGATGGCATGAATAATGTTTCTTGTTCAATAACAAACATAGGCTGTTTTAAGAGGAACGAGGAACCACAGTGTAGACGAATTTAAGGGAGAACAATAAAATGGCTTAGTACACTTCGTTGTGTTTGCCTAAAAAGCAGCGCAATGTAGTAAAAACAGCTAATTTTGATAACTTATGAATAGTGTTACCATGTTACAGCTTTAGAATTGCCATACGCTGTCTCGTGGTTGTCTAAAGAACCGATTTAAGCAAATTGCAGGCGCACATACACTCGCAAGTCCTACTCATATGTGTAATATATATGTTGTTATTATTCTCTTCTATTCTCAGTTTATAACTAAGTTAAAAATAGATACCGTAGATATGGATTCCTATTGGCAAGATCAGGGGGAGTCTTAATTTAATGAGGCGCTGTCTGTGCTACCTTTGCTGTTTGGCAACAGACTTAGATAACACGGTAGCCATGCGGGCATTAAAAAGGCCGAAGAGGCTTCAGGATGTGTACTATTATGATCCAACAGCTCTACCCGTTCATCATCATCAGCCGGGAAACGTGTACTGCTGGATATAGGCCTCCCTCATGGTACGCCACATCGACCGGTCCCGTGCCACCTGCATCCAGCGACTCCCTGCGACCCTAACCAGGTCGTCGAGTCGATCCACCTAATAGGGGGACGGCCCGGTAGACGTTTCCCGGTACGTGGTCGCCACTCGAGAACCTTTGCTCCCCACCGGTTATCGGTTCTTCGAGCCATGTGACCAGCCCATTGCCACTTCAGCAAACCGACTCCGGTAGCGGTCACGGTTACGGCGGGGCAAGAGATGCGGCTACCTCCAACGGCGACTCGACCTGGCTCTGCCCATTATACATTTAAAAATATTAGTTTTTCTGTTTGATTGACTGTCTATATCTTTATCTCCTTAAGTAGTACGGGGCCGTAAATAGGAAAGAGAGATATAATCCTTTGGAAAGAGATAATCGGCTATTTTCGATTGTAATTACCTCTTACGCCCCTCTCAGTAACCAGTCAACTTCGAAGGCTCAAAATTATTCACATTCGGACCCTCATCATTAAAAGTTAGGACAGTAACAGCGGTCCGTTCTGTATCGAATTATTCCCATTTCGCATTATGCACAGCTGGGTTCATGATTATAAATTAACTCTCATAAACTTCGACATGATTTTTGAATAATTTGTTGGATTTAGGAGTTTTGAGTTAGATGTATTGTTTTAGATAAGAAGTGTTAGTAGGATAAGATGATTGAAAGCTGAAATAGTTATCTAAAAGTTATTGCGTAAAGTTGTATGAATTTTCTGATAATCTGTTTTGATTTACTTTGAATGTTTGAGCTAATATTAAATGTTAACCAATTTGACGCAAAAATTAAGCTTCTATTTTTATTGTGCCTCTGACTTTTTGAAGATGCGTTGAATGATAGTTGGACACTGCTACGTTTATTTTTTGTGACTTGAGTGAGTCACACTTGAGTGAACCTTTATACATAAAGCGCATCCCTCACGATGAATACACGTTACGTGGTGTTACGAGTAACACGGGAAATAGTGTATCAAGTTTTGTCGCTCGGTATCCTAGGATCACATCAACAGCCTATATATGTCCCCACTGGAGGGGCTCAGTTACTCACCTACAGTAAGTGTATGGGCCATAGTCCACCACGCGGGCCCAGTGCGGATTGGCGGACTTCACATGCCTGTTCAAGACATGCAGGTTTCCTCATGATGTTTCCTTCATCGTTGAGCAATCGGATAATGTACTTGAATTGAAAAACAACTCATAGGTACACGGCTGGATTCGAACCCGGTACCCTCAGATTGAGAGTCCGCGCCTTATCCACTGCGCCACCGACGCTTACTTCTACTTATATTACGAGTACCTTCGTCGTGTGTGGTGCTCCATTGGGTTGTATGGCCAGTGACATTTTACAAGTATGGCGTTCCGCCTCCTTGGTGCACGCTGAAATAGCTGGCTGGACAGAATAATGTCAACACCTCCCCGATATTGGTGACCCCTCCCCGATACACGCTTTATATAAAGGTCAGTTCACATAGAGACGCACTGCAACGATGCTACCTAATCACTACTTCTAAACTGTCGTATCGATTGCGAAACGTGGCGATGGCAACACTTATTCTATAATTTGACACAATCAAGCTGGACCTGACCCTGGAGTCAGGAGGTGGATAAAGGAACTTTTCAATGTACTAGTAAACCCTGCAAATTTCGGCTCATTTTGTTTCTTTTGACGAGTTTCATTCATTCATCATTATAAAGCTGAAGAGAGTCTGAGGATGAACTCGTAGACTGCATTACTGACAAATGTGTTTAGTTTTTATCTATAATTTGTTGTTGACCTATTTTCAGGTGCATCTTGACCTAGATTTTATTTGACACGGGAATCGTATTTTTATTTACTTCCGTCCTTTAAAACATGAGCCTTGAATTTGTTCCCTGACGGTAATAAATTAAATTCAAGTACCACGTCTCTCCAGCTAAATGTCCATGGGATCTGATTTAAAAGGCTCGCGCGTCCCCCTGCTTCCGTTTCACCTTTTATTGCTAGTTTAATTTGATTGCGGGGAACGATCGGTTTGATGCTTGTAAGCTTTGAAAAACGAAGAATGGACTCAAAGGAGATTGCTTTCTTTAGTTATATCGTATTCACAGAGAAATATAAATAAAAAGGAACTAGAAATCATACCAGACGTGTTTTCTTAGTGTTCTCAGATGCTTAATAAAAACTACATCAAAATACTGACCACCTATACTTTCATTCATACTACAGCTTTTCACTGTCACGGAGAATGCTGTATTATATCATTTTAAAATGCTGTCCAGAAAATAATCACAATTTTTTATTTAAAATAAACTTTACATAAATACAGTACGTGGAGCTTCTCCTTTTAGGTATAGATAAATCTGGTATAAGGAGGCCCACTCTATTCCACGGAATATAGCTGCAGCCAGAAGGCTAATTAATAAAATATACCTGTATTCTTTATGTACACTCGAGTACAAAAATATGTATCCACTTTTGAACCATGTCATATTCACTCTTGCATGTTCCTATGTAGTGTGTTAAAGGAAATGTCAATTAAAGATGAATGTGACATGGAAAAGTGCGTTGTAAACGTAATTCATCTGCACCTTTTAATAGTTGGGTGGTATGCATTACTTAGTTGACCTTGCCACACTCGGAGGTCATAAAAATATATATAGGCGTATAGCCGCCTTTCTCTATATATTCTGTCGTAATATCGGAAAGAAAACAGTATGGTTTGAGTAGCAACTTAGTGGTTATTCGGGCAAATCGATAATTTCGGTCAATATTTGTGAGCACTTTGGGAAATGCAAATTTGCTTTAATGAATGTCTCTCGTGCTTATTATTATGAGATTGAAGCGTGGGGGTGATTCGCTCCAAAGATAAAGGAGAGCTTGATTAGAGCTAAGCTTACTTAGAAACAAAGCGTTAGCTAGGATGAATTTGCTCGGAAACTTGAAGCACAGCTTGGAAACATTAATTAGGAATTCCTTTTAATCTTGTCAAAGTTTAGAAAGCAACCAACATGAAGGTACTCGTACAGTTGAATACGCTAATGTATTGTATAATAAATAAGAAAATAAGTAATTCGTACTCACGTTGTCTATTCAAAGAGTTATAAATATACAAGGCTGTGCCTTTGAGACCCAGTTAGCTAAATGGCTAAAAAAATTGGCATAAATGGCTAAACATATTTGGATTTAATATGTTTTTCAGCGAAGTGTTAACGACGAATTCTTCCTGAAACTATAGCAGATATAGTCAGGAGAGACACCTCACATACACGTAATATTACTATGGCTGGTTGCAGTTAGTAGTGTTTATAACGAGATGTGATCATCAACAGCATAAGTCCATGATCCTCCCTCATAGATCGCCATGACGAATATGCCATATGTGGGTTTACTATAATGAACACGCGTGTGTACATGTCGCAATTGGATTGCTTAATGAGCTGTTTTACTATTCAGCTCCGTTATTCAAAATAGATTTACCATGTCTGGCTGGATTGTCATTGCGTTGCTTATAACAAAACCTAGCTAGTAGCTACCCATAGTACCTATATGTAGTTAGACCTGGCAACCATGATTACATAATTTCTTTTTTCTTAAATTGGGGACATTTTAACTTGTGTTATTGATTAACTTGTTTTATATTGGTTATAGATTCCTATCGGGGGTGGTACCGCCTCCTAGTGGGCGCTGGAGTATTTCGCGCATTTATGACACTATATTTTGTTCTAACAATTTGTATGCTCTTTGTCTAAATAAAATTATTTTAATAACACGTTATTGTCTCTTTAATTGTTTAATAATCCTGTCTGCCAAGACCACTAAAACACGATTATATATATAGACTTAATTTTCAATTTGTGATTATTAATAGACATACATATAATTGGTATAATTAAATATTATTTAAAGGGAGGCATTGGATTTTTTTATTGTAAAGGCAGTTGTCTATAAAATGTTGGGAATCTACGATTTTGACGAACAACATAACTGATAATTTAAATAATTAAATCAAACATAAATTCATAGACATGGGTATTATCTGCACATGAATAAGCTGTATACATTATAGAAGAACGGGGTCTCCTAATACAAGCTATCTTTAGCTTCAAAGGAGTACCCCAAAACCTGTATATTAATTGTAGTAGATGATGCAATAAACATTTTTTTAATTTTTCAACATTATGCGTAGGGTGTGATGTTTATCATTATAAACATCGGTCACATATACAGCGCCACGAACAACAAAATTTAATCTTTGACGTTGACTCGCTGTATTGATGAGAAAAAAAACGTTCATCCAGATCAACTACTATGAATAATTAACGAGTTAAAAAAGAACCAAAGCCGACTACAACTGCCTTAAAAATGTCCACCCGTAGAGGTAGAATTATCTGGGTACATTTCTGGATTTCGATAACATAGAGGACCACTTCTCAATTATGCTCTACCCAACAAAAAAAGAATAATCAAAATCGATTCAGTTGTGAATCCAGGCGGAGCTATCGCGTAACCTTAGGACATTTCAAAAAACAGTTGAATTGAGAACCTTCTCCTTTTTTGAAGTCGGTTGAAAACTGATTGACGCAGTTACGCTGTTTAGATAAGAGTGTTGGTTAGTAAAACAGCCAACGGTTATGTAAAGCAGCTTATTAAGCAATCCAATGCGACATGTACTTTTGTGTACAATTGTACACAATATGTGGAAGCCCATCACAGCAAGTCAAACTAAGTATATAAACTATTTAGTATAAATTGCACACAATAGTTTCTCGATTACGAAATCGTAGCCTAAATATGGGATGTTATTATATAACTAACGTCTTAACTCGGCAAGTTTGTGCGGAAGCGACACCCAAGTGTGTAAGGTAATTGCTGCCTGTCAGTGGGACATAGGTCCTCTTGAAATGTGTCCGTAATATAAGTGTTTAGTTACAAACAAATGCATAAATAGTTGAACTAATACGGACTAAAAACGTTTCACTGAAACTACTTCTGCGATTTTTCTTCTTCGATTCGATTGGGACAAAAAGTATCTTTTATCCTTTTCTGACTTCATCTATCACCATATAAATTATCTCCGTTACAACGTGAAGGACGTATAAATATTATGAGCAAATTCAATTTCACATTTATAATATGCTGTTGCGAGCTCGTGAGTTGAGATTGAAGAAAACACGTGTTCAAATTCCGGAGCTTATTGGTATCACAGGTCCACCAAACTTCAAAATCACGGGTCCCCCCCAACAGAGTGCGTCCCTATCTCACTGGGTCCAAGAGACGAAGGAGATAGGAGATCCATCTCTTTTCATTATATCTAGACTGTTCGAGAAGCTCCGTGACAATACCTATGAGTTTGGATTTAATTTTCAATTCAATTCTTTATTGTGTTTAAATTCAGGTACAAATTACAGTTGGTAATACATTTATGCATAGATATTATAGGTAGTACCGCTATATATTGCCTTTTCAGTCGTAAATACATCGATTCATGTTGCTGTTATACGAATTATTTCAAATGATTACATATATAAAGGAAATATGTTACAATATTTAAAAAAATACAAATGTAATAATACAGCTCAATGAAGAAGAAGAGATAGAAAAAATATATTTATGCTAATGCTATTATTTTAATCCTATTTTGTAATGCGCACATTAATGATTACATTTAATTTTGGACTTTCAATCCGGTCTCAGGTTCGATTCCCAATGGGATTTTCTATGTCGGCCTTGTTAGCTACCACCATGTTACCTTAGTCCGTCGCCAAACAACAATGTTAATAGCACTGTTGTGTTCCGTTTTGAAAGTTAGCAGATCTCATTTGCTCTAGACTTTTGGGTGCGCACGTTTACCGTCCAACGGCCTTGTCGTTACTCCATCAAGAATCAAAGGCACATGGTCGACCATATTGTTGACCCACCATCCTGTTTCCTTTTTATCCTATTAAATTTCTTACTGTATTAATACAATATGGTTGTTTGTTCATTGTTGGCAATGCTAAATTAAATTTTAGGGTACCACCTCAAACACAAATTTTGTAATAGAGGTACATTTAAGTGACCCACTGGTCAACTATGCATGCAAAGAAGCCTGTATGTGGCAGCCGACGACATCAAAGAGGGAGAAGCAATTATTTGTGGCTTCACTCGTTAAATTGCGACCGATAAGCCCAGATTGAAGCCTTGCCATTTCAAATCACAGACGAAAAGCCGCAAAAGGTACCCAATTAGCTCTTATGTCAAACCGTGCAAATGATCGGCTTTTCGTTTTGACGAGGTCCTTTTGAATATTTTGTAACACCGATTTATTAGGTACTCGTTAGTGCAGTGTACATTCGTATATTTATCATTATAGTATTTATTAGGTTTTTTTGTGATTTCATCCGCGTTAGTCACAATAACGGACTTCAAGTTCAAGTAGGTCCCTTGATACCAGTTTCATTTAATGAGCAGTCAGAGCACAGATGTAGAGATTGAACGATTTGATTAAATATATCGATTTTCCAAAAACGCGATTCTTAGGTTTCGGTAAAAAGGATAAGTTCTCATTCTTATGATGTACTAACTAAAGAAACAACGAATTTCCCATACACGCTATCATCATCATCAGCCCGGAAACGTCCACTGCTGGACATAGGCCTCCCTGGTACGCCACATCGACCGGTCCCGAATCACCTGTACACGCTATAACCTCCCTAAATCAAAAATTACTTTATGATGACATGACTTTTTATCTAAATATGAAAGATCAATTAAATACGCTTTTATTTTATTCTAAGACTTATAAATAATAGCATTTACAGGGTGAAACAACATGAACGAATAATTTTGTACAATATTTAATGATAAATCATTATATGTTAGTTTACACAGTATAGCGCCATTGTTTGTACCATAGCGCACGTTTAGAAACAGCAAATGTGTAACAATTAAACTAGAATAAGAATGTATACCTTATCAGTTGACATTCATGACGATGAGAAATGCATTACTAACACAATAAGCCTATCTGTATGAAAACTTATCCCGATATTGCCTATATGTAGTACTATTTGTTTTATAATTGCCAAATTTCATTTGTTCAATTGTGATGTTACAAGTGTCAAGAAACAAAACCGGCCGAGTGCGAGTTGAACTCGCGCACCGAGGGTGGTTATTTAAAAAAAATACAGTAAACCATAAATAGCACCGAATAATCCTCTAACGAATGTGCCTCGGTTTTCGTTCTCCATTTGGTTTTGATACTCGCCACTAGATGGCGCTACTAATAGGTTAAAACGCACGTCTCAAAAAATCATTTTGTTGTATGGGAGCTCCCTTGCATATTTATTTTATTCTGGCTTTTTGTATTTGTTGTTATAGCGGCAACAGAACTACATCATCTGTGAAAATTTCAACTGTGTAACTAACACGGTTCATGAGATACAGCCTGGTGACAGACAGACGGACGGACGGACGGACAGCGAAGTCTTAGCCTTAGGTCCCGTTGGTTACCCTTTGAATACGGAAACCTAACGATACGGAAACAAACAAACAGATAAACTATAACAAAAACATATATACAAAGAAGTAAAAAAGTTTTCATATTGATGTTTGGTTGAATTACAGGGAAAAGAGCGTCCGGTTTCACTATGGGGAAAGGCTGTGAAAAATAAAATTCCTTTTATTTCACCTCCATTTACTTCTTCTGAATAAGAACTGAAGGAAAGCTATTTAACATTCTGGAAATGTTCGGTTCACGGTACATTTCAAAAAGCTGATCAGGGGAAAAAGTATCACACTATACGCTATGAATCAAAAGTGAGTTTGTCTGTTTATTAGTTTCTGTAAAGTTGTCAAATCGGACAGTCTCTTTTATTTCTCGGAACATTACCACCGTCTTCTTGTTGGCTATTAGTCCTCTTAGAATGTTACATGCAATATTTTATGTAAGCTCGAGTTATTTCTAGATTTTCGTCGGTTTGTTTCGTGGCTTTTTCATGAGTTTCGTAATTTTTTATGCCTATTGAAATTATATATATCTAGTCGCAAGACAAAGCTAATATTTCATCTCGTAAACTTAAAATATTGTTCATACGTCTAGTCAATGTTTTTTTAAAATTTCGCTATTTGTTAACGCATTGAAGATATCTAGTATAAATATAATGTAAATATGATATCACGTGTACTTCTATATAAAAGTTTTCTCTAACAGCTGATTGGTATTTCAGCGCCCAGTCCAAAACAATTGAGCTAGAAACTGGAAACTTCGACAGGCGTAGGATTTTAGAAGTACATCAAGCCGCCCTGAGGCCTGTACCTTGGCTGTCAAAGACAGCAACCGGGATCCACAGCTTTACGAGCCTTCCAAATCAAGGAATCATCTTAATTTACACAAAATTTCGGACTATTCAGCCTCCAATGTCTTGTAAGATCTGGAATTACCGCGGCAGCAATAAATGAATTGAATAGTGCCCTAGACCGAAGAGTCAATGAAAGTCGGTCACTGGTTAGGTCGCTTAGAGATTATGCAAACAAATCTGCGTGTAAAGGCTAGTTATGATATAACGTGTGAGGCAAGAGGCAGTAAATTGTGCGAGCTATTTGCCGGCACTCTGAGGGCCAACCACTCACGACGGCCATTTTGCGCCACTTGCCGACGCAAAGCGATGGCTGTGAAAATGTGGAAACTGGACTGACTTGTGAGAGGAAGTCTTGTCAATTTTGCCAGAATAATAATTTTCTGTATTCATTTATGTGTATTATTATTAGTTAAACTTATGAAAAGATCCGTACCTCAGAATGTTAAAAGGATCACTTTGTTGTCCGTCTGTATGTCTAGACCCTTTTTCTCAAGAGCGCGTGGACGTAACAAGTTAAAAATAATATCAATTACTCAAGTGTGCAGTCCCTTAAACCTGTCAAATTCAAGCTTCTAAGTCAACGCAATAAAAAGATACGGCCGGTTATGTTTTTGCTTCGAATTCGAGAGTGATACACATGTACTGGCGTGTATGAACCAATTGTTAACCTATTTTTAGGATTGTTTTTTGTTCGATTGGTCAAAGCAAGGTCCAATTTGAGTTTTACTATTTTGGAATAATTTTGAGATGAATGTCGTGTACCGTGCCAAGTGTAAACCCATTTCAGAGATGAAATTTCACTCTCCGTTAATCTTAAAAACTTCTAAAGAGAAAGAGAGAGAAATTATTTTCCTTTGTGTACATTATTAAAATATCAAATTATGTCATGGAAAATGTTCCAGAACAAAAACGAGCGGGATATATTATAATTGATTACTGATTCATATATTCAGAAATGTAGGATCCATGTTTTCACAGAGGACTAAAAATTCTGAAAATTAATTAATGCCCGTCCGGTGTTGTTTGGGTTTTACATTCAGTACGTGACTTCTAAAGTTTTTTTTTATAAGTGTGTATTTCTGTTTAAAATGACTTAAAGCCGCGCTAATGTCCTAGCCTACTAATAATATAAATGTGAATGCTTAGATTTCTAAGATTGAGACCCAATCACGCACAAACGCCTGATCTTACGTATATTATAAAATATGTTATGGGTACACTCAGCGTCTAAAGACAAAAGTCTTTGATCAGTGCGTGTTGCCAGTGATGACATACGGAACCGAAACGTGGTCTTTTACTGTGGGCCGAATAAACAAGCTCAAAGTCACTCAGCGAGCAATGGAACGAGCTATGCTCGGAATTTCTCTACGTGATAAGGTCCGGAATGAGGAAATCCGTAGACGAACGAGGGTCACCGACATAGCTCGACGAGTCAGTGAGCTGAAGTGGCAATGGGCAGGCCACATCGCTCGAAGAACCGATAACCGGTGGGGAGTAAAGGTTCTCGAGTGGCGACCACGTACCGGGAAACGTCTACCAGGCCGTCCCCTTACTAGATGGACCGACGACCTGGTTAGAGTCGCGGGGAGTCGCTGGATGCAGGTGGCTCGGGACCGGTCGATGTGGCGTACCATGAGGGAGGCCTATGTCCAGCAGTGGACGTTTCCCGGCTGATGATGATGATGATGGGTACACTAATGATTCTTTTCATTCCGGGTTAGCTGTATAAATTCAGAAAACCCTTTTTATTGTGGCGAATGAATGAATGAATGAAAAGGCGAAAACTAGGCAGGTTTTTGAATTTAAAATAATGTCTAAAATCTAAAAATCTAAAATAATCTAAAAATCTAGATAAACACAACTTAGTTTCGATACAATAATATTTTACCAAAAAATTGCACTTTAGAGGCACATCATTTTCTTTCATTAAAATGTCTAAGAAGATCTCTGTCCGACGCCCAATGAAAGAGGGTCTATAAAATTGCTACCCTTTGTTCCGGGACATCGTTGATCATTTCGTCCCGGGCGGTCCCGTCCACATTGTCTTGTCCGGGATGTTCATAGCTCCCAGTTCTCAGTACACAATAGTCTGCACCGTAGAAGATCCATTATAACGACCCGATAAAAGCCTTTTGAAAAAATTATGTGCAAATATTTTTTCGCCGCATTTAACCAACGTATAATTCTTGTGTTTATTCTTTTTTCTCAGTTTTATATGAACAAGTATTTCGCTAGTTTATTAGTAGTTCGCTCGCGGCTTTGCCCACTAGTAAATTTCATATTTAGTGCGGAAGAAGTTTAAAGACAAGTGCTATTATAGCACTTGTCTTTAAAGTTCATATTTTATTACTTTAATTTGAAAGATAGTAGGGAATTAATGTGCCAAAGGAATTGGTATAGAGAAAAGAGGTCCAATTGCGTCATACACTCTTAGAACGAGGGTTAACATAACCACTACGCTTGGCAAGCAAGCTTGTAATTGCAGTAATATTATTACTTTCTGTTTGATAGCTCTATCAGTAACAGCGACAGCTAAGAAGACTACAGTTCATTCTCGTTTTATAATTAGTTATCTGTAATGGTTCAAATACATTAAGAAGAGATCTTAACGACAGCTGCTTCAAGCGCCATTATCATGGGGTATCTCAACTGATGCAGTGAGCGGGTGGGTTCGACTTTTAAAAATGTGTAAGTTGCAATATACAAATAGTTACATGGGAAAAAATATTGGTAAAAATTCCTCATATGACAAGTAAAAAATTTGCTGATAAGTTTCATTCAAACGATTGTTTTCTTTATAAATGGGCCTTTCTATTTTCCTTGCTTCCCTATTCAATTGTTCCGGGACATCGTTGATCACTTCGTCCTGGGCGGTTCATATTGTCCCGGAAGTTAGGGGCTCTCAGATGTGAACGACACTAAAATGTTCATTTAAAAAATATACCAACTGTTGTCCAAATAAAATTGACACAGGTACAATTTTTGTTTCGTTTTAAGTTAAAAAATCTTATGAGGGAAAATTATTAACCTGCGTCATCTGTATATTTACAATATTAGCGTATTTTGTTCTTAAAGTTAACAGCGACTTCATCATTATGGCAAATCCCTCATAGAAAGTGCCTACGTGACGAACTATGATGAAGGCCCATGTCTCGCGATGACTTGACTTGACGCGGTGACACACAGGATCGAAAACAAAGAGTAACTTTATGATTTGTATTTGTGCAATCGAAATAATTTATGATATTTTTATTGCATTTTACCAATACAGAAAAAGCTCATCGTATCTGTAACCTTAATACTATCTGAAACCTTCATATTTTCTTAGCTTCCGCATTCAATTGTCATCGGGACATCGTCAATCATATTTTCGTCCCGGGTGGTCCACCATTGTCTTCTCCGGGACATTCATTTCCTGTCTCTCACATCACTCCATATTGTAAATGTGCCATTAGGGATTATGTGTACCGTTTTAATTCATATTTTGCGGAAAAGCAGATTGGAAAAGGTTGAATTCAGTTCATACGTACATTATTTGCAAGTTTTTGGTTTTTTAAATTGCAAATATGAAACAGTTTCATATTAAAAGGCTTCATTCCAACTTATTTTTGTGCGTCTAGGAATGTTTAAGAAATGATTGTTTATGTCCCCCAAATAGCATGTTAGCTAAAAAACTATTAGACACAAATAAAAATTAAATCACAGAATTTCACCTAGTAAAATTCTCCGTTTTTAGAATAATCGCTGACCTAGCCAGCTGTCACATTTATATTTAAACAGACCGGTCCAGAACACGTTTAATATTTTCAGTAGTATCATCAATCATCAACAGCCTATATATGTCCCCACTGGAGGGGCTCAGGCCTACTCTCCTACTGAGAGTGTATGGGCCATAGTCCACCACGCGGGCCCAGTGCGGATCGGCGGACTTCACATGCCTGTTCAAGACATGCAGGTTTCCTCACGATGTTTTCCTTCACCGTTAAGCAATCGGATAATGTACTTGAATTGAAAAACAACTCATAGGTACACGGCTGGATTCGAACCCGGTACCCTCAGATTGAGAGTCCGCGCCTTATCCATTGCGCCACCGACGCTTCAGTAGTATAATTGCACGAAACCCTACAAAGAAAAACCAAATTCATCAAATCACTGATTTGATAATTCGTATTCAGACAAAAGTTCCGACGATTCAAAAATTTAAAAAGTTACAAATAATCTTTTGTCATCAAAGCTCCTTTTATGTCCTAAAATGAGGCCATTTGTCCTAAAATCGTAAAACAGTAGAAATGAATTATGTATATCCCTGTCACGAATACGTACACAGCATAAACTTTTTACGCAGCTAACAATACGAAAAAAGTTTCGAGGGCGCATGCATCTCATTAGTAGCTTCCGGTTTCAGGCAGTAATCAGCATTTCACCCGAGCAGGTAACCTAGTTTCGAGTTGCACACTTGAATTCAAGCTTGCACACTTGAAAATGATGCTATGTACGTTGCATACCATAGTGGGCAACCATTGTCCGGGGTTTCTATAGTTATATGACAACATGACAAGCTCAGTCGCGCGGCGACCGCGGGACCGACCGCTCTCATAGTAACGTTTCGCGGGGTCTCGAATTCAGAGTACAAGTTTGGATTTGGAACACTTGTTGAATTTGATGGTGTGTTTTGAATTTGGAATGAACATCTTAGTGGAACTGTAATTAATGAACGTTGATTTTGAAAATTTTTATTATGTAGAGTGCTAAGTTTTTTGGTGACACTTTCAAAGTTGTGTAACATAATTACGAAAACATCAGGTATGTATTATTATTTAAATCACTCATTTTTAAGTAGAAGTGGCCTCCAGTGTTTTTCTTTTATCTGGGCACAATTTTGAATTTCCCGCGCAATTATTACGTGAAACAAAACGCGGGAATATGAATTAAGGAATTTGTTATTTCGAGGAATGAAAAGGAAATGAAAAAACTTGATTAATTGGGCCTCATTTCAACAAATTACCTTTTTATCTTTAATAAAAGCAGAAAAGGTACGCTTTTGACTAGAACAATCAGTTAAGCTCTTTCTTTAAATTAATGTTTTAAAGTAAAATAAAATTTGTTTTGGAATTTCATATACTTTACATTTGTGTTCCTATGACAATAAAAAAAATATTGTTTGAGGGAATTTAAAAAAATTAGAGTTCATGTCTTATATTTTCAATTTAATGATGCAAAGGTTTAAAAAATGGCTTTGGCTTTAAATCCCAGCCTAGTATGAGTGGTTTGAATTGTAAAAATGATAATTAAAAGTATACAATAAGATTGAGTTTTTAAAGACTTACTGAGTTTAAAATTCTTTGTTTGAAATTATTACAGACATACGTTACTGTATACAATTTGGCAGTGATATTAATCATTACCAATAAATTTTAAAATAATGGTGGAATGGAAAATCTAGTTGACTCATAATTTCCAAAGGAAACCTGGTAGGTAGTGTAGTGTCTATAACAACCATCCCATGTCTTCCTACGGCTGTCGTAGAAGTTGAGTAAGGGAATATTCCAAGGCAGCAACATCCATGTGGATAGTCTTATTCCTGAACACAGAATTCCCTTGATGTACCCGTATTGTTGTGAGATTTAATGGAATTTTTTAATGGAATTTTTAAAACCGTCAACAAACAAATTCAAACATGGAGCAGATTACTTAAGACTTTTTTTGGGTATGTATGCTTTCTCATTTATAAACCAAAATGAATGCTTTGATATATCTCGAAGCTGGTCCCATTTTTATTTAATTAATTTTTTTTGCTACGGAGGGAGGAAATGTAAGGGTCGCCATTTATATATAAAACATTTAAAAAGAAGTCTTCGCTGGTCATTGAAATCAGTTCTTACTGTATTTAAATATGATTTAAATACACTAATTGTGTATTTGTTTTAAGGTTATCGGACATGACACTACAGTTTGCGAATATGAGAAACTATAAATTTTCGAAATAATCTAACATTCCCAAACTGAAATAGATAGAAAATTACTTCAAATATACCAGCTATTAAATATAGTTTCTTATCAAGTTCTTGCCGATTTCATCCAAACTTTCTCCTTGAGGGTTAAATTCCATCTAACCCTTGGAGAAACTTTTTCAATTAGACGAAATAGAAAGGCCTCGGATTAACACAGTCACCCTCACTGTGAAATATGCTACTTTAATAAAGATATTAAGTCTAAAGTCGCTTAGGACCTGTTTCAAGAAACATTTTTTTGTAAAGCGGCAGTCATAATTTAGTTCTTAATTAAATAAGTTTCTTTCAGTCCCTCATTAACTTGATGATTCTGAATAAGGTTTTCTCTTTCTTCAACCTAGTCACCTTTGTTTCAGGTAAGATGAAGATACTCGTAAGATGAAAGCCTTTTCTTTTTTTAAAGTTTCTCGAGTCGTTTGATATTAGAGTTTGTCATGATTCACGACATGACTTATGAACATTATATAGAAGTATATCCTATACAATCTAACATTTCATTTTGCTTACAGAGTTTCTAATATGTAAGAAGAGAAGGTGTAGAGTATCACGATATCTATCTATGTGAATTTTTGATAATTTTAGCGCTAAGAATAAACTGCCAGTCGCTCGAACAGTTTGTAATCATCAAACTTTAAATATTATTTTTATTTTAATATTATAATTATTAAAATTAAACAATTATACTTTTCAAGAATTTTTCCTACACTTGCTCTTTGCCAAATTTCATAATTCTAGATTAATAGGAATTACCCTGTAGATTTTGATTACTGTTACGTCGAAAAACGCGGTTTAAACATCCGGATATTTTTAATGAGTTCACCTTAAAGATTTATTTATAACAGCTCCTGTTTTTAACTGCAGATCTGTGTAGTCGATATTAATTTTAATTTGATATCTCCACGCGTTCCTGAGAAAAGGGGTCTTGACAGACAAACAGACAGATGGACAACAATGTAGTGATCATATAAAGGTTCTCTTTATCCTTTCGAGATACGGAACCCATAAAAAAACTATGTTATTGAGTGACAGTTAAGATACTCGTACCCTTGTGTGGCAATGTATTGTAACAAAAAATATGTATTCACGGCCTCGTTTTTCTTTCACTACATACCTTTCTTCTCTTGTAAGTTTCTTTTATAGCTAATTTAGTGGAGTTGGAGTACTTGTTTATGAAAGTCGTACTTTTGGCTGTGACATTCACTTCGTAGGTGAAAAAGTCACATGGGAGGTTTCTGGAACATTTTCGGAACAAAAGTAGCCGACGATACAGACTTCTCGCGTGACGAATTTCATAAATCGTTGAGCTAGTGAGGCGTTGAGAGGTACAAAAAAACGTACGAGTAGTTACGCATTTATACCTCAATTTGGTGTGGTGGTCTGCTACAGAATGATAAAGAAATCCCTACAGAAGTATAGACTGACTAAACATCAATTATTTTTCCATTTAAATAGAGCTCATTGACGGAAGTTACTGACATGTCAGCTTTTGTGATATTGCTGTCGCTACGTAATAAAACGTTTCTTTTGGTATGTTATTTATTTATCTACTCCTATCCCTTTCTATATCTGTACGAGTAAATAATAAATAGGATATATTATTTGTTACCCCGCTACTAGATGCCTTGACGGTACAACAAATCGTGATGAAATTTGGCAAGAAGTTACCCTATGACATGGAACTAGGACAGGACAGGCATAAGGTTTTTCATTTCATTTTTAATTCAAAGTTGACGCGGAGAATGTTTTGGGCAATTATTATTCATCGAATATATTTGAAGGAAACTAGTAAAGTATTTGAAAAAGACAAGGAACTTACAGAAAGATGGTTACCAAGCGGTACTGGCGAACTAATTAAAGGCAATTCGCATGTTAAAGCCTATAAACTAGGAAGGGAGATCGAACGGAATGTAATTAAACCGAATCACGTGACCTAAATTGAACTTAATGTTGAAGTCGCAAGGCCTTCAGAGACTGGCTCTACGAAACGAATTGATCGATTTGAAATCTTAGATAAGGAAATGATTATTCAAATTAAATGCGGCTTTCATTGAATATTGCGTAAACAATTTCACTTCAAAGCAGAATCTTGATGCCTGTTTTGCATCCAGATTCTTTCCGATTTAATTTAATTGATTTTTCATTCCTTCTTGATGGTCGAATCAAATTGAGGAGAAGCTCAAAGAAATAGGATAGCTTCCATTTGAATGATTCTTCGTAAATATTTTAAGTTGTTTTGAATTAACAAACGCGTGATCACTTAGGTATGACCTTATAAAACCTCTCTCTCTCTCACATCCAACAATGGAACTTAGCAGTTGCTGTAATAATTATGATGTGACGGTACACCACGACAAATTTTGAAACATTTTTGTGGTCCATGTATGACAACTTAGACCTTTAGCGCAAGCGCGGTACTCGCTTTGATCGAGTTACGAGTTTGGAATAGTTGCTCTGCGTAGTACATATTAATTCATTGTATTTGGACTACTTTTATTTAAGCTACAATGCAGGCTATGCACGCAGTGATAAAATAAATAAATTGATCTTTAGAGCTGGTACAAAAGCTTTAACACAAAGTAACAGAGTATCTCGCCCACACTGCATAAAACTCCCATTTTTGCTGAATCGAATTGAATTCAGAAATCTCATTGCAATTTGTTGAGTTACTTCGGCACCAAACGGTAAAAATGTGGGTTCATTTTATAGTGTATTTATTTTATCTTAGTAATACATTACGAAATCTGTGGATTCGAGTTAGAGTTTTTATTTGATTGAGTTTAATAAATTTAAAGTTCTTAGAGAGTCTAGTCGTAGCATGTTTAATTCCCAGCTGATATTTTGTACTGAGTGTGATTGGTGGTAGGACATTTCTGTACAAAGTGGTTAATTATAGGTAAAAAAAAAAAAAAAAAAAAGGAAAGTCTAAGGGTATATACATATATATCGACGTTATAACAGACCGCTAATGGTAAATTCCGGGATATGTGCGGTGATAGTAATTACCAAGCCGCTGACCAAACGTGGTGGGTATGAAAATTCCAATCATCAGTAAACTTATGCAGCTAATGATAAAAGGTAACTTATGCCAGTTGGCGAATGGGTTCTATTATAACGTAAACGTAATTCATATTTTTTTTGAGTGTGAAAAAAGTCGTGTTAGTTCAGTTAGGTTAAGCGTCAGTCCTTGATCAATCAAGTTCTGGGTTCGATTCTAGCTCGTGCCATTGAGTTCCAATTTTATAATTTAGGTACGAATGATAAAGATCATTACCATTGGTTTTTCATTGAAGGGAAACATCTTTGGGAGGAAGCCTGCGCATTCCTGAAAAGTAGTTATATTATAAATGAAATAATAATTCTTTATTTCGTTTAAATATCAACATCTAAACAAAATGCATTGTTTTGAGGATGAGAATGTCAAAAAGCTCCATGTTACGTACTTGTATTTTTGGGTAGTATTTTCTGACAATTTTTAATACGACCACCAAACGCGAAGAAAGTCGCATGTACAATCTAATACATATCAAAATTACGTTAAAGCCCTCCAACATCAGCGTGATAAAGATAAATCGTTGCAAGTGTGCGCGAAGTGCGGTGAATGGGAAAACCGAATCGGTTGGTCGAAGTGGTGCCCGCGCGGCCGAGAGCCGGAGAGAGTATTTCAAACAAATTTTCACATTTTCAGTCGGATGGTTATGTAATAACATTACTGGGAACCAGGGTTTCGACATAAATAAAGTCGCGGTTGATTTGAATTCAGAAATCTCATTGCAATTTGTTGAGTTACTTCGGCACCAAACGGTAAAAATGTGGGTTCATTTTATAGTGTATTTATTTTATCTTAGTAATACATTACGAAATCTGTGGATTCGAGTTAGAGTTTTTATTTGATTGAGTTTAATAAATTTAAAGTTCTTAGAGAGTCTAGTCGTAGCATGTTTAATTCCCAGCTGATATTTTGTACTGAGTGTGATTGGTGGTAGGACATTTCTGTACAAAGTGGTTAATTATAGGTAAAAAAAAAAAAAAAAAAAAAGGAAAGTCTAAGGGTATATACATATATATCGACGTTATAACAGACCGCTAATGGTAAATTCCGGGATATGTGCGGTGATAGTAATTACCAATCCGCTGACCAAACATGGCGGGTATGAAAATTCTAATCATCAGTAAACTTATGCAGCTAATGATAAAAGGTAACTTATGCCAGTTGGCGAATGGGTTCTATTAACACGTAAACGTAATTCATATTTTTTTGGAGTGTGAAAAAAGTCGTGTTAGTTCAGTTAGGTTAAGCGTCAGTCCTTGATCAATCAAGTTCTGGGTTCGATTCTAGCTCGTGCCATTGAGTTCCAATTTTGTGATTTAAGTACGAATGATAAAAATCATTATCATTGGCTTTTCATTGAAGGAAAACATCGTCGGGAGGAAACCTGCACATTCCTGAAAAGAAGTTATATTATAAATGAAATAATAATTCTTTATTTCGTTTAAATATCGAAATCTAACAAAATGCAATTTTTTGAGGATGAGAATGTCAAAAAGCTCCATGTTACATACTTGTATTTTTGGGTAGTATTTTCTGACAATTTTTAATACGACCACCAAACGCGAAGAAAATCGCATGTACAATCTAATACATATCAAAATTACGTTAAAGCCCTCCAACATCAGCGTGATAAAGATAAATCGTTGCAAGTGTGCGCGAAGTGCGGTGAATGGGAAAACCGAATCGGTTCGAAGTGGTGCCCGCGCGGCCGAGAGCCGGAGAGAGTATTTCAAACAAATTTTCACATTTTCAGTCGGATGGTTATGTAATAACATTACTGGGAACCAGGGTTTCGACATAAATAAAGTCGCGGTTGATTTGATAGTACCACAGATAGCAGAGTACAAGGAGATAGAGCAAGCTGCCTTGTTTGAACGAAGTCCGAATTCACTAACATCAACAATAAGAAGAAGCAACACCTTAAATAAGATAAGATAGATTGAGAGACTTTTAAAAGGGGTTCGAAGATTTTTGTGACCGGCCGCCATTTTGTTTTTGTTTTAAAGTCGTCCGCGCACAATTCTTCCGATGTATATCCATAGAGGACTATTGTATTGTCTTAATATATATTAAGTTAATGTTAACTTAGAGGATATATATTATTTAAGTACTAAAATATACATCGATATACATCGACAGAATTGCTGGGACAAAAAAAAGAGGACGGACGGTCATTAAGGCCAAAATCTTCGAACCCCTTTCAAACGTTTATCGACCATTATATATCATTACACTAACAAAGTATCAACATAATTGTCAAAATAAACACTATTTATACATCGTTTCCAGATTATCTTTAATGATGATGAGTAACTTCAACAAATTCTCTATTATTTACTCTATTGATTAAACTTTTAGGTTGAAAACACGCTAAATAATCTGCTCTCCGCAATCAATGTAATAAATACTATGAGGATTAGTAAATATACCGAATTTTAAGCTAGTTGCTAGTGTTTTGTTTATCTCAATTGTGGTTGTCGTGGAACGATACAATACAATTAATTGTGTTGATAATTACTCCTACAATGTTTGCTTTTAAATGAGTGGGATGTGGTAATGGAACCCAGAGGATTTGAACCAAGTGATTAACAGGGCGAAAACTGATTGACGATATTGTGTCTTTGTAAGATATTTCACAGTTGCGGTTGTCCTCTGTTTGTTAAATAATAATGTCATATCTTTAGTCTACCTCAAACATCAAAATAAAATTGTGAGTCTGTTCTTACCAAACTCAATGTACTCGTATTCCATTTCAAAGTTGTAAATATTAAAAGTCTCACGCATACCTGAGTATGTTACTGAGGTATGGGAGTGGTGTGGGAGGGAGGAGGAGGTGTTTACTGAACGTCAAATGTCGCTATTAATATTCGGTCGTCATTTGACGTTCCTTTAACACTCCCGCACCGCTCGCATACCTCAGGAACTGACTCAGTTATGCGGTTTTCAAGTATTTCTTAATCAGAAAAAAAGCTTATACACTAGGCTCCTAACGAAACCGTTTTAAATAGGTTTTAAGAAATCTCTCATCAATCTCATTTTAAAAGGCTAAATTAATTTCGCAAAAAAAAGATTGAAAATTTTGCAATAAATAATTTTTTTTTGTATTATTTAATGTATTTCTGTAAGTTTCTTTAGAACGTAGTACGATGAAATTTCACTTGCTAATTGGTTGTCAAAGTCCCTAAAATGAGTATAGAACTTCTACTACTACTATATAACTAGATGAATATATTTGAGTATTAATTGAGATCATTTTGTTGTTATCCTTGAGTTTTAAACAAGCAAGATGCATAACTTTTTCTTCAACTAACTTAAATTTTGTTGGATAATGAATTCCAGGCACGAAAATTGTGTTTGCCTTTTAATCATGCAATAAAAGTTTTATCGTTTCTATCAGGAGCATTTCTGAAATGGGAAAAGTTCGGTGAAGGGTTGACGAATGATGTTTATGTTGCAAAGAAAAATTGAGGGCTTCTGATTAATGGAATTTTTTTCGTTAGAAATTGTTAAAGCCTTGCAATGACATTAATATTTGATTAAAATCTCGATTGAATTCATTTATCCTCCCGTTCGAATAATAATTTCTCTGTAATCTAATACTGATATCACAGAGGACAATAATACAATCTGATATATATTTATCTGGATATTTATTTTCAATTGAAGTCGCACCATCGTTTTTACTATTTTGGTTCGAAGCAGTGTACAGGGCACCATGCCGCACGGACTGGCCCTAGATGATATGTTCTCTTTGTAATTATACATTTTTGTTATTATTTTTATGTGGCGTCGGTGGCGCAGTGTATAAGGCGCGGACTCTCAATCTGAGGGATCCGGGTTCGAATCCAGCCGTGTACCTATGAGTTGTTTTTCAATTCAAGTACATTATCCGATTGCTTAACGGTGAAGGAAAACATTGTGAGGCCCGCATGGTGGACTATGGCCCATACACTCTCTGTATGAGGGTAGGCCTGAGCCCCTGCAGTGGGGACGAATATAGGCTGTTGATGATGATGATTATTTTTGTATTTTTTGTATATAGCTATAGCATAACGTATAAATATGTACATGTTCGAATCTATAAAACATACTCCTAAATTACATTAGATTCAGGTATGTTTGGAACCTCATTTAAACACTGAAATGATATCATATTAAATACTCGACAGATTATGCTATAAAATAACTCTACATATTCACACCCGAAAGTGATTTGTTATGCTATAAGATTATTTTGTTAAAATTTATTAGATATTCGAATATTTAAAACCGTGACGACAAGCACTAAAATGACAAAAAATTTCATAGTTGACATTCCCGTGCGAAGTGCACTGTGTAATCTAATATCGCTTCAAAATTTATCATCACTTTTTATACAAAGCTTCAATCTGGGTGTCTTATAATTTGAAATCAGGTAAGATCATGGTAAGATCCAGGGCAAGCGAAAAATTTTAAATTCCTAAAAAATAGGATGAAATGAAATTAGTAATATGTAAGTTATTTAATTTGATTTTCATTAAAGACTTTTGGCGTCGGTGGCGCAATGGATAAGGCGCGGACTCTCAATCTGAGGGTACCGGGTTCGAATCCAGCCGTGTACCTATGAATTGTTTTTCAATTCAAGTACATTATCCGATTGCTTAACGGTGAAGGAAAACATCGTGAGGAAACCTGCATGTCTTGAACAGGCATGTGAAGTCCGCCGATCCGCACTGGGCCCGCGTGGTGGACTATGGCCCATACACTCTCTGTAGGAGAGTAGGCCTGAGCCCCTCCAGTGGGGACATATATAGGCTGTTGATGATGATGAAAGACTTTTATGCCTACCATAAAAATATTCAGAGTTGTTTTCGAATTACGCAAATCAGATTCCTATTAAAATTGTCTCTGAAATATAATAAAAGAAAACAATATAAAACGTCGACGAAATTGCAATTAACGTTGTATCCAATTAACAAAATAAATAACATTAAATAAAGAAAATAAACGCAAGAAAGATCCAAGAGGGGAATTACAAACATCAGCTGTCATTAAGGGCCCCATTGAGATTGCTTCAAAGAGAAATTCCCATCAGAACAGCAATTTATCTATTGGACAATCTCGTCTGGACTTGAGTTGAAATGAGTCATTTTTCTGTCGCTATGATGCAATCGAGGGGTGATAGCTGATTGCGATCGCGATCGTACTGATTCCGGCATTGAACTTCAGGTTCTACAGAGATTTTTGGAATAACTTGGAAGGGATAATCTTGGTAATATCGAAGATAATCAGAAATTGCTTCCGGCTTCGCGTCGTCAAATTTCATTTTGTATTAGGAAATCAGTTGGAATGAGATCTTCTCGCATTGAATGGTCCTTTAGAATTTTGTATTCACGGTAAAAGCAAAATTCATAACTTGAAACTGCGTTTTAAGAATTTGGCACCTCATTTTATTGTCTAATTTATAATTTTAAGACAAATTTTTTTCTTCAGAAATCTTCATTTTTAATAAAAATTACAGACATTCTTGACCTTGAGCACTGACGTGGCCTTGCGTAGACTGACCTGACTGGCTTAGTTTAACTTTCTTCACGTATCGCTCGCAGATTCACTTATATTCTCTAGACGTTATTAATTGATAAATTCATTAAATTATATGTTCTATATTTGTATTATTTTTCAAGGAATACATACATAAATGTATATAAATTATCTAAGATAATTTGAGAGTCACCCAGCAATCAATTAAAGTTAAAGGATTTACCGATTAAATGCACACTAGTAAAACGCTGAGAAAACTGTTGATGTAAATTAAATTCTGTTTTCGGTTTTATTTTCTGATCTCTGCTGAGTACTTTGAGTGCTACAAAACCTTAGATGATATAGTCTTATAGAAACCGAGCAAGTATCTTATTACAAGAAAAAGGAGATAGGGCACATCATTTGCGGGTGACAAATCTACTCTTGGCGACGCTCCGTCGCTGCGTATAAGTGATGATTCTGTTTACAGACTTCATAGAGGTAAGATAGATGACTGTTCTGAGGCACTGCAGGATTCAATTGCAAAGTTTGCTTAGAGGTGAAGGGGATCGAATTCTTTGTATTTCGTTCACTTGAGACAATTTTTTAAATAGATTTATTCGCTTACATCACAATATATATAAAATGTCATGTCCTTCAAAGATAAAAGGGTCTCAACCAATCACGCAACCCTGTACTAATTAGCGCTCATTATTCTGTTAGAATATTTTACCAGCATAATATTCTGGCAGAATATTCAGCACTTGTATACCACTAAAACTTTATTACGATCATTGACCTCTTTGACAATCTTTGTGATTATGACAATCTCGTAACACTCGTAATGAAGTCGTTCGTTGTACCTGTATCATTTACTAGTGTTTAGCACTGGACTTTTCAGGTTGAGTAACAATGTGATGCTGTTCAAATACTTATTTGCTTACCTACATTTAGCGGTTCGGATCGGGTGTTATTTATTATTTCAAAAGACTCCTGTACCGCATCTAAAGAGGTATCTACAGGGTACTAAACCAAACAAGAAAAGGTAAGATACAATTTATTCAGGCTCTCACCTTATTTTAGGGATACCCTAGTGGCGGTTACCTTTGCCTGAGCTGTTAGCTTTCAATTAAGTTTTTAATAGTCACCTTTTTAAGCATAGCTTCAAAAATAAATGAATGAATTTGATCCAAGGTGGTTATCAGGAAGATTTTTTTTATATAGAAGGTACATAGACAAGGATTGAAATTTCTTAATGAGACCAAACAAAATTGATGCACCTTCCTTCATTTCTTCATACATCAACCTTTGTTCATTTCATCGAAGAACGAGATTTGGTTTATCAATAGATTTATGTGACTGATCTCTCTAATTGAAAACTAGTTAGATTTTACGCACTATATCTTATGAGATAAATAGACAGCAGATGAAAACTCTACCTTACATAAAACAAAATGACGTAATTCTGTTGAGGAAAGTTGGAGTTCAGACAGAAGTGATTACGTCTAGACACGTTGAAAGCTTTTTCTAGCAGTGTAGGTAGCACTGAATTATGCAAAGGGTCACCGGTCAAACAGTTACATCAAAACACTTATTTTACAGACCTGGCCCTTCTGAGAATATCCACATTGAGCACCCTACCTAGTGTTTTATATATGAGGTAGAATAATTAAACAGACTTGGCCAAGTACTCTGTCCAAAATCCTAAGACAAAAGATTAAAGTTGTATCGGTAAATAATTCGGTGATTAAACCCAAGCCTTCGCTGTGAATAATAGGTCTGACGGAGGCTTAATTAAAATGCTTTCTGAGATGAATAGCGCTTTATTCTATGAGTTACAGGTGGGATTAAGAGACTCAAAGTAAAGTGCAAGGTGAAGAACTTCTTTCAATTAATACATATATACCTAAACAGACGCAGTATTATATAACTATTAATCAGTATGCTTAGCGCAAAAGCTATTTTGCTATTGGTTAAGTTTATAGACGCCTCAGGAAATAAGAATAATTTAAAAAAAAAGAATTAAGAAAAATTAATTGTAATTAATTTATCTATTGAAAAAATATGAAACCAGTTATTAGAAAACATTTATTACTGACGTTTTTATGAAGAAAAAAATTGAACGCAACCCTTCTACTGCGACACCTGTAGTGTAATGCACATGTAAAGTAGTAGTAGTATGCTTTGTTTCAAATAAAAAATTAAATTGGCTCAGATTTTACATATAGGTAATTGTTGTTTCCGTAATAAGCTGATGCTATAAAAAGTTTGTTTTGTGTTAGAAATTCGCAAAGCTGGAACTAGAAGTAAGATTATGTAGTAGTTTTAAAAATAGTATATTGAACAGAAAAAATATTTACTTAACTAAGACACACAACACAATAAAAAATACAATTGACACATCACGGTCACATATGGACACACGCGGAACTTCATACAAGCGAATTGATTTAATTACCTAACACTCCTACGCACCCAACCGGCTACGTTTACTGTGAGTGGATAATTACTTATACGCTGGGCAAGAGGGACAAGGACAAAGCTCCATACATAAGCAACATAGTGCTCCCCGCAATATTAGCTAGGATTACTGCTACATTAGAAAAATTGTGTATAGAAGACATGATCAGCTGCCACTAAAGAAATTCGTTTGAGAACATAAAACGATGGCCCACATTAATTTTTGTTTGACTACGAAAGCCTGAAACGGAACGGTATTTCGAGTAGGAGTATTTAATGTAATAATCGTTAGATAATGATTCGAAATGTGGCATAATTCTGAATACGTGACCATCCATTAAGTATATACACATTACATTTTATAACAAAGATAGGTACTAGCAATCCGCCCTTGCTTCGCATGTACTTATGTAACATATTTTAAAAGATTTAAAGTGTTTTTTTAAATAATGGCTTTAACCAGTGGTTATCTAGCCAATGACGAGTAAAATTAGGTGAACAAATTTTGAGGTTATAAACTATGCCGAAGCCATTATTTCAGCTTTCTCAATAAAATGTATAATGTGTACATTTTATTGCTTAATTTGGATTATTGACGAGAACTTCAAAGGCCAGCCTGGGTTTTAACATTATCCGAAAGAATCCATATGCCGAATGTACTCGACATGATAAACTCTTCGGATCGCGTCGAAACTCTCGCAATTTTGCATAATTGATACTACAACACTGTCCGTGACACTTTTTGCACTATATCACACCATTATTACACAAAAAACACACATAACAGTATTATTAACGAATTACTAAAATTGCAATGAACCACCATTTTACAAGTTCGCGCTAAGAATCTTAAAGTTAGTTAGTAGACAGTACAATTTTTAGGGTCAGTTCACACCGAGATGTGACGCACTATTTAATACAGTATACGAAAATATAACTTTATTTACTACACAAAAAGATATGACGTGCCGTCGCGATACGATTCGGGATGCCTTGCGGCGTAGCGCTACGCCTCAAAATGCCTCGCAGTGGCGTAGCGCGACAGCGCGCAGTGTCAACTATTTTTTGTCCAGATTTCGTGTAGGACTGATGCAGTCCAGTCGAGTGCGGGGGTGAAAATTTTAATGGTAAACTGGAATTTAGTTACGTTTAATCTGACAGGAGGAAGAGTAAGAACACAAAAACAATACTTGAAGAGACCAGTGGTTGTTCTGTTCGCAAACTCTTGTCTTTCAAAATTATGACATATCACACATAAATTTAAATTGAATTTAGGTTAAATTATGTGATGGTCAAATTCTTTTTTTAAGATGATTACTCACATTAAGTAACGCTGTTTCCTTTTTGTTTTTGAAATTATCATGGCTAGGGACTAGATACAAAGTGCTAATAACGTCAACTTATATTTGCTTATATTTGCCGGGTTCGAATCCAGCCGTGTACCTATGAGTAGTTTTTCAATTCAAGTACATTATCCGATTGCTTAACGGTGAAGGAAAACATCGTGAGGAAACCTGCATGTCTTGAACAGGCATGTGAAGTCCGCCGATCCGCACTGGGCCCGCGTGGTGGACTATGGCCCATACATTCTCTGTAGGAGAGTAGGCCTGAGCCCCTCCAGTGGGGACATATATAGGCTGTTGATGATGATATTTGCTAAATTAGACTGTTTCCAATGTAAAACAGAGATTTTTGAATTATCAATTCTTTAAAAACTTGCAACAAACTTGCTAAATAGGATTGAAATCATTTTAATCTCTTTGATTGACAGTGATAGCTGACAGTTATAAGATTAATTCGTTCGTTCGTTACATGGTTTGTGAATTTATAAAGGCATAATTTCACACAGTAGAGTTATGAAGGTAGATTTAAAACAAATGAATATAAAAAAGAGTAAAATATACATATAGTGTTTAAAAAGCAAAATATAGAAATAATTTTATTACATAAAATTGCATCACGAATATGAAATAATATAAACG
The DNA here is from genome assembly GCA_910589575.2 of Carcina quercana. Classification (NCBI taxonomy): domain Eukaryota; kingdom Metazoa; phylum Arthropoda; class Insecta; order Lepidoptera; family Depressariidae; genus Carcina; species Carcina quercana. Next base: position 4,410,419 of record OU342442.1, read on the forward strand.
GAAATGTTGAACACTACACTAAACACAATTAAATCCTTTATATTAATCTCGAACATATACATTTTTGACATCAGCAATAATAAAAACAAATCTTTCGTACCCTTTTCAGTACATTACCATAACTTAGCATCACCCTAACTTTCAGAAAAACAAAACAACACCAGAATATATATTTACGGCATCCCTTTAACCCATGTGGGAGTACTGATAATTCCTTATGTTCTCTCTTTCTCATATTTTCCCATTTTCACGCTTGAATTGTAACTTGTTTCTCCTTAGAATTCCGAATGCGTTTGATCGAACCAATTGTTACGATGGATCGCTGATTCGACAGTTCATTCATTCGATTTAACAGAAGGACTTGCGAACGAATGTAACGCGGCTTCGATTCGGTTTTGCGTTGTCTAACGCTTTTGACTCTTTTGTTTAGCACCGATCTCAGAACCCATTTTCTATGTAGGTATTTCAAATATTGATTTACCTGCCATGGAAAATTCTAAACGGTGATCAGTGTGCTTAAAATCAATATGGCCTTCAGTAACAGAATAGTTTTTACTCTAACTTGCTGAAACAGTATAGTAATACATTTTCAAATATCCCAGGAATAGAAAACGCAAATATAACAAACCGATCCAGTGCGAGTCAGACTTGTGCACCGTTGGTTCCGTACATAATTTGAATAAAGAACATTCTGAAAATCATAAGTTAAACAGGTAAGGTCCACCGATCAATGCTCCAACAAAAAATTTAGTCCGATTGAAAAACAAACATTGTATTAAAAAAATATTATCCGGTATTACGGTCAAGATTCAACTGCAAATGTAAGTTTGTTATCGTAAAAAGCTTTTTTAATGTGATAGAATTTAAAATTTTATGTGTACACCGAGATGGCAAACTTTCTAAGGGTTCTCTATAAATTAATGACATGCGACATAAACTGACGTATATTTTTATTGGGTTGACTTAGAAGTTTGATTTCGACTTGAGTATTTGATATTAATTTCAACTTGATACCTCCACTCGTCCATGCTTTCGAAATGCTTTCAAACTATAACAAAGACGAAACAAGAATGTAACAAACAATCACCGAATGCCCTGGGTATCGCCAAAGTTAACTTGGTAACAAATGTGTATAGTTGTACTTCATCACTTGCGTCATAATGAAGTATATTTATTTTTAGTATAAACTTTAAAACGAATGGATTACAAAGATAGAAACTGCACTTGTAAATAACTGTTCGTTATCAACATTTCTCAGTGGGAAATCCCATTTGATTTGTCAACAAGGGCAAATTTAGTCCATCAAGTAGACGCTGTAAAACTGAACATTATGCGACTTCCTGTGATTGTAGTCGAAGCATTTGTTTGTACAAGACTAATTCACTTGCAACTGTGCTCTCTGTTCGTATTAATTTTTCTCGGTGTAACCACGACTCTATTTCAAAAAGAACGTCCTTGAAAAAAGTATTTCCGTCTTATGTCATGAAAGCTATACTACAAGTACATCTTCAGAAACCAAACCCGTTCGCTTGGAAACCTACAACGAAAAAGCAGGTCTTCCAATTTATCAGACAGAGTGAAGAAAAACTATCACGAGTAAAGCCTCTACGGGGCGATTGCACACCATCTGACATAGACAAGTACTACGGTGACCTGATCACGATCATGCAGACAACGTCTCATAGATTATTTTTTAAGAAGAGAAAGAGACCTGACTCGTATAATACTGTACCTGGATGGAACACACGCGTCGCCGCACATTATGCCGCGTCTCGTGATGCACTCATGATGTGGCACACGCAGGGAAGGCCATCCAGTGGTCCAGTTTCAGAGCACAGGAAGGTATGCAGAAAAATATTTCAAAAAGAACTACGAGCCTGTCGACGTGAAGCTGACCAAATAGCCATGGACAGAATTGCCGATAGCGCGCTCTGTGGAAATTTTGGCAAGTTTTGGCAGCACACTAAGCAGATGACAAAAACAAAACGCAACATACCAACTCATATTGACGGAATTGCCGAAGATAGAGCTATAGCTAACCTGTTAGGTGACAAACTGCTTCGCAGTCAATACACGACTCTTCCACCACTTACTATCGAGTCTGAAACAAGTAGTTCCATAGATACACAGATATGTGTTAATGAGTCGCTGGTTAAATCAGTAGTCAAAAAAATGAAAAAAGGAAAATCCCCAGGTCATGACGGACTCGGCATTGAGCACGTCTCACATGGTGGACCTCTCATGATGCAATCCCTCACACAGTTGTTTAACGGCATACTTAGCACATCGCACTTGCCACCTGACATGACCCTGACTTTGGTCTCACCCATTCTGAAAAATAGTCGAGCTGACCCAACAAGCTCGAAGAACTATAGGCCCATTTCATTGGCTACAGTAATTGCCCGAGTGCTCGAGAACGTCCTCCTTTCACTGATAGGTGAGAAATTGGGATCATCAGATGAACAAATGGGGTTTAAGGCTGGATCATCAACTACACATGCTATCTTCACACTTAAGCAAGTAGTAGGGTACTACAAAAGTATGAAAACATCGACATACGCGTGCTTTCTGGACCTGAGTAAGGCGTTTGATAGAGTGTCCCACAAAATACTCTGGACAAAGATGCGTGATAGAGGTATCCATGGAGACGTCATCAATGTGCTGCGGGTGTGGCACGAGGAACAACGGAGCTGTGTGCGTTGGAACAACGGAATGTCGGAACCGATTCGTCTGATGCACGGTGTGAGACAAGGTGGATCTATGTCGCCCATGCTGTTCAACCTATACGTCGACGAACTGTGCAAAAAGCTGACTGTAACCGGTGTAGGTTGCTCGATAAACGGTGTGACCATAAATAACTTGAGCTACGCCGACGATATGGTGCTATTGGCACCATCCATCAGCGCCATGCAGGAACTATTGGAGGTATGTGAAAAGTACGCACGTGAACATAGCCTAATGTATAACACAGAGAAGTCTGTCCTGATGGTTTTCGAGTCTGCCAACACGCCACAAACTGTACCCCCAGTTACTTTGAATGGTGGAGACCTGCAGCGGGTGTACAGTTTCACCTACCTGGGGCACGTTCTACGCAGCGACCTATCTGATATCGACGACATCGAGAGACAGCGCCGAGCGACTAGTGCCCGCGCTCACATGATCGCTCGGAAATTCTACCGATGCAGCGACCGAGTTAAAAGACTGCTTTTCATGACGTATTGCACGAATGTGTACACGGTGGAGTTGTGGGCGAACCACACGAAGGCAGCAATGAACGCCATGCGCGTTCAATATAACAATGCGTACCGCGCTATTTTTAAGTTGCCTACATACTGCAGTGCGAGCGGCATGCATTGCGCGGGCCGCACGCCGACCTTTCCCGCCCTCCTGCGTGCGCGCTCTGCCGCATTCAACACGCGCGTGGGCAGCTCCCGCAGCCTGCTCATACAAAGCGTCGCCGAGTGGCCCCGAAGCCCTATCGTTGAAGTGTGGCGGAACTACCATACGCCAATCACGTAATCTAGCCTTAAGTTTTTTTTGTGTGTGTTTTTTTTGTTGTTGTAGTGTAAATATGGCTGTATGCTGGAATAAATTGATTTTATTTTATTATTATTATTATTTAGTCCCTTAGCCCGAAGCGTTTCCATTTATATGTATGTACTTCTTTAACAAAATAATAAGAAGCATCGACAGGGATTTTTAAACCAGTTATGTTAATACTTCTAAATCCAGTGTGATTGATCGGTTTTTCCGCTTATCCCTTTCTACATTCGCATATCTGGTAGCTATACAGATACAGTAAACTCTTTTTCCTGATAAAGCATGTGTGCGACTTTTTTCTTTGCTATCGAATAAAGGCAGTAAATATTTTTCTTTTACGCTAAGCCGTCTTTGTTTATTTTGATGACTGTAGGGGTACGTCGAAAGCGCCGTTATGATTATTTCGGGGCGACTTTTTTGTGTTTACATTAAATAATGTGACTTTGTCATTGTCAGTTTTAAAGTAATTTATTACCCTAAACTGGCCATCAATTTAAAATTTAAAAATAATACATGGTTTCTACTAGACTGCATTTTTATCTAGTTTTGGTAGGGACATATGAGACGTAAACCCCAACATACCTATTTAACGCTATTATATACTTATTTATCGAAGTGACATACTGAAATAACATACTGCGTGTGCGAAGCAATTCTGTTTTAGTTTGGGCAAAAATAAAAAATGCTTGCGTATGTCCAGGTGTCAGGTGAACACCCGGTGGATGTCCGGCTGTTATCCTCTGTAGTTTAATTTTTGAACCGATAGCGGTTACACAATTGCATGTAATTTTTTTATTGATTCATGATGATTTTCTGAAATATTTAAAAATGGTGGATATATGGTAATGGGAACGTAAAAATCATATTAAAGCCATTTTGAAAAATAATTAAAAATATCACACCACTTTTTGTTACCCTTATTACTTGTAGAGGTAGGGGTGAAAGGGGGTGGAAAATAATGAGAATAAAAATCGCAAATTTCCTGAGTCACATGAAATTAACAGGAAATTTCATCAGCTTTCAAAATATAACTATGATTTAGACCTAAAGCATCAGGTAGAGTATAGTGAGAAATAATCTTATCACCTCAATAACCTTCGTATCAATTATTAATGAAACTTTGTGTACACATAGCCGGTATCCATGGCCTATGAAATATGTTTATTATGTTCGTTAGCGCGCGCACCTGCTAGTTCCTAAACTAACTCAATTATACAAGATCTTGGATTGGAACTTGGTATTCGGGTAACCAAACACAAATAGCTCGAGCAGTTTGTTAGTTTTCCAAAAAGATTGGCCGAGGTAAAATGGATATGGGCAGTGTGTGTTTGGTAAACTTCGCGGCCATGTTGCGGGCAGAGGGAAACTCGAAAGAGTTTGTGGAGATTTTCTCCGAATCCATACATTGATACACAGGATGAGCTTGTAAGGATTTCTGTCCGTAGTGAATTTTAACCAAACTGCCTACATGTTACCTAATAGCTTCACATACATCTACTTATAACACATTAATCTTGCCTACCTTAGAAAATTTAATATGGCCAACCTTTTTGTGGGCCTAGATCCAAGTAAAATTAATTCCCTGACATGCGTGATTTCCTGTGATAATATCTCCCTGGGATAATATCTCGCGTGACGTTGCTTTAATACTGGGATTTCCTTTGTTCGCTTCATAATTGAACTACGTCATGTTTGATTCCATAATAACAACAACATCCGGAAATCGTACCATAAGGGAAGGTTTGTGTTCCACTATTTACGATTTTAGATGGACGATGCTTTTTTATACACAGAATAGATTTGTTACCTTTCACTACACCTGTTAATAAATATATCGTCGTAGTATTCCTACCTATCCTTGCTCACACAAATCCTTATGTAAAAGAGGCACTAGTATATCATCGTTTTATTACCAGATCACAAGATTGCTATCAGCACTGTTGTTATGGCAGTAGCCTTAGATAAAAATGATGGCAGCCCGCCACGAACCAATAGAAAAAGTCCTCATGGCTTTTACCACAAACCAACCTACTAACAGGTTCCACCCGTATTTTTTTTAGAAATTTCTAGAACCATTTGATTTTCTTTATATTTTGTACGACAGTAATTACCAAATTAACTTACTAGATTATGTGCACGACTTCGACCGCGTATATTTCAGAATTTTTAACCTGGGAACCCCTTGTCTAATGTTGATCGGGATATCAAGTCACATCAATTTGTTTGTATAATAATACAGTCAAATTCAATTTAAAATAATTACAATAAATAAACAGATTGTTATATTGCATTTTAATTTATAGCTGCACTTTACTTTTAAATATTTAAGCTTTCGTATGTTTTTTTTGTATGTTATAGTAAATTTTTGGAGCCATGAACTCTCCTGTATAGAGCCGTTTTGTGTGGGTTGGTTTTGAGAAAGTCATGGCGACGATTGCTACGGATTTTTGGAAATAGCACCTCATTTTTCCTAGTAAATAAAGCTATATAACGTCAGTGTTAAAATTTTAAAATTTTTGAAATGAAGTCTACAGCTTTTAAATCTCTTTAGATACAAAGTACCCTAAGTCCTTGTCCGGGCCTTCAACTATTCCAATCCAAAAATCTGGTCATTATGACTCTCCGATACAATGTAAAGGAAGGACAAACAAACAAATTAACAAACTCACTATAGCATTGATAATTTTATTATGGATTTTTGATTATTTATTGGTTGAAGGATGTAATAATTTCAGGGAGACTACCTATCTAACCTAGTTTATTGCCGTTAATATTTTTTTTAAATCCCATTCCTATAACTGAATAATTGCAATGTGTACTAGAGAGAGAAACAATACGCAGAGGAACAGTCCATATTTAATAAAGAACTTCCGAATTTCATAAATAACAACTCCCAAAGTAAGAATCGGAGCTTGTTGTAAGAAAAGGGCCTTATGTAGCCAAACGTAATATCGTGCCCATAAAACAAAACAACCCAGTTTCCCACCAACGTCTATTCGATATTGGGAATACTTCCATTCGACAATCAGTTCTCTCGCGTTGGGATAAAATTCAATTTTATTTGAGTCTCCTCGTCAAACAATAGCTATGGGAAAGTTCAAACGATAAGGTATAATCGGGTTCGCAAGTGTTACTAAGTGCTGAGCAAACAACTGACACGCCGAGGAAAAGTTTCAGCAAGGGATCGCCGCAGTAAACTATGCCCTCGATTGAATGTGGTTCGGAATCTGACGCAGCTTTGGTTGTTGATTGCTAAATTATATAATTAAACAGAACTGTTACAAAAATAAATAACAGCGTGTTCGAATATCATCGTAAATATTCGAGAGTCACATGGGCTACGCAGCAATAAGTAGAAATATGTCTTAATGAAATATTTATACTGGAGAAATTAGATTGGCTTACTAATATAATATGTTCATACTTAATGATTTCTACTGACTAAAAAGTAAAAATTGCTGACGTACCTTTTTTTTACACGCATTATATAAGGTTTATGTAAACAAATCTAGCAAGTCATTGTAACCTATTTCAAATTGTTATATCGATTTGAAATTTTGCGATTGTATGTAATTGAATGTATGGATGACAGTAAAATAATTTGGGACCACCCAGCTGATCAGACCCTGAAACCAGGAGGTTAATGAGGAACTCTTCAATGTGTACTAGTAAACCCCACGAGCTTGGGTTCATTTCGCTTGTTTCGACGACTCTATACTCAATATGTTTATTGCACTGCATAGGTGTACACAACAGTTGTTGCATAATAATATCCATCTCTGGACCTTGTCTGCAGGCACTGCAATATAAGAGAGGACACGTACATTATTTGTTTTACAGTTTATCGCTCAAATATTCCTGCAGCGTGTAATAGTATTAGAGGTATTATTTGTTTCAATTGTTGTATAAAATCTCATATATGTTGTTGTATAATGTTGTATAAATCTCTAAAACATTACAAACAGTGATGAAGGTCTGATGATGGATCCAAGAGGTAGAAAATGGAACTTCAAAGGCTACTAGTAAACCCCTCGGGTTTTAGCTCATTGTGTGTGCAAAAAAGTGCTTAGTATTTTTGGAACTGTAATTTATTATAACAGTACTTCTTTGTCATTTACTGCCTGTCTTAAAAGACACGTTAGTAACTAGATATTGTGGCGGATTTATAAGAATACGCTACAACCAACTTAACCAAGTATTTGATATACCCCTGACTGGAAAACAGAACTAATCCAAGATTCAGCAACTAGGCCACGGAGGCAGTTACATTTCAATGCTAATACCATTTTATCCAGCAGTCAATCTGTCTGTAGCATGATAGCTGTTGTTTCAAACAATTTATATTTCAAGCACGGATTCAGAATTTGCAAGGGCGTCTTTGCGAAATGATAAAACGATGTTACTCGGATGGATTTCGCTAACTTTGCGTGGGAGTTCGCAAAGCTCCTTGTGAATCAATTTCCGCTCTTAATAGCTAATCGTTAGCTTCAACTCTTCCTGTATCAACTTGATTAAATGTTTCATTAACTCGAATATTATCTAATGGTGGTTTTCATTAGCGTCTGTTATTATTAATTTCCGTTTTGAAACAGTAACTATTTTTATTACTGGTTGTGTTCTTTAATAATGAATCTCTCAGTCATGCTTATTACGAGTATATATGTTCAGGATCAGAACCGACTGCTGCTACCAACACAAAACTCAACTTTATTGTACATGTTCTACAATATAGTGATTAAAATAAGACGAGTCGTCATCGCGAGTTATTCGATTAGTAGCGCCATCTGTTATGCGGTATGTAAAACTAATAAATGTCTTAAATAGTAATTATTTCGTTTCTTTATTATCTTCATATGTTGGTCATGAGCCTCCTTTAGAGATGACTCGCATGGCGGGCGGAGTGGTAATCGCATCAAGATTTTGATGATAAGTAAATACTACTGCCCACCTACCGAATATTTTCCCTTAGTCGCCTTGTACGGACGATATGGGGTCTCATTCTAAACCCAAGATAGCACTGAAAAATTTAGTTTATACAGTTTTTAATAATACAAAACATGAAAGGTTACAGAGCAAGCGTTTTATGAGTTTAAGACTTCTGAGTAAAGACGTTTTCTGTTCAACGGTTTTATCTATTATCAGGTCAGACAAAAGTCAAGGGCAAACCCAAGTAAGTAAGTATTTAATGAATTCAAACAGAGTTATATCAGTAATCAAAGTACTGAACCAAAATAACATTGATTTAAGGTTGTAGCTATTCATTAATAAATGTATTGAAATAAGAGAAATCTCCTAATTTCTACTGTATGTATACTAACGTAGCTGTATTAAGTCACCAAGATTGATTTATGAGACCAATAAATGAGATTAAGTCCCGCAAACATTATTTCAGTAAGGTCGTTAATCAATCAGGGTTTTCTTTCGGGTGATGGCTTAATAAAGATTTGGGCTGGGAGGACACTGTCTTTAATTCAAAAAAAGAAATACCAATACACTTACAAAAAATATGTGTAACAGTAATCAGAGTTGATTTATATTTTCGTGTACTCGTATATTTTTTTTTCCATGAAAACTTATTTAGCAGTCCTCTACTATATATTATTGATTTATTTTATTTGGTGTTAAAATAGTAAACAATGATACATTTTTAAAATATATATCTTAAATTATTACTAAAAAATTAATTAAATATATTAAATCTAGATGCTAATACGAGTACAATAACAAGCAACTACGGATTAAAAAATACCGTTACCAAAAAAAGGTCAACTGTGGATTGGACTCACGTATCAATAACTAGTTTTGGGCTATGCTTTACTTTTAATTTATTTATTTTATTGATTTATTGACTATCTTTCACTTCTCTTTTTCAATTTTAGGAACGATTCAAATACCATATCATTGATAATTGCTATAGTTTCACATGAAGCAGAATAAAAAATTTGATAGCAAAATATTGCTTGTACCTCATTATCATCAACACCTTCATACATTCCCTCTTTTTCCCTTAGTCGCCTTTTAAGATATCCACATTACGACATTGATTAATCTGATTCTAATGACCCTGGTAATGTTAATTTTATTTTCATTGTACGGAACCACATACCACTCTGGAAGAAAGAAAAGTAAGATAATAAGGCGGACTAAGACGTCAAACTGTCATAAGTGAATACGTGCAAAATTACCCTTTGATTTCAATAATATGTTATTTCATGTAAAATATTCTATTCGCGAAGCGGTCTCGTGTAAATTCCCCGGAATTAGATTGAAACTGGATCGAGTGATGATAAAAATATTTACTTACTGAGGAACGTTTATTTGCCTCGTAGATGCTCGTGGTCTCGAGCCAGTGCTGGCTTCAGGGGTAACGGCAAGAGGGCATGACCCTCTGTCACATTGATAGGATTTTATTTTTATTCCATTTTCCTTGTAAGTTTTTTAAGCAATCTATGGTGATAAATCCCCTTACTCAAAAATAACTCAAAGTTGATCAATTGATAAATTCGAAAGAAAATTGCAAACTTTTTGAATGTCAATGAATCTATCACATATTTTTGAAAAACTAGAAAAGGCGAAAGAAATTATACCTGTGAGTACTGAGTCTTCACAGTGAAACGGAGGCATCACTTTGTCAGGTCTGAGGTTTTCAGCAGGACCTCCTCCAACTGAGATCCTTGAACCGACACTGTTACGGGCTGGGATTAGATTTGCATACGACACGAGGCTGCATTTACGCTTACAAGGAAAGTTTCGAATAGGTACACATGTTCGTTCCCATGCTTCAAGGAACAATGTACACGAAACAATTCATTTCTGTTTAATTTGGTATTAAGCACAAAATTGTGTCACTTCCTAAACTTTGAGCAAATCGTTGAAGATCTTATGTACGTAATTGAAAGAGTTACGCATAATTTCACTTTGTAAGTCTACAAAGACCGTTAATTTTCTACATGGAGTCACTCCATTTGGAGTAAGTGTTCGTAATTTGCCTGGATGTTAGAAAAACTTCGTTGTATTTATCTTTAGTCTCGTATCATTATAGCGAAAGAAATTATATTGCAGTTTTCAATATAATCTACTTAATAGAAATGTGTATATAAAAGATATTCATAACAGGAACTTTGGTATAATGCCTGAGCAAACAAGCAAACTGTAATACTTTCAATGTGCAGAGCAGACTTACTTTAACGGGTCGTTTTCACATCGCAGTGGCACAGCGAAGTTTGAGAAATCCAGTTGTAATTCGAAATGAATAAATACAGGGAAATTAGAACATTTACCAAAAGTTATGTACTCGAAATTAGTATTAATTTGCATTTTTAATTATTCACTGTTCTAATTCTAACATATATAAAAACTTCTGATTAACAACGTTGCAGTCCTCATCCATGTGACTACAATTACATTAGGTCAACCTCTCATGGAAATTCCTTTCTCAGTGGTACCCTAAATCATCCCAGAGATCGCTGTCCCAAATTCCAACTTTATAGTGCAATCGGTTTGGGTTTGGCGTTTTGATATTTCATCCATCCTTATGTTACATCGTTGATTAAGTTTCAAATTAGGTGTCTTTTAACACATTCTGAAGTAATTCTAACCCTCTGTTTGTTTGTTACCTTTTCACAATTAAACGACTGAAGATAAACGTCCTTACAATCTCAACTTTGGCTGATGATATCTCTTGTTTAAAATTCAACAAGGGATGTCTTTAGTGAATGCGCAGTTTAAACCGAGCTTGATGAACTTTGGTACTGACGTAGTCATGTGTAAAGAGAGAGAGATATATATACGTTACTTTATATCTCTGTAATTGGAACCCGTGGATTCTTGAAGTCGAAGAAGAAAAGGGTTCAAACAAAAAGCTTGGTTGCAAATAAATGAAACAAGCGCAGAAAAAAACAGTTTCGAAAAAATGCTTTCTTCATTGTGCAGACACTTTCCCAAGGGTAACGATTCTCTCCATTATTAAGGTCATTTACATCACAAAAAGTTATACCCCCATCAGTTCCTTACACTGCCTGTCTTTTTATGGCGTTGTAAACCATTATAACCTGAAAGTTAACAGCCGCGTGCCTATCCAATTTGCTTCTCTTTGAAAGGAAATCATTAAAGTATTGCTGGTATAAAAAATTCGTTACTTCGTAAGTGCTTACATAAAGTTAATGTAGAAATTTCTAATTAATTATCTTCTTCAATGTTTTTTAGTATTCTAGCACGAAGCCTATTAAGGTAATTTTGCCGATCAAAGTTTCATACTCAATTTTATTTTTTGTTGAAAATAGGAAAGCTAGTTTTTGCAGTAAATATATAAAAATAGGACAATGAATTAATTATAATGTGGCTAAATGAGTATCATTATTACGAGGGGCATACCGAAATGATCGGGAATATAAAACAATACATACAGGAAATAACTAAATTTATTTTTATTGCTTTTCGAAGTATTCTCCGTTGCAGTTAATGCACTTTTGCATTCGTTCGAACCAATTATTATAGCAGCAATTCCAGTCCGAAGTTGACATGGTCAAAATCGTCGATTTGTATGCTTCCACTGCTTCTTCTGGACCTTGAAACCGCTGACCACGCAATAAATCTTTGATTCTAGGGAATGTAAAGTAATCATTGGGACTCAGATCAGGGCTGTATGGAGGATGATCCATTAATTCAACGTTTTCCTGCTTCAAAAACTCGCTTGTTTTCTGAGCGGTGTGAGAGCTCGCATTATCGTGATGGAGGATTATGCGTCGTTTCGGGTTACCTCTACGGAGTTCGGATAACATCTGTGGCAAACAAACCGTTGTATACCAATCAGCGGTAACCGTTCTCCGTTCCTCTAAGGGAACTGTGACTACATGTCCTGTTTTCGCGACAAACGAAGCGACCATTTTCTTCGATACGCTGCGAGAGCGGACAACTTTTGTTGGCTTGATCTCACCTGCGAAGACCCAGACAGCCGACTGATGCTTTCTTTCTGGCTCATATGAATAGATCCATGATTCATCACCAGAGACAATGTTATAAACTGCTTTTGACTTTCCTCCGTTGAAGCGTTGCAGAGTAGACCGGCACCAATTGACACGAGCCGCCTTTTGCTCTTCGGTCAAATTATGGGGCACCCAGCGGGAAACTAGCTTTCTCACTCCCAGTTCACCATGTAAAACAGTTTGTATCGCAGTCATACCTATCCCTAAAGTAGCCCGAATCTGCTCATATGTAATATGTCGGTCATCCTGTATCATTCGGCGCACAACAGCGACATTTTCTGGTGTAACCGCTGTTTTTGGCCGGCCTGTGGAAGGTACGGTGCCAAGAGAAGCACGTCCACGCCGGAATTCAGAATACCAGCGATATATTGTCGTCTGGCTAGGCGCTTCACTCTTGTATATAGATATAAGCTCAGCGAGACATTGTCCCTGAGATAATCCTCGTCGAAAGTTGTAAAAAATTATGGCACGGAAACTTTCTCTTGTAAGCTCCATTTTTTTATCGACCTATCAATTTCAAACTGATATTGTTCTTTAAAAAAAATTTTTTTTTTAATTCTGTCAATTGTATTCGATTTTCAACTAACCAGTGTTTATTCATCAAAAAGAGTTTTTAATCTAATTAAATCGAAAGTACTCGATTACCGATCTTTTCGGTATGCCCCTCGTATAAAGCTACATAGTGAGTCAAAATTTAAATTTTTACAAAAGATTTTTTAATTGTTATTCATAACGCCATCTAGCATTTAGCATTAGCTATTGTTGCTGACAATATAGTTGTACGTTAGTGATATTCATTTCGCGACACTATAATCAGACTTTCTATTTTTATGTAATTTAATTTTTATCAAAGACCGCTATTCTATTTTAAAGTATTACGGTATAAGAAATGTTGTATGGAAGCTTTCTGAGCGGTTTCCCGTCAATTTATAAAAAAATAACCGTAGCTGTTTATTTTCGAGGTAACGTGTTTTATGGGTACATTATCAGTTATCAGTTACATAAGCCCACTGCTGGACATGAATCAAACTCACAGATCACCAAAGCTAGCAAAAAAAAAACTAAGTTTGTATGAAAATTGCCGGTTCGATTCAGAGACATACGCTACAGAGTTCTATTATAATATAATAAGGAAAAGGATTTACGACAAAGCAATATGCTTCTTTAGTTCACTTTCCGGTGCTCTCATCTTAGAAATACTTACACATCGTCTGGCTCTGTTTTATAGTTGGCCTTGCAGTTTGGTTTATACGAGTATGTTTGTTTACTGCTATTCCTTGAAAACAGAAACGAACTTTTGCTTCAAAGGTAGATCTTGAATTTTAATGATAATATTTTGTCCGCTAAATCTCATCTCCTTGTTCGGTTCACACAATATAAAACATCGAAGCTCTACGTTTTCGAGTGATTGTATTTTATATTTTGAGCAAAACATATGTCTTAGACGCCACTTACGTTTAAAAGCCTTTTTGTCATATACCCACTATTTAGACGGCATTGTACGTCAAATGTAGTTTATTATATGAGAAATGAACATATTTAACCAGAAAAATTTTTTTGCTTATTACTTCAATATTGATGTTATCAAGTAGAGAGGTTTTAAATTCCAAGCATATACATTATACAACACACAACTAGCTAAAACAACTCGTAGTACTGCCAGAAGCTAGGCTCTACAAAATACTGTAATAACAATGCAGAAATGCGCTACCAGCACAATCCTGGATGTAATGCGAGGGTTGGCTTTTGGATAACCAGTACATGCAAGTATACGTACCCGCATTTTGACATCTAACGTATTATATACGAGTATTTCACAAACAGTAGTATTATTCGCTAGACCGGTTTGTCAGGAAAATGCACTTCATCTGCAGCCCTGTGCGATATTATTTCTCGAAATATATATCTAAGCCTCCGATAGGCAGTGGAATTGTTTTGGCAACGGGCCACACTCGCTCGAGAGACGCTGTGAAAACATAACGAGATTATGCGCCGCCACGTTCCACGGGTGCACACGATTTGTGGACACAAAAGACATTTTGTTGCACTTGAAGATTTAGTAAATTTAATTGCATGGCATTCATTAAAACACTTCCTTTTTAGGGTTCCATAGTCAAACAAGGAACCCTTATAGTTTCGCTCTGTCTGTCAGCGACTTAGCTTTAATACTTTTACTACTAGAAAGCTTTAATTAGGTACAGTTATAGATAATAATCACATCATCATAGTGGTAGAATAAAATATTTTTAGGGTGGCTCCCATACACTTAGGAATGTTTGTTTTTTCGTCTACCCCATTGTGTGGGATACCGTTCAATAGGTGTTTCAAAAATATTGAGGGTCTAAGAACACGATTTTAAAATAATTTATCAAAGGATGCAATAATTTATATTTGCGGCTGAATTTATTACAAATTACGTTGGTTAATGTATATTGTTATTTATAGAAGAATTACGTTAGTCGTTGTGGTCTATGATGGCACACACTTTGCTTATTCACTCTTGTTTCTCGGGAAAACACCTGCCATTGAATTTCACGCCTTACTCTAACTTTTTCTTTACTCCAATCGGTATAGATTTATTCTATCTCAGTCTGCAGTCAATCTGAACATTTCTGGGAAACTTATTTAAAGTTACCCAACATGCCAACACCAAGTAACATTGTTTTTCTACTGTTCCAGGTAAACACGGAAGTTTCCCGATTTAATCAAGGCGAGGCCGTTAGCAGGTGAATACGACATAGGGCGGGACTATTAAGACAATTGGGTTGTCCATTTTCAGAAATTTCGGTCCCACTCAATGTATAGCATAACGAATAAAAAATCGCTTCTCAAAAGTACCGTTTCCGTAACATATTTTAGATTTCTTAGAATCAATTCTTAACTCTAAAATTACGTTTTTTAGATATCATTATAATGTCAATGCAAGAATTTTTTCTACCAGGAAAAGGCAAAGGCAAAACACCATACAGTCATGTATTTGATAATGATATTCTCTTAGAATTTTAAAGTTAAAAAAAATTAGGCCGATTTTCTTCAGTTTTCTCAATAAATTGTATAATGTGTAAATTTTTCGCTTGTTTTGACGATTTTTGACGATTTTTGACAGTAGATATAAATAGAGAGAACTGCCTCACCTAGAACCAAGGTATGATGATCATAGTCTAGTATGTGATCGTAATGTGTCTAGATAGCTGTGTAAAGTGGTGGTTCATGGTTAAGACTATTTCAAATGTTTGTTATACTGGTTTTGTGTGGTGAGTATGTGTTTAAAGTATGTGTTGGAGCTCAACGTTTAGGTTGGTCGTCCTCTCATCGGCTCGTGCCGGATGACATCACAACGCATGATGCGTAGGAGTAGTTGATTGTCATACCTCGGACTTTTTTTTTATGAAGATGTAATTAATGTAAAGATAATGTGTAAGACGTGGTCATCTCTATCAAAGTATAATTTACCTTTTGTTTTGAAAGATAATGTGTAAGACGTCGTCGTCGTCTCTATCAAAGTATAATTTGCCTTTTGTTTCGTGTTGCGAATCCCCGACATTACAATTTGCCTATTTGAGAACCCCCATATTTTTTGTGAGATGCATCACAATCCCCCACATTACAATTTGCCTATTTGAGAACCCCCATTGGCATTTTGCCTATTTGAGAACCCCCATATTTTGTGTGAGATGCGCGTGCGTCACTGAGATGGGAAGTTGCGTGGGAGTAGAGTGATTGGTATGTTTATTTGGTATTGTACACAGGGGATGTGGAAATAAAACATTCGGTGACATATAATAAACTTTGTCTTTATTTACATTAACATACAATGTTTATAGTACATACAAGTCTTAATGTAGAAATACAGTTTTTTAAACTTATGATGCAATGCGATAGTGTCCCCAAGGTAGCGTCGTTACCCCATCGCTACAGATATATCTCTTATCATCATTACCACAGAGTACTTTTTTCCGTTTTGTTTGTGTGTATATGTTATGCTTGTTGCTAATAAATGTGTGCATGTAATCATAAAATGTGTTATCTAAATGGAGACAATCTTGATAATTTTGGAATAGTAATTTCCTAACTACTGCTGTCGAAGTGCCCTTGTTTTTCTTGATGCAAATTGATTTGTTGTTTTCATCTGCTTCGAATGTGTAGGCATACATTTTTGAACGTAAACCAATGAAGTCTGTGATAATCCTACCGCTGCTCTCATCTTTCATGAGGCCAACAACCTTTTTGTTAATTAATGGTAGGTTATAGATATTATTAGAGGGGAAATCTGAAGTATCGAATCGTTTTTCTATATCCGGCTTGATGTCCGCGTAAAAGTCATCACTTTTTATGCTATATATAAATGAATCAGTGTCGGTGTACAATAGAGTAACATTGTTTTTGAATTTAGGTAGCATATATGAATAATGAAAATCGTACATGACATATTTTGATAGTTCCAGTACACAAAATCCCACATAGATGGGTTTATTGTAGAATATATTGGTCTTATTTAATTGAATGGCGGCAAGATTTTCAGAGAAAATGGTACAACTATGAAAGTTGGGTTTTGATATGTACCTCTCTACACCATACTTACATTTGGTGTTTGTATGAATGTTCTCCCATTTAGTGCAAAGTTTAACATCAACTCTTTTCTCCACATTTTCAATGGTTTTTCCAAATATTGAGTTATTCATAAGTTTATAAAAATCTTTTTCAAATGAGTTTGTGGCTGCTGTTCTTTTCTCAGTGTTTAGGTCAATGTAACATTTGAGCCACGGCGATTGATGAAACGATAAGACTCGATGGATTTTTGATAATATTAAGCCATTTTCTACACACTGTTTAAGGATCATGTAGTGGATTATATAGTGTTGTTTGTCTTGTGTGGTTAAAAGAAGTTTTTTATTTTTACCTCCAGGTGGTTTTTTTGTTTCTGAACAAAACGGATAATCTCGGTGTGAATCGTGTAAACTTTTGGGATATTCCAAATCGACTTCTAATATGTACCCAATTTCTGATGATGGTTGTTGTGCTAAAACGTCAAACTGAGCAATTTCAGTGTCTGACATCCATTTAAAGTTATGCGTTGGTAGACATCGTCGCATGGCATCCCCATACAGGTTGTTTACATCTAGATAAATAATAAAACTATTTTCTTGTGAGGGGTCATAGTGCTTCATGAATCTATTATTTGCCTTGGCGTATCTCTTGGTGGATTGTGTGATACCACCCCGAATACCGGCTTTGATGAATTGCACCATATCATAATCGGTGAGAAGTTCAAGTTTTATTTGTGTTTCTTTTAACATGGCGTTCCAAGAGAGTGAGGGTGCAGTGAGATATTGACAGGGGTCCAATTTGTATGCTGTTTGACATACTTTACGAAAATTTTCAAAAACCTCTGCTAAGAGCAAAACATCGGTTTTGAGATATAGATCAGAGTATTCCCCCAGGGTTTTAATATTAAATTTTTGCCACACCGTTTGAGCGTGCAGGTAATCCTCATCAGAGATGTGTGAATCTGTTAATTTGCTATAAAATTGATCTTTGTTTGGTAGCGATGTTTCATTTAGTTTTTCCCAACTGTCTATATACTCATAGGGAAATACTCCTTTGCGGGTTACAAGTTTTAATTGTTCACTATTAATTGAAAGAAACTGAGGGAGTATTTCAAAGTGATTTTCTGGGAGATTTTTAGCTAATTTTTCTAAACTGCTAGCCATAAACTTGAAAGAATCTATAAACCGTATTTGTATGTCTTTTTTACCATCCCCACCATCATCTTCTTCATCATCATCATCGCAAGTTTTAATGTTTTTCGAGAATGAGATATATTTTTCTTTATGATTTGCTATGCAATCTAATTTACCCTCACCCTTAGCCAATTCTTTTATGAAGAGATGACTGTCATATCCACTCAAATTGTGAAAGATGACCGGTATGAAATTGGGTAAAACATATTTTAAATTGCAAGAATTGTGTGCGTAACCTCTAACTTGCCCCGTTAGATGACAATGGTCGAGCACAACATTGTCGGCTGTCATAGATATGGGTTTTTCACAAATGTGACATGTAGTTGTTGATGACGATTGCGAGTTTTTTAAATCTAGTCTTATTGGTTTCTTACAACGTAGGATTTTATGAATAGTTTTGACATCTTGGTAAATGCTTTCAACAAACTTTTGAACACAATC
Organism: Carcina quercana; assembly: GCA_910589575.2. Lineage (NCBI taxonomy): Eukaryota > Metazoa > Arthropoda > Insecta > Lepidoptera > Depressariidae > Carcina > Carcina quercana. The sequence continues at coordinate 4,429,125 of OU342442.1, forward strand.
ATCACCGCGGTGCATTACAAATTTCGATAAAGATTTGTCATAGTTACAATGTATGTAGTATGCGAAACTTGATGCAATATGTTCATGTGTATTGTATGTTGTGCTTGTGGTGGGGGAGGCAGATGTATGACATATGGGTTTTAAAATTGATTCGAAATCGGCATATACAACGAATGGTACTTCAATTTTTTGTTTAAAATTGGTAAACTCCAAGTATTTCTGCTGCTCTGTAGGCAGTTGCACTCTAACCTTCCCACAACCTATCCTGACGTGTTCATTGAGATGTTCTTGACTATTGTAAATGTATAAACATCCATCACAAATGAAAACTTGCCCATTGTGTCTACTGAGTTGAGAAGTAACCAAACGCGAAAGGTTTTTTATCCACACGTAATGACAGATTTCACTATCTCCCGCATCGCCCCCTTCTCGACTCCGACGTCGCTTCACCCCCTCCTTCTCATAATACAAAAGATTGACATGTGTTTGAGTTTGAAGCCTTGGTGATATGTAGAGAGGTACAATTATTTTGGATGGTGATGATGATGATGATGATGATTTATTTTTATCAATACCGTAAACGTTAACACTTATCTTGTTTTGCTTCTCGAATAGTCTAATATCCTTTATAGTTACTGGACACTTGATATTTCGCACATCTAAAACATCATCGTACTGCGGATATGATGAGGTCCGGTCACTGTTTTTATCTACAGGATGTAGCGCGCTCACAATGGCCCAAAAAAAACAAGCGTTATCTTCATTCTTCACGTTGATGCACGCGTGCTTATCTCGAATCCATTTTGGCAGTGGGATATAGGATGATGCTTTTATCAAAGCACACTTGTTGACGTTCATTTCTAAAAACTGAATCTTCTGTAGAGCCCACCCGCTATCGCGTTCTTGAAATTCATCCGTTTTTTTGACCAAAGTCGATGTGATATTATCATAAAACTCATGTAAATTGTGCTCATTCACCAACAATACATTTTTTGTGATAAAAGACTTTAAATCTGTTTTTATTTCATCATCTTTGCCCTCCAATTTAACATAGGTACAAAACAGTTCGAAATGTACTTTTATATTTGTATGTGCTTCAATCTCACATTGAAGAAGTCTTATCACAGATCCTTTCACTTTCTCTAGAAACGTAGTGGGCATCAGTAGGATTTTCGAAGAACCATTGATGCGATAGGTAATAATTCTACACTTGAATGCTGTTTGCACAATTTGAACACCATAATCTTCGTCTGGCTCCTTACAGCACAACAACTTGTGTCTTTTTGTTTTAGAATGAACAATTAGTTCATTGGGTGGAACACTCACAGTACAGTACTCACAAAAGTATGACATGGTTCAAGACTGGCTATAGAAAACATCGGCCTTCCAATTTATACAAAGTCTAATCCCCCCCGCCTATTTCTATTATAGTAACGAGGAGAGATAAAAAAAACAACAACATGTTTCAATTTATTATACGTTTAATCAACTTTAGGATACATTAATTGGTGGTGTTATTATGCTATTAACTATGGTACATAAAACTTAAGGCTAAATGAATTAGTTCTAAATCTATAATAGAGTCTGTGTTACAGGAATTTTGTAGAATGACAAAGGCTTCATTAAAACTTGTAGGTTTATGTTTACAAAGTTCGTTGATGCAAAAATTCATTCGATTTTCATAGGTGATCTTCAACATTCGCAATTCTTCTATGCGTTTCATCAAACATGGAAGTAATCTCACAACACCCCACCACTCTTCATAGTTCAATACGATAGGCATATCACCAGTGGGCGAGTACACAATGAGATAGCGATTGTGACCTTGCAGGGACATCAACAAGTCGAAACCAATCGTAACTTGTGTGATATGTGTCACCGCTCCATTAAAAAAGTTTGTTATCAGTTCTCTGTTGAGATTAAAAATGTAATTCCATTGATTTTCATTCAATTCTAGTTTACAATCACCAATATCAATTTGGATTTCAAGACGCTCGTTCAAGAAGGTGGATATGTAAAAATCACCATACACATTGTAATGAGATTTAGCCAGAGTACATTTTTCGGGCAGCAAATAAAAAGGTCCCATTTCACTTTTTTGTTTTTTTAAATTCAACCACTCAGAGTTTAATTCAAACATTTAAACGTCTTTTGTGATACACTGCTATACATAAACTGCGTGTGATCGTTGGAACCGACTGGTGAGGAATGATGTGTGTTTATCACTAAAACGTGACCCATAAACATAATCATATTATTAGCGGATGTGGGTCAGAGATGTGTTAAAATTAATTAATAATTTTATGTATGGTGTTGTTTAACATGCGGTACTCAAACAGGGAATCGTGTATAATTAGACAGTAGGCTGTGGTGTTGGAGGGCACATTCTTTTTAAATTCCATCTCTAGTTTTATATCAATGGTTCCATTGTTATTGTAGGCATCACACTGCCGCGATGTGTTGATAACTATAAGGGGATATTTTGTTTTATAGTGGGCGGGGTTCACTTGTGTACTGCCCGCACGTAGCCCATAGTATTCTTGTTGGAAACTAGCGAATGCGTCATACAGCAAGGGGTATGACCCCTTTTCAAAATCTGCTGAGAAAGAGTCGTATGGATAGTATTGTGAGTTGAGAAACACCTTACAATTTATCAGGTTACAATGATCAAAACAACTCATATCTTTAAGCTCATCATTCTTGCGACTTGTTTGAAAGCCCACAATGATGAAACGTGGCTTCTCCGTTTGTGATGTGGTTTTAATATTCCATATGTGATTCTGTGTGGTGGGTAACATGGGATACTCGTACAAATCCCACGAGCGAAAGGCAATCTGAATGGGAACGTTTCGTTCAATAATTGACATTAGGCGTAGCTTCTCCTTATCAGACACTTTGATAACAGGCATGCGCCATACTACACGAGTTATGTCGATGATCACATCTTTAGCTGCCTCCTTGACTGTTGCACAATTGAGGTTAGTGCTCGACCGGTTCAGAATAAGTTCATGTTTCGCATTCATTATCACTTTCTTATAATCCTCAGCGAATCCCAGAAAATGGGATAGTGGTATGGAGAAACAAAAGTCACCGTCAGTGATCTCCTTGATAGTGCCTAGATTCCAACCGGCATTCTCCAACACATTATCATTCTCTTTTCCATAGGACACTAGCCCCTTCATGGTGGAAGTGATTGCACAGTTTCGCGTTCGATCTACCTCCACACCGTTAATCTCATAGCGGATATCTTGAAACAGATGCAGCGGTCCGTTGTTGGAGAACGTACAATCTTTATTAATAGTTCCCTGCACCAGTATATAACTTTCTGATGGTAAGACAATCAGATCCTGACGGTTGATGCAGATTCTAATCTCATCGTTATTCTTATATGAATCATTGTATGGATTGTACGAGTGAAAGTCCACACTCTCAATGCGGTCATCAAATATCACCTTCTCACCAACGTCTAGGATGCTTGATGAGGGCATACTTTATACCCTATTGATTTAAGAAAAAATATATTTTCTTTAGTCAATTTCTGATTATATTTTCCTTGTTTTGTTGTTGATGGCAGCGAGGACGGTGGAGGAGGAGTTGTGTGCTCACCAATAGTCTTCTTACTAATGTCATTACAAATGTTTACACATCCACCTTTATACACAATCATTTTATTACCAGTTGAAAGCCTTTCTAATATGAAGCCGTAGTGATATATTCTCGCCTCTAAAGTTCACCAACTGATTGCGCTCGTTCACAATACGCACCTCCAAATGTTGAATAGTATTCTTTTTAACGGGTAAATAAATAACATTTGAAGGACATTCAATCAATTGATATCCGGGTGGAACGGATGGAGAAAATTCGTGTATTATATGCGACGGTTTATTGTTCACGAATGAACCGTCTACAATGTTACACTCTATTCTTATAGTATTCGTTATAAGTATATCAATCGGCCTATCTGACAGATGAACTTTTCCACTTTTGAGAACAGTGGATGAGAACCCCAGAAGCGAACCAATAGAGTTTTCTTTATCAAAATAAACATCATATTTGGGTGAGAACAACACGCATTTAGATGTGTTTGTATTCGCTTCCAGATCGATGAGACTGCTAGAATCTCCAGCCGCCAAGTACAACATTTTATCATTCAGATAATGAATAATGTCATTCACTTCATAGGCACCTTCCGGTATTTCTATTACCTTATCAGCATAATGAAATAGATTGTTCGTCTTATCCACGTTGGGTATAGAGTTGTATGTTTTAAAATATATGAGACCACATTCAAACATCTGTTCACTGTTGCCATTGCTGCTGCTGCTGCTGCCCAGTTCCAAAGCAGGAAAAAAGTCTGTATGCAGTTCCGATTCCTGACCGTTGAGCGATATTGTTATCGAAGACATGGTTTCAGGGTGGGGGGAAGATGACAAATGAAAACGTCAATCAAGTGCGCATTCTATTTATTATAATTAAATAGGCAATGACTAATATCACATAGAAACTTCAAACATAAATGACCGCAATTCGTAGCATTCGCTTTCTGCACACATTCATAGTTGTAGTGGATGCACACATCGTGTGGTAGATATTGTAGGAATTCTATTGGAGGTCTTAGATCACCATAACTATCAAAGTACCAACAGGTATTTCCTTTCTTGGCATACGCAACCCAATGCGTTCCTTCCCCCTCATGGTTGTCCAAATTTATCACACCCGTTTCATTGTTGTGTGGTGGTTGTGTTTGGTTTTTACTCGTCTTTTTCTTCACTTCCTTTGTAGCTGATAATGGGTGGAGGAGATTGTCTCTCATGAAAACCCCTCGAAAATATGGTATTTTAACTTGTTGCACATACTTTTCTATGTCGACATTGGTGAGAGGTCGATTCGGTAATTTTGGATGGGGAGGGGGAGAGTGATTTAGTTTTTTGATTGATTATAAGGGTTTAGGTAAAGCCCCACTCCAGATTTGTATGGTCGCATATACAATCCTTTTCCAATCATTTTTTCACCAGCCAACTGTTGTAGATTTTTTCCTCGTGCCCCCACCATTTCATAAATATTTTTTGCAGCAGTAGAAACACCACCGGCTAGCGTGCCTGCAGCCGCCAATGCACCCAACAATGGTATGAGTGGTAAGAAACCGCCTCGTTTAGGTATGGGAATAATTCGAGGGGTTTTGATCAATTTTCCTTTGGAAAAACGTTTAGCAACTTTAACAGCAAAATTAAGTAACTTTTTGGTTGACTGAGATGATGACTTATTCTTGCCCCTTCCCTTGCCCCCTTTTGACCCCCTCCCTTTTTTCAAATGTTTTTTCATGGCTTCACGCGTTTTCCTCACCACTTGCGATATGGTTAGCCCCATTCCACGTTTCACTTTAAACTTCATGATTTTGCTAACGGCCAAGCCCGCCAATCTTTCAGAGAGTTTGGGTGATTCACGCCAACGCTGCTCGCCCACTGATGCCAAGGCCAAGTCAGCAGAATGTCGTCGATCTAATGATTGGTTTTGTAAGTAAGCAATGTCATGAAGCTTGCAAGCCTCATCCAAAGGATTGATGCCTTTATCACCGCGTTCCAATCTCTTTTTCAACTTTGTACCGGGTCCGCAATAGTTGTAGCCCGGCAAATGAAGTTCGAATGGTAATTTGTTAATTAAGCTGTTAAGAACACTTCCACCACCTGTCTTCACAACAGCGTCACCCGCACGAATGGTATGATCATTACATGTGATTAGCATTATATATATATCTATCACTTCTTTTCCACGTGAGTGCATACAGTAGAATGAGGCTCAAAAAGCAAGACGCATCATTATCAGTGAAAGATTGGAGTTTAAAAAGTGGTGGCGATGGTAGTAATGCCGTTGTTGCTGCTAAGCATAGTACACTTCTTCCCAACAACATAAGATGTTTGATATGTGGTCCATCCAATTGTGGGAAAACAAATGTTTTGCTAACTCTGCTTTTGGATGAAAAAGGTCTAAAATTCAACAACGTGTACCTTTATTCCAAATCATTGGAACAACCTAAATACATCTTTTTAAATGAGGTTTTGAAGAGAGTACCCACCGTAGAGTTCTTCAAGTATAACGATAAAAGTGATGTTACACCACCGGAGGAAGCTCACCCAAACAGTGTGATAATTTTCGATGATGTGGCTTTGGAAGATCAAGAGGCCATACGTCAATACTTCTCTATGGGTCGTCACAGACATCTTGATTGTTTTTATTTATGTCAAACATACAGCAAAATACCTAAACAACTGGTACGAGATAATGCCAATTTTGTATTGCTGTTTAAACAAGACGAAACAAATCTGAGACATGCTTATGATGATCATGTAAATACGGATATGACATGGGATACATTTCAAGGTATTTGTCGCAAGTGTTGGGATAAGAAATACTCGTTTTTAGTGATTGATAAAGATAGGGACATTAATCAAGGTCGATATCGTAAAGGATTTGATGAATTTATTTTGATATAAATGAATTAAACAGATGCAATTCCTAATCATTCTTCACAATGACCTCTTCACCATCAGAACGTATATTTGGTGATAAAAGGTTAAAACGAAAATTAATACAAGCAGTGGATTCAGTGAAGAAAAAATTCAAAGCATTAGAAACTAACAGAGCTATGTTGGCGGACACGCTTGAAGAGACATTTCAACCCATCACAAAACCTTTGAACGCTTTGGTGTTAAAGAAAATGCATGATAAGAAATCAACAGGTGATGATGATGATAAGAAGTCGCCACCACCACGAACATCACCACCACCACCATTTTCTGATGATGATGAGGATGATGATGATTTTAAAGACTCTATTGATATGGGTGATGGGGATTATAAAGAAGCTGATGATGAGGATGATGAGGATTATAAAGAAGCTGATGATGAGGCTGATGAGGATTTTAAAGAAGCTGATGATGAGGGTGATGGGGATTTTAAAGAAGCTGATGATGGTAGACAAGAAACTGAATCAGCACGTGATGATTATACCCTCAAAAACAAAGTACCATATGGTGTTTACAGAGGAGAGGATGGTCATCTTTATATAGGCAGCTCTCGTGTAATTGCTCTCTCTGAAAACAACATTATTATTGGGGAGCCTAAAAATACTTTCATGAGAACACCTGGATTGGATCAATTGCTCTTTGAAAGAGAACCCGACACAAAACTGGTAAATTCCGATGATATTAAGAACTATCTCGTAATTATGAATTTAACAAACGCCCATCGACGTTGGTTCTCCCCCACCGGGCAAGTGCAAGGTGATAAAAGTATGAAATACAACAAATACATTAAACGCTATTTAAGGCTGTTGACGTCATCATCACGTGTGAAAAAAGGTGGTGGAGCTATAAAAATCAACAAGAAAAGGAAGAAGGATGTAATGAAGTTGCCACAATCATCATCATCATCATCAGCATTGTCATCGCTCGTCATGAAGACTGTTTATCCGAAAAGTGATTATGTTTACTGGGATGATCCCAATGAACTTGTGGATAGGCTACGTTTGCTTATCGCATCAAAAGCTGCTGGCAATACCAATCATGATAATGAAATAATCTCAATTATAGAGGAGCTCTCTGAAGCCGGAATCATATTATAATCTTTAATTGTGTATATATTGTATTTCCTTTTTCCGCCACGTCCATTAGCATTATGCCTCTCAATAAGTTTGGACACTATCTACATGCTAGTGAAAATAGAAACGACTACTCACCACTAAGCTCGAAAAAAATCCAAAAGGACAAAGTCGACTGTGAAAATAAACGTTTGTCGCGTGTTCTAAGGGGAATCAACAAAAATGATGTCATCATCAAGGAACAATTAGAAGAGTTGAACAATCTTAATCTTGTGAAGATTAAACATAATACTAAAATTATTGGAGAGATACAACAGGAAGTTAAGAAGCTAAATACCAATATTGACAAATGTTCAAATGACATTGTCAATCTAGATCGGAAATTAAAAAACCTTTATGAAGTCTTCACTGCAACAACAACCACACCTAAAAAGTCAACCTTTGTTGACCAACCACCACAACTACCATCAACAACAACAACAACAACAGCACCATTCAAAGTCTAAAGATTCATCATCACCATCACTTTCATTATGAGTAAAGCTCAAGTGGTAAAAGAACTACATAGATATGCAAGGAAAAACTTCCCCCGTCGACGTGTAATACAAAAGGGGGTGGATGATACTTGGCAAATTGATCTGATTGATATGCAGAAATATGGTAAAGATAACAATGGATATAAATATATTTTCATATGTATTGACATATTTTCCAAGTTTGCATGGGCATACCCATTGAAAACTAAGACAGCTGAAGAAGTGACGAATGTAATGAACAAGACTCTTAAAAACAGTGGAAGAAAACCTAAAAACATTCAATCAGACGATGGTACTGAATTCTTTAACAAAACATTTCAATCGCTCATGAAAAAGAACAAGATAAACCACTACTCTACGTACAGTGTCATGAAAGCTTCAATAGTAGAACGATTGATTAGAACCATAAAGAATTGGATGTGGCAAAAATTTCACTTGAATGGGTCATACAATTGGACTAAAACATTGAGAGACACAATGGAAAGGTACAACAATAAAAAACACTCTACTATCAACATGTCTCCAGCCAGCGTGAATGATGTCAATGCGAGATATTTATTAAAACATGTTTATAATCATATTAAAGTTAAGCCACCATCAAAGTATAAAATTGGTGATTATGTTCGAATCAGTAAACATAAGGCTACATTCGCCAAAGGCTACATTGCCAACTGGACTACTGAAATATTTCAAATAAGAAAGGTGCAATTTACAAACCCCATTACTTATCTGTTAAAAGATTCTAAACAAGAACCTATTTTGGGATCATTCTATGAAACTGAATTGCAAAAAGTTAAAAATCCAGATGTTTATCTTGTGGAAAAAGTGTTACGTCGGAAAGGAAACAAAGTATATGTAAAGTGGCTTGGTATGAATGAGAAAAGTTGGATTGATAAGGATAATATTGTTTTATAAATAAAAAACATCAATAAAATCTAAAATTGTTTTATTTTCCTAAGTCCTATATGTCCTAAGTCCTATATGTGATATAAAAAGTAAATATTGAATACACACACCCTTAATTACAAAATACAAAATACAAGAATATAGAATTAATCAATGAAAGCTTTACTACCTTTTCCAAACAATAAATCGCATTATACAGAGAAGAAAAGGCGAAACAAACTCTAATGCGCATATTAATTACAAATTTATTCTAATTACGTTTAAGATGAATACACACACAAACACACCCTTACTTACTTACTTACATATGTCTTAATCACGAAATACAAGAATATATAGAATATTAATCAATAAAAAATTACTACCTTTTCCAAACAATAAATCACATTATACAGAGAAGAAAAGGCGAAACAAACTCTAATGCACATATTAATTACAAATTTATTCTAATTACGTTTGAGATACAAATAAGAATATAAGTAATAGCATAAAATAATGGAAGCACAGTTAATAAACAATGACGCTAAGAGTCTTTCGCTAAAGCGATAAACATTCGACCCAATGTTTTTCTGTAATTGCAACTCAAATTTGTTTTTATTACCACCAAACAGTTGTAGCGTCTTTATGAATTCACATCGGCCAAAATGATGGATATGTTCTTTCCACGGATCGTCATAGTAATTCCATTGATGCAATCCACCATCGCAGAAAAAACATTTCACCTTATCCGCGATTCCAGTATAAAAAAACCCGGCTTTAGCAATATCAATATAGTTGTAATGGACATTTTGAGGCCAGTTTTCAAAACTTTTTATTCTATCGCTAGTGAGAATATATTTCGGATGTGCCGGGGGAGACATCTTATTTATTAAGCAGATAAAAACCAACTGATTGGTGGTTTGTGAAGTCAACATTATAAACACAACAATACATGTTAAAGAAATATATATAAACGCACACAACTATACCAGACCGGTTGATAAGTGCTGCAGTTAAATGGAGGGCGGAAGTAACAGTGTGATAACAATATATTGAGACTATGTAACAAAAAATTAGATGGAGCTATGTCAGAAATCTCTTCTGGAACCACTTGGCGAACGCTTCTACTTCGACGGCAGAACAGTGACACAACTTTTTTTTATTTCTGAAGGCAACGTGGCGGTTGCAATTTTTGGATGTGATTTCATTACCCATCGATTCCATTATTTGGTCGAATCGCGGGCACCCATAAGTCTCCAGGTTCATGCTATCCAGATTTAGTGAATCTAAAAATTTTTTTTCCACTGTTCCACCTTTATACAACCAGATTATTCGTTTTTGTGGGTCTAAACCATATATAATCGTCACTAGTTCATCGAATGAGATGTCATCCGCATGGTTTTTCATAAGCATTCCATGACAGTTTTTGGTTACATAGATAATGCTTTGACTCAACTGTAACCAGTCTGGTGTTTTTATATGGTATAAGTAAGAACAATTTGTATGTACATTATATAAGGCTACTTCCTTAAAATAAATCTTATCTTTTAATGGGAACCCGTCAATGTCTATAATAATCATGTTGGGTTGAAAGTCTTTTATTTGTTAGCACTCGCTAGGACACACGCGATTAATACAATCGTCAATAACGTGGAACAAATTTTTAAAAAGTCAACACACAGTCTATTATTATTATTTGTTAGCACTCGCGCTAGGACACACGATTAATACGATCGCCAGTAACGTGGAACAAATTTTTAAAAAGTCAACACACAGTCTATTATTATTTGTTAACACTCGCTAGGACGTAGGATTGATACAGTCACCAATAACACAGAATAAAACATTTAAAAACAGCTCACCCAAGTCTTGATTGAACTCATCATGGCCAAAGCAATCGCTGGATGCAGTTGTCAATAAGGATAGCCATTGTTGTCCATTCACATTAGTGTTACCGCACAATGCCTCTATATCTCCAGATATATCATCCCAAATACACTTGAGTGTGTAGTACTCAGCTCGATTGGTTCGCAAATATAATGATGATAATAATGTTCCCACACCAACGTGTAAATTATTACTCGGAATTGAACCATTCCACATTCTTATTATTTCATTCGTTTGGAGAAAATCTAGCCACTTCTTCTTACAATCTTCAAAAAATATATTATCATCATAATCGTTGGATTGTAACATCATTATATTTTTTTTTTCACCTGTAAAACAAACAATATAAAATATTCATTTTACCATTGGTGAGGTTTTACCATTGGTGAGGTGGGATCCTGTCAGTAGTGGCGGAGGTGGTTGCGGTGATGAGATTTTCCTTCTCCACAAAATTCAACGTCCACGATTTGCCTGCCGGGCCTTTATTTATTAAAAATATGTTTCCAGACCGAAGTGCTTCGATTTGATCCTCTGGTGTGTTGTTAAATCGTAGAGGCAGAGTCACCATCCACCCACATTCTAACTCCAAAACCGTTTGAAAATCGTTTGCCTTGAACTTCGAAACTAGCTTACAAGCACCGACAATTCTATATGGTTTGTCCCTCTCCATGTCTGACAATTTTGCCCACGTCTTATTACCACTTTGATTCAGTTTTTCAACGAGTGCCTTTATACCAGACATTATTTAATTTTAAAAATATTGATTTTTTCACTTACTGAGATCTATGATATTGCACTATACAGCGGTGTTGATGCGAATGAATCCTAGCATTGGTGTGTGGACAATTTATACCAACACTCGTGACATCATTCTCCCATCAAATATATGAGAAAAAAAAACATGCCAATTAAAATGAAACTTTGTGGGGGTCTGCGGACGCGGACTTAGAATTAATAAATTGGGTTAATGATCATTGCATTGATCTGCGGACTTAAAATTAATGAGAAGAAAACATGTCAATTAACCCTTGCGGGGGTCTGCGGACGCGGACTTGATAAATTAGGTTAATGATCATTGCATTGGTAAACACATTTGTTAAAATTAATAGATCCAGGCAATAAAATTTAAAACTAACAGAACGAGTAATGGATATTTTTTTTCTTACGGAGTGACAACGGTGGGCAGTTTGCTACTACACATTTCAAGAGTGGTTTCTCCAGATTTCACCTTATCTATTTCACCAAAACTCCAATTGATCATTTGCTCTAAAACAAATCGATATTGAAGACACTCGGTCGACAAAGGTATCTCAGTGGTTGTTATGATATTATCGCCATCATCATCAGGATCGCCATAAGTCTTAGTAGTCAGAAAAGGGTTTTCTCTGGATAGGTTGGAGTCAGCTGCGATAGTACGCGATGATGTTATTGTTGTTGTGGCGGTGGTAGCAGTGTCTTTCTTCTCCAATTTAGGTAATAACGCTTTATCCACGCGTACGCTAAATTCAACACCAGCATCATCTTTCACAAATTGATAGTAACGATCTTGTGACCATGTTTGTTGAATATTTACCTCACGTTTTGCACGAGAATCAAGATTATGTGGTTTCTCCACAATTTCCTTCACAATTTCCATCTTAAGAACCGCCATGTCTTTATATTTACAAATAGGTAAGATCTTCTCTTGATTCTGATAAACATTGATCACTTTTGTAGGAACTCTACTGTCCTTTTTCGCCAAATAAAACTTCACATGCCAAGATGAAGACACTGGTGGGGGTGACGTTGAATTGTCTTCAACAATCATCATCCTTTTTATGCCCCACTCTTTATCAGCGCACAATAATGAAAAATAGTCTTCTCTAAAAGAATCCATTCTTACCCTTGATGTCAATGTCGTTTCATTATTAGCACCGCCAACTTCGATGTTACTATCCTCCCCCACAGCTCGCAGGAACAACACAATGGTAAAAGATAAAAACTTTGAAATAAACATTGTTTGTTGATTGCTTATCTTGTTCACTCAACCACTCGCTACAATATTCAACTATGCAGTATGAAATGCATCGATGCATTTTTGCAATTTATAGTGCATTTATTATCACAGTTTCCTTTGCAAATACACACATGCGCATACATCCTCTGTGCACCCTGTACCCTAGATAAAACTAGTCAGACAACAAAGAAAATTACATATTGCAATTTTTAGACCTACATTGGTGCACTTATCATTCGCTCTACTCCCACGCAACTTCCCATCTCAGTGACGCACGCGCATCTCACACAAAATATGGGGGTTCTCAAATAGGCAAAATGCCAATGGGGGTTCTCAAATAGGCAAATTGTAATGTGGGGGATTGTGATGCATCTCACAAAAAATATGGGGGTTCTCAAATAGGCAAATTGTAATGTCGGGGATTCGCAACACGAAACAAAAGGCAAATTATACTTTGATAGAGACGACGACGACGTCTTACACATTATCTTTCAAAACAAAAGGTAAATTATACTTTGATAGAGACGACCACGTCTTACACATTATCTTTACATTAATTACATCTTCATAAAAAAAAAGTCCGAGGTATGACAATCAACTACTCCTACGCATCATGCGTTGTGATGTCATCCGGCACGAGCCGATGAGAGGACGACCAACCTAAACGTTGAGCTCCAACACATACTTTAAACACATACTCACCACACAAAACCAGTATAACAAACATTTGAAATAGTCTTAACCATGAACCACCACTTTACACAGCTATCTAGACACATTACGATCACATACTAGACTATGATCATCATACCTTGGTTCTAGGTGAGGCAGTTCTCTCTATTTATATCTACTTTTGACGAGAATTTCAAAGGTCAGCCTTGGTTTCAACATAATTTGAAGGAATCCATATGTCGAATGTACTCCACATGGTAAACCCTTTCGATCGCGTTTAAACCCTCAAAATTTTGAGTAATTGATACTATAACACCGTCCGTGACACTTTTTACACTATATCACACCATTATAACACAAAAAACACACATAACAGTATTATTAACGAATTACTAAAATTGCAATGAACAACCATTTTTCAAGTTCGGGCCAATAATCTGTTAATGCAAGTAAGTTGCTATTCAAATGGCACTTTTTTTAAATTTGACAATAACACAATCTAAATGAGTTTTATAATAGACTATTCAAAATTATTTTTATAGGTAGAAATCAGAAATTACTTTTGTTAAACAACTATTCATTTTCTGTAATAAAATATGGTTGCATACGTCGTATGTTATTATCCCGTTCATGCTATTGGTATATTAGTGACGTTATTTTTACATTACAAACACTGCATTAAATATTATAACCACCCAGAGTATATACGAGTATAATTCCAGAACTTTTGTTATGCACGCTTTGGTATAATGTACTCATGTTCTGCATCTACTAACACACGAGTAAAATAAATAAAAACAAGTAACTGCGATGTGGAACAACTGTCCGAGATTGCATGCATGCGGTCTGGTTTAAAAGAGTCTCTGTAAAGGACACTCTGAGTACTACCTTCGGGCACAGTCATGTCACGCTGCCACACGCTCTGCGATGAGGGAAATAGCGAACGGATGCGGTAGGATACATGTGACGACTAGATTTTTCTGGCAACTATTGCTAATTTCTTCAAGGAATTATAGAATACGGACTTGTGAATTTGTATATTTAAATATAGTTTATAGTTCACCTTTGAACGTAAGTATATTTGTGTTTTTAGGATTCCGCTTCACTCTGTCCGTCTCTCGGTCCACAGCTTAGCTCAGCTCTTTCTATTATGCAAGCTGTAATTGCTTTGTTCTAAAGATGATTTAGTCGTTCACTTTCTTTCAGCCTTCATCTATAGAACACTCCCCAAAAGATCCAGTAGATATATTTTTTAAAATTTGTGAAACGTATTTTCGAAATAAAGGCTTTTCACTAGTGTTTCTAAGATACTCGTAGCTAGAGACAGAAAAGAAATATAATTATACAACACATCAATAGCCGTGATCATAAAATGTACAATTTTAATGTGTTGTAAATGATAAGTTCGACATCAACGCGTAGTTATCGATTGTATATTTTGAGAAAAAATACCTTAGTTGATTAGGGTTGTAAATGCTTCGTATGGTCGTTTTATACGAAACTAATTATTTAACTAATTATTTAGAAAATATGTTACAAAAATATTGAAAGCAAGTGATTAATAATGCCTTCTTTTTCAACTTCTTCAACTGCCCTAAAAAAGCATTCATCCCCTGAAATGTTTACCCGTAGAGGTAGACTTATCTGGGTATATGTATTGTTTTTGTAGATTTTTTTCAAGAAGCGCTCAATCAATTTCTTTTAAAAATGTATACCGGACCATTTCTGATATTATCTATCAAACAAACAAAATTAAAATCTATTCATAATGGGTGGAGTGGTATCGCGTAACATACATATTTAAAAAAAACAACTAGAAAAAACATACAGTCGAATGGAGAAGCTCCTCCTTTTTTTAAAAAAAATCAATCAATTTTTGAATTAGGTTGAAAATGAACTACTCGGCGCGGGTCTCATTATTTGGCCTCATCATGTTTGAGTAAGTTCATTGATTTATTTCTTGGTCGTAAAGTAGTTTTTGTGCTGTCAGGGATGATTGAACAAGATAATTACAAAAACATATTGCGCATCACATCAAACTTCACGGAACATTGATTGCGATCAGCCAAACGACTAGCGAGATTAAGATATTAATGATTTTGTAGATTTATAGTAGAATGTTTGCATTTTTACTTTTAATATTTATAAATTGAAAATATTAAAATACTATTGAAAGTATGATAATATTTAGATAAGTAAAGGTTAATTTGTATTTAAAGTAAAGACAAATATATCTTTTTAGTTCTATAATGCCATAAAGTTATTAGTCAGATTACGAGTAGATAAAGTTGGAACATTTCCTTTAAAAATCAGTTGAGTTTTTTATTTTAATGAAGAAACTAACTTCTTATTTAAATAACGAATAAAGTCGCGAAGAAGACGTAAATATACAGCCATTGTTAAGCAACTAATTTTTTTATATTTTTTAATATAGAGGTTTTGGGGTACTCCTTTTAAGCTAAAGATAGCTTGCATTAGAAGACCCCGCTCTTCTATAATGTATAAAGCTTATTCATGTGCAGATAATACCTATACCTTAGAATTAATCATCACAAAAAATACGACATCACTCAATATCTAGCTTGTGATCTAGGTCAGTAAAACAAATCTTGCAACTGGTATTAACGTAACAATACATTTTCGTATCTCTATATTTAGGTTCTCTGTTTACTCCAAGCTCGAAATGCCCCCGAGCGGGCAGACAAAATGGCCACTCCCGTCCATTGCACTTTAGCTAGCAAGCTAGAAAGTGGGCAGTGACAGGTCAAGCTGCTCTGAATTGGTCTTGTTCAATTTTCGACACAGATTTTTCTTGGTGATAATATTAAAGTCTGCGAAACACCGCATGACCTACTCAACCAAAGTAATATTTAAATATGATAATGTTACACTCAAACTAGTTTTTACACAATTAATCTTTATTAAAGATCTGTTGCCATATTTGTACATGTGTTCTGCCGAGAAGAAAAAATACTTTGATAACAATTCTTCAGGCCTAAAAATGATTTTCTTAAGGAAACTTTAACTGAATAGGTAAAATACTAAAATACTCGGATACAATTTAAAATTTTGTTACGATTTTATTTCAGATTTTTTGTAAAAACTCTTTAGTGCTCAAATTAATATAATTAGGAATCCTTACAAGATCACTTTTTTGTCCGTTTGTACGTTTGTCACTGCCCTTTTTCTCAACAACGCGTAAAGGTTCCGTTGACATTAATATGGAAAAATGAAGAAAAAAAAATACTATAAAGAGGCAATGAGACAGTTCTATATTTTTGTATATTGTTTTGTTATTATTTAATTCTAAATTATTATTTCATTTATTTCTTAAGATCTCGGCATCGTCGGCGTCTTCTACTAGTAATTACTCTAAAATGATGCGACCTTTCAGGAAAGATGGTATGACTTCAATAATGTCTTTTAATTACTTGCAGTAATATCATGTCCATTTATTTAACAAACTTTCCGCTCGGTGACGATACGAGCTCTCCGCTAAGCCCGTCGTTCTTTGAAGCAAAAAGTGCCGACTGCTACAAAAAAAACTTTGAAAGAAAAGCTGAAAACTCGCGCAAAAGGCGTGTGCCTGCAAGCCCGATGTTCCCAAGTCAGACCTTTTAGTGCCGGATCCATTCATGTGTAAAATTCAAGTTTCTTATTCGTTTTAAAAGTTTGGTCTCAATTCAATCATGGTTGGATCGCTTTTGGGATCAAAGCCGAAGTTTATTTGGCTGTTAAATTAAATAAGGTTTGGAAACTTGACAATTATTTATTTGCATTACAATATTTTGATTTATGATTCACAACAGCCAAGTAGGAATTAAATATGGTCTTTATTTCAAATCTTTTTATACAGGATTATAATATCAAGTAGTAACAAATTGTAGTAATAAAATGAGGCCTACGTTCTCTGTGGCCATTTGATTGCCATATTATATCCTTAACTGCATAAAAATAATTGCTCGATCTGTCTTGTGTATATTGATCTATGCAGACCACTGCCTCAGAAATAATGTCTTTACCCGACCAATATTCGTTTTGTGACATTCATTTCATATCTTTTTTCATTTCACTGGCGAAAACTTTTATTACAGTACTCGCAATCTAAATTTGCCCTCCTGAAGTTAGCTACAAAAGGCACGTACGTTAGTATTTGACTAACTTATAAATGGGAGGTAAAGCAAGTTTTCGGAAGGAATTAAATGACCTAGTGTTTTATGTCATCTAGAAATGGTTATTATTTTTATAATGCACATATATTTCGACTGTACATGCGCGAAATTCCGGAGAGCCTAACTTCAGAGGGGCCAACATAGCGTGCGAGTACTGTACTATGTAAATAGGTTTGTCTCCCTTCGCTCGGATTGGTTTTATTTCGATTAGCAAGAGTCTCAGCCAATTTATGTGTATATCTTGGGATTTTATTGATCACAACGTAGATTTAATCTCCTGTCGTAATAAGGTTATTGCGTAAGCATTTAAATAACGATTCTTTTAAGGTCTGATCTCTTAATAACCTTATGAACACATCTCTTATTTTAATATTGCCGAAAAAACGTCACTTTCATAATATAAGTTGCGTAAACCCTTTAACTACATGTAATAAATCACTACCCGAATTCATATTCAAGTGACCTTTTTCAGGTCTTCAGTTGCAGATAGAAAAACTTTTCTAATTTCGTATGGGAAAGTTTCAATATAAATAAGTGTTTGCTAGTTTTTCCCTATTAGTTGGCCGCTTGTTGGTAATGTAACACCAATCAAAAGCTTTGTCTCAATGAATGTAGGGATCAATACTGAGTATACCTCTAGAATTACTTTGGTTTCTTGGGAATCGTTAAGTTTAGTTACAAGTTTAGAACATGAATGAAGATATGGATAGAACTGAAACTAGTTCAGACAGGGTTTGAACTTAATACAACTATGAAATTTAATCTGTGTCTGTAATGGAGTTTGTCAGGAATTTATTAATACAAAAAGTAATGGATAGTTGTTTGCTTCTGTAATTATTTTACAGTCTACTAGCTATTTGTCCGCTTTTTCACGTGAGTATATACATACATATTATGCTGCGGGAACACATTCCAGGGATAGAAGTGTGTCGCCACCGGGCTCATAAAGAGAAACTTTTTGGTATAACAGATTTAATTTGGTCTTCATTTCACCTGGTGGTAAGTGATGAAAAGGCTGTTGGATAGAAAACCACCCTGAAGCCTCAATCTAATGACGCTAGCTGTGTTACCTTTCATTACCGCAAACACAACAATATAATTAACACTGCGGTTATGCGGCAGATTTCGGTGTCACGCTAGCAAGGTGGATATAGGAAATGCCCTACAACCAACCAAATGGATTATTGATTTCCCCTAAGGGGAAATCGATCCTGATACCTTAGGATTGTGAGCCCGACTTTCTAGCCACTAGAACACAGAGTATGTTAAACTTATATATGTTTGAAAAATTTCGTCGATCTGATTTCCTGTTGCTGCATGACAAACTATGTAGATGGTGGATTAAAAATTTGGTATGGAGACCTCTAAATACATTTGTTTACATTGTTTACAAGAAACCGCGTTGGTTAGATGGCCTTCTTGCATTTAAAAACCAGATAAAACAACCAGAATATTGTTACTTTCAGAATAGATATCAAAAGCAAACCTTATTTCATTAAACTCATAATAAAGCTGCAAATAGACCAGCTTGAGATCAAATTATAATGTTGCTTTATATTTTGTCAGTCGCTCTGAGACTCTACTTTCAATTAAATTATATGGAGTTGTTTTTGATGCTGCTCGACTTCAAAAATGCTACAATGTCAGATAACGACAAGCAATTTCCAGGTTTAAAGCAGACACCGTTTGTACGGTATAAACTTTATACCTCTATACTATAACCCGAGTGAAGCTGACCTCCGTTATCATATTATTTTGTAACGTCAACTTACTATTACTACAGCTATAAATCACACCGACGTTATTAATGTAAAAGTGTGATTGTTGATGAAAATTGAGATGCACATATATAGCATATGATGATGAAGAAGAAGAAAATAGTCTGTGTTATCTATCCCTTTACAAAAAATCTAGTCATTCCAATCCTCCGTCACGATCACTTTCGCATTTTTAATATTAGTATGGATTCGATTCCATGTAATGTGTTTTTACTTACACAATCAATGTTTGCCCTAATTTCTTATACGACAAGTTTTGTGCTCAGCTAGTATTATTTAGTACCTTTATAGTCTAGAAAAATAGCGCTGAATTTGTCTCAAAACTACTTCAATTATTATTATTAGTAGATATTGTATTATTATTAAGAACGGCTACGGAGTCGACTTTCTTGTAAATATGCGCAAACTAATATGGACCTAAAATAATTATCATTATACATGTTACTCGTACGTGAGTAAATAGATAAATTGGCAATTCGAAAACATAAATTTAACGTTAACAAACATTGAATCTTACGAAACATAGACTTAGTTCTCAGGGATAATTAGAAGTTGAATTTGTTATCGTATTTCATCGCTACGTAAATAATTACTGAGGTGAGATGAAACTTTGACTTTGACTATGTAGAATAATTAATATTTTGTTGTAAAATGATTCTACTTTAACAATAAACTATACCATAAAAGGGAAGTATGAAATGGTGATCAATATGGGAAGGAATTAGAAGTTGCAAATTTTGTTAATTAATATGGACATTTATTTATTAGAGCAGGTCACAATCAAACGAGAATCATTAGGAATTTGAACCGGTTAATCTATAACAAAGCTCCTAAAACCGCATTATATCTGAAAAAATAGCTATGCAATGTGTATTAAAATCTTTAACGAAATACCTAACGAAATAAAAGAATTACCAAAACGAGTATTTACGAAAAATTAACCGTGTGGCTTAGAGAAAGGGCTGTGTATAAAGTAACAGATATTTTAAATACATAAATTGTGTACACCGATCTTATGTAATTACATATTTTCTACGCCATTAATATGGATCAATGTGCTGTACTTTTATAATGACGTAACATCTTTGCCTGCGAGCAACCCACCACATTTACTGCAATAAACAATTTCTATTCAATTTCTATTTCTAAGGAAATGTGGACTCTGCAGCCTGCCGGACTCTGTAATGTATTTCAATTCATATCATTTCACAAAATGTTACTCGTGACCTGTGGTTTCAATGTAAGCAGGTCTAATATCATCAAAGTGGCTCAGTGGGTGGCAGTAAGAAATCAAATTCCGTTCAAAAATCAAAAAATGTTTCCGTACCTATAACTAACCACCTTGAGCTTTTGGGGCTGGATATTACATCCGAACTCAACTTTGGTAGTTACATCGAGTCCATTGCAAAGACCGCTGCCAAAAAACTCGGCATCCTATCCAAGGTGAGACGGTACTTCACGCCTGAACAGCTCCTAAGCCTTTATAGAGCTCAAGTTCGATCATGTATGGAGTACCTCTGTCACCTTTGGGATGGCTCTGCTAAATACCAGCTAGCAGCCCTGGACTCGGTAGAACGACGTGCAAAGAGGCTCATTGGCAATGATTCGCTCGTGGAGGCCAAACTCCAAAGCCTTGAACACAGGCGAAAAGTGGCCTGCCTTTCTGTATTCTATAGGTTACATTTTGGAGAGTGCGCGCAAGAGCTGTTCATGTTGATTCCGCCATCGCCATTTAAGTATCGATCCAACAGACGAACAGCAGGGCTCCACCAATGCGTCGTTGACATTCCTATGGCTCGCACTAAGCGCTTTGCTTCTAATTTTATCATGCGTACAGCCAGGGAGTGGAACGCGCTGCCGGCGTAAAACTATAACTTGGGTGTCTTCAAGTCGAGGGTGAACAGGCACCTTCTAGACCAACGCGCACCATCGTAGGCCACATCGTCGCTTACCATCAGGCGAGATCGTGGCCAAGCGTTGATCTATACTCTGTAAAAAAAAAATTAACGAGAATTTCAATAAAAGGCCAAACACAAAAATTTCAATTGCAGATAAATATCGAAAATATCGCTTTTTCCGGGTGTGTAGCTATAAATCGGTTGGGAATTGAAAAGATTGTATACACACAATGTATACATTTTATCCGTACGACGCACCATTACCGAGATAATAGTAAAAACCTCCAAAGGGGGAGTCGGATTTCTCGATGACATTTCAGAGCTATTTTATTATCGTCCTTATAAAACTAAAGTTTCACAAAAACAAAAAAATCCAAATTCTAATTTAAGATTCGTTTTCATGGAAACCGTCGAACGAGCTGTGCGTTGTTTTACGATTTAGTAGAATCCGTCCCTGAAATGCCTGCGAGAAATCCGGACTATCGTTATAAATCCACCATTGGAAGTTTTCGCGATCTATAAATTTATTCCCATATTCAATTATATTTTTATATGTAGCTTATCATGGTAGTTAACTATAATAAACAAAACAATATATAATCAGGATATGAACTTGTAATTCTGGACCAATAACGCACTACAAACTTCCTAAAAACACATCTAATTTTCTTACCCCCCATAGAGTCCTATAAAGAACGTGTTTGTATAAACTTTAACAGTGGATATTCCGCACCAGTCACAGTGGCGTATTCCCTCTGGAGTGAATGCGTGATCTTTCTAGTCCCGAAAAACTTGGAGCATGCCCGGCAAGTTGAGCAAGTTTGCAGGAAAACAGTGAGTTAGGGACTGATGAATAAAATATTACGTATGTGATTTGAATTAAGTTTGCAGAGTTTCGTACGTGGTTGAGCATCAACAATGGGGTAGCTGGTGCTAAATGTAAGATGATATGTGTATTGTCACGGTGATAATAGACTGGTTGAGATATAAACTCATTCGAGGGACCATGTGATCATGTACTCCCACCTCCTCTCCGCTCCCACTGTTATTCCTGTTTTTTATTTTAGCCAGGATCTACAGCGGTACACTTGAAACGCGTCCGCTGAAGGTGGATGAATTTCCTACGGACTCTAAAGCTATCTTGGGACCCCAGACTCGTTTAGAATAAAGAAATAGGGTGGAGTGGTAAAGACGTTCCCACTACCCCCATGGTAAATGGGAGATAGCGCAAAATCGAAAAATCCACTATAAGGTCACTTACTAATGGGAGGATGGCCGAGTGAAGCCTGACCGCCCGATTTTGGAATACACCACGGACAGCGCCATGCAGTGGGTGCGGGTAGCTGAGGGCTACTTTGAGTAGTACCCCCAGTAGTGATCAGTTGGCAGAAGTGATCATTTGTTAGCAGTGTAAACAATTTTTCTATAAGACATAAGGAGATATGATCAGTCCCGAGTCACTTGCATCCAGAGATTCTTCGTGACCTTTACTGGGCTTTCGGTCTATCTAGTTAAGTAGGGGGGGACATCCCGGTCTATGTTTCCCGGTACTTGGTCGCCACTCACGAACTCTTACTACCCACCGTGTATCCACTGCCACTTCAGCTCACTGACTCATTGAGTATAGCAGTGACCTTAGTTCATCTACGGGTTTCCCAATTCAGGATTTTATGACGTAGAGGAATTCCGAGCATACCTCGATCCATATTTAACTGAGTGACTTTGAGCTGGTTTTTCGGCCAACAGTAAAGGACTGCGCTTCGACTATTGCTATTACTTTAACATAACCCGTCGGAAAGTAATTAAAACTGTGCAAATTGCTACATAATTTTTATTTATTTAAACAGTTTATTGTACACGGAAAATAACAAACAGAAAGAACACAAAAAATATATACAAAAGGAACAGCTTATTTCTAAAAGAAATTTCTTCCAGCAGTCCTAGGTCAAGGAGAAATATTGAAGAAAGGAGGGCGTGTACGATATAATAAATATAATAAACGATTACATAAATACGAGATACAAAACAAACTAATATATATGAATAATGATACATACATACTTTACATACTATCATTATATATTAACTTATAGTGATAGAAAATGTTCCTTGACGTTTTTCTTAAAGGCGGAAATTCCCTAAGGGCCCTAAAAATGTTATGAAGCTTGTATCGATATTTGAGTTATTGTGTAATATAGTGTTTATATTTTTCTTCATTAAAACATTTAAAATAAATGGGAAAACTATTTTGAAACAGCTTATAAATTAGTCACATTTTAAAAGAGAGTTTTTTTATTTTATGAATTGCATACAATGCAAATACAATTAATCACTAATTGTATTGAAAAGATTGCCCGTCAATATTCAGGGCTATTTTGGTTTACGTTGTTCAATCAGTAGATTCCAAAATGGAATAGACCACTTCATGTGTGCAAACAATATATTTCGCATAAAGTGCCACAAAAACGTTCACAGCGTGAACCCAGGAATGGATCCAGTTATGATTGATGTTCTCCCACAATTCCATTCAATTAAGGGTATTATTCGTAACAACGCGATCGTGCTATGTATCTTCGTCTGGACCCGAATAATGGGCCCCTGTCAGAGTAACGTGATAGACAACCTGCCTAAAAACGTAGACTAAGGTATTTTTCTTTTACGTCAGAATTAATGTGCATAGAATTTGACCGTTGCAAATTGTTTGAGCAATTTGTCAAGTAGACGTTCTTTTTATGAACAATGAGTTCAAACTTGGCTTTCATCTGACCTGTAAGTGAACATAAGGACTTTGGATGGAAACCTGCTGCCAGCGCCTTTTGTTATCTTTTTTTGCTAGGACACAACATATGATGTTTGTATAGATAAAATGTAACCAAGTCAATTACAGTTAGATACTCCTGTTGGCAATTAAACCTGGGACTCCTGTCATCCCAACTAAGGACTAAGTTATGAAATACTAATAAATTAACATACTTATCTGCCTTGATAGTAAATCACGGTTAAATTTCAAAATCAGTAAGTCAAATAGAGTTCTCTCACAATTTTCTACTTATATGTCGTATCCACTATATTTTTTGGCATACATGCAGCATCTCGATACAAGGCATCTATTTTTTACTATGTATAACAACTAAAATCTTATAAAATTGCAGATTTTCTACCCTATATACGATCTTATCATCAGGTAAGTTTCAGTGTTATACAAAACGTAATGGTCGTGTTTTAGATATATATATATATATATAGTTTTTATTTGCTTTTTCAGTTATCCCCTTTAATAATTCATTCAATAGGGAACACAACAAACACGATAATAAAAGCGTTACATAATCGCATGGTCCGACTGCTTAGTCTAATGGACAAATTGAAAAATTTTCCTGTTTTTGTAATCCAAAATTTAGTTATAACATCCTCTAGGACAAAGCTCGTTCTCTTAAACTATATTATGGTCCCACCGATCAGAAGGTACTTTGACAATTTTGAACATGGTGCTTATTTTTTATGATGTGTGTATAACTGTATATGCTAGTAAAAGTTATAGTCTTCTATTTATTAGGGAGTAGCGGGTCACGTTGTAGGAAACTTTTCAGGCTAAGTCTATTTCTTTGGCCTCGGTCCAACTTTCTGAAAGCTCCATACTTTTCTCACAGCTGGGTTCACAATTACAACGTTTTGCTAGCTACGTCATAATGAAGTTAAAGCCTTAGAAATAGGCTGTTACCGACAGTATTATCGGTACCTCATTACTTTATGCTTTTATATACGTATATAAAACATTTTGTACAGAGGTTCTGTAAGGTACATTCCTCAGTGAATAGATAATTATAGAAAAATATTACCACGTCAGAAAATGAAGCGCTGGGCTGCCTAATTCTTTGGCACAAAAAGTAATTATGCAGTAAATTATGTACGCCTTCTCTCCCGCAACCTGTTAAATAATTGAATAGTTTCTCTCTTGGGTCGGTTGTATGAAAACTTGTGGCTTACTCCGGATTTACGTTCCATGCGGAGGTTGAATGTTGCTCTAATTAGCATGCTTCTTGATAGTGGTTGAAATGAAACGGTGCAACATGGAGCGTCGTGGATTCGCGACCCTTATGCTTAATTCAAGTTGAATAGATATTCTTAAATATTTCCCGAAAAAGATAATACTTTTACGTACGTAATCTACGTGTGCTCACAAAGTGAGACTTTTCTTAGCTGTCTGGCGGGTTTAAAGTTTGTGATTTTAGAATGTTATCAGAAAAATCTAACACTCCTAAAAAGTTGTTTGCCCTCGACTGCAGCTCGGGCAACTACAGCCGTACCTCGATTGACTTCACAGGTTTTTCACACTATAATCATGTTTTAAAATAAACCAGACAATATTTCAGTAGTAATTACAATTTATGTGACAGCTTTTAGTATTTTGGAATTTGGACTAGTATACAAATTTTACTTACCCCCCAAACCAGCTATTTATTGCAAGCAAAAAACTGAAAGGCTGAGAATTCGAAGAACAAAAAAACAGTATATTGTGTAACTACGAGTATACCCTTATTCCAGCCATTTTCAAAGTGTGCTCCGCGGAGCCCTGCAGCTCCGCAAGGCCTCTGTGAGGGCTCCGTCAAAATAAAGCGTGAGGAACAAAGCACATCATGTCTTGTCACATCCATACCGACCAGGATGACAAACACGCAGCATAACATGTTTCATCAGTTTTCTACTGTAATTAATCAATACTAATAATTGGGTAATACAGCAATAGTATATGATATTAATATTTAAAAGACTTTCATTTTGATAATTTTAGGGTTCCTTGCAACACTTAGTGTTCAAAAAGGGGCCCGGCGCTAAAAAAGTTTGAGAGCCACTGCTTTATTCTTTATTTATATATTTTATGAACAGAGGAGTGATTATATTAGTATAATTATAGTTTTTCTCGTTTCAACATAGATAAAAACGTTTTGTATGTACCTACACTTAAAAGTTTCTCATAAAAACTTTATTTCGGTACGTAAACCTACTTTTACAGAGACCTCTGCTTAAATTGGGGCTTAGTCTGAAATTGGCAGCAAGCAAGCAAGTGTGCTAGTCCTGGCACCGGAAATTAAACCAACTTGGACGTAGCTTGGTGAAGGAGACAATGTTATTATGTTATTCCAGTATTAGTTACGATTATAAACTGCACTGCTTAAATAAATTTGCGTTTTAGGTTATTATTGTCATTTTAAAAGATTTTGTTCTGTTTTGTCCAATTATCTGGTAAAGATTGAGGAGAATAGCTGGAAATTGTTCAGCTGAGGACGTTTTTGGGTTGATGATGATGATTAGCATGGAAGCGTAATCACTCAGAAGTATCAAACCAAGGTTCGATACCGATGTTATATTTTATTACTGATACATAACAGTGGATACTTACAGTTGTGTTTGGTGGCAGGTGGCAGGTATGCCAACCGATATGGACCATAGATAAAATGGCTTCCTGAAAGACACCAATGATATCAAACTCTTGTTTTGAGGCATATTGTGTCATTATTTTATTGCCTTACTTAGAAACAATGTCATTTGGTGAACAAATGTATTTATTTCACTGGAAGGAGATACAAAATATCCAGTCAAAATACACTTTATTGAGCTCACAGATAAAGATAAACTAAAAAGCAAAATTTACAGTTAGTAAAGTGTTCAATACACACAAGCAGACGATCTCTTTCTGGCAACCTTTGGGTAGAATACATTTGTAAAAATCTGTTTCGGTACGCTGTTAGTTAAGTTTGAACCTTGGTTATTTCTATACCACATAACTCGAAATAAACTGAAAGTATGCAACTTCAACCTGTGGTAAAAATGTGTTGCAGAAACTCTAACACAAGTTGCAATATGTATAAGGGTACTGATAAAAAATGTATAATCTTAAACGTTGGTCACTTAGAAGTTAAGATCATGGATGGTCAAGGAACGGAATTTCACGTATTATAAGAAATTTGCTTTAATTTCATTTTTGTGCATATTCGTTATATTCACACCTCCTGACAACCGCGAACTGTTAAGAAAAAAGCATTACTTCAGGGAGTATTTCACTAAATATTCTAAAGTGTCTCCTAAAGAAAACTAATCACATCCCTGCCTTTACTAAATTTCGGTAATTTTGCACTAATGTTAATCACGCCTGATACTTATCGTCTAAATGATAACAAACATATGATATTAAATTAGTATCAACGCCGCACCCCATATAAATTTATCCGGCTGCCGCCACGTCGGCAGTTGTTCTGAAATTACTAAGCTATTAGCAAACTTCGAGAACTAATTAGCACTTTATACGGCAGTTGATGTAGCGTAGGGACACCCTGTATTGTGCTGGTGCCCTGGTTGGTAATTTAATTTTGAATGTTTGTCGTACTCAGTAAGGTCAGGCGTCATTAAGATTAATGAAATGATTAGATTTGTATCGGGCGTTCCTCTGTTTCTAAATATTTGTTGTGCCGTAGAACAAATTAATAGTTCTGGAAATACAAAACACCTAAATTTTTTCGAGCAATAGAAATGGCATGTTACCATGTAAGTAAAATGACACCTCGCATTAGCCATTTGATCTCGTGAGTATATTACACTGCAAAATTAAAGAGTCACGAATCTGCTACTTCGTCTTTTATTCTTGTCTCTCTGACTGTATGATTCTGGTCTCGAAATTACTTCCTTCAGTCTCACTTAGGCTAATAATAAATTACATAATATTTTTAGAAATATATTTCGACAACAACAATAGTCCTGACACGATCAGAACTGTCCGAAACAACATAAAACTTGTGAACACCTTACTCAATGTTAACTTCTTAACGTCACAGGAGCTGTTGAAAACTGAGCCGACAGGTTGTAAAGGCATAGTAATTGGTGCGGTTCTAAACCCTAGATCAGTAGAACCTTGGAAAGTCATAACACAAAACTGCCTTTACTTTGTATTATCATAGAACCAAGAGGTGACAATGGTAAAGATCCAACAACATTGACGCGTTCCAAATTTATATGAGACTGTCTAATTCTATGGTTTTTGCTCTGGTCGAAAGTAATTCCGGTAATTTTTTTATTTTGCATTGCTTTAACCCTTAAAAACAAATACATACAGATGCACGCATGTAAACAATATTTCCAGATCCAGCCCGTATGGACATCAATTAGAGTTGTTACATTAAAATTCATGTGGATATTACAAGTTACCCCAAAAAAGTCGAACAAAATTCATTTTTAAGTAGGCGTGTGGTACAGTATACTTCATTTTAAGAAGTAAAAAAGTCATAATAGGTGAAATGTATCGTGGAAACTAAACTGGGATTTTTTTTTCAACAATACTTTGTGATCACAAACTCGAAATTGATTGTCCCATAGCGTAACACTAAAACGGGGTCCCTGCGTTAAAGTTTGGGAAATGCAGCTACGTATCTATTGAAACGTCTCCTTATAACAAGTTAGCGGTCAATTTAGTGATTGATTTGAGTTTGATTTCAGTTAACGGAGAAGTTTCTTGAATGTCGATACGAGATAACGGTAAATGTATTGTTAACTTAGGAAGCGGTTAATTTAGGAAACTATAGTTCACGGGAGTTCATTACTCTTCATGATTTGCCAATGGTGACTGTAGCCTCTTTTGACACAAATACGAGTACGTCTAGAATGACGTTATACTCGTAAAACTCGGAGGGCTAACCCCAAAAGACATGGGATATTACGGCACGGAAAAAGTTTACAGAGGGAAGAAACTTACCGATTACCAACGATAGTGTTGTTTATTTACTTCTATACACGAGTTGGGAATCTCACTTTCTCCTTTTTTTATTTTATAAATAACTAGCGGCCCGCCCCGGCTTCGCACGGGTGGACATTTATCTTTTAAACATTTTGGGAAAAACGAAAAAAAAACTTTTTGCAAAGACATAAGTAGTTGTTTCTGATCAAATTACTATTTATATTTTTAGAGTTTCAAATTTTTGATGTGAAACATCTATAGCCGCACGTAAAACAAATTTCTGGCGTGGCGACGCATGCCGTGGCGACGCGTCGCCACGCTATATGATGGTGTATATATACAGTATATTTATTATTGATATGTATAATTTACGATCTTTAGTAATATATTTGTGGAGAACTGGCAGCCTCATTATACCTTTTTGATACTTATTGTTTTTGGTTTTTTATGCTGTTTTTGTTTTATGTCAGTTTTTTCAGTTTTTGGAGTAAATGTCTTAATGTAAAGTTGGTTTTCCTTTCGTTAGAGACTTCCACCTATATACAGTCCACTGTTCGGTAACAATATTACAATAACTAGCTAAGATTCTTAAGTTTACTAGTATTTTAAAGCCAATTAAAATTTTATGTATATTTTAATAACATATTTTTTATAAATATTTCAGTACCCAACAATCATCACAGGGGTCACAAAATATTATTATTGAAACTGGACATCACCAAGATCAGTTAAATACAAGACATACTATTAATGTTATGTAAGATTTTATTAATCTAATAGTACCAGAATATACAAATTTTTTATTTTAACTTCTTTTAACACTTAAAAAATCGTAATATTTTATTTTATCATTATGCCATATTTCGTTTATATAGCAATCTGTTCTTTTCAATCATATTACTTTTACAAAATAATGTCGATGTTTCACATCTGCCAGGCGTACCGTGACGGCTCACATTTTTACTTAATCTAAAGTTTTACATTTCTATATTTACATTTTTGTACATTTTTAGGGATAACTAACTCAAAAGGAAAAAATTACCCTTAAAGGACCCTTATTATTTATTGGATTACTTTGTTGTCCGTCTGTGTGTTTTTCGATTTGAAATTAATATCGAATAATCAAGTCTGCAGTTTTTTGGGTCTGTAAAAAAGTCAAACGTGTAACTAACAATATGTGTTTGTCGTACTTTTAGACCATTTCCATTAATTTTCACAAAATGTGTATTTCTGTTGCCGCTATAACAACAAATAATAAAAACAAATTAACTGAATTAAATCACATTTAAAATCCAACTTTATGATTACTACCCTTAGAAGTATCTCAATGTGTAATTTAACAATTGCGCGTGTGATTTCGGCAGGCGTCTTTTGTTAGAGCATTATTGGGTGCATATTATCTTACCTATTATTTATGATTTTCAGTATGTTTATTAATCATATTCTTCACGGAACTCTCGGTGCGTGAGTCCGTCTCGCACTTGACCCCTTGGTTTTATGTATTTTAGGCCTATGTCCAGATGGAAACTTTTCCCGGCTGATTATGACATAGCTAAATAGCATCGCTAAGCCTCTCTCTCGCACTTCGATCAATACTACTTTATTTGAATTCTTCAGTTTGGTGTCCGGGTCCCGGCGTTTATTTTTCTGTGTATTTGGTTTTTTAAATTCGTTATATCTTTTGAATGGAATGTCCTATTACAATAATTCAAGAAGCTATCTACAGATATTGAAGCAGTCTTGCATATGAAATGATTTATTTTGATAAGGGTTAATATAAAGGTATGGATAACATGGTCTGATATTGGTCGGCATTTCTATCAACTTAAAAAATGTATAAAAGTAGTTATAGTGACATAACTACAATAGTTAGACATATACCATCGCGGACTTTTTTGTTGACCTTTCTAAGGTGTACAATACAGTAGTACATTATTTTGATCTATCTGGTAGGGTTTAGCCAGCGTTTGCAATGTAAGCGCTAAAATATGTGTTTATTTACGACATCACATTAGAAACCCCAAAAATTATCGGTGTTGCTCTACTATATTATGCATGTATTATATATATAAACCTTCCTCTTGAATCACTCTATCTATTTAAAAAAACCGTATCAAAATCCGTTGCGTAGTTTCAAAGATTTAAGCATACATCCAGACAGACAGACAGACAGCGGGAAGCGACTTTGTTTTATACTATTTAGTGATGAT
Organism: Carcina quercana; assembly: GCA_910589575.2. Classification (NCBI taxonomy): domain Eukaryota; kingdom Metazoa; phylum Arthropoda; class Insecta; order Lepidoptera; family Depressariidae; genus Carcina; species Carcina quercana. The sequence goes on from OU342442.1 coordinate 4,460,482, forward strand.
GGCTTTAACCAGTGGTTATCTAGCCAATGACGTAAAAATTAGGTGAACAAATTTTGAGGTTATAAACTATACCGAAGCCATTTCTTCAGCTTTCTCAATAAAATGTATAATGTGTACATTTTATCGCTTAATTTGGATTCTTGACGAGAACTTCAAAGGCCAGCCTTGGTTTCAACATTATTCGAAAGAATCCATATGCCGAATGTACTCGACATGATAAACTCTTCCGATCGCGTCGAAACCCTCGCAATTTTGCGTAATTGATACTATAACACTGTCCGTGACACTTTTTGCACTTTATCACACCATTATAACACAAAAAACACACATAACATTAACGAATTACTAAAATTGCAATGAACCACCATTTTACAAGTTCGCGCCAAGAATCCCACTTTCTCCTTAGGGATACTGTGCTTTAAAGTACATTTACAAGGAAAATAGGCGTCATCAAATATTTTCTATATAACTACTACAAAACTACATAATGAGAAGCTCTTGATATAACAATTTAAAAATTCAGATACAACAAAAGAAAACGACTAGCAACCCATTTTTAATCCTCATCAGCGAGGAAATGTCCATTGATGGACATAGGTCTTGTCAATGGCCACAATATGCTACATAGACCGGTCCCGAGCCACTTGCATCCAGCGACTCCCCGCAACCTTTGGGTCGTTGGTCCATCTATTAGGGGGATGTCCCGGTAAACCCGGTACGTGGTGGCCACTCTAGAACTCTCCCTCCCCAGTACGAGTAACTAAAAATCTAAAAATGTAATAATTGTTCATCGGATTTGTGTTATTAATGTTATATTGTTATTTTATTATATTAAAGCAATGATGCGATAAAAAATGTTTTTGAATAATGTTTATGTTTCCATGTATCTGAGAGTGAATAAGGTACGTAATTCCGGATAACCAATAGGAAATAAGATTTTTCAGGGGTATAGGGGATAAGTGTTACCTCCGTGGCCGTAATGGACGACGGAAGGTCGCAAGTAGCCGATGGATGCAAGCGGCCATGTGGGAGGTAATATGTTCAAAAGTGGATGTATTCCCGGCTGATGACGATTATGAAGGTCAAGGACGGTAATATCTTTTTGATGTAATGTTCTGAAACCCATTCTACAGTGGTATTGCGCTATAGAATGTTGTAAAAGCGATGATGAAGCTACTCGTAGCTAAATTGTGAAGGTAATAAAGATATCGAATTGATAGCAAGCCTCACACACATAAGTTTATGGAAGCCATATATTTCTGAATGCAACGATAAAGTTTGGATGCAGAATTATAGCTCGTTGACATTGTTGCTAGCTATAAAATGGAACCACCGCTACTTCAATAATTCTGATTCGCACCTTACTTATTGTCACGTTATCACATAAAACAGGTCAAGTGCATACGAGTATTGATTATAAAGTCAATTTGTTGACCACATAATTAAGACTTTTTAACGGCTTTTCACTTTTTAACCGACTTCAAAAAGAAGTAGGCTATCAATTCGACGGTATAAAAAAAAGTTTATTACCTCAGAACTATTTTTTGGGTCGAAAGGTGGTGCTTTCCGAGTGGTCCCATTTCAATTTGGTCCAGTTCTGACAACGGCATCCATGAGAAAACGATATAAATCTTATTTGCCTTAGTAAAAGTAGACTTTTAGGGCAATTGAAGTCGGTTTCCAGTTGTCTTTGAACGCATTTACATGTTTCCAGGTATAATTATTTATTTTCATCAGATTTTCCATACGTTTCACATCATAAAATATAATAAAGACGCAAGCATCATATGATTATCATCTTACACGTCATGTCACATAATTATAGTGTAGTGTGTAGTCAGAAATTAAACTACGCTTTTTTTGTTTGTAGGTTTATATCACTACATTTTACTCGTTACTTATTAGGGATCGATACCCAAAGAGTGTACAATGGATGTCTGTTTACGAAGCCTCTATTGTCGGTCCATCCGTTCATCTATCATAGAGCTGTACCTTTTGAACAGTAATAGGACACTTGACAACTTTCAGGGTGGTACCATATGGCCACTGTAGCAAAAAATATAAGACTATTCAAATATATATATAAGATAACTATTGCATAGTGAATCGTAAACCCTTTGTGTGCGTGTCCAACTTGCACTTGGATGATTTTTAGGGTTCCGTACCTCAAAAGGAAAACAGTAATTCTTATAAGATCACTTTGATGTCCGTCTGTCTGTCAATACCCTTTTGCTCAAGAACGCGCAAAGGTATCAAATTGAAATTAATAATTATGAATTACTCAAATCTGCAGTTCCTTGTAATTAAGAGAGTAGAAGTACCCTATGGTACTTCTCGTTGACCTAGAACCCTGAAATTTGGCAAGAAACAAGGTATTCCAGCACAACCATAAGAATAAATCTGAAACCCATGATTTTTAAATTATAACACAGTAAAAATAGGTTTTCTATGTTTACAAACTTGATTTAGTAATTGAAAGCCATATGCCGGGTATGTAATGTAACCGCAAAGTAAAGTTGGTTCTTCAATGGGGCTAACATTTTTAGTAGGGCATTGTTGGATGCATATTACCATACCTATTTCTTATGATTTTATATTCTGTGCAGAACCCTCGGTGTGCGAGTTCGACTCGCACTTTGCCGCTTTCTTATCTAAGTCTGTGGTTACTAGTTTTTGTCCTAATATGCTAGCTCTATCTGTAATAGTCCAATCTACCTCAATTAAAACTTTACTTAGATTGATATTACCGTGGGAGACAAACGTAAGTGGATAAAAGTGCTTTCGGTTTCAAGGGTAATAAATACAATCAACGCTGAGATATAAGGCCATACATATATCTTAGGCAATATAAGGAAAAGTGATTATTTATTGGCCCTAGTGAAGTTGTAATTCCTGTAGATAACTCGACTGTAAAGGCCGAGGAGGGCAGCCATTGAACCGAGAAATGGGCATCTGGTCTATTACAACCAGTATAATAATCGTATTTTTATGTAAACATTGACATCCGAACTGTTTTGGTGTACATATTTTAATGAAAACGAATCACTTTGCCGAGAACATTCTGAAATATATACAGGCTTGAATCGTTGCTTTAGAGAAAGTGAACTAGATTAAAAATCGTCTCCATTGTCTAGTGGCTACTCAGTTGCACTTACAATCCATAGGTTCCGGGTTTGATTCCCAGTGGGGGTATTAAAAGGTTATTATTCCTAATTCTGAAACCAAACAGCAGCGTTAACAGCGCTTTTGTGTTCCGGTAAAGGAAGCACAGCCATTCTTCATTATATCGAGTCACTTATCATCAGGTGAGATGAAGGCCAATGAGCACCTCAATATTCATAAAAAGGACTTTAACAATATCTCTCTCATCTTATCGTATTGGCTGTAGGTTGTAGAAAGTACTGACAAACCCTAGTGACAAAGAATTAATATAATACTGGGTACAGAATGGACGTCAAACAAACAAAGTCTCACAAAGTTGTTTTTGACAATGTCACCGCCAGTAATCGAACCCGGAACCTTTCTCGTGTGTTGCTAAACACACAGGTAAGCATTCTTCAAAGTCTATATTTCATTCTCCTTATAATATCATGAATAAACACACGGTAAATTGAATTGAAATCTATTAATGCAGCCGATAGTTATTAACTATCATATTGAATTGGATTGGGTAAATTCCATTGAAATCATATGTGTGGATTACACTGATATTATGGTTGAACTAATCTAACTGATATGGGATTTCTGGTATAGTAACAGTCCAACGAACAAAAGCATTCCGGATGTTCCAATATCCAATTTCAAGTTTCTAAAGCTGAATCCTTGCTTTAGATTCAATATACTTGAAGATATATCGACTAAGATTAGGTCAGGCAGCAGTGGAAGTTCAACCTAAGGTAGCATTTAGACAAGGCAAAAAGTGTCTTGCAATCGCCGCATGCTAGCTGTTCAGTCGCAAATTTATGTTTTATTTACTAGTACACAACGTTTCAATTGTTTGTAAGAAACTAAACGCGCGGCGGCCATGCTTCGGCCACGCCTCGATCACACGGCGGCCTCACAGCCACCTCGCTCGACTCACTCGTCTGTGCTCGATGTACTAAATCAACTTTACTTAGTTGCTATAAGGCTTGTTTTACTAAAACAAAGATCTGCCACAGCCACCTGGCCGCCGCGCGGCCGCTGCGGTGACGACATTCGTGTCATATTACAGTAAACGCGCCCTAAGGTCGATTGCACTATCTCTTTTTTTTTCACTCTAATTCAATAGAATAAAACTATAATTTCATTTCTTCCCAGATAAACTTAATAACATTTGATAATTTAATACATACTCGTATAAGAAGTAAAACAAAATGTATTGTACAAGATGCTTACATAAGCACATAGTAGGTACGGTCCATACATTAATTGCTATTTAAATTTTCTAATCCACGGGAATATTTTATTTTTTGCCACAACATTTTCAGTGCTTCTATTCACACTTCCAACGCGATAATCCCAGTTTAAAAGCGAATTTAAAATAAAATAACGTTTACAAAACAACTAGGCCCCCATTAACTTCGTTATCACCCCTGAAGAATGTGATGTTATAAACAGCGAACTATGTGACCCTTACGTGGCTGGCTGGTAATAAACGAACAGGATATGCGACGCCGGGATAGAGGCCTTGAAATAAGCGAGATGATAGACTTATGATCTGACGCTCCATCCCCAAATACCTTCGCGAAGGTCCTTCCTGGATACCAATGAGGCACTCGGTGTTACGTATTTTAAAACATGATATCTATTTAATCTGTTTGCTGATGTCCATTTAATCGAGACTGTGTGTCCGTATGCCGAGTAAGGGCACGTTCACATGAACGTAGTTTGGGAGTCGTAACTAAGAGCAACTTGTGTTTCTTCGCAGTGAATAATGTTTTTCTTTAAATGCGTAGTAGCTCATGATGATTTGGCTTCGAGAAGCGATGATCCCGAGAGGCTAGTGATCTTAAAAAACCTTCTAGGCGTAATGTACTTTTGAAATCTTTTATTTATTTCAGATTTTTGTGTCTCAGGACATGACACCCCCATAGTGACTAAACTTACTTCAAACTATGCTATGCTATTATGTGTGGGCAAGCATTCATGAGAAGCACCAACCAAGCATCAAGAGTACAGCTGCGTCGGAAGTAAGTCTCGATAACGTACGCTGCGCAATTTCAACATCAACCTTGTTTAACTTGACGCTTTTCATGAATCACTCTTACTTGCGTTTCTAGAACATCCCATGATGATGTGTTACATATCCTCTACCTCCTCCACCATCCTCCACTTTGCCACAAACTTCACAATTAGCGTAATTTTTATGAGGTGATGGCCAGGTTTTTGTACTCGAATAATGATGAACACTCAAGGTATGTGGCCCAAGCCTCCTCCACTTTTATCTATTTTTATCGAGGAGTTATCGAACTCCATCAAAGTTCAAACATTTCTATAGTGCAACACGTCATCTCGAAGGTATAACAGGTGCGTGACAAGCAAAGAGAATTAGTATTATTATGATGGCCGTGCAGTGCCGTGATTCACGTAGATTCACAAGCGCAGAGCGACGAAAACGTGACAGCAGCGACGCCAACTCTCAGCGTGCGCCATGCAGGCGGAGATCGTATAGATTAGATAATGTTACTTCTATATTGTTGGTGGCGGATATCTTTTTTCAATTTGTATTAAACTCCAAGAAGAGAGGTTAATGCAATGGTGACGCGTGGCTAAACAATACCTGGCATGTTATGTAAGGCTAAAGTAGGACATAAGTAACATATTGTCACTCAAATGACCTACATAAATATGGATTAAAGTCTATTGGCGGCAGATGAGGGACGATACTCTGTTCAATGTGATTGAAGTGACATCAACCTCATCAGTATGTGACATAGGTTGACTTATATCCCGAAGGTTTTGGGTTCGATGTACAGTTAGTAGAGTACCTATTTGGTACTCAGTTTTTTTATTACACAGAAGCCAAAGGATAAAGAAGCAGGATTAAATGTAAATGTCAGCTACAGTATTTTTTAAGCAAGAGAATATTAGGTACTATGAATCCAAATAGCACAAAAAGAGGCGCAATATTTTTTCCGCTATTTCACAGGCCGCCGACTAATCGCTGCTGAGATATTGTACAAATAATTAACGAGCTTCCTTTGTTAACGGCTAGATGCGCTAAAATGATTCTACGGCGTATGGAGGGTCCTTCATCCAAACCAAAAGAAGTGGGTACATTATAATCTGTTCTTTGATCTTTTCATAGGACCACGTAAAAGTTATTTAGGCTGTGAGTGAAATACGGAGGTCATAAGCTCTATTAGCTCCTTAGAACAAAGCTTTTACGATGTAGTTATTATTTTATCAAAGATTGGACATTATGTTATGTAATATTACATGTTTTTCTAGAGGTTAGGTCATTACAGTAATATTTGTTGTACAGAGAGTTGTCTTTGTGAAAAACCTTTGCAATCCTATGTGGACAAAGATAAATAAATTTTATTTCTTCTCATTTATACAAAGCTTTGGATTCGTTTCGATCCGAGCTTAGTCGAGATCCTTGTTTTGATAACCAGATTTCTTTTATATTGGGTATGTAGAAATTTAGCTTTTTATCAGCAATGAGGAATTTTGAAAAATACACCGTGGATTAAGCGCTAAAATTTTACAAAATGTCTTTGTGATGGTAGCGTTCGTGTCACTATCTCGTCAGCTGTCTTGGTATATTTGTATTCTGTCCATCGCCAACAACGTACAAAATTCTCAATGCACATCACCCGTGGCACATGCACGATATTGTACGTTATTAGCGTCAAGCAAAGCATAAATTGCTACGAGCGCGACGCAAGCGCGACTGTGCGCGACGCAAGACTTTACAGGCGTGACTGCAACGCAACGTCGTGTAACCTATATGAACACGCCCTAACACTGACCTTTGAAATTGTTTTTAATTTAGAATCGGTACACTTAACAGAAATATAGCAAACAAATTAGCATCCTAACTCAACGCAGTACCAGCTATCTCAGAAATCGGAAACATAAATAATTTGAGCAACAATTAGTTTCCAAGTTCCACTTCTGGTTTCCGTTGAGGAAACTAGACCCGAAGCTACTTGTATTTTGACGTTCAGTAAAGTTTGTATATTGCACTAATATTGGAAGGCAAAATTAGTTTCTCTCACGTGCATTTGGTGCGCGAGTCTTACTAGCCATTGCCGTGTCTGTTTCATATTATGTTCCCTATCTTGAATAACATATAATTCTCTACGTGATAATATGTTGTATGTACTTTGGTCTCCGTATCATCAAGATATATATAAAAAAACGATTCTTCAGATCTCGATGAATAGGCTGTCCGTTATGAATTTTGACTTTGAAAAAAAGAAGAAGAAGGTTCTCAATTGCACTGTATAACTTTTTTTGGGCATGTATGTTACGCGATATGACTCCGCCAATGACGAGTCGATTTTGATGATTCTTTTTTGTTTAGTTGATTAGTCTTCAGAGGTGGTTCCATATGAATTTTATCTAAATTAATTTACCGCTTTTTGAGTAAATCACCAAACACGAATTCTACCACTAAGGGTGAACATTTTAGCGTATAAAGGCTTTTAGAGCAGCTGAAGTCAGTTGTCTGGTCTGATCTTTAGACTCACACGGAAAACCTAGGCGGAAGGTTGCAGGTACAGTAGGCTTCACAATATTTCATTTATATTTATTTAAATTTCCGACAGCAAAATACATAACGGTGCCAATTGGTTCGAATAAATTCCAGATAACGATCTATATAGAGCTGTACTTAAGCTACGATTTGACGTAAGAAACAGCAGGGTTAGTTGTGGCTGAAGTGGGCAGTAGTTATGATGGACGATTTAAAAAAAAACACTAATTTATTTTTAAAGCCAAAATAGAAGGGAGCGGTCAGACTTTTTTGTTTAGATTTAGATCAAGATTTCTCTTTACCTTTACCGTATACATATACAGTGGTGAAATTATTCGAAAACAAGCTTTCACCGCATTCTCATTTGCGTGGATTTCAGAAATTTTTCCCGGAACATTTGGTTGGGACATAATTATAAATATTCCAGCTATTCTCGTCAAAGGTTACAGGGTGTACCGCATAATTCTTTATGTTAGTTCGGTTGACAATGCACTGTCAGGTTGTTATCGATAATTCGATAAATAAATATAAATCGATAGTTTTAAAAAAATTAATATTTTGCGCACTGGAATTTCCAATAATGTGTTTTTGTTGTTGAAATAAACAGTGTAATTTTTTTAAGTTAAAATTTTTAAACTACTACCTTGCGTGATTCCCAGGGTCTGATGATGACGCCAGGAGACGATCTACACACGATAAACCCATTGTGTTTGAGCTCGTTTGATTTGAATTGACGATTACTTTTCAAAATCAAAAATAATGTAAAAAGAATAAATTTAACAAAATCTTATTTACTTTTTTGACTTTTCACTTTTTTGCATTTAAACATTCTCATTCGACATACTCCATTTATTATGCCACTGTTTATGACGCTGAAGAATTCTGCTTCTGTATTTTTGTCCATGATTCTATGTACTTTATATTTATGCCACATCTCGGTTGTCAATCAAGGCAGACATTTGTATTCATATTCCGCGGAACTAGAAAGTAAGCTCGTCAAATAAAAGTACAACCTTCCGACGGCTGTTGAATTGTCTTCCAGGCATTTTTCTGCGTTGTTTCTACTTGACTGAAACTTTATTGTCCTGTCTGTAGTCCCGAATGTTCAATATACTGACGGAATAAACTCATAAATATTTATTGCGAATTGTAAGTGTGAACGAACCCGTTGTTAGCTATTTCGTTTCATAGCGTAGATAGAGAAGCGAGATATGTACAAGTATGTATGCGTGTTTATATTTAATACAACTTTAGAAAAACGTCGAGGATAATACCATATTCCTAATACTTTAAAACGAGAAATTCTTGTATTATTGACAAGTAAGTTCAACGCGACTTTGCTCTATCCCGTGCAATTAATTTACATGTTTAGTAAATTAGTCTAGAAAAATCTTTATTGTATCTATATTTCAGTAAAACTAGCTCAAAGTCACTCAGCGAGCAATGGAACGAGTTTTGCTCGGACTTTCACTACGTGATAAAATCTGAAATGAAGAAATCAGTAGACGAACTAACGCCACCGACACAGCTCGACGAGTCAGTGATTTAAAGTGGTAATAGCAGGTCACATAGTTCGAAGAACGAATAAACGATGGGTTCTTGAGTGGTGACCACGTACCGGGAAACGTGCACCAGGCCGTCCCCCTACTAGACGCACCGAAATCCTATTAAAGGTAGCGGGGAGTCGCCAGATGCAAGTGGCTTGGAACTGGTCCTTGTGGCTTACGACGTCTCCCGGCTGCGACTGATATCTGTATGGGTTTTAACGGCCTTTTCAGATTTCTGGTATAAGGAATCGATTGCTTAAAGTCTCGTCTTCGAGAACTCTGAGTTCGACTTTTGTTTTATAGGGATACCAACATCAACAGCCTAGCCTAGACCTTCATGGTACGCCACATCGAACGGTCCCGAGCCACTTGCATCCAGCGACCGTAACCAGGTCGGCGGTCCACCTAGTAGGAGGACGTGGTGGTCACTCGAGAACTCTTACGCCCCATCGGTTATTGGTTCTGCGAGCGATTTGACCTACCCATTGTCACTTCAGCTCACTGACTCGTCAAGCTATGTCGGTGACTTTAGTTCGTCTACGGACAAATACGCAACCCATAAAATTTTTTAATACGAGTAAAGCTCTGTTACCCAGATATTTATACATTTGAACGAGAACGCATGGAAATTAAACTGCCAAGCATGCATATTATAGAAAATTCCCTCATAGAAAGTCCAATGTGGCGATGTATGAGGGGCGGCTCATGGCCTACAGTGGACTCCGGTAGTCGATTTTGATGATGTAGACTTTAAAATATTGATATACATTTTTATATATGTAACGGCCCAGACGACTAAATGTTTACGGACGTTTCCCAAAAGATTTTTTGTTTACGCCCCATTAGATATGTTTATAATATTTGCACACCTGTGGACAGGTTAAGTACATCGAACTAATTGAAATTACTATTTAAACACCGTGTAAAAAAACTATATACTTGGCAAATACATTTTTTCTTCCTTTCTTTCAAATTGTATTTAAGTGTAAGTATTGGATATACTGCAAATTATACACGTTTTTACGATTGCGCCTCTCTATTATTTCATAGATCTCTAATAATTTCCAGTCTAAATACACCGTTCGTTGTATTATCGAAACACACTCTCGTATTTTCTTTATATTTTCAACGAGATACGCTTCTCAGAACACGTTTCTTGAAAACACCCGTGGCTCTCGTCTTATTTTCTAGGTTCAAATATATTAGATCTGTTATGTTAAATAAAATTATATTTTCATGCACAGAGTAGAGTTCCTTGCACGTCTCAATTCATCTTCGCGTCTAGAACTGGCAGGGAGGAACGGAATTTATAAAAACGTAGAATTTCATTACCATCACCCTCGGATTCGTTTCGGTTTTATTAGAGTTTTTTTAATATTTTGAGGGCTATATGTCGGTCATCAATGTACGAGTATGACTGTCTCTCTGTCTCTCTGACAATTTGGTACCTATTCAAGGTTAAACGGCTGTTATATTGATGAAATTTGTTACCATGCTAATCTATGTCTTGATATGCATAAGTAGTAACATCCATGTGAGGATGTGTGCGCGCCAAGGTTTATTATGTTTGACTTAGCCGTTTTTCCCCTGAAAACCCAACAAACAGAAAAAGCGGAATTCATAATATATACGAGTTGTATCCCAAATAGTGTTCGCCAAAAGCCGCAAGCTTAAAAATATAGAATCATATCATTTAACACACGCATCGCAAATCTGTATCCATTTCCATGAATTTCATCATTTTTCATGCTTATCCTAATATTTTCTTTCTTCGGAGGGCGCTGATGGCGTATTTAATATTCTCCAATATCGGCCTCTTTACAGCCTCGTAAATATTTATGGAGAACCATGTTTAGCTCAGATTAAATCGCTTTCCGCACCTCACTTGGAGAAGAATCCTTTCATCTTCAGTTTCAATATTTTCCACGCGCTGGATTGTAGGCAGAGGTTGGGTTAGAGATATTTCTAATATTGGCAATCTTATTGGTACTCGAGGAATTACGTTTTATTAAAAGAATAACGATTTGAGAATATTTTCTTGGCATAGGTGAAAGATCAAGGATAGGCTAACGATGCCCTGTATCAATGACAAGCATCGAAGCAAATTCTGTAGTAATATTATTATTTGTTATTGAAACTTTACATTATTGATATATAACGAATTCGAGAAAAGGAATTTAAATAAAGTTTCATATATATATTATCACGAGCGGCCCGCCCCGGCTTCGCACGGGTGGACATTTATTTTTGCATAAACGTAGAGTAAATGTAATCTTTCTAGATCATTACAGAAGTTTTCAGACCAGAAGTTCTCATGTGAACTTCTTCACTCATGTGAAGTTCAAATGAGTTAGAAAAGGACAGATATATATTTTTCACATTTTTGACACCCACAACCACCCACTTGCACCCATCGCAACCAAACTCCCTTACTTTCAGCAGGAGACCAAGGGGTATTCACTACCCCCACGGGAAGTTGATCGGAGTTAGTGGTGATAGAGAAAACCCTGTCTTAACGTACTAACATTAGCTTTATATGTATATAAGATGTAGGAACTTTGACTCTGAACTAGGATTGTTCCCAATGAGTTACAATGTAACCTTTCACAGATAACTCGTTGGGAAAAAAAATCCCAAGTGTCAGTGTTCCTTCAACTTATAGGTAAGGCTATACCAGCTGTGGACTCATATAAGTAATGAATTTTTTATTATTATTAGACATATTGTTTTGTATAAAATTAATACACATTAGGCATATCGTTATATCGTTTTATGTAGGTTTTTCAACACACGAATTCATGGCAACCCCTCATAAAACATTGGTTGTAATTATCAGCCCTCTTTGCAGTTTTTTGCTACTTTTTCCTTTCTGTTTTATGGTGCTGTTAAAACCTTGCTTTTTAGCAACGTTTGCCGTATTTACTCTGACCAATAGGCGAAAGACATTATTCATATAACCCAGTCTATTTAATATTTTCAAAAGTTATAATATTGCAAGCTCAAATTGCGCGGGTATTGTGAATAATGTTATATTAATCGCTTGAACTAAAACATTATCTTGCAAATATTTCCTTTACTTCCATTTTTGACACTAGAATAAAGTGAAAAAACTAAAATCCAAATAATACAAGAAACGTATCAGTCGTAGCATAAATATTTAAAAAATTCTTTTTCTGTTATATAAGAATATAGGTATATGTACTCATATGTACGTTAAATTTTTTACGGTTAAATTATGTGTTAATACAGGAGTTATATACATCTGAATGTGCAATAAAGACTAGCTGAATTGATATTGTTATCTTCAGGTATTATTTTTTGATATCACTGTATGCTCCCTACAAGCCCTTTTAGTTTTTATGTAACGTTATAATATGATCCGATAATAACCACAATGCTTGCAATACGATATGTAGCTCAGTAAATACGGAAATATGAACAATGTTGCTCACGACAAAGGTTGCTAAAATCATAATCCTCCTCTCAGCTTCAAGTGGAAACTTTTTGTCTTCACTTTGACTGAAACAAAAGAAGGTAGTATTTTTCTCGTATTTTAATTTGTAACAAAAGAAAGAACTTCCGAGGATGAAGGAGCAATTAGCGAGGAAGGAACGAATACCGTCGAAAGTTCCCCGGTACTCAACAAAAGTACCAGCTGTAATTTCCAAATGTCCTTGGGGTGTACGAAGTGTAAGATATACGAACGAACATGACCTACATATCCCGATGTTAAATGTTAATTTACTGCTCAAGGTGCCCTATTAATTGCAAAGTTTTGCAAAGAAATTGAAATCGGACTTCACGTTCCATAATTATGAAGTTTAATTGATTTAATTGTTGCCAGAATGATTGGAAGGTTGTTTTGCAAAAATTAGTTTTTCGAATTATAATGCTAATGAGATTTTTGTAGGTTTCTGAGCTGGTCTGTTTGAAACGAAATGATAATAAATTTAAAGTTTTTTGTATAAATGATTTGTTATTGAATATTTTCTTGCTACGTATAAACTTCGTCAGTCGTCGCTTAGTCGTAAAAAGCAGCCAAGTGTGTGTCAGGCCACGCACAGTGTAGGGATCCGTAGTTGAACTGGTTTTTGAATGAAATTTTATACGAAATTTTCATTTTGACCACAGGTAAAAATGGTGTTAATAGACCCTCAATATTTTTGAAAGATCTTTTCAACACACAATGCGACGTGGAAATAATATTTCATTATGGGAGCCACCCTAAAAATATATTTTTCAAGATTTTATTATACCACTTGTACCAATTTTGGTACAGTATTCTAGTAGTAAGTGTCTCTGAGCTAAGCCGCAGACGGACAGACGGACAGAGAGATAGACGGTCATAATTTACTTTCACTTTTATGATATTTATGTGTAGTGTGATCAAACACATCTCGATATGTTTCAATTCGTACATTTCGAGCCTTCATCTCACCTGATGGTAAGTGACGATACGAGCCCGTTTAGATTCTGAGCGTGCGCACCCAGAATCCTCAACTTAATGAAGTTCTGGCTCTGTTACCTTTCATACGGGAACACAACAGTGTGAATTATCATTGCTATTTGGCAGTTGACTTGGATAACATGCTGTGGTAGTTAACTAAGCATACATAAATGCTCTACCACCAACCAAACCGAGCATCATTAGATACCCTCGCTGGGAAACGAATCCAGGAACTTCGGGTCGAAAGTCCAGGCGTGTAGCCACTAGGCCACAGAGACAGTTAAAATGTCGTATAATGTTGGCTTTACAGAACGACTACAAGAAAATCCCTAGGGTTGGAATGGTTACTGTGATCACCAAATTATCTGCCAAGTGTGATCATTATCATAAAACCACTTACTGAAAGTGTGTGCATCGTGATGATATATGAGGGAAGCTCATAAGAATATAGGTTCAGAAGCTTGAAAAAAAAACCGCAATGCACAATATTTTCCTTTGATATTTGTCCGTAATTTAAGAAAATACTCGTAGCACGAAAACAAGCAATTATTGTTCGAAATTTTCTTCCTAAAAAGTTTGATGTTTTTATTGCATCACCAAATTCAAGGTCCCAATTTAGTATTCCAGCGGAAGCCACGGGGGCATTTAGCGGGTAAACTTTTCCGCATTTGGAAGGAGCAAATAACGTTTAAACTTCAACTTGCTAATTGAATTGCCTTATTCCTTCGTGCAATGCGTTAGAGAGGTGTTTTGAAAAGCAATATCGTTTGAAAAACAGGTACTCAGTTTCGCAATTCAATTGTTGTGATCAGGTGACAAGTAGCAAAAAATCGATAGGATGAAAGCGTTCATTAGTTGCGACAACAGCATGTTTGTTGGTTTGTCTTTCTTTAAAGCAACAGGGAGAAATGAAATGACCTTATATTTTGCGCAGAGATAGTGTTTTTGCCGGTGGGTGATTTATTTCACCGTACTTTTTATCTTCCCATGAATGAGTAGCTAGTGTATCAGTGTATTGTATTCACATGTATAAAAATTAAGCTATGATCACTTATTTTTATACAGGAATGAAAATATCTTTTGAAAGAGTTCACTCCAATAGACATGGTAAATTAAAAGCAAGCAGGTAACAAGGTGAATCCGGAACGGAAAAATATAAAAATGTCTATGCCGTTTTATTAGAACGCCTGAATAAGTTCCCTCTTCCGTTACTTCGCCGCCAAAAAAAACTCAAAATAAAACCCGTTGTAATAATATCAACGAGATTTTTCAACAAAATGTTGCCGTAAACGCAAATAAATTCACGATCCGTTCGTTAAAACATGAAGCTGGAATAATATTGAAAATAAATGTAGGGTCCGCAGCGATAAAATTATATTGTCTGATGCGTATTTATCTTCAACGTTCCATAGACCTTTAAAACCAACATACGAGTACATATGGAGTAAATTTAAACAGAATGTTGGACTTAGCGAAATGTTAGTTCATTATCAGCTGTAAAAGTCCACTGTTGGACATAATCTCATAGATCGCCATGGCAGACGCCATTAGGAGGTTTGTCATGATCACCACGCTTGGCGGGCAAATGGTGATCGCAGTAAGAAGTTGTTGATTCATAGGTAGATTTCTTAGGTGCAGTCTCTTGAATCATTCAAACGTTTACTAGGCTATCTCACTCCTAAATGGACCGACGAGATTTTAAAAGTCGCGGAGAGTTGCTGAATGCAATGCAATTTTTTTAATACGTCATAAATCTTAAACCGCAATTTACCTTTCATTCAATCAACTCAAATACAATTAAAAAATACACTATTATTAAAACATCGATCAAAGTTACAATGAACTACAAGAACTTTTATATTATGTTACTTGCTACTACGGAACCCGTCATGGTCGAGTCCGACTTGCACTTGGCCGCTTTTTAATGTACTAAGCATCTAAGATATTTCCTTTATTCTTTATTGAATATATTACAAGAAAAATAATTAAGGCAATCAAAATCAAATTACAATTCCTTGGAAACTAGCGTCAAATCTCCTTTGTTACTAAAATTCCAAGAATTCCAAGAGGATAATGAATTGTACGCAAGAACGTACTGTAAAGTGATTTATCACAGTCCATAATAAATAGTCTCTTCGTTAATAGAACAAAACAAAGGGTTTGTTCAGACCTTTCTAAGGCTGACATAGACGCTTAGATTTTGTTTTTGTTCTGATTCGTGTTAAGTACCCAGAGGACGAACAAATAGATCTGATAGAGAAATATTTCGTGAAACAGTAAAGCCTAACACATATGTTTTCTTTTTTACTGTTATTTAATGTGTAAAGTATTTAAGAGACTCCATCATAACCAGGAACAGCATAGTTATATGTCCTCATCTGTAAATCAAAATTATCCTTGTTGAAATGGATTATACGTATTGGATTGACAGAGATAGAATCGCTTTACACATAATATCTGGACAGTCAATGGACATTGGTATTAATAGCTTAATAGGTTTGTAATAGCGCTCCAAGGACAAAACCTTATCTTATCCATCCAAATTTAAAATTATAACTGGCCGGTTGGCCTTAAAAGTCTTAAGGCTTTTTAAAGTTTAATTTGCTGTGCTTGCAACTACAAAATCCTGCATGGCAGTGCCACTATTATTTTACCTATTACGTAAATAAACAATGACTACGTTTGCGTAAAACTTCATAAGGCGATCCGATCCACCTCCATCAAAGTTTCATACTAAATTTCTGTTGCCATAATCTTTCAAAATATAATACCTGGATTTGTGTAGTAACTATCTAATAATAGGACATCAGATTGTGGTGTCGCGAAATGCGCATCATTAACATACAACTTCACAGTAAATCGCAAGTTTCATTTTAAACACTTTTTTCCATTATTGTTCACCATCTATGAACCATTAGCTGCGTAACTGCTATTGAAGCTGACTATAAAGTTGTAAATTAATGATATTTATTATATTTTGCGACACTATAATTTCATCTCCTATTTTTAGGTAATTACTAATCAAAGCTAGCTATTCTATTTAAAAGATTATGGCAACAGAAATTTAATATGGAGGTATAACGTTACGTCAGACATTTAGTTCGATGCCTGAAAAAAATCTAGAAATATCATTTTTATCATTTTCAAAGGTGCATATTGCTAAAAGTTTCCAGTTCGTGCAGACATACACGACGTATAAGGTAACGCTAGACTGAATCTCACGATACGGATATTGCACTATTTCCGATCGATTAGACGGTAAACGTCTGAACTAATGCACCGGAGCGACGGCGTTGGATGTAGAAACTCTAGCATATGGCAATAATTAACTTTTTTGTTATACCAGTAAAGTAGGGTAGGCAATTCTTTACGAGCTTTTTCAAAAACGTATGCCACGGGAGCAGTTCATCGATTATTATGAGTGGGTTACCCTTCTCCAGTCGAGTACAAAAATATGAATCCACTTTTGAACCATGTCACATTTGCCTTTAATTGACATTTCTTTCAACACACTGCATAGGAACAAGCAAGAGTGAATGTGAAATGGTTAAAAAATGGATACATCTAGTGTCCATGTTCTGCTTCATTGCCATATGATACGTCCGTGCCAGAGAGAGAGAGAGAAGGAAAAAGTTACGCATTTATATGTGCGATGTCATCTTGTCATCTTTGGAATGCGAATGGTAACGTCAGCAAAAACCACGTTGCGATTTGTCTTTTTAGAGTCCTGTACCCAAAGGGTAAAAACGGGACCCTATTACTAAGACTCCGCTGTCCGTCCGTCCGTCCATCTGCCTGTCTGTTTGTCCATCTGACACCAGGCTTTATCTCATGAATCGTGATAATAGGTACAGAACCCTTTGTTCGCGAGTCCGACTCGCACTTGACCGGTTTTTATTTTTTAATATATAAAATAAATTCGGGTTTGTTCGAACACTTACAACTCGAGAATGGATGGACCGATTTTCATGGTTTTTGATTTGTTGTATTTGTCTCCATGCCGAATAGCATAATAACTATTAAAACATGGGATAAATTAACAAAAAGTCATTTTTTCATACATTCACAACCTAACATAAAGTTTTGATGTTCATTAAGTTACTTTGGGGTCAGACGTAGGACAACAGCTACCACATAGAGTAAACAGTTATTTTATAACAGAAATACGATGATACATAAAACAAGTCCTCACAGTCAATTGATGTCAAAACTTACAAATATATTGTGTCTTACCTTCGTTTCCAAGCATCATCATCGCCCGGCACGCGTCGACTGCTGAACATAGACCGAACATAGATAGCCCTTCCTTTATGAATGCAATTTCAGAATAAAATCACAGTACTGTTACAGCAAAAGCGTAGCCAAATTTCTTAGTTTCCATTACCCTATCCCCCGAGAGGTGTTCCGAAGCGCTCCTAACGGAAATCATAAGTCCTTACAACAAGCGAAACTAATTAAGATTGTGAATTAGTTAACAAACAGAACTAATTCAACTTGTGAGCAGCTGACTACGTGTTTGTTCAACGTTTTCGACTCCTACGCCGAATTTAATGTCGTCTGTAAAGTCAGACCTTTACGACGGAAAGTAAAAAGGTAGTAAAATGAAACGTAAAAGATTATTTCATTGTGATAAATAAATCTAAAGTTACGAAAATTTCTAGGATTGTTGTCACTCAGAACAACCGTCGTTATTATTATTATTCAAAGACTAGATAACAGGGATAAGTAAGTTTACATCCCAGATTATTCCCATGCATCGAACGGATATTTATATAGAGGAGAGGTGAGGTATCTTGAATCGGTGGGGGTGGTGAGCGTCAGAACTATATGTTATTATATTTGTGTATTTTGTTTGTATTAAGTCACTATTTAACTAAAACCAGTATTGACTGTTCGTTTTCGTTCGTAGCTGGTAGATTTGTCTCAAAGGTCACAAAACTAGGTGCAACTTCACTTGAGCAAATCCACTCACTGGTTTGGAAAAATACATAATAACATGAACTATATACACACTATATTGCAGGTCATGTATATTACACAATTCACATTAATTGCAATTAGCTTTGCGATGTGTACAATGTATCTATAATATCTTTTTTGTACATCAACAAAAATCCTCTGTCATTTTCTAACACCTTTCTCAATCACTCCAACTCCCTGTTCATCCATGTCTATCCTATTCATTTCTCAGCTATTGATAAATTGAAGACTATTCACAGATTTATAGGACAATCTGCTGAAGTGCTTAACATTGAAATGATGATGGATTAAGTAAATATCCTCAATAACCGTAAAAGCCGTCAGTCATAACGAGCGATCGAAGTCAAGTCCCTCCCGGATATTGCGAGTCTGACATTGACGTAACCCACACATCTTATCGTCAGGCCTCTGTCGTACTGGAGCGACTCAATTGGGTGATCTACTAATACTACCTCTATACCTACATTTTGAAGTTTATTTATCTCAAAAGAAATTTACATTTCACTTCATTAGATTACCGTAACATAAATAAAAATGCTATGTCAGTGAGGGTTCGAGAGGGTATACAATAATAAAATAAACAATTCCAGTTGAATACAATGAAGCAAACAAAGTTTTAAAATGTTAAACGGGTAGTATTAAGAAGAATTAAGAATAATTCAGTATTAAAACTTGAATCACCCGGGAATAGAGCGCGATTCAGGATCAAAATTTATCGTTATGTATTTATTAATGAACATCGTGACATACAGTTAGTTTGCGGCAGTCCACTGCTGGACATATACCTCTCCCTTGTTGCGCCAATAAATTCCTCTGCTCTCCTCCTGTATTCACAAACGGCTATCCTACGTAAGTTTTATTTAAAGAAAAAGAAATAAGGACGAAAACGGACGGAGGATTATGAAATTTCGCATAGTTATAGTTTATACAGAAAAAAAATGCAGAATGCTAGTTTTTTAAATTTTTAAATTAATTATGGTCGAATTTCTACCACTGCGCGACCACTAGTTGATTTCAATAAAACTACGTTGTTGAACTTAGTTTCTTATTAACCCTAAGCAAATTTACTTATTCTCACTTTGCTAACCGATGAAAGTCTGAGATGGTACTCATTAAACCTATCTTCGTCCATTCAGAACTTTTATTTAACTTCAGCAAAGGTTTCCGAAGCTACCAAAGCACTCCGCTAACGAAAGTGCTGAAGGCTCGATTGAATTCAATTTGAGGGATCCAATACAAATATTTGTTTAGCAAATAAATTGATGGAGCCGGCAGACGGTCGAATTAAGTATTGAAACCCAATTTTCTAGCGACGGACGCTGTTTAGCCGATAAAACTCGGTTTCGAGGAGGCACTTAAAAGTTGGACGCGAAAAAGTTGATGAGCAGTGCTTTTTAGCTTGATGGTGTCGACACTGCTTGACGTTTCTAGTTACAGATTAGATTTTGGTCAATAATAAATTATTATGTCTTCATGTCCACGGTTGGGAATGAAGCACCACGTGGTACGAATCATGAAATAATTTACCACCACGGTTACCTAGCGAACTTATTCTTAGTCAAATGTTGAAAATGCATATTATATCACTTTTTTAAATTTATGATGTTTTTGGACTTGGCTCTCATTTTATCTGATGGTAAATGACAATAACTCATCATGCGTTAAAATAACTTTTTGTCAATTTCAATTTTATATTTAATTCTATTTAATCTAATCTCTATTTTTTCTTGTCATTAATATGTAACTTTCTACATTAATGTTTTGTGCATCTGTAATTGGTTCTCGTATTAGATTATAAACTTTTTAATGTATAAATTGAGAGATTCAAAACGAGAGACTGTTGATGCTCCTTATTTAATTTAATAAAACAAATAAAATAACTCCATAGGATAGTAAGTGTATTAAAAAGATTCAAACTAATGAGGCGCTGTCTCTGCTACATTTCATTCCTCACAACCATCAACCAAATTTAATATCAAAATTCACTCTTGCCAAGACTCTACAAACTCAAACTGCAAATGTCCAGCGATAATTAAAGTATCCCACACTAAATACCTAGGTGTTATTATTGACCAGAGGCTAAATTGGCATCAACACCTTGACCTAATTGCGGGCAGGACTAGGAAATTAATATGGATTTTTAAAACGCTCAGGCACGTCGCATCAGTCGAACTTCTCAAAAAGATATACACTGCGCTCGCTCAATCTGTCCTAGTATACTGTATCCCGGCCTGGGGCGGCGCCTCTAAAACTAAGTTCCTTGAACTAGAGAGAGCTCAGAGAGCTCTTCTCAAAGTTATGTACTCAAAACCATATAGATTCCCAACCACCGAACTTTATGCTCTCAGTGAAGTCCCAACAGTGAGACAGTTATTTATAATTGCTGCTCTCCTAAAGCGCCATAAGAAGCTCACGTACAACCCTAGCACCACTGTTACAAGGCGAATCTCTAACGTTATTATAACTAGTCGAGGAAAAACCAGATTTGCACGACACCAGTACAACATATTATCGGCTCACCTATACAATAAACTAAACAGAAATCTAACCCTGTACCCTAAAACTGCTTACGAATTTAAAAATACTTTATCAAAATGGCTAAAAGAAAAAACATATAAACAAACCGAAGCTCTCTTAGAGGTAGTAACTTAAAATTAACACTCCCCCCTTACACACACATCATTTCAACACACACACACACACGCGCGCACACACACACACACACACACACACACCATAACTCACACTCCTCCTCACTCCACTTGGCACACAGGCCAAATATCAAATTATTATAATTAACCTTAAATTTATGTAACTACATAAATATAAATTCTTAGATATAGGTATTATCTGCACAACAATAATCTGTATACATTATAGAAGAGCGGGGTCTCCTAATACAAGCTATCCTTAGCTTAAAAGGAGTACCCCAAAACCTGTAAATTAATTGTAAGTAGATAATGCAATAAACATTTTTTCATTTTCATTTTCATTTCATTTCATACCAGAATACAACTGTGATTTATATGCATACAGATTTTTAGCGGAAGATGAGCTGCCCTACCACTCAACTTAGTACCTGTCTATATATCTTTCATCGAACGAATTACTTTTCATATTTATGACAAATATCAGCAAAAATACGTACTAAGTAACATTAGTCAGTATGTACCACTTTTGTGTCCTTTTGCTGAGCCATTTAGGAATTTGAAAGTATAATTACAACTTAAATCACAAATAGAGAGTTTATTTTTATGGCAGCTATTCGGCGGTTTGTGCTACGGAAATTGCTGTGTGGCTACGAAATCTGCTACGTGGCTACGAAAGTCAATGCGAGGCTACGTAGTAGCTCGCTCAAATAGTTTCAAGTAAATAAAAGTTGAATTTATAGCCTTCGAGCCACATCTCGTTCTAGTTTATTGCAAATCGATATACCAACTGACTTTTAAAATATTAGAGCCGACTCAAGTTTACTTTTCAAGCAAATATCACAAATATCAAGTATATATTACCTAAATTTGAAAGTGTATGTTATCTCATAATATCGTCGCCTCTTGAAGACTCAAGAGTGATTCTATTTAAGTTTTAGTTTTTTACTTTAGGGATGAAATTTAAATCTTAAATGAAACTTCTACCTATACGTATATAGTTCTTGTATTAAAGACGTAAGAGGGAAATTAAAGCAAGTTCGTACGTCCGTGCGTACGTCAATTATGGTTAATATCACGACAACCTTCATCTAAACGTTAACACATAGAAAGGTACAGTCATTCTCAGAACGAGACACGTAACTACTCATTTCGTTCAAATGTTGTGTTAACACCCACATAGCGGTGTGTGTGTGTGTATTACCTTTGTAATAGCACTTACCCAGTTTTATAAGTTCTCTGACCT
The DNA here is from genome assembly GCA_910589575.2 of Carcina quercana. Lineage (NCBI taxonomy): Eukaryota > Metazoa > Arthropoda > Insecta > Lepidoptera > Depressariidae > Carcina > Carcina quercana. The sequence goes on from OU342442.1 coordinate 4,483,034, forward strand.
CACAGATGATAGTGAGGTACAAGGGCTATGTGAATTATAAGTGACTTTACGATCGGTACTCGGTTTGGTTGGTATGTTACCTAATTCTACCACCAAACAGCTGTCCAACCATGTAGCCAGTTAGGTCACGTAGGTGGCTAAAATTCTAAAATTAAAACTACACTGCTAAAAAGACTCGAAACACATTATCTTATCTTGCATCATCATTATAAAAAACTGTTGTAATATAGAGTACATTGTATAGGAATTCTCAAATATCCGCTCACGGAACTTACTTCCTATGTAATGCATTAGAACCGGTAAAATACCGTAGGAGCTGAGTAAACAACCGGCAAACTGGAAGGGTCACGTAATGTAGTTAGTTTGTGTGCATTAACCAGCTTCTAGTTTAATACGGTTAGCATATGGTCTGATTTAGGAAGTTGTGGTACTATTTTCTTAGGTTTTGTGTTAGCTACGTGATTCTTGAATATTAAACATGTGTGTAAGGAGCACGTGTAGAATCATGGAAAGAGTTTTTTGCATGATTATGGCGAAGTCAAAGGATCATTTTAGCAACCTTTGCGTAGTGTTTCAATCTGTTTCTCCACATCTTCTAAACTACTCATCATATTTTGACAGATGTGGATTCATTGGAAGCCTTGTCTGCTTATATTTTAAGTCATTTTTAAATTTAAGCTGTATTCAAAATGGCGGCGTGTAGAGGACATAAAGTTCTGTCAATAAACTAAAATTCGCAGATTTTAATATGGTAACAAATGACAGGCCTTTGTGAGTACATTACGAAAATATATATGTTACTAAATTTACAATTTACTAACAAAAAATGGAAACATTTCAGATAATAATGAAATTGGAATAAGTTTGCGTATATCCCTCAGAAAATAAATTATAATTTTTATAACAATAAATACCGTTAGTAAGTGTTGGAGTCAGGTTTTAGTTTTTTATCTTTCTTCTGGTGTCTTTTTTCTTTGGCTTTTTAAATATTTAATTGTATTTAGTCTACGTCTAGAGTTCAAAACTGAAGAGCATTCTAGGTTAGTTCAACACTTACATGCGCAAGCATATAACTTCGTTAAAGTGGAGTGGTTCTACCACTACTCTACTCCTGTTGGATAAGTGTTGAATAGAATGTTACTGCAGTAATACTATCGACTGCTGCTTGTCTTCACATTTATGTTGAAGATTTTATTTAGTTACACATTTTACATGGCTTATGGCTAACCTATATGTAATTCACAAACCATGTATGTAAACGAATCTAGCATGTTAATTTTAGCCTGTTTCTAACTGTCTTATTGATTTAAAACTTCTGAAATGTATGTAGTTCAGATGACATTACAATAATTTGGCACCATCGAACTAATCTGAGATTAGAACCAGGAGGTGTATAGAGGGAACTTTTCAATGAGTAAACCCCTCGAGTTTGTGCTCTTTTTTTTCTGAGGAGTCTCTCTCTGAGCTTGAGGAGACCCTTATAACAAGGGTCTGACGATGTAATCAGAGGGTAGAATATGGAATTCTTCGGGGATTCATTTACACGTTTTTCTCTCTCTTCAATTTCACCTTCCTTTGTTCTTCGAAAATCTATACCACGGGCAGCGCTCCTTATATTCTCTATTGTCACCTTCTCTAAAACAGTGTAAGTGAAATGAAATGCATTATCAAAGGTCATTGGCTCTAGGTACTCCTTTAAATAAATTGGGCCTTAATGATAAATTATTATACAGATATAATAATTTACCTTTACATTTAGTAGCGGTATTGTCACATTTTTTCAGATATCTTCAAAGAAAATTTTTATCCCATATGATTTTATTTATTGTTAAATAATATAAAACACTTTGTTGGCTTCTTTGGCATATACATAAAAAAATTGAAATAAGAATACATATTATTCATAAGCCTTACCAGATAGAAAACTTCCAACAGTTTTCTTCGTTCTATCAGCAAACCGCCGCTTGCCGCTGTTCAAGGATTTTACTGTAACCGCGCAGTAATCCAGTTGAACGTGTTTTTAAGTTTCTAGATGTTTCCACTTTCCTGATTAAGCTTAGCAGTCTGATCAGGTTCCAAAGTATTTCTTGTTATAAAAAGTTTTTAAACACTTCCATTAGCGAAGACTTTCTTTCTGGCTTTGCTACAATATGGATGATTTTCCATTGACTCTTAGTTAGGTGATAGGTTGCAGCCCGGGGCCTCCATTTTTAAATAACTCGTGTGACATAGCATCGTCGCATACGACGTAAGTCACGATCGACTACAAGTCGCATGAAAACAAGTGTGACCGTATTTTTCAATCATTCGCGTCCGGTGTTGCCAATATAACATGAAATATTTAATTTTACCTTTTTTTAATAAAACCGGTATTTTCCGCAACTAAATAGCTACTTTCTACTAAATTTTAACAACTTTATTTTTAACTAGTAGTTACTTGAGTCTATTGATAGAAAATAGTAAAACTCAATTTTTATCGGTTGCCTTAATTGATAGAACCGGTAATTCACCCAACAAAAACGGAACGCAAAGTTCATAGAAACGGTCAAAGTCAATCAGTGTAATGTCAGTGTTCGACGATGACGTTTAGTCTATCGCTCGCCTGCGCAAAGAGTGGTCGTGACCATTCGTTGCAGAAGAGCGCTTCAAAAATATCAAATTTCGTAATTCGAACGAAATCGGTAGAAATCAAGCGCTCGCGGCGCGTAGAGCGAATCAAAAATAGAGCTTCTGAGCGGTGGCCTGAACGCAAAGCGGTAAAGGAGAGCTGATGACGTGTTCCTAGGAGTTTTTAGGGCCCTACGACTTGCGCGGAAGATGACCACAGAGGGTTTTTTAGCTCCTCTCCTAAGGAGTGGTTTAGAAGATTTTCCCCTTAAAAAAGTTGATTATTAGGTTGGTGGGCATTTGAGAAGTTTATTCAGAAATCGTCACATTTAATTTTTGCTTTATGACCAAGACTTGCATTAGTAGTTCCTGAGATAATCAGCTGTGTCAAGATATTGATTGTTGAGCAAAGCCATAAGATAACTTAAATACTTTCCATAATGTTTCTATGAAGTAATCTTCAATTAATTCGGCATGCAGTGAAGAGGGAAATTTTGAGGAAGTTTTATCAAGGGCGAATAAATCCAACTTAAATTAAATTCTGAAAAATTCCCACCAAAGTTTTACAAGCTCGAGCGAATTCAGTGGATTCTTTTTGTCGGCTTTAATTGACGTAAATTGAATGAACTGTGAAGTTATTGAAATAAACCAATAGGTCTTAGTAAAAACACAACATAGAATATCCAGCAAAGTGCGAGATGAATTCGCGCCCTGGGTTCCTTAAAGAATTGGAATAAAATTAACATTCTGAAAACCATAAATAAAAAGTTACGATCACAGAACAATGCTCTACAGAAAATGTAATTCTGACTGAATGTTAAAAAAGCCATTTTAATGTCATATAATTAAGAATTAAAGTTTTCAGATTTATTCCTATATTTGTGCCGTAAGACCTTGCTTCTCGCTAAATTTCTAGATTCTAAATCGTCAGAATATTCGGCAAAAAAGGCCATATATTTTCAATTGCGTTGACGTTTGATTTTTTCATAGCACCAAGGGACTAAAAGTTTGAGTATTCTATATTAAACTTGATACCATTACTCGTTCCTAAGAAGAAGCGTCTTGATAGGCAGACAGATAGACAGCAAAGCTTATAAGGATTCTAATTCTAAGGTGGAAACTTGTAATTAGGAATAGTTTTAAGTTAGTTTGTAATTTCTAATTTTGTTATTAGCCTGTAAGTTTTCCAAAAACAAATAATAAATAAATTCCTTTTGAGGTACGGAACCCTAAAAATGGAATGAGGGCAAAGATCACTATATAGAGGTATATGTACCACGTATTAATAAAGGTCAACCTTAATGTTTGACTCAGATATTTGGGAAATAAGATGCAATATTTGTACTGCTGTTCTTTACTTATATCTAGTATTGGAAATAAGGGCAATTAGATATATCTGTGCAATGTTCACCTAAATCTTTGAAATATATCCTAGAACTAACTGTTTTTATTTGTATCAAAACAAATTTCTTGTCTATGCCTGAATATGTCTAAAGCTGATGGTAGTTGACAAAAAAGCTCTTATTAGAGTAACCATGTAAAAGTCGAAATATATATCTTTGACAAACAATTTTTCTAATATAACCCGTAGAAAAGTGATTCTAGTCACGCGGTGCAAAAACATTCCGAACCAATCGGTCCAGATCTGTGACGTAACACATTTTGTTGGAGCATAATGTTTGAAGCTTTTAACAATGTTTGAGTTATCTCGTAAAGGAATCTGTTTCTGTGTCCACAACTTTATTTAAAAACCCAATTTTTTATTATTATTCAAGTACAGAATATCCCTGTAAAACTGAAATATTTTTAAAACAAACAGCAAAATTAAAATCTGAGTAATTTTTTGAAGAAAAAACTCCCTTGCTTCCTAGTAAATGAGCTAGCTTCAAAACTAGGAGCCACGGAAAGTGGCACATATTCCCGTCTGAAGCGGCACAGTGTTGCTACGCTGACCGCGAGATTTGATCACAGCAACAACAAAATAAAACAAATAAATGGCTTATTGTGGCATACACAGATCGACACGTCACAGATAGAATCCCCAAAAAAGTTTTATACTATCACACGGCTTGGCTAAAGATCCGGATGTCACTGATTTGATCTTTAGCCAGGTTCATGTAATTTGGTTGGTGGGTAGGCGTTGTTCCCATCTCACTGGCTATCACTAAGTTATCTAAATTATGCCGCCAAAGAGCAATGTTAATATCACTACACCATATTCTTGCAGTGACATATGGGTCCATAAAGTCAAAGTAAAATCATAATGGACGAAATACAATGTAATAAGGAAGTGTATGCGGACCTCTGCTTTGTCGAGAATACCGTAATGTTATTTATTTGTTGGCACATAAGTTTGGCGTTAAGGTGGTTCGGTTCACACGAAAAAAAATATCGATTCAAAAAATATGCAACAAAGACAATAATAAAAATATGTTTTATTATATAATGTACAAACTCAGCTCTTTCATACGATAACCCATTACCTAGTGACTCTTGGCACTTGGGTGACACCCGTGGGTGACTATTTCCCATAATTTTTTTTCTAATTCAATATAATTAGTAGTAACAGTGTGACAGACCTATGGGCAGACAGATACCAGATGCTCAAGACCTCAAAAAAAATCATGAAGGCCATTCATAGCTTAACACTGTTTACGTTTGATTTATCTAATTGTCAAAAACTCAATCTACATACAAATATTTGAATTGAAGTTTAATTTAATTTTACGTCCACGTATAATCAATTTTAGGCAGGTAGGTAGGTAAGTAGATCAAAACGTGTTTTGTGGTCTCAGCTTTAAAATAGGACCATCCCATGTCTTTGTTAGTGTTGTAGAAGGCGACTAAGGCAACAATATTCGGGAAATGGACAGTATCTACATAGGTAACAAAACCATGTCACTGCGATCACTAAGCAGCCTTGAAAAGTCCGACAAGGAAATCTATAAGGGACGGTGGACTTATGTAGCCAATTCTAAGACCAAAACCGATAGAATTCTAAAAGAATAGATGATCAATGAAATGTTAGTTCAGATGACGTATAAAATTTGTGTTGAATGTAATAATAACAAAGTTGACTACAACTTTCTTTTTGTCGTTCGTCCTGTGTTATCTTGTTTTTTGTGTACCTTCTTACGAGTGTATAAAGGTTCGATTTATATCCACACACCGCCCCTTCATACTTCTACATCACTCCTCAGATTGTTTTACTGTAAGAAATCTCAATTTAGAGATAAGTTCGCCACAATTTACATACTTAGTAGTTGATTTCATGTAAAACTTGATTTGAAGGTATACAAACATCAAAACTTTTGTAAAAAAATATTTTGGTAATGGTTCGTTATTTTAAAAACACTTTTTTGTTCCAGGTGGTGGCGCGGGTGGTCCAGGGATATCCGTATCCACTCAGGTGAGGTTTAAAACTCTATATCAATACTAGGCCGACGGGGATTATCGAAAATCGATACCGCGGAAGGTGGACTTTCGGATATTCCACCGGTCGCTCGCCATGTACCGCTGCGCTCGTAAATAAATAAACCCCCGTTCTATTTGCATCGGATAGTATTTTTACATTTGATATTTGTTTGTTTGGTGTCGGAGGACCAAAAAATGCAATTTTACTGTCGTAAATCGTGTGAATGTGGATAGTAGCTTAAGTTTGTGATGTCAGTACATGAATAATAAAATAAGTTTTCATAGTGACTTAAGAAGAGCCTTCCTGTGTCCGATCGTATTGTGCCGTTGAGGCGTGAAAAGTTAACAAACAAACACACTCACATATATATCATCTTACTTCGTCCGCATGGGCTTCATAAATTATATTCCACGGAAACTATCGAGATCGAGACTGTAGGAGTTAGTCCGTACGACATTGTCGATCACTGAAACATACTAACCCATAGACACACGAGACAATGTGTGTATGCTGACCGCATACACTACGGAGACGAAAAGTCTATGTCCTCTTCGCGACCCTCAACTACCCCTACACAAACAAAATCAAGTCATTCTGACTCTTAGTAACGGCGTAAAGAAAGGACGAACTTCAAATTCACATGTATAATATTAGTGTGGATCTGACAATCTGTGAACAATTAACTCGTTCTAAAAAAATAAGAAAGCGACTTCAACTGCCCTAAAAGTCTAAATCATTCATCCCCTAAAACGTGACCCTTAGGTAGGATTATCTGGGTATAGTATATATTTGGTTGTTGTCGATTTTCTATAAAAAAAAACGCTGAATCAATATCTATAGCATTTATATGCGTCTACAGACGGACAACAAAGTGATTCTATAAATGTACATTTTTTTGGAGGAATCCTAAAATTATGAAAACAATTGTTGTTAAATAATTGGAGAAAGATTTGCAGAAAGTAGAAACGAGACAAACAATGTCACTTTTACGTAGTCATAGTCAATGTATGAAACGACTAAATACAAGTTTTACTAAGAAAAATCCAACAAGACAACTTCTCAAGGAATGGAGGACCCATCGTCGTAGCAAGAGCTCGTCCACCCTCAAGTTATTTGGCAGCTACTTAGAATTCTGTGTCACGTATACCTTGCCTTACGAGGGTAGCTCCGTAATTCGGGCAAACAGTATAAGGTGCAAGATTGGTTTTACGTTAGGGACAGGTATTAAAGGAAATTCATGGCGTCTTATTAAAATGTTGAGGTGCTAAAGGATAAATTTTAGTTAGGTAACTGTTTCGTATCGAAATAATGTTTAATAACATGTTAAAAATTAGGATTGCCAACAAGTATGACATGTTATAATAGATAGCCATTCTATTGCAGAAAATATACCGAATAATTATGCTCTTAACTCTAGTTTAGTTTGTTATTAATTTGTATTTGTTAATTATTACTAATATCTTAACTCTAGTATAGTTTGTTATTAATTTGTATTTATTTGTTAATTATTACTAATATGTTAACTATAGTTTAGTTTGTTATTAATTTGTATTTGTTATTTATTACTTATATGTTAACTCTAGTTTAGTTATTAATTTGTATTTGTTAGTTATTACTAATATCTTTACTCTAGTTTAGTTTGTTATTATTTGTATTTATTTGTTAATTTATTACTAATATGTTAACTATAGTTTAGTTTGTTATTAATTTGTATTTGTAAATTATTACTTATATCTTAACCCTCGTTTTGTTCAAATAGAATAATGTCATTAAAACCTTTTGGCCGGGATCATTTAGTTTTACAATAATACCATTTATAAAGTTCTCCGTCTGCATTATTCCTCAAGACTGCGGCGTTCCCATCAGGTTCTTGAGGATCCATTAAAATGAGATTTTGTTCTAATGAAATTCTGTCTGACGCGTAAAGAGTCGGGGAAACCCTTTATTTGAAATACCCAGGTGCCTGGTCTCGGGCAACGGTTCGCAGAAAAGCGACGAGCGATAATGACACTCGAAAAAAGACAGAGGGAACGCCTTTATTTTTCTTTTATAAACATTTTATGAAAAAACATAGGTATGTTATTTTTCAAACATACATCTCCGTAGCCTACTGGTTTTACAATTGAACTGACTGTCTGAAGGTGCCGGATTCAATTCCTAGCGGTACCCTGATTGGTAGTAGGTCACTTTTCTTTACCCGCCTGGCTAGCTACCACCATGCTATCTAAGTTTGCCGCCAAACAGTTGTGCTAATAGCACGCCGGCGTGAGCACGCGCTCTTTAAATCGTCAATTCGGTTACTAATTCAAAAATCTCATCATTTTAACGTATATAAAAACTTATTGAATTTGTTTTCCTCTAGTAAATTTGCGTTGTTTTTTCAATATCAGCAAATTTATATTAAAAGCCAAAATAAACGAAACATACGCCGATAAATCTACACAAAGATATTTAAATAATGCAAAGTAATTCAGATGCTCACAATATCAAAACATTAAACAAATTAAGAAAACTCTACTAAAATTACAATATTTTTAAATATTACTTAAAATGTACTTATCATTCAAAATTAAATAAAAATATGGCCCTTTTAACTCAAACCCTTTGAAGCTCAAAGCTTTTACGCTTGCATTAATTTTCTACAAATTATTGTAATTACGCTTCGTTATTTTAATTCTTAGGCCGTTTATTTTACTTGAGTTTATTACATAGTCTGAGCGTCCGGATTTTGAGTAAGTATGAATTACTTGAAGCGTTTTAATGGCCCGACAATATTCATCAGTATAGAGCCCACTTTTCGATATTATAAGTCGTTAATAAGTAAAAGTTTGTGACTTTGTGACTGCATCTTTCTGACTTTTTCACACATAAATGGATGAAAGGACACATATGAAATTTACCGTAAATACGTTATCTGTCCTGAATAAACATATTGAATAATTTTTAAATCCAAAACAAACGAAGTTGCGAACTAAAGCTTTATTATTATTAGCAGCACCGCTGTAGCAAAGCGGATTTTGTTAATTAGCTCGTCAACGGTGTACGGCTGATTTAAAAAATATTTCCAGCTTATTATTTGTGCTGATTTTTAATTTGTAAATGAAGTGAGATAAAATATAACTATATCTCTATTCACTGGTGTATAGAAAAGGAATGAAATAGGACTAGATACACTAGGTGTATCCAATTGGAACGAGAGGATTGAACAAGGATTATTTCGGTTCCACCTTCATTCGTAAGATGCGTATTCTTGAGAAAAATGAAAATGTTCGTGTTTTTATAATTCAAATATCTGCTAATGATCATGGAAATAAAGGTGTTAGTAATAAAGTGATATTTCAGAAGGGAATTTTAGTTCAATAATAGCAGCCCGCCCCGGCTTCGCACAGGTGGACATTTATTTTGGCATAAACGTAGAGTAAATGTAATCTTTCTAGATCATTACATAAATTTTTAGAACTTTCCAGAAAGTCTCATGTAAACTTCTTCACTTTTGTGAAGTTCACATGAGTTAGACAAGGACAGATAAATATTTTTCACATTTTTGCCACCCACAACCACTCACATCCACCCATCGCGACCAAACTCCCTTACTTTCATCAGGAGACCAAGGGGTATTCACTACCCCAACGGGTAGTTGATCGGAGTTGGTGGTGATAGAGGAAACCCTGTCTTAAAGTACTAATATTAGCTCTTTATACATATATATATATTTAGTTTTCAGGCTTACTTTAATAACAGTTTACTTTAATAATAGTTACAGGAACGAATTGTTTCTCCCAGTTCGAAATTAAACCATTATTTCATAACCAACAATGTGCTGGCATTGTGGTGCCTTGATAAACATAATAACATTATTTCATTAATTCTCACAGAGCAGAGTGGTCTGTAAACTTTGTCATCCGGCTGTGGTGCACTCCAGTAATAAAACAATTCGTAAACTGCACTTAAGCGCCCTATGGGACGGACCCTAACGGACTAAACATTCAGTTTTGTCATTGTACGTAACGGATATAACAAAGCGGAGAAAAGAGTATTGATAAATAACAATAACATTACTTGTAAAATAATAATAATGAACTCATCATTATCAATAATGATAGTGATATTGTTGTTCAGCAGTTTTATACAGTTGTTTTCTTTAAATCAGGCTTTATTTTATCGCTTGATAAAAGTTTGATACTAAATTTGTTTTACTATAATCTTTTATCAAAGACAAATAATATAATGTCAAACATTCAGTGAGCTGAAGTGAAAATGGCTAGGCCACATCGTGACGAATGGATAACCGTTTTCGAGAGGCGACCACGTGCCGGGAAGCGTGTACCGGGCCGTCCCCCTAATAGATGGACCGACGCAACTGGCACAGGATCGGTTATTGTAGGATATCATGGAGGTGGCCTTAGTCCAGCAGTGGACGTTTACCTGCTAATAATGATAATTTGACGTTTTTAAATTAGAAATGTACAAAGTCCATACATTTGCGGAAGGTGTATTTTCATCATAATCGGTTGCTACGAGGCGCTTTGTGGTAACACACAAACAAACTCACTTTCACATTTATTATTAGGCTGCGAAGGTGAGTTTTTGCTTGGCACCACTAACCACCTCAGTACAAACAATCGTAATGAAATTTAAAAGTATAAATAATTTCTTAGGCTACCCTGACCTCACGGGCAAAAAAAATATGTAAATATTAAAAGTATTTTTAAATGTCTATGGCCTCTAGATTTATGGTCAATTCTCTTTGTGTTCGTCTCCTTTGAATCACCTAATAAAACTACTTGACGATTTTCTCGCTACCCCAATCTACCGAAAATATCATTCTCCTTGGAAGGAAGGTCTAGCAAATGAAAAATCTTCGACGATTTATCTTCATATATTTTACCTAAAAAGAACCGTTTCCAGGGCTGAGAATTTATTGTGTCGTCTCTCATAGTATTATGCTTATGTGAGGCGTTTTGTCTAGTTGTTCATTTCGATTTAGGTGAAGATACTAAGAGTAGATATAAAATTTTAACGTTTGTTCTATCTAGCTTTCAGCCGTGACTTCAACTGCGTTGATTTAAGAAAATATTCCACAGCAACATTTTACTGGGAAAAAGTATATATAGATATAGCGTTCCCTCTACTGGGTCAGACTGGGTGGTTATACGACCTAGGTCGCTGGATGCATGTGGCTCGAGACCGGTCAATGTGGCGTAGCATGGATGAGGCCTATGTCCAGCAGTGGACGCTTCCTAACTGATGAAGACATTTTTATATTCATTGGATCAGCTAACAATTACTACACTCCACATTCACATTCACAAGTTACATTATTCAAATTCAAGTGCGTTACCAATTAAAAGCTGACACTGATGCACAAAAAATTATACAATAAAATTGAGAGATATATATGTCAATGTACAACTAACTTAATTAACCTAACTTAATAAAACTTTAAGGGAGTTAAATATACACAAACTACTGTACACCAAATTACATTACTGGATTTTTTTATTCGATTGAACAAACATAGATAAATATATGAAAAGGTTGCTAAAATCATACCCCTCATCTAGGCTTCGCCATAGTCGGGTAAATAACTAAAAATAACAAGAAATGGATATGAATTTAAACGAATATGTTGTTGTGTTTAAACGACATTGACAAAGGTTTTTGCAAAATAAGATGAGTTCACTTTTTCTGCGCAAAAACATCAAAAAGCTTTTACCTAGTTACAGTGCAAAAAGTGGTTATCCAGTCTGAATCTAGAAAACTTTAGCTGGTGCAGTTTTAAACTGAAAATCCAAGCTGTGCGCTTCTTTAATTTAATTCAACCATCCGATCTCCATTTCATCGGTTAAAGAGATAAAGACTTTTTATTTATTTCCTGTTCATGCTCAGGGGGATGAGTGAAACCACCTCTAACAGGAAATTTTCATTAGAAGGAAAACTTAATGGAAACTCAGTAGCTATTTTCCACGAAGTTATTTTCTTTATTAAAATTACCTGCTACTTTTGACGCTTGTTTCCTGTAAAATTGCCTCGGATACAATATAGATCATATGTCTACTATGATAAGGAAGTACCTCTAGATGTCAGTCTTGACAAATTCGTTGTTCGTTTAGTCTAAATTGCACTGTGCTGGTATAGTTACAAGTTTGACACTTATGTGATCGCTCTGTTTATACTAGGACAATCGGTCAAGTGAACTAGCTTGGGATTATGGCCAGAGAATTAATAAAGTACATATTGTACTGTAAAGAAAAGTAAAAAGGTAGCATTCTGCTTTTTGTTCTGTTAGGCACACATGCCGGTCTCGTGAGGAAAAAATAAATAATAAAAATAATAGGAATATCACCAGATTGATGCGACTAGTAGATTTTTGAAAAGGAAAGTAAGAAAATTTGAAATTAACCAGCACAACAAGCGTTACAGAATATGCAGAAAATAACATGTTATTAAGTTTAGTTTGTTTTCTCATAATACATAATAGTTTTAGTTTATATGTAATTATATGAAACTCTAAGTCTATTTAATAATAATGTTTGTTTTCATGTATATTGGATGACGGTTTTTTCATAAGTTAAATAATTAATAATTATTAATATATATATATATATATATAATAATTAATAATAATTAATAATTATTATTATTATTAAAAATAAATTTTTAATAATAACAATAAAAAAATGTAATTTTTGGAAGTGCTTGGCATGTAGGGAGTCAGGGGGTGTCATTTTGTGTGTACTTGTGTGGTGAGGTCTAAAGACAAACACCCTTACAACATAAAACTTTGTTGCCGATATCTACAGCTTTCTAGGCAACGAGGATCGATATCCGGTTGAAGTAGTATGGATGTTTGAATTGCACTGAAGTTCACGGACAGCAGATTCTCCCATGCACCGCTAACCTTTTACTATGAATGCCAACCCGTCTTAATAGCTTTGTTAAAATTGCTACTAAAGCTCTTTCATTCGGTACTTTTACCCGTCTTTAATGAATGCAGGAGAGCTTTAAATTATTTTTAGGGTTTATAAGAGAAGCGTAATAGACAGGTGCGTTCGCTATAACTTTTCTACTTTGCAACAATATCTTTACCTTTAAATCAACAACACTTGATTCTTTTGATGGGCTCTTTTTATAAACTTTTCTATTAAACTATTTTATTGGCCGATACCGATTCATCGCAATTTTAGCTAACCGATGTATAATAATAACCTTCAAACTAAAGTTTTACCCTCTATTTAACCTAAAACAGTTCAAGTAATTAAATGGTTTCTCGACAAAAACTATACTCGCTCTCAACTCTATTTCCACTATGCAAATACCGTCTGAGCTGAGAGTCATTAAAACAGAGCGCATTGAGAGTTTAATTGAAGAGATCTGTTACAGAATATCTTATCAGTAACTTGCCTGGAGGGTTGTTTTGTAAATAACCTTGAAGCTAAATAGTAACTAGTTGGCGCAATTTCCCGAGGGCTTTAGTTTTTGTGAATTTTGAGCGAACTAAATAAAGTTGTTTTTACTTTGCTTTAAGGGTTCGTGCCTCGAAAGGAAAAAAAACCTTATAGGATCACTTTGTTCGCCGTCTGTCGGTCTGTCAATACCCTTTTTTTTCTCATAAACGAGTGTAGGTATCAAATTGAAATAAATGCCACATACAATCCCTATGGTCTGTAAGAAACAACTTCCAATTCAATGAAATAAAAAGATACGTCTCTTTATGCCTCTTATTTTGAGGATTGCTCTTGAAAGCGTATAAAAACCTATGGGGAACTTCTGAAAATCCTGAAATTTGGCAAGAATCAAGGTTTTACGGCACAAGTATAGGAATAAATCTGAAAAGTTTTTTTATATATCAACATTCTCAACAATAATCTATTGATTCCCATGTTTTCTTTGAGCAGGCATCGGATGAGCCTTCTTGAAAGCCGCTGCTATCTAACGCGCTAAATTCCAAATTACTCTTAATATCATAGTCTAAATAATGAATACATTTTGACTCCTATTTACTCCGAATCATAACAAACATAATTGATGTCGATATTTATATATAATTATATAGATAATATCTCTAGGAAGTCTTACACGAGACATTTGTCAAATTGGACAGTTTCATTTATTTCTCGGACCATAAGCACCGGCTTATTGGCTATTAGTGAATGTTACATTACTGCAATATTTTCTGTACGCTCCAATTATTTCAAGATTTTCCTCAAGTGTTTGTTTTGTGATATTCCCTTGAGTTTCGCAACGTTTTATTGTCTTAAAAGTTGTATAAGTATAATTGTGCGGTGTGTTGAAAAATATATATACACTGTGCAACTTAAAAATACATAGCTGCAAACCGATTATCTACCAAAAATGTAAAGATTTGCAAACTAAAATACTGCAACATATAATAACTAAACTCTTTGTCTTTTGTTGTAGAGAGAAATGGAAAAATTTCGTTACAATAAATACTTATCCGATACCATCTTTATTCTCGAGTCGGGAGCTGAAGTTTGTGTTCGTTTCAGAAACTGTTGCAATGAGTTCTCTTTATAAACTCCCAGTAGATGCAATCTAAAATGCAAATGGCGAACTCTGGCTTGCGATTTATTGCAGGTCGAAACGAGCTTTATAGTCTGAAGAAGCTTTGTTGATGTTGAGTAGATCTTGAGAGAAGGTACAAAATTATTTCCATTTCAATCCAGGATTTCAGGAAGAGTTCCAGTTAGAAGAGCACCACCGCACTTCGCTGTTCACACATACACTTAACCACATTTTGGCTTGACAACGGTTGTGTCCGAAATTAGTTCCAACAAAATTACAATAAATTCTAGGGTCAGGCTTATTTAAAACTGAACGTGTTTACGTGTACACAATGAATAATATATTTTTTCTGTTATGTCAGGCTGACATCGCACACTCGGCCAAAGGGTACGAATCAGAGGATGAGAACGCCGGCAGAAAACGAACGCGGCCAGGCGACGAGCGGCCAGCCAGCAAGACCACTATGTACTCTAAACAGGTCAGTGATATACTTATATACTTTTAGCATTCCTTGCATTGCCGAACTTATAGTAGAAGTTGAGTACCTCAAGTACTAGTGTACTTTAGATAAACGTAGTTTGGTCGTATTTTGAATAATATTTGAAAACTTTGGTGTAACCAGTTCGAGAGCGACCTAGGGGTGACCAGCGTTGGGAGAGGTGAGGTATCAGTAGTAAGTGCATCGTGATTCTCACCAACACTCCCTTCTTGCCAGCTGCGCCCACGTCCCGGTACTCAAGGGTGCCAAACCAACCAAGGGTGTACAAAAAGTTACCGCCATCTTGAACTTCCTTGCTTTGGGTCCGATTCCGTTTAAAATCGATATTTGGTAGTCCGCGGGGTCTCCGAATCTAAATCCGTAGTCATATTTGCAAAAAGTGGCCGCCATCTTGAACTTTCTTGATTTTGGTCCGATTCCGTTCAAAATCCATATGTTGGGGTCCACGGGGTATCCGAATATGAATCCGGAGTCAAATTTGAAAAAAGTGACCGCCATCTTGAAATTCCTTGATTTTGGTCCGATTCCGTTCAAAATCGATATTTAGTAGTCCACGGGGTCTCCGAATATTAATACGGAGTCAAATTTGAAAAAAAAGGCCGCCATCTTGAAATTCCTTGACTTTGGTCCGATCTCGGTCAAAATCGATATTTAAGGGTCCGCGGGGTCTCTGAATCAGACCAAAATCAAGGAATTTCAAGATGGCGGCCACTTTTTTCAAATTTGACTACGGATTCACATTCGGAGACTCCGCGGACTACCAAATATCAATTTTGAACGGAATCGGACCAAAATCAAGGAAGTTCAAGATGGCGGTCACTTTTTGCAAATATGACTACGGATTCACATTCGGAGACCCCGCGGACTACCAAATATCAATTTTGAACGGAATCGGACCAAAAGCAAGGAAGTTCAAGATGGCGGTCACTTTTTGCAAATATGACTACGGATTCACATTCGGAGACCCCGCGGACTACCAAATATCGATTTTGAACGGAATCGGACCAAAATCAAGAAAGTTCAAGATGGCGGCCACTTTTTTCAAATTTGACTACGGATGCGCAATTGGAGAATCCACTAACTGTACAAATTGGCGGCCAACTTTGAAATGGCAGACATTACTTTACTTTAATTCCTATCATTGGAACTGCAGACTTTGACTATAATCAAACATTGCAGTTATCGTGCTTCGGTTTTCAATTAGGAGAATTCACAATAATTTTTCATGCTAAATTTTCCATAAATCAACTAATTCAAATATTACAACTAAACTACTCTCTCTTGAAAGAAACGGGCGCCATACAATACTTAGTCTCCATTGACTCCTTTATCAAAACTCCCATGCATATGGGAAAATTGAAAGGAAATAAATAGCAACACTGGAAGCTACAATGATGCGTATGAAAATGGTAAGAAATAAATGATGTTTTTAATTATTATTTGATGTCATTTAATGAAATAACGACAGATTCATGTGTAAAAAGTGATACCATTTGTCATACAATGTGTATCCGATCGAAAATAGTAGGATTTAACATGCATTTCCCCATTTCTATTTCTGCAATGTTTTGACGTGTTGTCTTTGCGCGGCAAAGTCGACAACTGGCGACAATTCTGACCAAAGGTCAGAATTATGTTAGTCCCACTAAGTACTACATACTGCGCCTCTATTAGTAAAATTCATTGTTGTTTAACCTCAATCGGTATGCTGACAGCAAGATAAAGATGACACGCTTTTAAGTAAAGAATAAAATTATTTACCACCGAACAATCACAATGCCGTAACACTAATATAATCTGAAGGAAAAACTGGATTATTGTAAAAAATATAGTAGTTAATTTTTCTATTCCTCGAAATATTTTCACAATTTGGTAGTAAATTTCTCCCAGTTCTCTCCCTGAAAGATGACATCACGGTTGACTGACGAATAATCGCGTTAATGTTTTATTCATTCATTGATTTTCAGTACAATTTAATATGATAACGTGAACCATCGAGGCGTGTATTCGTAGCCGACAGATTGTTTAGGGATTTCGTTGCCGCTTCCAAGCGATTATCCTTTACAATTCATCTACCGATTTCACCAATGACGACGTTAGTTGAGAGTAACTATTCCAAGTATAAAGTTACTCTCAATATTTATTCTTAAATAACTGTTATTACGTTTCACCAACTTGTAACGACTTAAATTTAGTACAAGATTAACTATTCTTTGGAATAACATTTTTCTTGTCTGTGGCATTTTGTAAAAGAGTGAAGGAACATGGAAGGAACGAATGAGCATAGAATACAGTTAAATTGAATACACAATTTCTTGTTAGTGCTATGAAGGATTAGACGACTTTTTACTTAAATCGAGTTATACGTCAAGCAAATTCAATACAAATAAAGTAACCTATAAATTTTGTTTTGTTTGAGTTGTGGTGTATTCGTACAATTAAGTATTTTGCGTATTTAATTATAAATAATCACAAATATAATAATGTCAGAACGTAAAAGAAGTCCAAATTGGCAATTGTCGGAGAAAATTTTATTGGTAGATTTAGTAACAAATCATTTTAGCATATTAGAAAATAAAAAAACAGACGGAGTGACAATGAAGCAGAAAAATGCCGAATGGATAAAAATATCTAATGAATTTAACGCCCAGACCAGCCTTATTCACAGAACGGCTGAAAATTTAAAGGCGCAGTGGGAAACTCTAAAAAAGACCACTAAAAAGGAGGCAGCTGCTGCAAGACAAAGTTTTATCCGGACAGGTATGTTGATCTATTTTATCCACTAATATCTCGGGGTATCTATCAATACTAGGTTAGTCGCCTCTTTTGTCTGCCCAGCTAGTTGCCGTTGTCAGTCAGAGGACAAATGTTACTTTTTATCCCGATTGATCAAGTGCCCGAGAAATAGTATAACTTACATTATAGTTTGTTTGATATCTAATTTATATTCTAGGCGGCGGACCTGCAAGGCCGTTAAATGACAACCCAT
This sequence comes from Carcina quercana, assembly GCA_910589575.2. Lineage (NCBI taxonomy): Eukaryota > Metazoa > Arthropoda > Insecta > Lepidoptera > Depressariidae > Carcina > Carcina quercana. The sequence continues at coordinate 4,501,070 of OU342442.1, forward strand.
TATTGGATCGAATAATGGGTTTAATTTCAACGGCTGTCATCGGACTTCAAAATGATTTTGATGGTGACACCATTAATATTGTCAACAATGATGTCGCTGAAGAGCTTCCTGGAAATGGACCTGTTTTTGTAAAAAGTAAGTAAAATTTATGCCACCTGGATTTGCCTATACTTTTCTTTTAATTTAATTTGCATTGGAGTGGTCTTTTATATATATTGGTATTTTTTTCTTTCAGTCCCTGATGCAACAGTCCCAAGTCCCAAGGAAGACCTACAAGAAGATTGCAATGTAAGAATGGCTTTATTTATATATATTTTGTAACATGTGTTATTTACCGTCATTGTAATGACTAGATTTTGTGTTCAGTGGTCCTTGATGGTTTGTTTCTTTTGTACAGGAATGTAGTGTTGACTGTTAAATTTATGAAATCACAAAAATCCTGAATACATGTAATGATAGTATTTTGTATTCAAACACCATGTACTCAACTTTGTTGGTGGTAGGAGGCACTTTTCTTTATCGCCTGACTAGCAATCGTATCTAAGTGTGATGCTACATAGGCTACCAAAACTACTAATAGCATAACAGGACTAGGGTGCTCTGATAACATGGCAGCACAGCGCCTCATTAATTTTGAATTTGCTTTTCCAAGTGGTATAAAGTAGATGTAGATTTAAGAAGACGAATTTATTTATGTTTATTCCAGGATTGGGGAGACTACACTCCAAGAATGTTGCAATCTGCAAAATCTGCCCCACTGCGATGTGAAAATACTGATGTTTTGGAGCTTGGCAGAGAAAATAAAACTCCACAACAAAAACAAAAATCATGGTCATCAAAACGTCGCCCAGCTGCACTACCAGCCTCTTCAACAGCATTGGAAGACCTCCATAAAATGAAAATGAAAGCTATAGAAATGCAGATGAATTTTGCCATTGAAGAAAGAGAAGATGCAAAACATATGTATGGCATTGACATGGAAATAAAAAAAGAAGTTCTAAAGCAAGAAAAAATAAAAACATGGTTATTGTTACATCAACAGCGGAGGCAGGCAAAAAATACCCGGTCAAGTACGAGTCAGACTCGTGCACCGAGGGCTCCGTACAGACAAAATATGAATAATTAACATACATATCAAAAAAATCATAAAAAATTGAAATGATAATACAATGAATATTTTATTTCTGTTTATTTTTTGTTCTCTTATAATATTAAACTAAATTAAATTTCTGAAGTGACTATTTATTAGTAACTCTCTTGCTCTATTATGCTGGGATGTGCTTGTTGGTGCATGTTCTATTTGCCCATTTTGTAACATCACCTCCCAAGGTGCAGGAAGTTCCAGCTCTGGGTCATCAGGGGGTACTGCTTCACCTTGTTGACGTAACATATTATGCAGTACTGCTGTTGCCATTATTACAACTAAGGCCTTGTTAAGTTTAATGCGTAGCCCTAATGCCAGCACTGGAAATCTTCTTTTCCATATACCATAAGATCTTTCAACAGGATTTCTTGTTCGAATCTGTGCCTCATTGTACAATTGTTCTACTGGAGTGCTGGGATTCTCCAATGGAGGCATTGAATAGGATGTCAAAGCATATCCACCATCCACAAGTAAAATTCCTTCACCATAATCGCCAGTCTCAAATTTTGATTTACGACAGCAATTATTGAAAATTGTACTGTCATGAGTCGAGCCCGGCCATCTTGCAACAATATCGATAATCTCCATATTTGCATTACATATTGTCTGGACATTAATAGAAAAATAACCTTTCCTGTTTCTAAATAGTTCTGCCTGGTCACCTCCTGGTGAAGTTATCCGGACATGAGTGCAGTCCATTGCTCCTATCACTCTAGGAAATCGTGCTATTTGATAAAATTCGTTTTGATTTTGCCGAATCTCCTGTCGAGTATTAGGAAAATTGATATATTCATGGTTTAATGAGGCTATAGCCGCACTTACTCTATGTATGATCCTATGTGCTGTGGGTGTGCTGATTCCACTTAAATCACCGAGCGTCATTTGTGTATTATTTGTAGCATAAAATCTTAATGTGGCTAAAAGTTGGTTTATCGGAGATATTGACTGATTCCTGTAAAGAATTAATAGGAAAGTTATAGTAATTTGTTAAGTTTCTTGGCAAAATACGATCGATATGTGATGAACTTTGCAGCCGATAAGCAAAAATACTAGGCTGGCACTACTAGCCTAGCGTCTTCAAGATTCGTTGTTACGAGTTCATGTCAAATGATTCTGCAAAACTCACCTCTCAGATATGTATTCCAAACGATCTTCGATTTTTATCAACAAGTTATAAGCTGATTCCTTAGATAAACGAAATCTTATGCTGAAATCCTCGTCGTCGTAGTCATGAAAATGATCACTTCTTTCTTTTATCCATCTTGGACGTTTTGTGGTATAATTTTCGTCTTCGCTATCACTGTCATTATCATAAATAATTCTTATCAAACGCTGCATTTCAAACGTTTATTTAGCTATACAATTACAAAAATACAAACAAATAGTGAAATTCTACGCAGCAATGCAATGTTTTACGTTATGTTTGTTTACAATTTGACGTGCTTTTGACACTTGATAGCAGATCAACCAGCTGACAGCATGGCGGCCATTTTTATCCAAAGTATAAGATCCTTATACCTTCAAAAATGGCGGTATAACAAGTTACTCTCGAATATCTGTTTATTTCTGGATTAAGGAGTTGGTGAAATGTAAATTTGGATATTCGAGATTAAATTGCAAATTTATCCTTGTACTAAAACTTATCCGACTTTGGTGAAATTGGCCCTTAGTGTATTTGTGCTGAATTTAGGACTGCGTGTGGGTTTATAAGCTTCGAACAAGATTTAAAGGCTTTAGCTGTCGTACTTTAATGTTTTTGAAACATTCACAATGTTAATATTTAATTTGTTGTTTAGTTTTAACCCCACTTCAGTTTTTGTCCAGAAAATGTTTACTGATGTACTAATATACGACCATCACCATGTTACCGCTTTTCTATGATAACCAAATCAAATAAGCTAATATGTCTTCTTACCGTGTAGGTTGTAAGATTGATGACCGACCTCACAAGCCATAGACCTCTGACATGGTTGATTAAGCTACTACCTGTCGTATATAGGGACCAACGGCTTAACGTACCTTCCGAAACAGAGAATCATCTTACTTGTCAGAAAATCAAGTGATTCACCCTATGTCCTAACCAAACTGGAGAAAGACTCACAATGTGTTTGTCATAACGACCCCAGCGTATCACTTGTTGTTTTTCATAACAAGCCTATATTTGGAAGGTGAATCGTGCTTCAAATGATTTGTACTGGTGGGTGTGTCACGTGGTGTGACACTAATCTGACAAGATTGACTTGCTACCTTTGGTTACAAGTGATATGTTATAGTTTTGTTGGATTTATCCAGTCTATTTATTCGTTGTAATAGTGCAAAAGAAATATACATTCTGAGAAAATTTTAACTGTCTACCTATTACGATGATTATCATGAGATACAGCCTGCTGACAGACAGACGGATAGACGGAGGCTTCGTACGTGTACCCTTCGGGTGCGAGACCTAATAAAGTGAATAAATCAATTAACTAAACGAACGGTTAGTTCTATTGCTAGTCCTAGCTCTAGAGATAGTGCCTGTATTTACCTGGATGTGAATGATGGAGTGACTTGAAGATAAATTTATGTATTTTGGTTGCAGGAGTTCCGAGAGCAGTACTGCATCAACAACAAACAACTGGATCTGCTGGAGTTGGAAAAATCCAAGAAGGACCGATTCCTTGGATGTCTCTCCCAGTACCATATCGAGAGTCCCTGTTCCAGATCCAATAGGTACTGTTTTTAACATAATACCTAAAGTTTTTTAATGACCATCTGCTAGCTGCGACAATTTTAAGTCTGCCAACAAACAGCAGTGCTAATAAGATTTTTGTGTTCCAGTGATGCAATACAAAATCCAGTTATAAATACGATAATTAAAGGGTTATTTTCTAGTAAGTCCACGATGATAGGATAGCTCAGTCTCTGTCACTAATTCCTTTCTTTGCCAAAACGAGAATAATCCATTAAGGCCGGCCATTGGCGAGAAAGGTTAGGTTATTAATGATAGGCTACATTTAAACTTGACCTTAGGTAGGTGAGTGTAATAATACCTCGAAGGGATGTCCGGGATATTTTTATCGCAGCATATTGAAAAGAAAATAAGCTTTTTATAGTACAATACCTGCTTTGTAAAGGCTCAAAAGAATGAGTCCACATTTTTACTAAATAACATTTATTATACAGTGCAGTCACCAATGCTTCAATATTCTTATTAAATTGTAACCCTAATGAATAATTATAGACAGACACAACATAAAAAAGTTGGGTTGGCAAATTTTATATATGTATTCAATTGTTCTGGAATATTCAAGTATATATATGTTTGAAATACGACCTACGAGTATTCACACATCACGATATCTCCGAAACTATAAGCCCTAAAACTTGAGATTGCTCAAGTTACATATTTATGACACAATGGTGGTCGCTCACTATGAAAGTTAAAAAAAATTCATCTTCTGAGGGGGTGACAAAAGGGGTTGATAGTTTGTATGAAATAGCTAAACCATGAAGCTTACATACTTGAAATTGTGGTAGGCTCTTTAAAAAACTTACAGAACAAGTGTGCCTTGAAAGGATTTGGGGTGGAAGGGGTAAAATATGGTTTCAAAGTTAATAGGGAGAGAAAATTAGCATTCCACTTACTACTAAATTGAAACGAGGTGTCATTTACAAGCAAAAAAAGATTGTTATTTATTATTTTAAAATTTTAGATTTATAGCATTGATAGCACCTGAAGAAGAATTTAAAAGGAATACCGACTAGTACGGTCTTACTGGCTTATTTTCTCTTGAATTGCACTTGATGTTGTGTCGTGTCTGTGGTTTTTAAACGATATTGCCTTGTTTGAAGCAACAGCTGCAGTAGAAGTTGTGAAGTGAAAGAAGTTTAGTGCAAAGTTTGTTATAAAGTCCGTTAGTCCAAGTGAGTGCAGTCTGCAAGCACTCTCAAAGGGGATGGTTAAAAGTAACTAACAAGCTTGGCGTCGCAGTTTATTTAACTTTTGGTTTTTCTATAAGGAGGTTTGTTCTTTATGACTTGTTCCCAGTTTTTTCTTCTTTAAATCACCAAATTGACTAACTTAAAGTTTGACGTCAATCATTCACAGACTCTAACAGGATCTTTGTTATCCAGTAAATGTATTTAAAACGACGAAGGAAAAAGTATAAGATGGTCAGCACCTAATCACGCGATCTCAAGCCCTCCTGCATAGTGAGTTATGACATCCCGTCATATAAAGTCAGACGCATTGATATTTGAGGGTTTTTTGTATTTGTTGTTGGTGACATTCACAACCTACTTTTTCACAAGGCTTTCGAGCACTGATTAACATAAACGGCAATGATCAATTCATAGCACACTACGCAATATCTTCGACCCTTCGCATCCTCCCAGACACATTCTTTCACCATCTTATAAATTTCAAGTGTTAGTGCCCCAAAAAAACTATTTGGTGATTCGCTATCGGGACTGTAAGTTCCCGCGTAGGGTCACTCCCACGTGACTCGTCCGCTCCATCCATGCAAAAGATATGAGCAGGCATACTTCCATTTCCATTTCTGCGCGCGAAAATATTAGTCCCAAGTCGATAATATCTGATTCGGGCCGTGTTTATTTAATAGGCCGTCGGCAGTGTGCAGTAATTTAAAACCCAAATGCGTTGGCAGCTCGTAAAATAATCGAGCTCGTAACTTCTGGACATGATTTTGCTGTTTAATTTCCGTTGTTGGTGTCTAATGTGCTACATTTTTTATATGTCATTGACCTGTACCTATTTTCATACATACATTTTGTGTATCTTATTTATAAAATTTGACGCACTTCAAATGCTTCCCAGACTGATCAATTAACCTTCCAACGTGCAGCCCAAAAGTTCTTGAAACAGAATATTTATATTTTGAACAAGGCTCGGGCTAAGCCGACGTTATTCTCGGCTATTATTATGTCATAGGAGTATAGGACAAAAGATACTCTCAAACCAAAAGACTTTCCTATAATATTTTGGCACTGCTGGCTGGCTGGGATCGATCAATACGCCTGCCAAGCGTGAGTGATGCTTGTAGCAAATCCTTTCAAGGAAAGCCAGGCGTGGCGATCTATAGTGGACTTAAGAAGCGATTTTAAATATTTCATTCTGATTATGTAAGACATTGTTTCGAAATAAGAATTGAAATAAACTGACTAACTTACATGAATTGTCACAATTTTTACTAATCAAAAAGTTAGTAGAGATTTCCTGCTGTTTAATGAGCCTATTAAGCCACCTTTCATCAGCGTAATCTATCCCGTCGTCCGCCGTTTACGAAAAGGTGGAGTTACGAAAAGTTACCACTCGCATGTTGATTCCGAATTTACCCGAAGTTTTCCACGAAAAGGATCGACGCTAAGAGTGGCTTTCATTAGTAGTATCTTTGGGTCCTAACGAAGTGACCTCTAGGTCTCATCAAACGGAATAGATCCCTCTTTCTCCTGATGGTTTCTATCCTGACTCGATTTCCGCAATAAATAGCCACCTTTTAGTAAAGGTACGGTAACAAATTGAACATTTTATTATTCTTTACCCTTGTAATCGTATTGGGGCTAGTGAGAGGGGCGGAAAGTAGAATATTTTCAGCGTTTATTTTTATGTTGGCATATCCTACGTGCCGGACTAATGACGTGCCGTAGAAAGACGAATCTGTCTTTTTATGCAATTTGACTCCTCCATTGATAAATCAAAGTCAACTGAAGTATTACATTCTTGAATACTTTCTAGATGCAACCGCCGATTATAATAATCATATTACCTATATATAACGATTAAATTGAGAACCATGTTCAAAAGTTATGAAATTTTATTTTACTAATATATATGTGATGTTATGTATGTAATTCGAGTGTATGTATCGCCAATTATTATTGATTCCGCATCGAAAAGTGAGATTGTAAGAATTTACCGGGTAATGAATTAATTTGTAAAGTAATGTCAAAAACACAGTTGTATATTTTATGGTTCTTTTGACAAAACGAATGGCAGCTTCTACCATGTCGAAAAAAAAACTGCAAGTATCCGCAACTCCACAATTTTCCAAATATTCTACCAATATTATAAATGGCGGGTGCGCACCTTAACACGCAAGTTACGCTCACCTTCCACGGCCTTATCGTCAAGTTAGATACGAGTAAAGGCCAAGTGAATTTTTAAAATGCGTAAGCATGTTTCTTAATTTGTACTTCTGTCACGAATCAACGGATCGTAGTATAAGATAATTTCTGAATTCCACAAAGATGAAACGCTGGCAACTGCCAGTAATAAGTAATTTTATAGCTGTTTGTTTTCGCATTACAAGAATAAACGCAATTCTATGCTTAAATTCCCGTACACTGCACCTGTAAATCACATTTTCACGTAAAATAAGCTGTCACGCATAATTCCACTTGATGAACCCAAAGGATAACCCTTCGAGTGTGAATAGATAATCCCTGCCACGTGCGTGCAGTTCCATTTAGTGGGTGAAAATAGTTTCGAGCGCAAACGAACTGGATATACTATTTTATTTGAACAAATTTATGCGTTGTTTACTTACATTTACACCTGCTATGGCAAATAGAGTGTAACATTCAGGACAGTACTCGTAGTGATTCGCGTTTGAATCCGAATGGAACATTACTATTAGTATTAACTAATTACAGAAATATTTACAGCAAGATTTAGCAAATTTGTTTATTGGATGAGGAAATACATTGAGTGTTTCTAATAAAATAAAGCACAAACTACAATTTGACATACATGAATAGGGAGCAACGGAGCTCATGTTCAATGAGAACATGAATAAAATATAGAGCTCTATTTAAGATTCGCTCGTGTGACAGCTTCGTCGCACACGACTTAAGTCACGATCGACTACAAGTCGCATGAAAACGGGTTTAACCGTATTTTTGAATCATTCGCCTCAGGTGTTGCCAATATAACTTAAACTGTTTAATTGTATCCGTTTTACGCAATAAAATAAAACCGGTAATTCATGCAAGGAAAATGGAACGCAAAGTTCATAGAAAAGTTCCTACTGTCAAAGTCAATAAGTGGTAATGTCAGTGTTTGACGATGACGTTTAGTCTATCGCTCGCCTGCGCAAAGAGTGATCCCAACCACTCGTTGCAGAAGAGCGATTCAAAAATACCAAAATTCATAAGTCGAACGAAAATCAGTAGAAATCGAGCGCTCGCGGCGCGTAGAGCGAATCAAAAATAGAGCCCATGGTCTGTATATCTTACTAAGCGTATAAACATTTCCTTGTTCGCAGAACATCATTTCTATCCGTGTGCGTCCGCCGTAGGGTACCCTCCGATGAGAATCTCAACACCGACTATGCACCAATACAGAGGTATCCCAGGTAGGTAAATATACTTTTTAACATTATTTACTTAACTCCATTTATTTCTTTGAGATTTTTGTACGTCTCTGAGATTTATGTACGATTTCTTTGAGACTTCCGAAATAATTCTTTTAACATTTTTGGTTATCAGAATTTTGTTTTCAAATATCTTTGTTCTTGTACTTCAACGGTTTTCAACAAGGATTTTTATATGAGACCGCGTGGTCCGACTGCTCAGTCCGGTTAATTAAGCATCAGTTTATTAAAAAAATTGAGTCCTTTTACATATTTCCATTTCGTTGAGATGGTGACCAAAACGCAATCCCATTACTAATAAAATACATTTTTTCCAAAACCTTCTCAAAAAAGTGTGTGGTATCTTTTATTGTCACCACGTGGAAAAACAAAATGACGGGCTTCATTTTGATTAAACCCAATACATCAACAGCTATGTTACCGATCTATTAGCTATTCGTTTTATTTTCTGCTCACTTTTCAGCTAATAATTTAGCATTTACATTTCTTTATTAAAAATGAGCGGATAGAGTACATTTCACCTCTATAGTTATATTTAATAGACCTTCAACAACGATTATTACAGACAAATAAACTGATAAGGATATTGAATTTGGAATTCAAATAAGAATCACGCCACCCGCCATATTCATATTACATTTGAATATATTTTCTGCTTCAACGAATATACTGTAGTCGTTCAATAACTACGACATTTGTCGGATATAAGCTTACTGATATTTACCTAAGAAACGCTGGCGGAAAAATGAATAGGTAACATAGTTGTAGTTACGTATTCAAAAACTGTACCCACCCATGTTAGGATTCCTCTCCAAACACTTTTATAATACAAATATCCAAGCTGTTTGCTATTCAAATTCAAACACACCCACTAACTTCCAACCCTTTTGTTCGTCGTATATACCACCTTCTATATCAGAGTGTAAGTGGCTTGGCATATCATTTGCTAGATACGCAATTTGCTTTGCTGAACCGCAAAATAGAATTCATATAAGCCTATTAGTTTGCCGATGGAGTTCCATATATTGCGTTTATGGTGGATTAAATCGATATTTGTTGCCATTTTGGTGCCGTTATTTTGTGCTTGCATTATTAAAATATTTGACAATCTAACGTTTACGATAACCTGTATTCTCTTGTTTTATGAATTAGACAACTAGCGGCCCGCCCCGGCTTCGCACGGGTGGACATTTATTTCGGCATAAACGTAGAGTAAATTCAATCTTTCTAGATCATTAGACCACAGAGACCAAGAGGTATTCACTACCCCAACGGCAAGTTGATCGGAGTTGGTGGTGATAGAGAAAACCCTGTCTTAACGTACTATCATTAGCTTTTTTTATGTTTATAAGATTTCTAAGTCCAAACCACACCTAATTCCTAAATATACGCGCCATATACATACGCGCATACACTTTTGTAAATACGTACATTGTTTAATGTTTGTTCACATCGATTATATTTAATACCTAAACCGTAATTGCAATTCATAGAGAAGCCAATAAACTTTATGCAAAAGGGAATTTTAGTGGGGTATCTCAGAGCTACTTCTACTATGATTTTTTTAATGAATAAATCTTAATCTGTATCATATATAACATATTATCATAGTTTATTGCAAATGAAAATTATTACAAGCTGATCGATGTCTATCGTCTGACCAAACACTGTTCAGTCATTATAAATACACCTTAATATAAAGGGTCAGATCACATTGGTCTCATTGCAAATAGGCAGGCAAGCGGCGGCGAGGTCGTGGCCTAGCTCGATATTTAGAGCGGCCTCTCTTTTATTTATGCAAATGGTACCGAATAATTTCATTTGTGCTGTAATCTATTTACAATATTGATCCTCTTACTCTTACGATTTATTGTACTGCAAGGTATTTTCCTCTATCTTGTGTTTAAGAAGGTCAAGCTTGTTCCTGGCTATCCCTGACTAGATGTCTTTTGATTTCTGATAGCATATAATTTTTATTATCTATAAACGCTCACCACAATCTCAGTTGAATTAAAGCAATTTATTTCGCCTATTACTCCACAAATGTCTGAAAAGATTACCTGTCGTCTTTAGTGTTTCCATAGTGAATAGAGTAATCTTAGACAAATATTGTGATTTTCTCTGAATATGAGTTAATTGTCTGCTATGAAGAGTTATTCATATTTCTAACTAGCTTCCGCCCGCGACTTTGTACGCGTGTACACTGAGCAAGTAACGCGTGTACTTCAGGATGTATTCTACTTGTTCGATAGGCACAGGTGACGTTTATGACAAATTATTGTACAGCATAAGGTACAAAATAGTTTTTATTCTGTTACGTAGTCTAATAATTTAAAGAAACAAAATAAATTTCAATATCTGTCGTAGTACATTCAAATAGTTTTCACACCAATATTATAAACGCGAAAGTTTGTATATACGAATTTACATATTCTATGGTCGTTTGCTAGGCAACGCGTTTTATTATGCCAAAATTGCCCATGTAATCCCACTTATATTATAAGTGTGATTTTGGACAATTTACACAATATGTCTTTAGAAATTATAGCCTATATGTTATTCTGATGTATAAGCTATATTATTGTAAAGTTTCATTCAAATCCATTCAGTAGTTCTTCCGTGAAAGCGTCACAAACATCTAAACATCCAAACTTTCACACTTATAATATTAGTAGGATGTCAGTTTTTGCGGTCAAACGAAAGCCGTTGAAAAAAGCCACAAATGAGCTCGACTGCAAAATTGAGCATATAATAAAAGTTGTAATGAACGGTCCTCTGAGAACAAGGGTACGAGTGTTTTAGGCTACAACCCCATCACAGCTGTGCTCAAAATTTTTATAAAGTTTTTAATTACTTTTTAACAAAAATATAATCCGAATCTAAAATACAACAGATGGGTTAATTGTTTATAACTGAATATGAATTCACGCCACGTTTATCTTTCCACGAGGGAATTTACCATAATCACTACAGTTGACAGGTGGATTTGTGATAGCAAAAAGCTTAGTTACCTTTTACGACATTTAGGAAACGACATGGGATGACCCTATTCTTAACAACAGACCTCACGAATATGACACCAAAATCAATAAAATATTAAAGCAGTGAACATAATTTGAATTAAGTATGAATTAAGTTTAGTGAGTTCATATAAAATAATAGTAGGTTTTCCTTGGTAGAAATATATTCTTAATCATAGTCAAATGGACCGACTTGGAAAATTAAAAGGTGTAAACTCAAAAGATTTGTACTTACATGCTCTTCAGCTTTTTTAATCCTCTTAGTGTAATATCTAAAACAGTTTCCTTAGTGGTAATCAAACGGAACGATTTCAATTTTCCTAGCTCAATTGTTAGTACGTACTTAATACAGGATAAATAAACAATTTTCTTTAGATAACAATAGATTGTCATCTCTTTATTTATATTAGAATATTAAATAAATAATGTCGATTGATTTGAAGCAGGTTTGGGCAACCCACCCCGCCGCCGCCTGAGTTATGCGCCTATGACGCAGACCTGGAGTGCTCATACTTTCGCCGACGTCCACGATCGGTGTGCAGCCAGCCTGACCCCAAGCGCTACACATGGATGCCTGAAGATGAAGACTTCACCAGGATGGAGTGGCCACAGTGAGTAAGGAGTGACGACCAAACATCTTTAACACAAAAATCTGGTCATAGTATACATCGTCATACTTACAGGCTGAAACGTTCTTTAGGGCCCTCCCTAGCGATACCGGTGACAGATGTTGGAGTAAGCAAGGTACATTCTAGTACAAAAGTATGTAAAAAATTTCTCACCATGTCATATTCACATTTAGTTGACATTTCCTTCAACACACTGCAAAGAAACAAGAAAGTGTAATGTGACATGGTACAAAAGTGGGCACTCGAGTGTACCTAGATGTATTTCTGTATTTTATGGGTCGGAGAGTGAAATATGCTAATTTTTGTTCCGATTAAATGTTACCGAGATAAATTTTGAGCTCCACATAAACGAAGTTACAGGCAAAGTCTAGTCACTCGGTCGGTTTTAGGGTTCCGTACCCAAAGTGTAAAAATGGAACCCTATTACTAAGACTCCGCTGTTTGTCTGTATGTCCGTCTGTCATCAGGCTGTATCTCATGAGCCGTGACAGTTAGACAGTTGAAATTTTCACAGATGATGTATTTTTGTTGCCGCTATAACCAAAAAATACTAAAAAACAGTATAAAATAAAGTTATTTAATTCATATTCTGTACGGAAAATCAGAACAACACAAAAAACATCTATTTCTGAATATAGACCTATGTTCCTGACGTCGAAACATGTTCAATCCTTGTTCTTAATTATTATCGAGCACGACCCTGTCCATAACAAAAACAAGACACTGCTACAAAAGGCGTCCTTGCCCTTATTATCTCAAATTGTATACCGATAAAAATCCGTAGCCCTTCTAGAAAAAGAAACATACGATAGATTCTCGAGTTCAAGGATCATCGACAAACGTAAGAAGATTCTTTATAAATACTCAGATCAAAGATATTTCTTGACGTATTCATAAGAAATAAAACGGGAATCTGACGAAACGAAATAAATAGTGAATATTTTGTTACTTTTGTTATTGTTAACGCTTACAACTTAGATTTGTATAATTTTTATGCACCCAGAATTGAATGTGGGACTTCGAGTATTTAATTAGATAAAGGACAAAAAATAGGAATGGAACTTTTCTGCAGAAAGCCCGAGTTCGTAGCTTTGCGATCCTGTCCGAGTCAGAGGCAAGAGGCGACAGGGAACGACTATATAGTATGAAGTTCATAGAGTTCATAATTTCTGGAATTCTGGTTTTGACGTTACTTACATGGTCGACCGTAATGAATACGTTTCATTTAGGCAGGCATAGTTTTTCTAGGCATATACAACACAGTCACGGTGGTCACGCTACCGAGGGTAGTTTTCTATAATATTGTGGAATGAAAGTCGATAGAACTAAAGTTACACAATAGAAAGAGAGGGAGCATAAAACGTTAGGCTCGAAGTGATTTGCGAGCTGAATTGCGTCCCTGAATATGGATTCTCTATTAGTACGAGTTAGTAGAAGGCGTGGTGGCTCAGTTGGGTAGAGCGTCAGTCCTTGAACAATCGAGGTCTGGGTTCGATCCTGGCTCGTTCCAATGAGTTCCAATTTGTTATTTGGAATTTATGTACAAATGATAAAAATCATCATCATCAGCTTTTCGGTGAAGGAAAACATCGTGAGGAAACCTGCACACATCCTGCAAATAAATTTAAAGGTGTGTGTGAAGTCTATCAATTCGCACTGAGCCCGCGTGATAGACTATGGCCCATACACTCTCTGTAGGAGAGTAGGCCTGAGCCCCTGCAGGGGGGACAGGTTTAGGCTGTTGATGATGATTATTACGAGTACTATATCAGTCGCGAAAATAATCATTCTTTAAAAATCAAGCTTGACAATCGAAATAGGGTCCAGTACATATAAACCACGGCGCGGCAACAACGAATTATTTTGTACCGCGATGATTTCTTCGAGGAAAAAACTAAAACTGCGAAGGATAATGAATTCCGTTTGTAAACAATTTGCATATTACTCCGAAACATTAACCTTTGCCCTGGTTTAGGCGCGCATGAATTAGTCTGGGATGTTTTCCAAATCCTCACGTAGACGCAATGAAAAACATGTAGGTACAAACATTTTACATATTTTTACACGATGAAAAGGGTATTCGAGTATATTGCAGATTTCCATCATGTAGATTTTTAATTAATTCGACGAATGAGTGCTGTTTTAAATAAAACTTTTTTTAAATCTCTATTATTTGAAGCGATAGCGCCTTCCGACGTTTTGCCAATAGTGTACTTGATTAAATATCTAAATAGCTATTTTAATAAATAAAGATCAGTACAGTATGGGGTCGTAAATATTGCACATCGTCCTTTGGAAAGAAATAATCAGCTATTCTATGTCGCACACAACCTATATGACGTTTTCAATCTTGGTTCAAATGCGATAGAGTGCAGTCGCGTCCAGATCAAAATGTAGAGGTATATAGAGTTGTTAAAATCCCACACTTTCAATAATTTAAAGTAGTACGATGGCATCTATAGGGAAAAATGGGAAACCTTTACATGGCCAGCCACGCGAAATTATCTCCAATAAGTAATAATCACTGACTATTAATATTTTAAAAGGGTTTAAACAACCGCAAATAAATACAAGTTAGCAAAGAAAATAGTTTAACAGCTCTATATAGTTCACGCAGGAAGCAAACAAACAATAAATCTATTAATACATGGGCATGGAAATTAGTGTTTGGTTGTATTAATTAGGAAGTGAGATGATTGACGATGTGCAATATTTACGGCCCCGTATTGTATCAGCTGAGTCTGCAAGTGTTCCACTTGAAGTGGAAGACTTGACACCTATCAAAAGCCTCTATCCGTACGATACGTTTTATCGCAGCAGATAAAAGCACCTAAAGCACCTCGGAGGTCTTATTCTTATGAATATAGTCATATAGACACTAAAGACGATATTTAGGCTGCCACCCCTGGATGTATCGTCCGATATAAATGATAGAAGTGGGTATGGAGAAGCATTTTAACTACGTTACACAACGGTTAAATTATTCAGCTCATAAATTTGGTTCCACACAATTCTACAACGAGTAATACTACCTGTGTGTACCCAAATATCACATATGTATTTTGATATCAATTAATCACACCTCAGAGCCTTCTATAAAATTCTAGACAAATACAAATGGTTCAATTTGTACGTACACATTCACTATTCAACGCCTCTTCTACCGTAACGCCCACTTTTGTAGCTCCATAAATATTCCGCTGAGTTTTACACCACTAAGTAATTAATTTTAAAAGCAATCTCAAAGGAAAGTGATTTATTTAGAACTATTCAGCGTTTCCAACTAGGATTTTTGGTGAATTTAGGCCAGGCCGTCTAGAGGACACGCGCGTTTTGTGTTTAAGTAATGTGGGCACAGTCAGAGTAATAAAACAAAACCATTAGTGTGGCGGTAAATAATGTATTGGTCTAAAAGTATTTGGTTTTAGATTAGCTCAGAATATAGCGTAACCTATTATAGTTGCTTTGTCTTCAAAGTGTTAGTGCAAAAGATGCGAAGAACCTAATTACTAAGTCAATGCCGTCTGTTTATCTACCTATACTACGATACTACCTTCACATAGCTTTTCTTTTGCAGCTAGACCGTTCAAATTTTTCATATGTGTTGTTAAACGGTGTACTTAGTACACAAGGGTGACGTTACATCGTCCGATAGGCATATGGTCGAAGTCTACAATAGTTATTTCAAGTTCTCAGTGGTTTGGACCGGTGGACCAACTCCCTTGTCTCATGTATGAAAAGGTCCAATGTGATTTCTTTTAGTAGTAAGTACAGTACTCACTTATGAGAATAAAATAATACTTCATGTAAATATTAGTGTCTACGCCATTATTCTCATCCTACCCTCCTTCTTACCCACCAACCTTTTTATCCGCGTCGTTGAACGAGAGCTCACTTCGCCCGCTATCCGCCCGCCGCAAAGCAACAACAAAAAGTGCAATAACTCTGTGAATATTTTATAAATTAATTCGAACTCATCACAAATAATAAACGTTGATACGTGTAACGTGAAGTGTTTGGAGAACAAGAACCAGGGCATCTCCTTTACTAGAGGAAAGCGGCGAATTTCTCCGTGGTCTCTACTAAACGTACGTATCCCTTCTCCATCCATATTCCCGCGTATTCAATTAGTAAAAAATTATGTTCTGTTTTCGTCAAGTGTTATCACTTCACGACATAATTACTCATGCTTTTTCACAAACGTACGCACACACCTATAAGTTTAAACATCCCACAGAGCGTTGGAAAAAAAGATAAAATTTGTTTCATGGAATATTTTTATGTCAACTGAACGCATTCCATATTTTCATCGTCGCGTATATCACTCAGTTCGGACCGCCTGTTTTTCGTATCAGATGAAATAAACGATGTCCTTTTGTGGTGAAAAATTGACAATTTAGATTGGAAAAACACGGACAACTAGGCAAGAAAAAACATCGAGGTTTGGATGGCACCATATGGCAGCATATCAAGTTACTGCAATCTATCAAATTACAATGTGTATAAGAATTTAAATGCTTTGGGTCAGTTGGAGGACACATTGTAGTAGATTCGTATTTCGTGTTCGGTGCTTCTGTACTTTGAAAACTGATTATTATTGTACTGTAACCTCAAAACTTTATTACGATTTTACTTTTAAGATAATTTATACTTGACTTGGGAGATTAAATTACCCAAACAAAATTAAATTAAAATTTTGCAAATGTAAAGTCGCAAAAATGTTGTTATTTACTGCAATTAATAGCAATAATTATTTATAATATCCTAAATCAAAACGTGAGCGTTCTGTTGTAATTCCCGATATCTAAATTGTAAACGTGCCAATCCGATAGCGTGAATAATCGAACACTAATTCATGTCCACTCTCAGCACTTGTTATTTTATTTCAGATCGGTAATAGAAGATAACGCGGGTTGGCCCCAAAATTATAATGTGGACCAAATCGCGTCAGTCAGCCGAGGAGGCTCTCTACCCAGACCACCCTCGATAATTCCGTAAGTATTATAATTTATTTGTTTTTAGGGTTCCGTACCCAAAGGGTAAAAACGGGATCCTATTATTGAGACTTCGCTGTCCGTCTGTCACCAGGCTGTCTCATGAATTGTGAAAGTTACGCAGTTGAAATTTTTACAGGTGATGTATTTCTGTTGCCGCTATAACAACAAATACTAAAAATTACGTACTCCCATGCAACAAATATAATTTTTTTTATAGTTTTTGCTCGATATTGATAACGGCAACAGGTAGACGCTTGAAATATTAACATAATATTAAGCTATAAATTATCTTTAAAAATACATACTTTAAATAAAATAAAACCAATATTTAAGGGGGCTCCCATACAACAGTCATGATTTTTTTGCCGTTTTTATAGATAATGATACGGAACCCTTCGTGCGCGAGTCCGACTCGCACTTGGCCTGTTTTTCTTCGTCGCTATCTATCGTTGATTACGATCGCAAGATTTGTCGGACGATAGATCGGATGTGAGCAGTATTTGTTACCTATTGTATAAAAGACGACTCCATTTCTGTTTCAACCCTTGTACAATTTGTTATATCTAAAAAGTGTAATCCCATCCATCCGTCTATTATATCACGATGCTTCTACTGGTAAATGCGATGTAACTAAAAATTAATGGTTTTCGGATATTCCCTTTAAAATTATATTTTTATAGGATATAGAATCTAGAGTCAATGGCACCTAACTTACATAACCGCTTATATTTTTATTACGTTGACGAGATTTTTTACAACACCAAAGAATTGCAAATTTATTCTGTGAATAAAACTTATTCATCGATAGTTCTACAAAATTCTACAAAAATACAATGCTAGCACAGTTTTAATAATCTTTATGTTCTTAAATAGTGTACACGGTGCATACCGGATTTAAAGTATCTCTTTTTATGAGAGTGTGTTTTTATTAATATGCACAAAATGCAAGAATGCATAATTTTAGCGACGTCTGGCTGGTTGCGGGCATCCGTGGCACGTGTTGACTTTACTGTTGCCACAATTTATGCTTTAAGCTTCTGCGTGCTTCTGAATACAACGCAGCCATTTTCAGACGTTTGCATTTCAAACAGCGTTTCATTTTAAAATGTTGGAAGTTTTTGGGCAGGTTGAAGATTTACTAACGTTATATGTACTCAGTACCTTCCCATTGACCTATAATCCTGAAATTTGGCAAGAACCAAACTTCAAACTGTTCCAGCGCCTGTCGTAAATGTGTAAATTAAGAATTTCTCATGTTTTTTCGCCGCGTTTTTTTATTCTTGTAAATATGATTTTCAGTATACTAATCATTTATTTTCTGTATGGATCCCTTAGTGCATGAGTCCGTCTAAAACTTGGCGTGAGTTTTCTCCCCCAGTTTCTTGTAGCCACTTCACAAAAACACCAATTCAATTCAATCAAGACGGTTACATAAAGTTGTCTCGGACGAACGCCCCGTTTTTCCCTCCAAGTAATTGTACCCTGAGTAAGGTTGTCACAAGTAAAAAATACCGGGAGATGGATGTGTTTGACGGAACCGGAAATTAAACCTGTGGCGTAACGAACTGAATTTGTTATTTCATTCGTGAAAAATGTTACTACGTATCTCATTTAATGAGGGCCTTTAAAGGCCATACAATTTATAGGAGGGGAAAAATTATTTCTACCAAACGTATTAAGTTTTTAGTGTTTTTGTTCAATATTTCTTTATTTGTCGATATATATTTTTTGAAATAATTCAAACCGTCCGGCACGCGTTGTGAATGTAGGTTGATGAATTTTGAACATCGTAATTTGCAGTCCGCTGTGGGACACTATGACGTATGTCTATTTATTGCAGTCGTGTTTAATTCATGTACACATTTTTCCATCTATCCTAGTAATCGTTAGATGCATGTGTTCAGGACCGGCCAATGTAGCATACCATGTAGGAGTCCTATGAGGAGCAGTGGACGTTTCTCAGATGACGATGACACATCTTTTAAGAGTCTATGTTGGTTAGACCACGTGGCCGCGTTCAAATTTGGATTGTTTTGTAGCTGTCCCTATCCGAGTCCTATCTTACCCGAGCGCGTACGGTGAGACAGCATACACTACGCGAAGTTATCCACCCGTTATTTGGATGTTTCGTAGTCCAGGGATCATTTGAAGGATACAGTATATTATGTAACCATTTTTTTAATACAGTATACTAATGAAATTTCAGATGTCGATGGTTTTTCCAAATTGTTCTAAATTGATTCATACTCTTGTAAATCAGGTTCAAAGTTGGGGCTTTTTAGTACCGTAAAATACAATTCTTTGGCGCCCTGTAACTCTGGAAGTATATATTTAAAAGAAAATCTGACTCACCACCGACACAGATATTTGTTTTTAGATTGTGTCTTGTAAATTTCATAGATTTTCATAGCTTAATACTCAAAATATGACTGGACTACGTTTGTATGGGCGCTTTGACACCAGTATACCCTCTTAATAAGTGAAAATACATTTATGATCTTTCGCAGTAGCCATAAGCTCCTGCTCAAGGTTTTCAAACGCCGTTTCGCAGAGAAGATAGGGGATTAGATACGCAGTGAGATTTACGAGTACATATCAAAATAAACACACCTTTGTCTTGAAACACGTCAAAATTGTGAGCAAGTTGATTCGCAAAGCGATCAACGTTGCTTTATTCAGTGACAGCCCTGAGCCCAGCCTCGTTTCATTTCTCTGTTGCCAACCCTCTCGCATCACTCCGTCATGTGAGATAAAGGTTACGTCCAAAAGGTCAAGCTGGCACTTGACGACGTATTACTCGGGCTTGATTTTACAGTCGGTCTGAGAGTCAGTCAGTGGAAACAGGCTCGGGAGTCTTGTTGAGCTCTTACAAATAAAAGTAAATGGGATATCTTGTGAAGTTTTCGACGCATGAGCATTGGAGCAACGCTTAAACTGTTATACCTAACATATCGGTTCATTTTACACTTTTATTTTTGAATTAGGTTTTATAGGCTTCGTGGTCAGCTATACATAAACTTGAAAGTTAGTTTGTATATCCTTCCTTCACGTGGTAACTGAAAGTTATAATGGGTTGATTTATTTGTTTATAGTTTAAGGTCCAGAAAAGGACACTTTTAACCCCAATTCGGCATTTAGTTCCCATGTGATACTTTCCTAAGTCCACCCGGATGAAAACGCGGGCAAAGGCTAGTATAAATAATAATAATAATAATAATATATATTTGATTACTTGTTGCTGAAATTATCTATAGCAAAATTAAGGAGCAAACAATATTAGAGTAATTTTTCTTAGGGAAAGCACTGCATACCTCAAAGAAGCTGATTACGTATATTATTTACGTGCGATATAAGATAATTAAACAACCATTTTGGGTTCCATCAATGTACTACATAAAAACAAAACAAAACTTAAAAAACAAAAGAAAAAAAGCTTCAAAGACAAATTAGAATGTAAAACCAAGAAGTTCGGCGTCGGCAAAGACGTATATAAAACCAACAAATCATAGTTGCCTGTACCTCGGTACGAATATATAAATTTTTATAAAACAGCGACTAAGGGATTCAGTGCACATGATACAAGGTAAGCAAACGAGGCAAAGGTAGAGACGATACAGCTCATAGGTGTCCAAAATTCATTGAAACCTTGGGATGCTGACCTTGCGATTTCTGACCCTAGTATTAATTTTTGGATGCGCATAAAATATGTTCTAATTTAAAAGCTGAAACCAAATCAGCAAAAAACTAAAAACAATGAATTACAAGGTGTACGTAACGTGCCTTCCACTTGAACCCCTTATTTGAACCCCCTGTGTTCAGGATTTATATTCATTTGTTTACTTGTTTCAATTTTAAGTTTGTTTATAGCTATACTCGTTATTTTAGTATTTTTAATGCTTTTCCTTAATTAACTCTTTGATCTAGCTAGGATAATTCATTGGTAAAGTCAAAAATTGTTATTTTTTCCACATTAATTTCTTAATACCTTTATATTTTATTTAATTACTCTAAAATGTATTTCATTAATCAGCCTTCTGCTTCATTTTCCGCGGGGAAGAGTGGCGCGTCCTAATAAAAGTATTATCCATACTCAAAAGTAAACTTTTCGATTTTAGTTTGAATGCTGTAGTTTCCTGTCATTACAGGAACAGATACTTTGATTTTTAGTTGGTTTAATGTATAATTAATTATGTTATAGTATTTCTTTGTTGAAAAAAAAAAAATAGGATACAGTAGATTTTACACAGCTAGGATTCAGTACTCAATGTTTTCTTTAAATGTTAAATTGATGTATTAAAATGTGCTACACACGTGAGTGTTTATAATTCGAAATGAAATCTTCTTTTTTCCATTTAATCAAAGGCTAAAATAAACGACTTTTCGAGAACATTCCTAAATTAAACACCCGTCAACATAATAAATATACTCTGGATTTGTTGTGTTCTGTGTCATCAAATCATCACATGCTAGATAAGTAATTCTACCCTGCAAAGCTCACAATAAGCTTAGCGGATAAATCGGGGTCGAGAGAGTTCCATTCCCGCGGATCCGGTTAATAATAAATGGACAAGCTGGCATGGATACAGTATCAAAGGTACAAATACCTTATTTTGTAGCAGGATAACCTTAATTTTGTTGGTCTCTAATATCCACATGACCAGTATTTGACCAATTTTATACCTTGTTTGCTCAAAAGTTGCAGCAAAAAAGAAGCAGGGGTTAAAAACTAAAAAATGTGTTCTTATGCAGTGTAATACAATGACCAACTTAGAGAAAAGCTATAAGTAAATAGGTAATTAGTATCAGTACCTGATAAATTAATCTATCACACGACGGTAAACCCAAGAAATCGTAGCGTAGCGTCCTCTATAAATCCATCTAATCCGAGATTGATGGCGACCCTAATCACAGGCTCCAATGTAGAGCTATTTCCTCCTGTCACATTTCGATGACATATGAGATCGGCTCTTGATTTAGTCATTCGATATGACACTGATTTTATGCGGATCAAACTCTAATACTACTGGATTTCGATTTGTCAGTGGATTTTAACCTCCCTTAATCTCCTTGGCAAAGTGCTATTTATATTTTAGATTTGTTTATGTGTAAGTTATCTGTAGAATTTAATTTTTTAATATTAACATGTTTTATATTAGATAAATAGGCTAAATATAAGGAAATTCACGCTCCCTAAAAGATTACTTTTAGTTATTTCGCGCAGGGCTTGAAACAATAAAAGAACTTTTATTTTAAAAATATTAATAACTGTTTCATTATACTTTTTTTGTGATCTCTAAACAAATTTCTAGGAATACAAATCTTCAAAACGTTTGAAGTATTTCCAAAAGTATTAAACTTTTGTCTTGCACGGGTTAATTAGATAAAAAGTTTCGAAGACAAACGTTAAGAAACAATTTCAATTATAAAGTATATGTACTAACTTTTGGATTTTATAATCTTTAGAACATCTAAAAAGTCAACGCCTTCTACAAACTCGTTATTAAAATTGATTTTAGACCTTCCTTCATTAAAGCAACTTGTTCATTTCTAAACTTTCTGGGATTTGAAACTTTTCGAAGGCTTTATTAATTTTCAACAATTCTACTCTCATTATATCAAGGGCACGTTCGAAGTTGTCATTAAATTCGTGTATCTCTACTAGAACTTGGTGATTGAACTGGCCTGTTTAAGTTTACGTTGGGATTCAAAGACACTAATAAAAGAACACAACAATAAGTTTATATGAACATTTACTTTTGCAATCCGGTGGTAGCGGGTTCAATTTACAATCTGGGGGCACGGCAGTGCCCCAGACCAAGTCGAGCAAGAAAGCGTCACGGCCGTACCATCCTTTTCTCGAAGCAACTCAGACCATTTTCGACCCCCTGTAACTTCGTTGTGGATAAAACTAGAAGACTGAAATTTTCAGTAACCATGTGGTTTTTCTATACTCACTCTGCCGTTAACGAAATGAAGTGTTAGATGCCAGTTTAAGACATATTATTATTTTAGCTTTACCGCATTAATAAAAGTGACTTCATCTTACTTGTGTTTGCAATGCACGGAATTGCGTATGGATCCTGAGACCTCCGAACTCAGTCCAACTATCCGCGTATCTCTAAAATAGTTTTGTAATATGTAGTTTTGTGTCAAATTACTAAAATGCTAGTAGTCTACATATGACCCATACTTCCAAACTTGGAAATAGTGTTTCAGACCCCTGTGGAAATCCCTAACAATGTGATGTAATGGACACGAAATAGTGGCTTCTGCAGTAACTTAATTACTAAGCATTTGTAATGGTAATAATGTTAAGTAAAGAAGATTATTTTTAATTCAAAAGAGTATATTTGAGCGTACTTTGTTTAGTAAGTTTATTGTGTTGCTCAAATGAGTTTGATAAGTCCGTACATGGTCTGCAAAACGATATTAGCAATTATGAGATCTTATTATCCACATTTTATTTTATTTTTAGATTCTGGTCTCCAAAATTCGTTAATTAAATGATTAATTGTCACGGCATTAACTGAATGTAACCGTTAATTCAATATGGACAACACTATTCAAGATTTAATTTTAGAATTGCTCTTGTGACAGTCGTTTCATACTTTTTCCCCCGAATTTTCGTAACGCTCATCCCCAGTGTTGCCAGTATTCTTTGAAAGCTGAATTTAATCCGTTTCATGCAGAGAGAAACAAAACTGGTTTATCATAACGAAAATTTAATGTTAAATTCTTTAAAAATACAAACGACAGGAAGATCATCGCTAAATTTTAATATCTAGCTTGAATCAGGAAAACCCTTAATTAGGCTAATTAAAATAGGCTATGTCATGAGTGTTTGTGTGTGTGTGAATTACATATAGATAACCAAAGAGAAAATGTGTAATATAGGGACACATTTGACGCTTAGTCCACCGCTCGCTGCCAAAATTAAAAATATTTTTAAAAAGCAGCTTTAAATTAAATGCTCCAAAAAATAAGAAAATAAACTTGCCATAGAAATTATAATTCACCATTTTGTAACATCCACCGTATTGGATTAAAAAGGCGGCGTTTAAATAATCGTGCATTGTCACGGGAGCCAAACGAGCCAAATTACAGCCCGATAGCTTCAGTGGAAGTGGGTGAAATATTGATAGCAATGTTCAAGGACATGCATTTTAAAAGTAAGGAATTTTAGATAGCGAACGAAAACCAGTGATAGAAATCGAGCGCTCGTCGCTTCTAGCGAATCAAAAATAGAGCCCCGGTGTGGTGCTATGAAACAAAAAAGAAATCATTTAGTTTTTAAACAATTTTATTGCTGCATCAAGGCAATATGTATACCGTGACTTTGATATTTATTTGATTTTGTGAAATATTAGATAGAAATATTTTCAATGAACGTAGCTAGTGGAAAAATCCTGTATTTTCACTGAAGCTAGTGTGTAACGAGGCGGAAGAAAGTGCGATCGTTTCCTGTTCCTCCATTCTAATGGACCCATTCTCTGGAACATGCCGTGGGTGGTTCCATGTTTACTAGCGTGTACAGTGCGATATTTTATATTGACTCCCGTTACTGTATTATCTACTTTATTTTGTTGACAAAGGTGTGTTTTATGCTGCAGTATTGAACGTTCCAGTTTTCTCTTCTCTTCCTGAGACTTATTTTACTTTTTTGTCTAACACCATGAAATATTCTTAGCAAATGTTTTCAATGAATAGGTACTCGTTTTATTTTTACTTTGGATATATGTTATGACAAGATATGCTTTTAGAAAGTGACTTTCCTCTCTTTCTATATGCAATTCTGGGGTCTAATGAAAATAAAAATCCCATTTCAATGCATCGTTTTCACATATTCTATATTTTGAATTATGAAAATATAATTTATTATTTTTGTTAAAACCGCCTTTCAAACGCTGTTTGACTGACATCTATTTCTATCCCTGATTGATGAAAATGGGTGAAAAACGTAAAATTTAAAACTTTGATCATTTTGACGATTTATAAATCCACAAATGATTAGAAATCGTTAAGAAAACTGCTAATGTTAATTTTGTTTTCAATTACAGCTGTCCTGCGCACACGCCGATTCCCCCGCCGCCTCCGCCCCCGCCTCTCGCAATACCACCGCATAGGTAACTATCTCTTTCATTTATATCTCACAGATATAAAAATCATGTTATTCTTATCAGTGAGTAGAATTTTATTCTTCCTGTGGCTGTTGTAAAATTATTCTTAATACATATCACCATCTACTGCGATCTACGATGTTCTCGAGTGGCGACCACGTACCGGGAAACGTCTAACAGGCCGTCCCCCTACTAGATGGACCGACGACCTGGTTAGAGTCGCGGGGAGTCTCTAGACGCAGGTGGCTCGGGACCGGTCGGTGTGGCGTGCCATGAAGGAAGCCTATGTCCAGCAGTGGACATTTCCTGGCTGATGATGATATTTAACACCTACATCATGACCCACATTTGGGAAAATGGAGCCATCTGTCACTTTCCTCATTATTGTTTAATAGTTAACTAATTGTGACAGCATTTTTACATAAATTGCGCACGTTTTTAACGAGTATTGCAGAACTTTCGCGTTAAAATAAAGAAAATACAATTAGATCGTTTACAAGTTGTATTTAAATCGGTCACTGAAAAGTGAGTGTTAAAATACATTGATTCCCTAATTTTTCACACTTAGAGGTAACGTCTTTTCTTCAAACTTAAATTGGACTCCCCCTGAAAAATATTTCCCAATAAATAGAGAAAAGACACACAAAAAATAGTAAAATTGAGGACACTCTTCCTGTTATAGTCAGTTGAAAATGGAAGTTTATCAATATAGAATATCTATCCACGTAGATTTTAAATTAAAACTCATTATCTGTATTGCTATTTTGTCTATACTATTTTAAAAACGTGTCTGGAGAAAAGCCAGGTCACTGGAAAGTTCCTTTGAAACAGCCTAGCGACCGTTAATTTACGAGACGCTAAAATGGAAACTCGCTTTCTTTTTCTTAAGGCGCTAATTTAAAAGAAAATAATTAGGTGCTACCCGATAGCTGACGGTAACTTTGCTTTTACAGCGTAGGTTTCATGCATAATTGAAACTTTGGTTATTTTTAACTACGAATTGTTTTTAATACGCAAAATCAATTCACTTAAAAAATCTTCAAATTAGGTATACCCTAGGATTCAATTTACTAAGGACAAAAATTCTTACAACCTTACTGCTCAATGATGTCTTTGCTGACGTCATTCGATCCTTGTTTCCTAGAAACTAGAGATGCGTCAGCAAAGACATTGGTGAACCGTGAGGTTGTAAGGATTTTTTTTAAATTATTGAATTGCACCACTGCCAAGCGTGGTTATTGAAGCAAATATACTCGTAATATAGGAGGAGCCGTGCTCAGCAATAGGTCTCCCTATATCTGGCAAGGATCATGTTAATCAATGGAGCTATCCAACCGACCTATAGTCATATAGACATAGAGTCAGAATAATCAGAATAATAAAAATAGCATTCTCGTAGCAAGCGTAATCATTAATCGACTAATAACATATAAATGGGGATGTCGAGATTAGTTAGGTATTGCGTGCAGTCTCCGAAATGTATCCTGTAGAGTAGTAACGTACTCAGAGTTCGCTAGATAATAATTGTCCACGTGTGCAATGCTTTCAGACAAAAGCACGTGTCCTTCGCCCGTTCCCACACTCTGACGACCTTCGACGACTCCGTGATGCCGGCCGCGGTCGCCGGCAGCCGCTTCCGAAGAGACTGTGAAAGATTAATAGACGGCAGAGTTGTTAAGGTAAGGATAGCCGCTATTTTTACCGTACCTGTAGTACAGTGGGAAAAAATTGGAGTCATGACCTATCTAGTTCTAAATTCAGATCTGCTACTTACTTTGATAGGTTGGGAGTTGACGTGAAAATAATTCCTTAAATAAATTAAATCTGTAAGTTTTTAGTAACTTAAACAATTACGAAAATTTAAGATATATCCATATTTAGAAACATGTTGGGAGGCTCTGTCATAACACAACTTTGCAGGTAAATATTTAAGCTAATAACATAATTACGTAGTTCATATTCTATCAATACCGAATATGCTTCACTAAGTTGTATACAATAAGAAAGAAAGAAAGAAAAATCTTTATTTTGGCACACCAAAAGAAA
The DNA here is from genome assembly GCA_910589575.2 of Carcina quercana. Classification (NCBI taxonomy): domain Eukaryota; kingdom Metazoa; phylum Arthropoda; class Insecta; order Lepidoptera; family Depressariidae; genus Carcina; species Carcina quercana. The sequence continues at coordinate 4,528,396 of OU342442.1, forward strand.
AATGTCTTTCATAGAATTATAAATCTGTGAACCGCTTTCTTTTTTTTCGTTTCGATTTGCTTTTTAAGTAATTTTCATCAAGTTTCAATTAAGTAGATGAAATGGTGACGAGAAAGTCATAAGAAAGTAGCATTCCTACTCAGAAGCCTCAACTTAATTAGAGACAATATTTTTATTCAACATCGAACCCTTATAATTTTCAGCCTGAGTCAAAACAGTACGCAACGCTCCCGATAATGTTTCAACCGTTCCCGCCGTACCCGCAATACATGGCCCAGGCGCCGGCGCCGATACACTACCCGCCGCAGATGACCCCGCTGCCGACGCACGCGGCGCAGTCCATGCCACGACCAGTACATACAGACCAACCTAAAGTAGTAGTTTTAGGTAAGTAACACAATAACAATTTAGGTCACCGAACTAAGTCCCGAGTTTAGAGTATCTAATTTTTTGTGTAGACCCCAGGAAGTGAGGACTGAGGGAAAATTATAGATGAACAGTAATACTTTTATATCTACAAAATATCACTGTTAATGTCAACCTACACGTCTCACTAATAATATTTGTTACTACGCGAATGGCTTATTGTTCGTAGCGTAAAAGATACATATCACGCATCACATCTAACATGATACTGTCATCTTTCTGTGTTACATTTCAGATTCCATAAAGAAAGGAGTTATGAGAACTCAAGCCACACAAACGGAAGTATGCTTAGGAAGAAAACCACTGCCTCCGAATTATCTATCTCTGAGTCCACGAACAATTAAAAGAGTAAGTTGCAAGTTTTATTTTGTTAGCTCTACGACCTTCATATTTGAGTCTTTGTATTTGTGGCACTTGTCATACTTTATCATACATACTCAGCCGTCTTCGAGATTCCATGTATAATGTAAACCATCATCTTCCTGCCCTTATCCCACTTGGAGCGGTTCGACACTACATGTTTTCTTCTTCCACTCATCTCTATCAACCGTCATCTCTCTACTCACACCTTTCACACACTTATCATTCTTTACGCAATCCATCCATATGTCTACGTCTACCCCTATATCCATCAACATTCATTCTTATCACTTTTCTTGTTATATGTATTTCATCCCTCCTCATAACATTTCCGTACCACGATAACCTATTACTTCTAAACTTTTAATTCACACATACAAAAATGTGACATGTAAATGTGAAGTTTCTCTTAAACCAGTAGAATAAAATATAGTTTTAATATTTATGTATAATTTTTAACTATTTTCATTCGTCAATCAAATCACATCGCAATCCATGACAACCGTCGATCTTTCACCCATACTTTGCATACATGATTGTTCATTCGTTCGGTGCCTGGAGCCTGGAGTGCAATTTACTGAAGACAAACACCCTTATAACCTACATCTAGACATCGGCTGTTGATATCTCTAGTTTGCTAGGCAACAAAGATTAATATCGAATGACGTTAGCGAATACAATCTCGAGCCGTAAGGATTTTTGTCCTTAGTGAATGCGCTACTTGGGTAATATTAGGTATTTTCTAGATACTACACGGCGTGTGTATGCAGTGTCCAGTGTGTTTGTACTATTTAGAACTTTGTGTTATTAACTTTCCAATCATTAGTCCGGTTGCCAAAAAGAGGTTTTTGCGACACCCTTTTAATATATTCGATTCAAACTCAGGATTGTGAGTAGAACCAGGTAGAACTATGTCGCCGCGAAGGCGGTTACAGTACTGTAACTTTGGGTAACCTTAAGTATGGTGGTACCTATACTGAGGAACGTGATTTGTATTTCCAGGTGAAAATGGTGGCGGCAGGAGTCCAAACTAACGGCTATACTGTTGGTGTACGAAGACTTACGAAGTCATTCTCAGAAGTAGGAGGTGATAGACTCGCTGGTCGTGACACACAGAACGATGTAGCTGCTCCTGATGAAAGGTAATTGGTCACCCAGATAAGTTCACGACAAACGTCCTTTCCACTTTCCATAGTAGAAACGTCATTTACATGTTGTGGTTGGCCATTAAAGATTATTAGCCGTTTGTCATCGGTTATGTATTAAAAAAGTTATAATAATAAAGAATTATGTAACATTCAAATTGCATGATACATTTTAAACAAATTGTGTTTCATGAATATCTATAGCGGGAAGACATAAGACGTCTGAAAATTCTTGAAAAATGTCCTTGTAAATACTCTAAATACTAAAAATAAAGTAAAGTAATGTATTGACTCATAAATAAATGGAAAAAGAAGCTGCTAGGATCACATCAAAATTTCATTAAATCAGATTTGTATCTAACGATGTCATATCCAGACGTGGAAATCTGTAGCTGATGATAAATTGAAAATTCCTAACTTGAATATAAAGCCAACAACTCAAAAAAAAATTCTTGCTTGTATTTTGTATTCCTTTGTCACTTATTACACCCCAATTTCAGCTTCGCTGCTAGTGATCACGACAGACTTCAAAGGACTCAATCGGAAGAACCCCCAAGGTCACCTCGTTCTCCTACTGAGACTATTCCGACTTCACCATTATTGCAAAGGGGAGATTCCGACGATGTCACTTCATCATCAGTAAAATCCGTTGCATCATCGCAAATGGACAAATCATCAGAGCTTAGTGCACTACAGAGACAGGCACAAGAATACTTCCAGCAAAACTTCCAATTTATTCACGAAAGTGACAGAGATGACACGATAGATGATGACTTGATGATACAGACGATAGAAAAAAGTATGGCACTGAATAGGAGAAACTTAGAATTTTTACAACAGGAGATAGCAAAACAAGCGAAGAACGAAAGAGAACTTAAATCGATATTATCTAAAAGCGCTAGTGACGCTTCCCAAAAGACAATCAATTCCCATCAGTTTTCTAAAACTCCTACATTTCAATCAGAGCCTTCTACTGAAACTTCTGCTACTACGACAGATGATAGTGAAAAAAACGAAAGGGAGATAATTATTGATTTTGAGCCAAGGCCCGATGACGAGGCAATACCTTATACGACGCTACGTAGAAATAGGAGGTTGCTCCAGAAAACAATGTCTGAGGGTGAAATTCTTTTGGATGTGTAAGTAGGCAATTTGATTAGTCGAAATATGAATCACAACAGTTTAATTTTAATTAGATTTATTCATATGAAACAATACCTTGTAAAGGTTAAACTTATTATTGCTGCTATTTTTAATAATACCAAGTCATCAAATATTAGAGACTAATAATATTGTTCCGTGTTTTATGATCGACCGTTTGTATATATTTGATTGTAAAAAGTATTATCTTTATAATTACCTCTTAAAAGCTTTGTTACCAATTTAATAACGTAGGTTCTATTTTAAGCTTGGCCTATGTCATATATTATACAGATCTAAATGTTAAACTTGGCATATTATTACGTCAGGCATATGGCATAGGCATATAAATTTAAAAAAATTCATTGAAATGCACTAGTTTCGACGAAACTTGTAGATGTTATAGAGATATCATGGTACTATTTACAGAAGAAAAACTGAAATAAGTGCTATTAGTGATGCAAAAGATGCCCCACTCGTTATGTCCACAAGTCAAGAAAACATGACTAGAGAAGATCGTGAGAGAGAAGCCATGTATAGACAATATGTCGGTCAAAATTACACCCAAACACCTATCAAGGACGAAGGGATTTTCGGATTTGAGCCAGACGGGTCTTTCAGGTAAGAGTAAAATAATCGCCACGTGATTTATTTCAATTTTGCACGTAAATATGCACGATACATTCTGCACTTATATATTTACTTTCATCGACTGAAAAATTACAAGAAATATTGCAATTTAACATTAAGAAGTCATACTGTATTATCGCTTATTAATTTGCTTCAAAACTAGAGCGAATTCTGACTTCTCATTTCTGACTTTGTATCCCTGCTTTCATTCATTCTCATTCATTTAATTCTCTTCATAGTTCCTCAGACGGAAATGCACCATACGAAGATTTTCATGAAAAATACATTAGTTACAAGCATGACACATTTAGCATTCGAAGTGTAAGCTTTGAGGAACAAATAGAAAGTGAAAAGAAGGTGGATAATGAACCCGAACCAGAAAACAGGTATGGTGTAAAATATATTTGATTTGCCATTTTATTTGTAGTGGATAAAGCCTTTTGATGCATTGTCAAGTTAAGAAGTTTTATTCAAATCCTCCTTAAAACGTTTACAGTAAAATATTGTTATTCATTAGCTTTATCTCCAAGTTCATTAACCTTCTTTTTAATAAATTTTAGTATTAATTAAATGTAAACTCATTTCAGCTCAGCCAAATCTAGTCCTACATCACCAGAACCAACTCCTGATGTAGAGGTAGCACAAAAAACCAAACGAGCAACCATTTCTAAAAGTATCGTAACCAGTCTCGTACCTTTAGAGAAGACCTCTCCTTGTGCGTCAAATGAGTCCTTAACTGTTGACCCTACCAGGTAGAATAGACATAATTATGTCAAATGAGTGTGAATATGGTTTATATATTATATTTCATTAAAGTGATTTCCATTTTAGGGACCATTCCGACGGTTTATGGAATGAATCTCAAGCGACTGTCTTACATGTTGACTCAGGGACTGAAAACGGGACCGTAATTAGGTAAGCTGCAATTGATTGAAAATTAAACTGTTTTAAAAACAAGAGCTGCAACAGTAACGTTATTTTAATTTTTAGCTCATCAGACTTAAGTTCACTAGCTGCATCACCAGGGGCACTTGCGTTATTAACTCCTACATCAAGAAGAAAACAACTTCTATTACTGCAACATCAACAACGATCTTCTTTAGACACAGATGCTTTAGACGAAGAATTTGATGCATCTCAGGTAAATATTCTCAAACTCTAACAGCATTATCAACATTGTACGAAATAATATGAATTGTGGGAAAAAATTCTTTTTAAATTATATGACTTTTACAGAGTCAATCACCAACTTCTCCTCGTAATCAAGGATCAAGTAGTGCACAACATGTGAGAACATCACTATCTCCACCAGCTGTCGTACCAAGCGTGACATTACCGATAACCAAGCAACCAACGTCAAAAAGTATATCACCAATCGTATCACCAAAAATCAATCACACACCAGCCATTGCTATCACTCATCCTAGCATAGATTTAGCTGACGTACCATTCAAAAGAACATCAAGCTTCATCAATAAGAAACGTGAAAGAGCTTTAAGTCCATCTAGAAGAAGGGATTTGCAAAGAAGGGCACAGCAAAAAGAACCAAATGGCACAATCCCAAATCAAATAATTGAATCTCCATCAGAACCTTCGCTAGCTAAAGCTGCTGGCAGTCAAACCAGTTTAGCTAGAACTGATTCTGGAAAAATTAATACAACTGATGTATCTGAAAGCACTACTACTACAGAAGATTACGTTACTGCTAATTCTGATAGCTCTAAAAAAAGTAATAGTAAGAATCAAAATCACAGTAAGTATGAACACTATAGGGAAACATTAGATAGGGCTAATAATGTTGAGTTGAAAACTGTTTGTTTGATTTCAGATCCAGAAAACAACAAAGCGCAGGAAGGGTCATCGTTTGAAAGTGCATCCAGTTTGTATTCTACCACTACCAAAGCTGAGAACATATCTGAAGATTTGATAATGCCCAGTTTTTCACCACCTTTGCAAATAAGTGATGACTTTATTGTCCCTAATTTATCTTCACCCCCACTGCCTTTACCTGATAGGATACCGAAAACTATTATCGAAAAAGTTGAAGTTAAAGCTGAAATAACACCGACCAATGAACATGCTAAGAGAGAAAAGACTGAAGTAAATAAATCTAAAATGGAATTATCGAAACCGGTATAATATACTTCAATTATAATCATCAATTATTAGTGCCAAATGTATTATTATTATAACATATTTGTACATTTGTAGACGACGATAAGAGGAACAGTAAGCGGTAAAAGCAGTTCAAGTGGAAGTTATAGTATAGGAGGTTCAAACGAAAAGGTTACTGAAGACGTTGCTACTAAAACTTCAACTGAAAAAGCAAAAGAAGTGCCTATTAAAACAGAACCAGTAGTTAAGAAAGAAGATAAAATAACTAGTCCTATGCATGAAAAGGAACAGCTCGTTCCAAAAATGATGGTGTGTTTGATTTATTGTTAAACTTAATTAGCTCTCTAAATAGTTAAATTTTATAAAATAGTTTCTTTTCAATTTCAGGGTTCTCTTTCCGATGATGAAAGGAGTGTACACTATTCATCTTCAGGATATTACGAAAGTCCTGTAGAGGATGACGATGATGGAGGTCTAAGTAAGTTGTCTTTTTGATAAAAATGTTAATACAGCAAACTTTATTAGAAGTCATTTTAAATTTGTTAGTGTCGGTTTCAGCTTACAAGCATTCACAGAAATATCGATCCACAAGCAGGCCAAAGAGTTGGTTGTCTGAGGAAAAAAGAAGGAAAAAGAAAGCATTTGCTCTAGAGTTCTCGAAGTCATACGATGACTCTGTATCAACATCTCAAGACGATTGGAAAAAGGAAAAGGACCCAGAAAGTGTAAGTCATCGAACGGAGCGTGTTACTTTTAAACCTGGTAGTATTAAATCACCTCAGGAAGAAAAAGCTCCCGAAATCAGAAAAAAGAAAACTCATTTCGCTGATAAACCAAAAAGTATACAGTCTTCTCCTAGAGAACCTATTGATGTGGAAAAAGCTATAAAGGAAAAATCTGCTAAAGAAAAGGAAGTGGAAATGAAAAGACCTATGGAGAGGGAACGGTACGTGAAACGAACAAAAATGAAAGCTAAAAGTCCTACACAGAGCAAAACTTTTGACGGTAATCATAGCTATAGACCACAGCATTACGATCGACGAGAAGTGGCTGGATCAAATATGAAACTTCATCTCAACATACCTACATCTGATGACTCTAGTGAACAATACAGAAAAGATGGTAAGTCCGCTGAATATAAAAAATTAAAATACGTAATTTCATTACTTTATCAATACAATTAATTTATCATAGGCACGAGTAATGGAAATATATCTCCAAGAAAACACAGGCGATTGCGAGACAGTCCTCGACGAAAAACTGGTGCTAATTCCAATTCGGCTAAATCGCCAACCTCTACCAACAATCATTCTGTTTACACGTAAGTTATGATTTTTTTCTCTTACAAACTGGAATTTAGTTAATAAAATATTTATTTTACGTGTTTAAGTAAGCAATCACCCAATTTCCAAAAAAAAAAACACGAGTTAATTGTAAATTCTGAAATCTTGCCCGCTCGCTCGTTTAATTTTAATATATGAAGTGTTTTTTGCTATGAATTTTAATATTTAGCTGTTTTATACCTATGTTGAAACTTACAAAATACATAAAAGCCAAAACACCAAAGTAGCCGTGTCAAGTTCAAACTAAAATATTTTTTAATAATGTTAAGTAGGTAGTTAACGTAATATTTCTTTTAAAAAGAATGCTTAACGAAGTATTTGAAACATATCTGTGGCCATAGTTAATTTTAAAAAGTTAATACAGACAACAATGTGGTTTAAGAACCACATGAAAAGTTTTGGGTAAATATCACAGTTGGACTGACCGCCTTATATTCTGTCTACTTCTATCCAGTTCTAGATCCAGACGGAAAAGTGGGTCAAACGAAAGCATATCACTTCCCGGTAGTTTACCTAGGAGAAAACAATCAATACCCACAGTACCATGTGTAAGTTCTCTTGAAGCCGAAGATATTGAAACTACAAGAACGCTGACGTCTGCTGGATCAAGATTAACTCCTCTTAGATATGTGAAAAGTCCTACCACATCACCCAGGCATCAGCGTAAACCTGACAAAGGTATTAAACCTTCTCTTAACATTCAATTCGGATGCGTTAAATCAGCATTTTAAATTTTTTATTGCATAAATAAATGCCCCTCGACAAGAAAGAATTAAATATTTAATAAAAATAAGTAGTACAATATTTGTTTTTCACCTCAGACTAGAGGCCTTATATTAGAGACCATCATAAAACTTGTTTGTTCAGTAACCATTTTTTGAAGTTTAAAACGTTAGAAATAAAAGTGGTGTTTGCCCTCATTAAAATATAAAAAATGTAATAAAATAAATTAATGTTCTAGATGGTAAATTTGCAAAAGCAGCATCAGCAGAATCTTTAAGATCAGTGTCGCCGGGGTCTGACTCAGTATTCTATTCCGAGCAAACCGAACAAAGCATGGTGACAGCCGAATGCGAGACTAGAAGTCATTGTTTCCACTGCGGCAAGACGGTACACATAGTGACTGCACCTCATGACCATGACAGTCTCACCAGGACGTCGCATACTGACGTTAGCACTGTAAGTATGAGAGTGTGCTGCTCAGCATCAGCGGAATCCACCCTATGACGTTTCGGTTATGTCAATAAAATGTTATAATGTCAGCTTGTTGTTGTCAATCAGTCAAAAATCCAGGAATAAATTCCGAATTTTGAGTCACTTTGTATGAATGTATAATGTGTTAAAACTTTCTAACTGTTTTATGTTCTTCATTCTGACGCATAATATTTAATACAATCAAATTAATAAATTAATTTTCACGCTTCGATCGTGGTCCACCTGCTTAGTTCACCTCGATGGACCACGGGCATTTTTTCTTGCCGGTGACCCACTTCAATACACCTAGGGTTACCTCCCCAATACGTTATACAATGAGGTTTAAAAATAATTATTTTTTGTGTCTCCGTGAGAATTAATCCGCTATTCAACGTTCTCCTGTATGAATAATTAAAGCTGGGCCGTTTTCACTTTTTGTGACTTTTCTGGGGTTCTAAATAGTGGGAAGGTAACATAGTTTTAAACCAATGTTTCTCAACCGAGTGCTTATGCGTCACTTGAGTTCAACAAAAACAAACATATTTTCTTACTGGTGGCTTAAAGTTTCAATGTCTTCTGCATTTCTTTCCTTAGGTCACTCTTTTACAAAGTACGTGTTTTCAGGAATCATTTGCTGATGCAACTCCAGATATCGTGCCAGCTCCAGCTGGCTTTGCTGACTCACCATCATGTGGTTCGAAAAAGCACGCCACTGGAGCTCGACTTTACAAGAAACTAGATAAACGATATCGTTCTGAAGACAAATCTAGGCATCACTACAAGCATAGACAAGACGTTCGGGCAAAGGTAAATTTATTTTGAATCTTAATTTACACAATCTGCTACGCTCAGTAAAATACTCAGATATTTTGATCTATTAAACTCAAACTTACTTCGTATTGGAATGACTCAGAGGGGATATTCATCATAACAAAAATACCGAGCAAATTATCACAATCCAAAGAAAATAAGTACATTGCTAATCACGTTCTTAAAAGATTGCTCAGTAATGTCTTTTGTCCTTCTTAACTTTCTATGTGCATCTAAATTCATACACTTATTTGTTACTTTATCCCTTTCAAAGTTCCACTTGCAAACACAAGTGAAAGTGCCTGGAAGATTTAAACAATCTTCACTGACGGGATCGCACGTGTGACTCCCTAAAGCACATTCATTGATATCAACACACATCCCGAAGTGAGAATTCCATACAAAACCCTTATCTTTACAAGAACAAGAAACATTCCATCCATTAGCAATTATATCTTTCAAGTTTTGGTTTTCTTTCCTAATCATTTTGCATTCTCTATCGTAGTCGTTTTCTAATAAACAAGGATTTGTCGCTTCGTCGTAGCATTCCTTTAAAGTTTTGACGTGTTTTATTGGACAACACAGATCTGGACAAAAACTAAACATGGCACAAGCAAAAGTTATTTTGTCGTTGGACCTTGCATCAAGGTTGTGAAATTCATCCCTTGGATCTAAGCACATTGCGTAATTATCACATGATGTTTCGAGCATTGACAAAACTGGAGTTCCTAGCATCGTGTACCAGCACATAAAATACGAAGCAGATGTGCACCATCTGAACTTTTCTAAAGAGCTATCAAATGGCGTATCGCTATTTTCTGAATTATATATTCCAGTTTCACAGTCAGTTTTCATATAAATAGTATCATTTCGTGGTGATAACTCTTGATGCTTGTAAAACGGAACTTTCGATATCACACTGTGCAAATAGATTATACATTTTAGGAATTTACTGTTGCAATTTTCATTTACCTGCCAATGTAATGATGTTAGCGGAGGTTTTGGAAACGATTGATAAAATCCAATGAATTCTTCCGCCGGTTTCGTTTTATAAATCCTGTAGTCCCATCCGTTAAATTTGTGATTGCGTAGGTAATAAGCAATATCTTTCAATGCGTTTGTAGTCCACGCTTCGTCTGGTAATTGATATAATTGTGCTGGTTCGGAAGTGTCAACTTCCTCCTCAAGTTCGTTTTCAATTTGCGCAAAACAAAATATATTTGTCTTCAGCGATAATAATAGCATAATCGCTAATATTTTCGTACCCTTCATTTTGAATTCAATAACAGATTATATTAGGAACTATAATATAACTACAGTGCCATTTTGACTTTCATGATAGGTAAGTCATATTACACTTTTCTTTTTACTGGCTTCTGATTTCATAAATGTGCAGTGTCTACCTAGGAGCATATAATCACTACGTTTTAGTGTCTACAACAATTGGTTTACAATCGACTAATGTTCAATGAAAAATAAGTTTTATCCTCTTTGTACATAAGTTTTCGCGCTTTTTGGACGCATGTTGTGCGATGTCTGTGTTATGCTGTAGATATATGTGTATATCAAAATGCTTACTCGTATCAAACTCGTGTGAAACTACTTATTCTATCAACAATATTATTTCTAAATATCCCTTCAAACTCGTGCAATATTTACTGGAAAAATAGTCACGCATTCTTTATTGTCATAATTGAATACAATGCTACCAGTGAATAAATATAATAAACATAGAATATGTAGAAATCATATATAGTACTTATTGTGTCTGTAAGATTAAAAGTGAACTAAAATATATTCTTGCCCCTCTTGCAGTCTGAAGAAAGAGGCAAAGAAGAATACGCAGCCAGTGAAAAGCCACAAGAAGCCCGCATAGCTCGCTCTGCTGGAAACAGCTTGGACAAGTTAGCGTCCAGCGGCAGCGTGGATCCAGATGGTATGCACCAACGAATCCAACCACGATAATTATTCAATAACACATTTCACGACGTAAACAAGTAAAAAGTATAAAAAGTAACTAGCAAATTTAATGTTTTTTTGTTTGTATGACCGTCTGCTCAGTCATTTTCTACAGGCTCTTTAATATATTTCACCCGCTAGAAAAATATTGTTTATCTGTGAGAGCTAGCTTAATTTTAATAAAATATAGATACTGTAATATAAAATTTTATCGTTCATAATGTTACTACATTTGTGCTAATTTAATTAAGTAAAGGCTCTATTCTTTTATTTATTTTAGTTTTTACTGTAGGCTAATTTTTCTGATAGGTACTAATGAAGATCACAAGTAGCTTTCAGGCATCTACAAGTCTCATGAAAATTTTATTTTGCAAGTCAATTATTTGTTTCGTAACAGAACAAGAAGAACACTCGGGTAGCTCAGATGGCGGAGAGAGTGGTCGAGATGAAAAAGGTGTCTATGCAGCACCCTGGTGGTGTGGGAACTGGATCCTCCTATCCGAAAACGATGACCAATGGACTAGGATTCCACCAGGTAATCAGATTTATTGTTATACATTAAACACCCCTCTATACACCTAATTTATTGTACGCTATTATTTTTGAGTCAAAAAATTATTATGTTAACGTAATGAAGATTGTTCAGTGGTCGGTACTAAGGAGAAGACATAAGTTTTGATAACGAAATATTAGGTAGGTAATTAAATTATTAACAATTATGTGGGTGTCATAGAACGTAAGACTAGGTGAACATAAGATCATTTGATAGACATGCTAGAATGGATTCACCTCTTCGGAACTAGCTTTGTCTACTAGGATCATGATCACCAACCTGCTTACCAATCGTGAAGGTGCATTCTCTCATAATTGCGGAAATGTGGAAGTCACTGACGGTTCAGTCAATTGAATGATATTGAGGTATTAAAATGTGATAGTGAACAAAATGAAGTGTAAACTTAAGATGTGACATAAAATTCACCTGTAAACCAATAACATTACACTTAGGTTAAGCAAACTTATCACTCTTCTTAAGGTGGTTGAATGGCTCATGTTAAACAATATAATTTTCAAGTAGAGAAAGTCAAGCTAGGAATATCTTAACCAGAATGTGATGTTCCATATTCATCCACAGATTTATTGGAAACGCAAGACACAGGCCATGAAGATCCAACCGAATCAGAAACAGAATTCAACAAGAGATACGTTGCACTGACGCATAGACTGGTGCACCGACGAGCCTGCATCGAGCTGAACAGACGACAAACGGATAATTCCTTTGGTAATTGAAATCGGATAAAAATAGAACTTTCAATGTCGATGAGTTAGTTCGTTGTCGAGATATAAAATGCAAAATGTGATTTGGCGGTAACATCGCAGCGACCAATTAAATAAAAATTGAGATAGGTCTTGAACTTAGAAGTATAACTCAAACAAAGTCGTCTTAAACGCAACGGCGTGTTTTGTAGTTTCTAATTTTGCTTATGGTATATTTTAAAATATTGCCTTAGCTGTCTAGAGTTAGGTTTCTAATTTATTTGGCATTATGAACTTAGAATAAACTTTTTGGATGACAATGATAAAATATAAAATTATATAAATAAAACACTCAATGACGACAGTAGTCTTAAGGAGATGATGCAAAAAGTCTGAAAACTTTAGTGAAGAACAGTCGGCTTCAAAATCAGCCATTAATGCCAACACACGTTTTTTTTATAAGTAGCCCAGCCTAGTGTTTCCACAGCAACTGCTTCACTTCCACGCTCATTACCGCTTCACCTCAGCTCATTACGTCATTCATTACCCAAACAGCACACGTGCTAACTGTTCCACTTCTAAAACTGACGTGCACGCCTATTTCTAGTACTCTCATCGTATTTTAAATAGCGTCACCTATTATTTCGAGAGTGTCCCCTGAATTCTTACGCTTAATCTTTCGGTATTGGCACAAGAATAATTCAACCTTCAAATGACGTAAATTCAGACATACTAAATTTTTGAATCATCATTATGTAATAAAAGAATTTTAATTTAATGACCTTGATATCTAATGGAATGGACCTGATTGATGAGTATTAGTTCGGATAACAGTGCATGTACGAGTAAAAGCGGTTTAAGATAAAGCTACAAATAGAGATGTAAATAAAAGTTTATAAATGAACTGACCGAAGCAAAGCGAACTAAATTTAATTCTCAAAGCATTCAGAACGGTAGCCGTCAGTCGCGGTAGACACGCGACTGTGGCCTGTTATTTTTACGTGTTTCCGACGAAATAGTTCAGTTTATATTGATTTTACATCGGCAACATGCTTAGTTAGAACTAAATGACGTAATAATTGTTCAGTGCATGCGCGAATAGTGATTTTCGTGACGGTAACAAGCCGTAAAGCTTTTAAAGTTCAAGAGCAAAATAAATTACATTCATGATGGGGTTTTCATGTGAGTAAAATCTATATTACTTTCATTTTCTGTATTGAGAGTCTTTATTTTGTTATCGATTTGTGTTTTAATTCATATTTTTAGTTAAAGACCTGATTATGAACCCAAAGGGAAGTTTGCGTGAGAAATTGGAGGAGATATTTAAATTGATGCTGGTGCTATGGTGTCGACAAAGCGAAGTCAGCAGATTAGTTGCTGCAGAACCTTGTGGTAAAAATGACCAAAACATTTTATTTATTTTTTAATAACACTTCACTAATTAACCACATCAAGGAGTTTCATAGAAGCAAAAATAATATTACGTATGTAGATAATAAATTACCATAAAATATTATTTTGTTCGCCTTTAAAATCTGATACGAGTATAAATATTTTCTTGTACAGTTAATTGATTTTTAGTTTATATAGTCAGCGTCCGTGGTCTTGTCTTATTATTGTCAGTATAAAATTTATTTATTTTCATCAAGCGAAAGTTTTTTGACAACTCTTAATGAAAGGAAATGAAATTATCTTTGTTAGCATCTTTAAAGAAAACAGATTGTTGGTAATTCCTTTTACTCAGGCTTCTGGTCACGCACGCTCTCCGTCTAATGGCTTTATTGTAACTTACCACGATTAGGTGATAATGAAGGTCAAGTTCAAACAATCCCTCCATACCAAACTCGTGTTGATGCGATGCCTCTAGCTCAGTTATTGTCATTATAGCTTTTGCCCACGACAAAAGTTTCACACTAAACTTATTTTACCATGATCTTTTAAAAGAGGTTTGTGCAGTTACGAGTATGATATCAAAATAGGGCAGCGGATTGTTATTGTCGCGAAATTATTATCATTAATATACAACTTTATAGTGAATCACAGTTTTCATTTTTACACACTATTTTTATAATGTTTTAAAAGCTATCTAGGGACCACTAGCTGCGTAGCGGATATTGCAGCAGACAATAAAGTAGTAAATCGTTGTACGTTAATGATATTCATTTCGCGATACTATAATCCGACCTCCTATTTTTATATTTTTTTATGAAAACCAGCTATGCTATTTTGAAAGACTATAGTGAAAAAAAACCGTATGGAAGCATTCTGAGCGCGTTCCCGTTGATAAAGTATCCCACGGGATTTATATGCTCGAACAAGATAAAAAGTATCCTATTCTTTTGCGGCCCTTCAACTATCCGTATTCAAAAATCATATCATTCTGACCCTCCGAAAAGAAAACACTCCCGAGAAGAATTTCGAAGGTTTGTGTGAATTCTATCACATCGAACTGGTCCTGCGTTGCTCAGGGAAGGTGTTGATGACCTCTGCTAGAGTTGCCATCAGTATCTTCCACGACTTCCATGGTTGGCACTAACCCAGCTTTGGCTGCCGTATTGACGCCGGCAACATCACGGAATAAATCTACAGAGGCTAGTAATCTTCATCAATTCCTGCAACATTAGCTAATATGTTACCATTGACGTCAATAACCGCAGTAGTAAATACTCGGTGGGTAATGTATAGTATGAATGAAACATTCAAGTTTGACGTGCTGGAGGTTTGCCAAGAGAAGGCGAAAGTCATATTGTAGCGAAATTTGGATTCGCGAATATAGACGGATGTACCCGTAATCTTATGTATGTCATGGTCAGCTTTCATGAGGTTTATTGCCTTCTCTAGTTTAGTAGTTTCATTCTACTGATTGATGACTTGTGGAATTTAGGTCGAGTGCTAGTGTTTTTTGGGTCGGGAAAAGCCTGGGCTTTGAATCTTTATTCTAATTTTAATGTTCAATAGCTTTTGGTTTTTAGAAACTTATTGGATCAAAATTGAAAATATGAAGTTGGTGTTTGGAGTTTATAGAAATCATACAATGTCCATCATCCATACAACCTCAACATTGGCTGACTGTGTCACTGATGTCCTAGGCAACAATGATCAATATAAAGATATCAAAAGATATCCTCAAGTTGTGATAATGTAAGGATGTTTTTCCTTAGTGAATGCACCTACAAGAAAAACTGAGGAGCATCAAAAAGTTACCCAAATAAAATCCTCACTTTTCACCCTTTTTCTTGCTTATTTTTTTCATTCAATTAAGGTGACTTTCATAACAGACAGTCACCTTGTAGTGAGGCCAATGCGTTTCTATCGTCCACCATATCTATAGGTTGCAATATTTCTTCTCTACATCAAAATTTGATCGTGTAAAAACAAAAATTTGACTGATCAAGCTTGGAGAAGCTCTACTGAAGTGATACATATATTTCTATGCTGTTTAATTCGTTCACTTGTCAGAAATAGCACTTCGACTGCTTCTGCTTAGTCGAGCAATTTTAATTGTTAATAGATTAGAGGTAAATCTCAGACTTAAGTGTGGTGTGCCTTAAGTGTTTCTAGATATATTAAATGTAGAACATTTCTACGGATGTGATGTGTGTGTGTGATGCGGATAAAGAAAATAAGTCAAAGTTTGAAGCTGTATATGTTATATCTGAAAGTTTCAAATTTAAGCTGACATCAAATTCATATAATGAAGATTCATATAATCGATAAATAGAAAATAAGAGCCAAAATTAACTAATAACAAAAACAGGAAACTATGGAATGGAAACTAGGACTTATTACTTCTATGTAAAGAATATAGTTCCCTAGGTAATGCTTATGAGTTTGATTCATAACACGAATGCGACTCCACTCATATCATAACATAATGAAATCGATGATTCAGTCATCAATTTGCCGCCAATACCATTTCGCCAGGCTGGAGAGTAAATAAAATGTTTAGATATAATAAAAGTTTTAGATATATTGCGAGTCGCGTTTATGCAGCGACAATCATCAGCAACTCCTCATAACATATTCTCCTTGCTACAAGTTACGTTGAAAACTGGCAGGACAGCAACAGCTACTACATTATTTTGTGTAAAACATTCCAGAGAGCGACAAGACTGTCGTCGTTCGACGTGGCAATGAGGAATTCGGGTTCAGAATCCACGGGAGCAAGCCAGTTGTCGTATCCGCTATCGAGCCTGACACCCCAGCCGAAACCTCCGGCTTGGAGGTTGGAGACATCGTTATTTCTGTTAATGGTACGTAGAATTTACTAACTTAATAACACTTCCTTTGTATCACCCATGTCAAAATCGTACAATTAGATGACATAAACAAATAGTACTTAATAATATAACCCCGCCATGACAACCTGCTTATCACTGACTCACGCTTCGCGATCATAGCAAATCGTTGCATATTCAGCTGGTGTATTAATAGAGAAAAGCACCTCATTTCCTTCTACTTCTAAAATCTAATTTTTTTCTGTTCTTCGCTCTTTCTTCATACAGCTTAGTCATAATCACAGTCTCTTTATTAACGTATTTCGTGTAATTATAACTTTCTGATATCTAATTGTGCTTTGTAATGCTATTATTGAGTAATAGGTTTTTAGCAGTGGTGCCCAAATAATATTGCTCCCAGGGTTATTTTAAAAATCTCGATACGCCACGTGGGCACTGACGAGTTAATAAAAAAACATAAGTGTAAATTCGATACTTGGCTGTTTACTTTTTCAAAAACTTCGTAAAGTCTGGCTGGCCATCTTCTGTGCAACCCCAAATCATAAAATTATTGACATGTCCGTTAGTTAAAATACTTTTGTATTTGGTTTTAATTACTTTCCGTTGACATAAAGCACGTTCAGATCGATATGTTGACCTAAAAAATGATTTAATGATGATAGCACAGTATCGTACATTTTTGTATATAACATGCTCCATGATCTTGAAAACTTCGTCGTTTTCTGTGCTTTTATGGATGATATCATTGCGAAGTGTAATTTCTAATTATATTGTAGTTTATTTTATTCATATTGTTTACGCCTATAAAACAGGCTGCGGGCTACCAGGTGCCCGCAAGCTACTGGTTGGGCACCACTGGTTTATAGCAAGTACTGCCTCATTAAATAAGAAGCCTCTTTGGCGATCAATAAATACTGGTTACATTATCCATTGCAAAATCAAGTGCAAATAAATATATATTCCATTTATTTTAATACTAATATGTATTACTTTCTCATTGCAGGGATCAACGTTCTTGACAAAACACATTCAGAGGTAGTGAAAATAGCACACTCCGGATCGGAAATACTAGAACTAGAGGTCAGTCACGCAGTATTGGATTACAATGTCATTATCTCCATTGTTTCCTCATTGATATTGTTAGGTATGTAATAATAAAGTTACATGTAAAAAGATCCCAAGGTTTTGCTATGCTTGAACAAATTACGGGCAAAAAGACTGACAACCATTTCGTATAATATTTCGATTGGTTATTTGATTTTGCCCGTATACTCTATTCTCTTTTGATCACAGACTTTATTCAATATCAGTATCTTATTTACACGTAATTCTAAACAATATGTATCACTTTTGAGATAGGTGGACTAGGCGGAAGAAAGCATTATGTCGCAGTAGAATGTATAAACACTCCAGATTGATATTTTGACCTATTTTGTCCTAGACATTAATAGAAATTTTCTATCGTGTGACAAATGTTTTATCTTTATGTACCAGGTTGCGAGAACGTGCGAAGTTGTAGCGTCATTGGCACACGAAGGAGGGCCAGCTGCTCTATATTCTGGGTACCTCTGGAGGGCCGCTCCTATAAAACCTCACCACCCCCCGCGGTGGACGAGGCGCTGGTTCGTGCTCAAGAGAGACAACTGTCTTTACTACTATAAAACTGATTCTGTAAGTCTTTTATTGCAATTAGCCACCAAAACTTTGTTGAACTCTATCTATTCGTAAAATATTTCAGTGGGTATTTAAATATTACGTGCCAGTAGTGTAATTTAGTCTTCGAATGGTCGGTCTTCTACTACCTTTTACCTTTTCTTACCCTCGGAAATGCGAAATTTACTGTTATTTTCTTGGTGTACTTCCAGAGTGCTCACCCCGTGGGAGCTCTGATGCTGGTGAATTATCAACTGAGTGAAGAGGAGTCGGGTCGGCCGCATGGGTTCCGGCTGCAGCGCGGCGGCGGCACGCGGCTGCAACTCGCGGCCGACAACGCTGAGGCGGCCGCTAGATGGCGCGCTGTCCTTGCACACGCCATCGATGCTACCAATCAGGTGTGACATAAATAAAATAATTATCGAGTATTATCGAGAGACAAAGTATTCGCACAGTAGTCAGTAAAAGCTTCATACTAAATTTATTCTACCATAAACTTTTAACATAGGACAGTGCAGGCACTGCAGTTATAATGGAAAATGGACTTTGACTAATAATTATCTTAAAATATTAAATCGGATTGTAATATTGGGGGATGAGTATCATTAACATAAAACGTCATAGTGAATCAGAATTTTAATGTTTATACACTTTTTGGGATATTATTCAAAACGCCATCTAGGGACCATTAGAGACTATTAGAGCTTACATTAAAGGTGTAAGATATTTATATTAATTTCCTGCCAATATAATCCCATTACCTATTTTTAGATAATTATTTATCAAAGTCAGAATAGTCAAATAGCCCTATTCTATTTTAAAATATTATTGTATGATAATTTTTGTATGGAAGCTTTCTGAACGCATTCCCGTTACACAGTTTCGACATAAGTTGAGATTTTTATAAAAACATATTTATTACTATTAACATTGAAATAATGTTCTGCTTCCTCAAATGAAATCTCTCAGGCAAAAGCTTGTAAAAAAACAATTTCATCTCACCCTTCCTATCGATTTTCGACTTGAGAAAAATGAAGTTTGTATAAAATAGTAGACAGTGACATCTAGCAGTAGCGATCTGCTCTTCTATGAAACGAACACATTAGATATCAGCATCCAGAGAATAAGTTCTTTTAACGGAGACTAGATGGCGCTAAAAGTGATAATTTTAAGAACGCGGTCACATTTCGTCTGGCACTGGCCACAAAACTGGTTCCCAGTTTATTGCCTCCACAATGTTGGATGTTTGGTTCATTATATTTTCACTGCTAGGCTGTATAGTGGTTCTGACTTCCGTCTTCTTTTGTATATAATATATTCAATAGCCATTCAGATATTATATGTCTACCTACTGATAATATGAAGCTGTTTTGTTTCTATGTTGCAAACTGCAGCGATTGTGAAAATTGAACTCTCCTTGTTGCTGATATTTGCTAGAACTACACTGAACTACAATAGAAACTTATTTAACAATTAAAATTAAAACTACAGTAAGAATAGAAATGATGCCAATCATAATTAATCAACATTAGTAATGCTTTAAGGTAATTTCTTTTGCCATAATCCTTTAAACTGGATAGCCAAAGTTGTGCAGTAATTATCTTAAAAAAGGGTAAAGGATTATAATGTTAGGAAATGAGTATCATTACCATCCAACTTAGTGAATCACAAATTTCGATTTGTTACAAAGCGCCATCTATGGGTCATTAGCTACGCAACGGCTAATTCAGCTGACATTAAAGTTGCTATTTCCTGTTTTTCAGCGAGACGGCTGGCTCGAAGTTACAATGCGAAACATGAAGCTCCCGCCATCTTCGATCCCTCGACCTGACTGCTTCGGCTACCTGATGAAGCTGGGCTCCAAATGGAAGTCCTGGGCGAAGCGCTACTGTGTCTTAAAGGACGCATGTCTATACTTCTACAACGACGGGAACAGCAAGAGTGCTTTTGGTAAACATATTTTCAGTTCTTTATAGGTCCACTTTAATATCGATTCCCAAAATTTTACCTAAATCCGCATTCATTTCTTTTCGAATTATTTCTGAGGTCACAATTAACCGAAATGATGTAAAGAAGTCGTTCTTTGAACTTTAAGTTCATCGTAGCGTATCTATAAAATTGACGGATATTTACCATGATTTTCGTTCCCAAATAAAATTTAGTTGTAAAATATTATCATTAGATAATTAGATTTATGACATTTTCGCAGGGATGGCGTGTCTCCATGGGTACAGGGTGCAGTCTTGTACCCCAGGCGGCAAGAAGTACGCCTTCGAGGTAATGCCCACCGAGCCCAAACAACGGCACTTCTACTTCCACACCGAATCTGAGATGGATAGGAAGCGGTGAGTGCTTGTGGTAAAGTTTATTCCGGCCCTAGATATTAATATAACATAACGGGATCTCGTTCCATCAAAGTTTCGTACTAAAATTCTGTTGCCATAATCTTTTAGAATAGGATAGCTGACTTTGTGCAGTAATTATCTAAAAATAAGACATTTTAATATCGCGAAATGAGTATCGTTATATATAACTTCACAGTGAATCACAATTTTCATTGTTACACACTTTTTATTATTCTTGTTCAAAGCGCCACCTATGAACCATTAGCTTCGTAACTGCTATTGTAGCTAACTATAAAGTTGTAAATTATTGATATTTATTTCGCGACACTATAATTTCATCTCCTGTTTTTAGGTAATTACTTATCAAAGCCAGCTGTTCTATTTTAATTTAAAATATGGCATATTTAGTATGGAAGCATTACGAGAGGGATAACGTTAACATTAGAATTTGAAAACTTCATATTATTCACTATTAAACGACATTTGACATATATTCCTAAATATACACATTTTACTGATAATCCTTACAAAACATAAACTTGCAATGTGTCTCTCTCAAAAACTCGAATTTTCTGATGAGAAGTATAGATGTAATGTATGTGAACCTGTACTTAGTATATAATCCGTATCCGTATTCCGCTACTCTACTTATTGTTCTGTTTCTTTTTTAAATAATTTATTTATTTATTAAAATATTTTTGTTAGACTGAGATGAGTTGAGAGAAGAGTTGTTTGTTATAAATTATCTAGATGTATACATGTGGAGACTTATTATTAGTTTATAGATACTCATAAGTTACGTTATTTATTTATATATTTTACTATTAGTCTTCCTAAAATTGTATTAAAAATAGTAAAATAACACGGCCAAATAAAGAATTAAATAAATAAAAATTCTGTACTGTTCTTTTAGGATAATGATTCATTTTCTACTTTTTCAGATGGATGGCAGCCCTAGAATACTCGATAGACCGGTGGATGAAAGCCGGTTGACGACGTTATATAAAATCTGACTTCTCATTCGACTTTATTTAATTTAACTTAATCATTACATAAATATATTCCTCACTATTTATTTTTTACTATTTTATTTTACCACTGGCCTGTATTTTTCAAATTCCTTTATCTTTGTTTTGTATTTTTTCAAATCCATATAACCAAATATTTATTCCCGTCCTATTGTAGAAAATCGAAAGCTTTATTGAATATTTTTAAAGAAAATAAATATTAGATAAACGTTATTAGATATGTTATTTTATTGAGCAAGAGTTTATTTAATAGTTTATCATTTTTGGAACTACAATATTATAGCTTAGGTGCATATACCTTATATAAGTAATCAATCATTTAAAAATAACAAAAAAACTCGGAAATATTGGGTAAATTAAATTATTATTAAAAATTACACCACAACGAACCACCAAAGACAGTTAGATTAATGCATAGCTTTAATCTGTATAACTCATAATATATATTTATAAATATAAATAATAGCTCAACGAGTCAGTGAGGTCAGTCAGCCACATATCGCTCGATGATAGTCGATGGGGAGTTAGTTCTTGAATGGCGACCATGCAAGGATGAATTTCAATATTATTTTCATTATTATCATTAAACCTGTTTTCTTTTGTGTGCTCTGATAAGAAACATATTACAGAAAGAACCGAAAATTTAACACCAAAATTACTTGTAAGATAGATCGTGTTTCGAGATTAAAAGGAAAGATCTGAACATGTACTTCCTGTTTTGTTTTAGTTTAAAATCTATGTTGGCAAAGTGCATGCAGAACGTTCATACGTTTTAGGTAGACCTCAGAAAGTAAGGTTGAGAGGGAGAAATCGGTCTTGAATGTGAGTCCGTGACGTCATGTAAGCGATCTCGAGTAAATATCAATGTTTTATTTGAGAAACGTTGTTATCTCGAGACATACTACTTTTGAATACGCTATAAAGCGTATTAATGATGAAAAAATATATGAAAATATATAAAAAATATTAAACCTTTAGAAAGTATTTCAAATACATTTTGAACTAAGCGTAAAGATTCTGCTCATTTTTACCAACTTGAGGGTCTTATTAAATCGATGAAATGAAACCATAAAAAACTTTGCTTCTGAATTTCAAGAGAAAAAGAAACAAGGCGAACTTACATAACTATTTAAAATAGTTATAGGCGGAATAGAGACTAATGCTGGAGAAATCATTCTGATTGTCAAAAGGGAGGATTCGAAACGGAAAGTGGCAAAATATTCCTATTATAGCATAGTAAGTGTATGTAGTTATTAGGTGAAGAAATAGTATTTATCGATGTGCCAAACCCTGTTTATTAGAATATATTTAGTAGTTAGTTATTTGTCTTGAAGGAGCACAATTGATTAAATAAGATCATTTTCGTCACCATATGTAACCCTTTGAAATATATGTGAATATTCTAAGTGTTGTGACGTTATTGAAATTCTAATGAGTTGATTGCAAGGTAATTAATTAAATTGTCATTTTGTAAATAACAGTTTTATAAAGGGTTACGGTAATGTTATTATAAAAAAACACATTATATTGTATATCGATATTTCCCTTTAGAAAGCGGTCCATTTTAGGTGACTTAAAAATTGTGCATTAAACTGATTACATAATAGTGAAATTTAAATACCTAACGAAACATATGTATATAAATAATCATATAAAGCTCAAATATATATATAAAATAATGAATAAAAAGACTTGAACATTAACAGAATCGTTAAAAAAAGCTTTTATAGAGTAGCCTTTTAAATTAGTGAGTGTTAAGGCAAACCATTTTGATTGAGTAATCGCAAATTTATAAAATGCACGTTGAAATAGTTTTATTGCTAAATATAGAACTATCAACATGATGAAAAATTAAATAAGTAGAATTGTAATGTGTTCAGTAAATAAGTAAATGTAGAGTGGTTCGAACAGTTTTACATTACATTTAAAATATATTAACTATCATTTTATGCCAAAAATATCTGAAATTGAAACAAATGAACCAATAATCGAAGTTTTGTTAAAGAGCAAATACATAACTATTTACGTGAATATATCAAGAATTATAGCAGAGTATGTATTGAATAATATTTCGTTATTAACAAAAATATTTAAAATTGTATTGACCTGGCGGACGAGAGTAAATTAACTAATATAAAATAGACGATTTTTTAAAATAATTATATATGTGACTGTATCGATAGACTTCGTTGTAATAAAGAATAAAAAATTAAAAACCTACACGTGTTTTCATTCAAACGCTAATCGGCATCGATTTGGTTAAGATTTATATGATCGGTGTCAAAGAACCATGTAGACATCAAGTTATTGTAAACATAAAGGAAGTATTAAAATTGTCATTTAAAAATAATGCAGCAGAATGTGACTTAATTGACAGTATTAATATAGACTGATAAGAAGGTGAAAAAAAAATATTATCAATTCTAAACACAGAATGAAATTCATGATTTTATACAACATTGGAGGGCCGCGTTAATTTACACGACTTATAAGCTACTAACACGAAAAATAAACAATCCAGCGATATCCTTCCCTTTTTTATCGCTCACGGAGTAAAAACGGTATGGAAGGCTTCGGTTCAGTCGAAGGGGAGCGGGGGGAGAGGGCAGCACGGGAGCGCTACTGCCTCTGACGGCGCAGGCGCGGTAGTACGCGCGCTCTACTCCCACCAGTCGCGCGCCATCAGTGCACGCGCAGCCTTCGCGCCCAATGCAATAAAATTCAAAACTTTACATGATTACAAAATCACACAAGTGCCCAGACTATGTATCGTGGATTTCAGTTCAGTGCATAAACAACCCCGGATTGTGACAGAAGCCAGTGCTAGACAGGTGAACGGTGATACGTCTCGCAACGGGCAATAACTTTTCGCTCAGCACGGTGTCTATTAACTGTTTTATGGCCTGTACAGTACGCCTATTGTTGAGTGCGCTTCCACTAATCTATTCACCTGTGTCGACGCCACTGCGGTTGGACTGTGAAATGTGACAAAAAATTGCAATGAGCCTGACAGGGATGCGGACCCCGGTTTGTAAACTTTGAGGGTTGACTACCTGCAGGGTTGGACATCTGACAATCGATCGAGCAACCCAACGCCTTGTGAGTTCCCCCGTTTTTTATATCGAGTAAGTAATTTAATACAGCGGATGTGGAATAAATTGGGTAGGCAGGGTGCGCTTGAGCATCGCTACCTGTTTTATTATCATGTGTCAGATAGCATGTGTTTGTGTTTGTTATTCTCTCTCCATCTCTGAGATGCAGCTCGGAATTAAACAATTCTGGGAAGTAACGGGTCTGCGGTTTACACTATTGTTCTCTACTGACTGTTTTACAACGGTGTTTAATGTTTGTTTCCTGCCACTGTGTTTCGCAGTAATTATCAATGCCATTGTGCTAAAGAACTAAGATTTATAGTCCTCGTAACATAGTTTTTTCACAGTACATACGTAATATTGTCAAAGAATTTCAAATATACATTTTATCTACCCCGATGCAGTGATCCCTCTTCTGAAATTGAAAATATATTTACACCTACACTTTCATATAGATTTACGAAATCTAATCGAATATTTCGTGCAATTTCTTAAATGTTCATGTTAATATTTATTGCATTTTATATGCTTACTTGATTTTAAATGAGTATCGGATTTTCGATACAAACGAAATCTAATATGTGTATTTCCAAGAAAACAAGAATGAATAGAAGTAAGCAATCCACGAGCAATAAAAGAGACGTTGTTAGAAGACGTTAATTATAGAACAGTTAACTACAAAAAGCCAGCTAGGGCCTTTGTCCACTTTAACAGCAATAACTACATAACTGTAAATAGGAACGACGTAAATGCTTTAGCTAAAGGTAGCCGTGTCAAAAATAAGAAAAGAGAATCTGATTATACAATTGACGGCAACGCTACAATCGACAGAGCACTTAATGTTACTATAAAATACCCGCCTTATCATTTCATTTCGCAGCCGAGTGTAGAGCTATAGTAAGCCTAGAAGTGGCTGGCGTAATTGCTGAGCATATAGTAGTTAATCGTTACCATCAAACGATAGGTAATCTTATCATGCAACAGCCGAATGATGTTTATCAGAACAAAGAACCTTGCGGCAAACCAAAAATACTGCGTAACTAAGGAATAATAAAATTTATTGTCTGTGGACCTAATTGCTTGTTATTGAGTTGAAGAATTTGCAACCTGATAAAGTGGTCACTAAAGAATTCTAGTATAGTTAGTTACAAATAATCAAATCGAACACAAGTGAGTGCATTAATACACGAAATTAAATATGCGAGGAAAAAACAAATGTGGCAGTGAAGTTGTTAAACAGTGCCATGGTCACAAAGTAAGTTTCGTCTGACATGACTACTTACAATTCTTATGAAAATACTATGAAATAGTTAACGTAATTGATAGTTATAAAACAGTGCAAGTAATGAGTTAGTAGCTCCAGTAACAGCTAACAGTAAGTGAAGACATTGCTGTTTGATGGAGGCGTGCTCACACAGATGCATCAAGTAAACGAAGGGCTGGGCTATGTTATTTTTCAAACTAGTTAATTTTCATAAAAACGATATTACTTATTAAAATCCACAACAGCATGACTCCGATACCGCACGGGCATCTATTTAACAAACTTGAACTGACTAACTTTTTGGACTCTGATTAATTTCACCATATTGATTTTATAATCGATGCACTATGGTTGAATGTTCAGATTTAAATGACACAATTAATTGAAAAACAAACGCAAAATAAAGAAGAGGCTTGTGCAAGTATATTTAATGCACTGGCTTCTTCATTAGAAGCTATATACATTGTATATATACGAGTAGCATCAAGTATAATTTATGGAGCGATAATTAACTTTATCTGTTTGAATAATATCCAGATCGCAATGAAATATTCAGTGTCAATTAATGTACTTATTCGTTAGCTAGCCGTCAATCTCGATCCATAAATTTCAATAAATTCTGATCACAGTGGTAATTTATGAAACAGTCTCAGATGAAAATGTTGTGGATCAATTATTGAAACGAGATGCGTGTGAAAGGTAAACCAAAAGAGATTGGTTAACAAAACAAGTACTATTTGGACAAACGAATATTATTCATGTAGTGGTAAAATTTATTAGTACAATAAACTACTTAGAGCCGTTGGGCAGCAAAGGAGAAATTTAAATTTCCAAGCGGATTGCTTTAAAATATTCCTTTCAAAACTTTATGTTATTGAAATGAGCAGTATTACATCCCTGAGTCCATTACTTACTGCAGTGCTTGCATACATATTCATATCTGTAAATTCTCAAACTAAGAGAGATAAAAGTAGTTTTACAGCTTCGGAGCAAGTAAGATGGTAGAAACTCGATCAGGCACAGCGGCGTGCACTGAGAGCAAAAAGGACGGAAAACAAGACGCTTAAGTGCGAAAGAGAGAGACATAAATCAGAAGGCTTTTACGGTAGAACGGGCAACGCGTAGTGAAATGTGGGCCCGGCGCGCTCGCCTTCTTTTTCGATCTCGCTTGAATAAATTGATTCTAAGATTAATCTTTTTGTAGTTGCTATAACTGACATACCTTTTTCATTCCTTTTGCTGGTCTTATAAGATTTAAAATTGTAGATAGAACTTTAATGGACACAGTGAATTTATTTCTGAAGTTAATCCTAAATTATGACGCACCACATATCTCATAAGCGGAGAAGATATAAAATCTAACAAGTCCCAGGCACCGGAAACCTTATGAAAACACACGCTCACAACCAAGGCAGTAAAGCAAAACGTCCGTTTTATTGTCCTATTCCATGACACGCGTTTCAGATGGAAATAGTTGGACTCTCGTAAATCTCGGAATAGTAGTATATTTTCAAAGATGTATCAGTGCTCAGCTGTATATCCATTGGATGTTTTATATTGTAAAACTACAGCTTTAAATTAGAAAATCCATGTTTAAAACTTTTTGAATTTAAAAAAGCACACATAAATTAGAATTTTGTACTATGCTTGAGCTTGATAACCAAACCATTTTATTGCGTCCAAATTATAATTCTTACGGAATTGCAAAACAAATTGTTCGTGGAATAAAGTTCCTCGACATTATTCCAATGAATATCATTTATCAAGTATCGAGACGTTAATATCGGTTTGAAATCCAAATCCGGTCACATTAACATTTCTGATATCACCAGAAGCTAGGAAACGATGCGATTCAATGTAAACTGTTGAATGATGCATGAGCCATGGACACAATAAATAAAGGTCCATTTAATTCTATAAAGTTTATGAAATTTGACATCGAATATATTGCAGTTATGTTTTTCGTTATCATGATTAAAGATTATAGTTTTTACGGAAATAACATAGACTCTAAAGATTGTGGAGTTATTATTGATGTAAAATATTTTATCTTAATCAATCTAAGTCAATCTTAATGTTAAAATTTAACGCTTTTGAATAAGAAATGATAAGTATGAAGATGCAAAGGCAAATAAAGCTGAAAGTGGAATCAAAGTAGAGGTGCTCTAATCGCAATCAAATGCCAATGATGAACTAATTATAATAGTTCCTCAATCACACCAAAAATATCACCGACTTAAGTGAAGTTTGGTCAGTGTGTGGGTAGATCGCATGAGAATAATGGTTATTTTATGCTAATAGATAAGTGGAAACAATGTACGGCTACTTCATTAAGCATGTTTCTCGATCCATAAATCTGAATGTTCAACACCTGCAAGATACGAGGTACGCAACCCACCACTTATTAGAGGTAAATTTTCACGGTGAAAGGAAACGATAGAAATCAATACCTACAAGTATCTTGAAAGTCAATTCTAATGTCTTTATACTACTACAAATTCATTCAAATATTATAAATGCACCAGTAAGTTTGTTTCTCCTTCATTTAGGTCTTAACAGAGATTCAGAATAACATGATTTTTATAGGAAGTGATAAAGTGTCGGAAAGGGATAATTTCTAATGTCCTCATGAACGAAGTCGCAGGGAAAAGCTTTTATAAAAATAAATCGTTGTATTATTTCACATACCCTTCAGTCGATATTTCTCTGTCCTTTTAAACTGGTCTCATTTGTAAACTGAAATCTTTACGGATTTATTTCCATTTTATGGAAGGTAAATTTCATTTTCTGTTTGCAGATGTTTCTCAAGTCGCAATGTCGGATAACGGTGGAGCAGTAGTGTCGCGGGCGTCTACTCCAAGGCCTGTTTCTGAAACACCTGTGACCGCGCCCCTACGGTCCAGACATGACCAGTTCCTCGCAAGTTCTGCTGAAAGAGCTCAAGCACGGCCGTCTTCAAGTGGTAGAAATCCGAGCGGAAACTTTGATTCCCCACCATTACCATACCACAGACAGATGACCACTGGTTCTCTACTCACTTCAACGCATCGTGAGTCTTCGGCTTTTGTTCCAGTAGTACCAACAAGAGCCATGCATCCAGTCATGTATCCGAACGAAATGCATCCTGCTCTTATACCCTCAGAGATGATTGAACGTGAAAGAATGCTGGACAGAGATCGTACAGAACCAGCAAAAGGCTCGCCTGACAGAGCGTCAGGAAGTTTTTCAAAAAGAAACTCGTTTGATCTAATGGCTATGATGGTTGAAAAAAGAAAAGAGGTCGCATTGCGGGAAGCCGCAGCGGCAATGCTGCTTCCTCATCACAGAACATCTTCAATTGAAGGAATGATGTCTGATGGATCTCCTCAGCCACCTATTTATGGTCCACCTGGAGCATTTCTAGGAGCACCAGGTCCATCGCCAACAGGTGCTGGTAGTTTTACGTTCCCCGGAGCTGGATTGTTTCCACCGGGCGCTGGACCTCATCAAATGCATCCACATTTAGATCGACGGTTGCTTAGGGCACCCGGAAGAGCATCAAGACCCAAGAAGCAATTTATATGTAAATTCTGTAACCGGCAATTTACCAAGTCGTACAACCTGCTCATTCACGAACGGACCCATACAGACGAACGTCCATATTCCTGTGACATTTGCGGCAAGGCTTTCAGAAGACAAGACCACTTACGAGACCACAGGTAAGCTATTATAATTCATTTATTCGCATTTTCATATCATACCCAAGTAACCACTAATTATAGAGTAAAGAGTGCCTGATGAAGGTTCATCCGCTTCCTTGCACATTTTAATTTTCTACAACGCTGATCAGTGATCATAGTTGCATTAAGAACTAATTTATATGCACGTAACAGGCAGCCGGTGTAACTCAAGTTGCCGATGTTAAGCCGAGTGTGGCCGCATCCGCCCGGCTACTTGGAAATGGAATATTTATAAAGTTTCTTGATCCTAGACGAGCTTCTTGGAAATAGCTCGACTGATTAATTACATTTAAAAGATGCCTTTCAAACAAACCGTTTCAGTTGCTGGGTCGCATATTGTACGCTCCAAATAATTCAATGAAGGAAATCCAGCATAGCGATCCCACACGACATGCCACAGCAAATAGCTGGCCATTCATTCTGATTGCAGATACAGTCAAACCAAATGATATATTTGAGTCTCGATTCGCTTATGACGGGAAAAAACTGACTGATGGATTTTATATACCTGCCTACCTATAGGTTTAGTCATAGCTATTTTTTGCCCCGCTTCGAATTGCGCAAGAAATATTTATTATTTATATTTTTGAAAGGATAATTGAATTTGAAATTTGATAAATTAATGTTCCTTCAGCATTAAATAAGCTTCATAAGTCTTTAGATATAATTTCAAATATTTTTAACGACATATTGTAGCAAATACAAGTCATTTGAGCATTTCCTTATACAGTCGTAAAGGAATTTTAAACGTGACTCCTATAAAATATAACACATAAACATTTGGAGTGTATGGGTCGATGGCTTTAGCGCTCGAACAATTTTATTACACGCAATAAAACTGGACAGAACTGATATGTTGGGGCCATCGGATAGTTGGTGCTACCAAATATTGACTGACTACAACTCGTGAGAGGATTTCTGGTTGTAAAAGGAAAGGAACTATAAGATAGAAACGCGGTCTTATTTGGAAGATGCAAATTACATGACCGCTTTTGGAGATCAGTAAAGGCTGGTAGCCGTTTCGTGTAGTTTTAGTGGTTTTTCCTGAAATGGTTTTACGTTTGCTAGTAAGGAATTTTACACTGCGATATTAATACCAATTGAATCAATGAAGTCTAAGTTGGTCTCTTATGTTTTTATTATTATTATATAGTATTTAAATACATTTTGCTGAAGAAATTCTCATGATCTCAGATTTTACAAAAAATGTACGGATAAATTTGTTTATTACCACTAGTTAGACAATATTTGTTTCCAGTTTGTATATCGCCGCCTTTACCTAAATATATATAGACCAAAGACCTCATACTATCGGCATACAACGATTTGTTAGGTGGGTTCCACGAACATTTTCCGGACTCACGATTTTCCGCGATTATTTTATTGTTGCAGTCTTAATCGTAGCTTTTGACGTCACATACTTCCCTGATAGCTATTTTCTTTCTTATTTCTTCTTAATCTTTAAATTCAACATACATCGAACACTATTAGCCAACACATAACACCGACCAGTGTGTCTCGTACTCTAGTTCTTACCGCTTACGTCATGACGATAATTTAAAAAGGCCAATAATCGTGCACTTCTCTTCCCCCTGCATTCCTAATGTACCTCCAAGGATACATTAGTGTTCTAATACTTACATAATAGAGACTAAAAGCTTCATCAAAATCATTAGTTAACTGAAATTAACATAAAGCTTACACACAATCTCTAATATTTTCGCGGCAATGTTCGAATGGGCATCTAAAACGCTTTTCTATATCTCTACGAACGTCTCTAAAAGACAAATCTTTTTCCCATTTACATAATGTAAGAGACTATTTTATTGTTTTCACTTTGCTTTTACGCACTTTTTATGGTTCGATTGACAGTAAAACTTAGAGCTTCGGTTCTTTAAAACAATTTAAATCTTAAAGAAATATTTATTGCTTGTGGTCGTAAGCAATGGTTCTAGGAGTTAAACATGTTTTGCTATTAAGTTTTTTTGGAAGATTAAAAGAATTATACTTGAAGTTTACTGCTGTAATAGTTAAATAAGAAAAATTGCGGAAACACGCGATAAAATTGTTACTGTAATAGTAACATTTCAAGAATTTTTGGACTTCCATTTGGCAGGAGGATTGTCGATCGCAGTCATATGTTGTTTAGTTAAAAGGCTGCTACTCACCACCTGGAATTTTCCCTTAGTCATCTACGACGATACTTATATGCTGTTTTGGGATGGTCCTATTCTAAAGCTTGTATTAATATCTCAAGTTTACACATAAAAATTATAAAATAATCAATAACTAATTTACTTCTTTGTATATCCATTTTACAGATTTACACGTATCAAAAACATTATGCACTCCTCAATCCCTCATATTCAACGTTATTATTTTTGAAGATCTAAATGCCTTACATTTCGTCTCACATAAGGTGTTTTTTACCTTTAGCTTCGTAATTAGTTTAAATTCTGATGACTCATTCGATTCTATTGCCCGCCCGGTAATGGAGGCCCGGAATATGTACACTTCGCCACATAAAACTACGTAATCAAAGGATTAATTTTAAAAAATTATAATTTAGTATCTCTTCTGTCATCAATTTGATGTATATGTTATAGTCAAAGTCCGATACACAGTCTCTTCGCGGAAGGACTGGTTTATCCTAGGTTTAGCCAAAGCCATCAGGCAATCCCCGAAATACATTTCAATTTCGCCCTTTGCCTGAAGTATTTTTAGTCAAACCCAGGAGCTCCTAACTTTTCAGTCAAACGTCGAAAGTAAATTATTCTGTTTCGGTTTTGGCCTAGTCAATCCTAGAAGCGACTGCAAAACTCGGTCAAACGTTGATCTGAACATGTTTAAACAGGTTCATAATGTCTCTCGCGGTGTTCCGACCGATTGTTTTTTTTTGCCACTTTAATTACCTAAGAAATTATTAAAACAATTAACATTAAAGTAATGCCTCACCATGTCAGAAAAATGATTAATTTTCCATTTTAATTACTTAAGAAATTATTAAAACAATAAACATCAAAATTTTAAAAATGTTATTTTTTTTATACTTAATCTTACAAACTTACCTCCGTATATTCCAAAGCATTTATTTATTTATTTTATACTTTATTGCACATCGTACAAAAGGCGGGCCTAATGCCACACGGCATTCTCTCAAAGCATCTCAAATATAAAAGTGAAAATCACGTAAGCTGACCAATCAGGTGTCAGAACTGGCAGAGTTAAGCGGTTCTTAAGACTTGAAAGCTGCTTAAATGATAAAATGCTTCCAAATATACGAAGATAAGACACTTCATACCTATATCGGAGTTTGACTCGTCAAACCCCGATTTAATAAAATTGTGTTTTGACGTTTGCCTGACCAAATTAGTCTCTCCCAGGTTTGACGAAAATTGTTTAGTCAAAGGCCGAAAATTTACATTTGTTTGGGCTTTGACTAAGTCATTCAGTCTGACCTGAGGATTGACCAGTCCAACCTAGGAGCGCCGGAGCTTCGGAGTTTGCCTATAACATATACATATATCTTAAACTATTTATAATTTTAAATTAACTTTTTACTAATGTAGAAAATGTGCGTATTACTACGGAAAACTTTGAACTCTCTGTGTGCAGGTAAAATTTTTAACCTTTACTTGGCTACATCAAGATTGATTTGCTAACGAATAAATCTAAATTCTAATAAAACATTGAATTAAACCTGCTATTGGTTTTTCAACCGACTTCTAAAACGGAGGAGGTTCTCAATTCTACTGTATTTTTTGTATTTATGTTACGTGTTAACTCCGCCAGTTATGAATCGATCTTGATGATTATTTTTTGTTTGGTAAGTTATACTCTAGAGGTGGTTCCATATAAAATTAATCGAAATTGATTTAGCGATTTAGGAGCAAATAAAAAAAAATTACCCAGATAATTCTCTAAGTCTTTTTTCTAATTTTTTTATAACTCTATTTTAGGAGATGAATGCTGTTTTACTTTTAGAGTAGTTAACGTCGGTTTCTAGTTCTTTTTGAAGACGTTAATTAAGTATTGTAAATTAAAAAGCTTGTACATTGCAAAGTACAATTAATTACTAAAATAATATGTTTAAATGTACCCAATAGTGTGTTCAAGATGACCAATATCCAGTTTTATGATTTTACGTGTAGTAATAGTTTCACTTTTGTGTCATAAAATATAGCGCTGTCTACGGTTTATTGCGCCAGATTTAAATTACGGTGGTATTAAATTTAAGAGAAGTCATTAGTATTTCATTCCAATTAATACAGTTTACGCCTTGCAATTATAGTTTTTTTTGGTACGAAATTTAACATATTCGTATCTAAAAGTAAAACAGGATGACCATAAACGAAATAATTAAATGTAACTTAAAATAACTTTGGTATTAATGTATATTGGGATGATTAAACATCAGTTTTTTTAAAAGTGCATTTTCTTCCTTTATTTATTGATTCTTTATTATCATTCGAAAAGGGGGTATAAGTGTAGGTGACTGTACCACCTGACTCTAAAATTTAATGCCCCTCGTTCGGATTGTTCCGTGTTATCATTTCGAAATTGCCGATAAAGGCATTGAATAGATCGACGCAAAAAGTTGAGCTTTTTTCTGTACCTAGGCCAAGGAAGCAATCATAGATCAATTTGTGCCCGGAATGCTTGCGAAGAAACTCGTATCATGAGTTTTGACTGATTTCAAATTGGATCATGGAACAACTTTAGGTTTCTTGTGAAGATCTCGGTTCTTTATCGCGTTTTTATAACCGATAAAGAATCTTCAGATCATGTGAGAATGCCATTTAAAATCTTAACGATGTTAGGCCGAGACGTTCTATGTTAGCTTTAGGGTCACATAGTCCTACAAGGAACTCTTACAACATTGCAAAATTTCAAATTGATATAATTCGAAAACCATTTCGAGATTTAGCTCCAAGGAACCTGAAGAAAATTGTTAGAGAATTTCCTCGGTTGTGATGTCGGGGAGAAAATTGTATTATAAAAACTCGCAGGTGGCGTCACGCTTATGATACTACAAATTTATCCAACGACACTCAACATACAAACCTACCCCCACTATCCCAAACCCAAGAGATAGACTAGATAGAGGTAACAAATTCATCCCAATTTACATGTATTTCAAGCAGAGTTTCCCAGCTTCAAGTTTCTTATTACTTAAAATCACTTGAAACTTATAAGTTTATGCTCAAACACATTAGATGCAAACTAAAATAAATGACTACAAGAATCCTTACTGCGCTACAATTATGTGCACTCATATGTTTTTGTCGCCTCCGATTATCTAGATTGCCTCATGATATAATGCACAAGACCTGCATAACATAATGCTTCTATAATGTCAGGTTATTATCTGCAGCGGTTGTAATTAATATTCCTAAAGAAATAAAAAATACTGTACGCCTTTGACCCGTCAAGGACTTGCACGCTTATTTCGCGATTCTGCGAAAAGCACGTATTCCGTCATTCGAGCAAAAACCGTAACAAAATTGGGACCACCTTCAAGGCTGTGACGAAAATCACATGGTCCTACCACCACACTCAACCACACTCGATACTCGTATATTGCAAAGGTATCGATATCCCCGATTTGAATCGATATCGGGATAGATAACAACTTAGTAGCTCTATGGAAATTGTTTTAAATTGATGCATTAAAAGAGAAATTAAAACCTAATTAAAAATTAAAATAATATTTAGACGTTTATCGGAAAATTACTGAATATTCACTTTCAATTTAAATAAGTTTTTAATAGTGACATATTTTAATTTGTTTTTTATTAAAGTAAATGAGACCATCCTTGAAATTCTATGTAACAATAAAAGAATAATAAAAAACGGGTCAATTTAAAAACTTCCTCCTTCTTTGATGTCAATTGAAAATATATAAGAAAACCGTGTACTCGTTGAAATTTGCTTTGGGGGTTAAAAATTATGGGTATTCACTCGATGCACAAGGATTTGATAGTAAAGGTAGATACCTGAGTTCAGTAGTGGACTGATAAATTAGAAATTGTATTCTCCTCTAGAAGAATTTTTAATATTGACAATTAACGACTGAATCCATGTAACGAGAAGTCATAATTAATTTATAAAATGTTGAAGTAAAGATTCTGCTATGTTTTCAGATGAAGGAGAATATATACTTACATATAGTAGAATAATAAAGTGTAGAAGAAATGAGGCGTAGGCGCGACCTATAATTTTTCCGTACAGTTTGAAACAAATTTTAGAAGTTTAAACGAACACCGACATTTCATGAATATTAAAACGTTAAACTTACCCATAACCAGTGTTTTAAATAAATAACTTTGGAAACCACGTTTTATCGTGCGATCTGAAAGTGTGATCAGAATTTTTAACGAAATTTAAGCAAAAAATCTTGAAGCAAATAATGAGCCAGATCTTCTGAGAGATGGCGGTTTCCCGCAAATTGTATGTTAGTGGAATTACTCTGGTAAGCGGTGGTGTACTACACGTATGGTATACTTCGCTGTGTTTATATATGTAAAGCTTTTCTTTGCCGATAATGTTTGTGGTAAAAAGTTTGGTTTTACATGGACCGATGAGAAAATAATGCTGTACGATGTACCAAAAGCAAAACAAAATGAGTTTCTTGTTCGTTTAAAATACTTCCTGTTGCCTATTGTCTTATAAATCATTCAAGTGCGAATCTGATTTGCACACAATTCCTTACCTTAGCAGGACAGAGCAGATATTAAGAGCGTGAAGTTAAAAAATACACTACATTTTTTAAATAATAACATAAAATATGAATTCTGATATGAATACATAGAATGTGCAAATAAAGCTATTTTATGTGATACATCACCTGACCTCGTGATCCTTATTTTAAATTTCGAATATGCCATTTTATAGATATCAATCGAATAAGATAGCATTCATTAGCAAAATCATCAAGTAAAACCTTGGGTAGTCCACTGATGGACAAAGGTTTTCTCATGCGCACGCGCTACCTCTGATCTTTTTATCAAATCACGTCAGTCTACCTAACTTAAGCTGTCTTTACATCTGACAAGGCTTCCTTGTTTGCCTAGGCGTGGTCTCCACTCGCGACCATGTGTACTCGAGCGATTATTGGTCCTACGGCAATATAATAAAACTATATTTCAAAGATTTAATTAAACAAAAAATATATTAAAAGTCCATTAATTTGACGTAAAACCAATCACAACAAATGTTTACAACATTTCACAATGTTAATTTCATATTCCCATTACGTCGACGCATAATATACGCCTCCAATCAACAGTGCTTACAAAAATCCAGCCATTAATAAAAAGACCATCGCCGACCATTTCCCATAAGATGAGATGTAGCCAAACATAGCTGTGTAACAACAACATTCACACCATTGACTTTGAAGCGGTAGACACTCCACTGCATTGCGCTGTGGAAACTACGAGTAGGTGCATTACTCAAAGTTTTGTTTATTATTAGCCAATATTATGGAACACGGTGTCAAACATAGATCCAAATTAGTTTATGCTTGAAATCTCGACAATATTTAAGTTTGATTTTGTATTATTTAGCTATCTAAATTCATATACTCGTATTCAGTCAACTATGATTATAAAAGTACAAAGGTGGATCCTTTTAGATACGAGTAATTCATTCTAGAAAAAATAACATAAATCAATGTGCCAGATATTTGTTAATATATACAGCAAATAGCATTTAAATATATCTTGTAATTAACGAAATATTTGCTATAATTTATCTCCGGAATGTATAATTTTTAATTTGGTAAGTATAAATAAATAAGGTAAGTAAGTTCCAAAAAGAAAGAAAAGCAAAATCATAAAAAAATACTCGCAAAATTGAGAAATCGGGATTAAGAAGAAAGAAACATACCAGCATTATCGTCTATACCTACTGTAAAATATACTCATATACACATATACAGTTATTTCAATATTTCAACCAATCAGTAATCAGAAGTTGTTTTCCTACGCAGCAGTGAAATGTAAATTATATATTCTCATAATACTTCACCGGGACCTGTGAGCGTCCCTTCCTTAAAGTCATACTGAACTCAATATCTGGTCCATTATTTTTGTACATCAATGATTAACACCATAAACCAGTTACGAGGCGGATGATAACGTAGGCTCTAGATATAGGTAGGACAATGCGAGACGTGCGTTTTAAATGCTAATGCGAATTTGCCAAACCGATAATATCTAAATAAATTATATTATTACTTATTATATGAGTAATAAATCTAAAATATTCCATAGCTTATTGTTTTGATGAGCTTATAACTTGTCGAAAATGTAGACTGGAGGTTGTTGTTTTACATGTAACATGTGATAAGCTTTGCGCATTGAAAATTAAGTTTTATAAATATTTAAATAAATATTATGACTTGTCTGTATCTGAGTTTTCGATATTTCTTTACTGTTTTAATATGATCTAACTATCTCATCATGATACTGATAAAATAATAAAATAACTATGAGCATTTAAAAAAAGTATAGTAAGAGCTAAACGTTGAGGGTCAGTAATATAACTCATCACCTGCCGCAATTATACTTTAGATATAGTTTTGAATTTTCTTGAATATTATATATTGATAGATAACACAGAATCAAAAAACAGCTGTATTTGAGATCTAAATTGTGTCAGGTTCAATTTTTCCGTAGTCATAATTCCCAGCTATTACTTGACTAAATTAATAAATTTACAGTGGAAAAACTTCTGACACATAGCCTGTGGACCAGCATAAACCTGTACAGCTATTGATTGTAATAAAAGTTAACACAAAAAAGAACTTTAGTAGGTAGATAGCACTTTGTTAACATGCCACTTTACAAGCCGATCATTAAACTGCAAAAGTAAAGCGCCAACTCTCCCCATTTCCTCAGCAACCTAGAAAACCTGTTCGAACTACACGCACGTTTGTAAACGGTCAAACTCTAATTAGAGCCTTAGCGCTACACGTTCCATACTCCATACATGATATTAAGTATGGAGATACGCTCTCGTAGCATACTATCATTAATTTTCTACACTGCAAGCAATTTCTTATGAAAAACTGGTTCGAGGTGTTACACGAGAAACTGTCATTAATTACTTTCCAATACCAATACTTCTAAATTGCAACAGCGAGTACAGGGAACGTTACCTTTTGCCTTTTTTAGTGTATACAGTTTTATGGTTTTATAAGTGTTTAGAAGGTAAAATATAATAATAATAAAAATGATTTTGGATGTTAGTTAACTAACTGAAATTAATTGGAAGTAATATTTAGAAAAGACGAAACAATAAAAAATGCTTTTCTACAATCCCACCTGATGTAAAACAACGGTTCAATATGATTTGTGATGGTTCAGACGGTACCTATTTACTTATTATTTACTATTCGTTTCATTTTACGTAAAACCTAGTTGTAATATTCAGAAAACACGGAAATTGTAGAGTACATCATATTTTATTTACATTTTAGAAAATTAGAGGCCAAATGTAAGACGAAATACATCAATCATATTTTATGTAATGATAAACAAATTTTATGTGCAGATATGTATTAATTGGCGACATATGTTCCTACGCAATTAAAAACTTCGCCTTCGTGCAACAAGTTGGACCAAAACAACATGTATAAATAATTTCAGCATTGAACATTTTATCTCGGGGCTCATATGCAATTATGATTCGTCCGAGACCATATTATAATGGGGACTGGGCCTCAGATCGCTCAAGGGGCTACAGCAAAAAGGGATATCAAATTAATACTGAATCCATAATAAATCAAATGGGGCAGGTGGACTCGCTTGCGAAGCGTTTCGCCTACGGATAAACTTTAGAAATTATCAGGTTTTAGTGGCTATAGACCGATCTGGAAGGGGTGGCATCGATGGGTTTCCTATGCTGTTGATTTATGTAGGTCTCTTGTATATGTTACCATGTCTATATAGCTTTTTATTGTGTGTAAAACGTTGAGCAATACCAAACATGTTTTTATCAATGAAAAAGTATCGTGAATCGGTAGGTAATTTGGATTTTTGAAGTCCTTTATCACATTTTTCTTCTATGTCCTTTCATTTTCCTTTTATCATTATTTATAAATAAATGTATAAAAATGTAATCATTATAAATCTGTTTCTTAAATGATTAGGAACATCCGTTTGTATGCAAGCGTAGAGTAGAATAGTTATAGTTTCCAAATTTAAAGTATATTGTATCTGCCGCTATGTAAAAGTATGTAACCAACCTACTCGTATAAACGCATGAGAAGTATCATGTACGGCGTTAAGCGTGAGTCCACTTTGTTCTTAAGAAATGTGACACGCGATCAAAATTTAGGTAAAGGCCATATCGTATATTATGCACTTGACCTGGGGTCAAATGTAACATCGAAGCACTTTTGGTTGCAGTGAGCATATTGCCTTTTACGTTTACACTGCATCGTAATAAATGTGGAGCAGATGAAGCTGTATTTATCTTCCTTAGAGATTTCGTGTAACCTTCACTTCTGATTGAATAATTTGCCAATTTAAATATATTTTGATCTCTGACACTTACCATATCATTAAAGTAATAACTTACAGTTTAATTGTAAATAATACATATGTTGACAGATAGTTTAAATTATGATAAATTTGCGAAAACAATATTATATATGAAAGCTTTTTTGTATAAACCACAATGATAACATGTCAGTATGACACCTGACCATTTAAATATAAAATATCAGATGCTTTCTGGTTTACATAAGATTTGTCTTGAATATATTGAGCTTTATTGCAAAGATATAGACCCATATTTAACCTAATACTCTAGTATTCCTTTGAAGGTTTTAGTCGATCTGCCACTCTACGTTATTGGCTTATCATTTTTAGATTTGGAAGTACATCAGTTTTGCTTCCGCATACGTTAATGTAAATTCATTTATTTATAATCCAAATATTAAAATTAAGGATATGTACGTTCAATCATTAAGAATATAGCCAATTTGCGCTAAGCATGCCGCATAGTCTCAGCTTTATAAGACTCGTATCTCGAGGGTGTCCTAAAAAGCGACTGAGGAAAAAACAGGAGATAGGCAGTAGCATTTACCTTGTAACGGTATCTTACTGAGGTCACCAACCCGTCTGCCAGTGCTGGTGATTGCATATTCCCTCATGAAAATTCCAATGTGCCGATCTGTGAGACAGTCTCATGACCAATATTGGATCTATGTAGCTTTGCCAGCAAGTCACATATAACTAAACATGTACGGCGATGGCAGGAAATCAGAACTCTATGTGCTCTAGCGACACGTAGAGTTCTGAGCCTTGTCAACCGATTTTCTGCATCAAAATAACTACTTATTAGACTAGAACTGTTATTTTTTTGTAATGTTTTTATAGTGTATCTAATAAAACCGTTTTTTTATATCCCCATTTTTTCTTTT
This sequence comes from Carcina quercana, assembly GCA_910589575.2. NCBI lineage: Eukaryota > Metazoa > Arthropoda > Insecta > Lepidoptera > Depressariidae > Carcina > Carcina quercana. Next base: position 4,569,545 of record OU342442.1, read on the forward strand.
TCACACACTAAAACTTAACTCTTAATATTGTGCTATGAAATCGCCTCTCCATCTGGTATACCCTTTTCTGCCTCCGATTCTCAAAAATAGTTTAAATTGGTGGCAAGAATGCGTGATATTTGGTTCGGAAATATTATTTCGATTTGGCTCGGGGCGCGCGCGCAGTTGTCACGCGATATCCGAATTTTAACACACAGACAGTAACCACCACCCGCTTGTGACAAAATAAACGGTTAGTTTGATGATGGCTCATCTTTAAAAATGAATGAATATAATGCCCTATAAATAATGTAAAAGCTGGGATCGCTATGGTTAAATGTGAAATGGGTGTGATTCTTGACGATACTATTAATATTTATAAATAAATAAAGCCCCTTGATTTGACAAAACAATTCTTACTCAATGTCAATACAAAAGCGTATTTTATTTTGTTGTCCCAAAAAATTATCCTTGGGTGTTATTTTGTACTTATGTATTATGTATTTGATATTATCTAGTGTGTTATTCTAATTTATCACAGATCCGTATGCTTGTAAATCGATTTGTGGTAAATAGCAAAAAAAAATAGGTTCGTGATTTATATGGTTACAACTGACCTTACCCATCCTTAACATTTTCAATAAAATACAAATAACCAGTGAAGTCTTTAATAACACCCTATGCAGTTAAAATAAGATCCGAATTCCTGCAAAGCTACTAAACTTGAGCTACGATCGTTTTCCCATACAAATAACACGTATTAGAAATAATCGTGAGCACGGCTGTAGAATAATTAGCCGAAACGCGGCGGTCGTCGATTTCACAGTTTCATATTGGCTTTTGAAAGTTTTTGAGCTGTGTTTGCGGCTTTGCGCAATGCGTTCACTGAGTTTGAAGAAAATAATAATGTGGTAAATATGTACAGCCTAAAATAGTGACAGAAATTTTTAATAATGCGACGTAATCACCGACTTTGATAGACGGGTTTGTGATTAAACGTGGTTGTCACAAAGTCGAAAGTTGTTTCGCATTCCCTTGTGTTCCTTTTGTCAAATCCCTATTGAATTCACATATTCAATTATATATGGACATATTAATAGGGGCTATTCCGTTAATTCGTTTTAAAATATGGACATGTTTTCATTTGAATCTTGGCGCTACACCTGCGGCCAAAATAAGGACAGGCGAGTATTTATTAAACGTAAGTCAAATTCTGCCCCGGGGTGTATAATACTTTATCGGGAAGGAACTCTTTGAAGTTAATCACCTTACCTTTGCTAATCATTCCTTCTGACACATTCTTAGCAGTTGTTTCTAGGCACTTTGACATAATTAAAATCATACTAAGATATCACATTATCTGTCTAATAGTTGACTAGATACTCAAACCAATACAAAAACTTATTTCACCAGCTATATAGTAACGTAAAAGAGAACGCTAATAATTATATATTTAAATTAAAGCTTGTTTATAATAATTTTTTTGTTTAATTACTGAAATATTTACATATCTGCTTAAAGGGGGTCATGTGTGAATTTACGTACTCGTATGTCCAAAATTAGATGAAATTTTTTGTAGTCAGAAGATTTTCGTTCAAAATATTGGAAGTTCAAAGACTAAAGTATATTTACAACTTTAAAGCAGCAGGTAAACCAGATAAATATCTCACATCAGATTCCACCTCGTATATTGCCGAAGTGGCTCAGATTATTCAGATGCCAATATTCGCATCGATTCGAACAGGTAGAGGCATTATTTAAATTACATATGCGGGACGATCACGTTCGTGTTAGGTTGCAAAACACTTTTTTGTCCTTCTATCGGCCAATTAACTTAAAAATCGCGTGATTCGGATTCTGAGATATGCTTTAATCCAATACTAGCCTTGTTAAAATTAGAGGTTTCAGACGGCTATAATTTTTATAACATATCGTTAAAAAATAAATATGTAGGTCTTAAATTTAATTTCATATCTGGCTAACTTTTGGATACGTTTTAGTTTTTAAAAATTGGGAGTTTTTATTTATAAAAGAATTCATGTAACATCACTTATGTAAAATGGTATTTAGCTAAAATGGAAGAGAATTTTTTATTTAAAAAAAATAGCCAAGAGATATTATTGCTCTTAAATTTTTATAGTCTAATATAATTTCGTATAAAGTTTAATATAATTTCGTTCCAAACATTCCTGCATGAAATTCTTGTATGAATGTAGTTGGGTTTACCGATTCAACAAAGTTTTGTTGGAGTACCTTTACAGACCTTTGCGACCTTTTCTTAATGCATTAATTTATTTATTCCAATTCAGTCGACTAAAGCCGCAATCAGACCAAAAAAAATAAACTTTTCAATTAAAATTCCATTGATAGGATTCATGTCGTTAATCATACTTAAGCTATCGCAAAAACGGAAAGTAACATAACGTTAATCCGAGAACCTGTCTCAGTAAGACTCAAATAAAGGATACACACACTTGTCAACATTCGTCCGCATCCAATCGCATTCTGCTTTACCAGGATTGTTGAAGTCTGCCTTTTGAATTTTTGAAGAAACAATTACTATAATTTGTGCGTATAAAATGTAGGAATATAAAAATCCGCGGATGTCTCAAAGTACGGTCTAACAAGTGAAAGCAAATCGATTTGCAAGAATGGAATGTTGATTCACAACTAATGCACCGATTTTTTAAATATAAATATAATACTTTTTTAAATAATTTTTTTGGAAATATTGTTATCAAAATAATTAAATAAAAATACAGATTGGATATGAAGCCTTTTTAGGGTTCTGAAGCCAAAAAGTAACCAACGGGCCCCTATTACTAAGACTTCCGCTGTCCGTCTGTCACCAGGCTGTATCTCATGATCCGTGATATTTAGACACTTGAAATTTTCACAGATGATGTATTTCTGATGCTGCAATAACAACAAATACTAAAAACAGAATAAAATTCATATTTAAGGGGGCTCCCATAAAACAAACGTGATTTTTTTGGGAGACGTGCCGTTTTAACTTATTAGTTTCGCCATCTTGTGACGTACTCGTCCACTAATGCTACTGCAGAACTCGATAGAGAAATAAAATCGAGACGTATTCGTTGCAGGTTTGTTCGGTGCATGTTATTTATGGTTTTCCGTATTTTAGGTATCCATATTCTGTATGGAACCCTTGGCGCGCGAGTCCAACTCGCACTTGGCCGGGTTTTTTCAGCTAGTTTCAGGAAATCTGCTGAATGAAATGTTTTATTACAAACACCTGCCTAAAATCGTTCTCTTTTGAATATTTCGAAAAAAAACTTCTTTGAACGTTTCTGATAGCAAAGGTGTCCATAATCCCTCTTTATATCATCCCAGTCAGATCCTATCTGGTGACAATGGACATTTCAACCATTGTAACACTGGATCCATCACATACAAATAGGCGTCCACCTTTATTTTAGTGGTAATTTCAGAACTGCGCTGCCAGACATGGATCTTATTTTAATCTCATTTATGCTTCCTCCAGCACTCGTCTCGTTTAGTTAAAGGACAGTGACGACAATAAGTTTTACTTTTGGGAAAAGTATATTATGTTTAATTGACAAGAATTCAAATTTAACACGTTTTAGTTACATTCTTGAAAATAATTAAGAAGTTAAATAGATAAAACATATAATGTAATTGACATCTATTTGAAAATTCCATGTTAAAGATTTCCACAGTACAATTTCTAATATTAAAGTGACTCAGTGACAGCAGTAGAATATTATTTTTCCAATCCGTGTGCGCGTACGCAACTCTACCGCGCCGCACCATCGAATTCAACGAGCACTTTGACTCTTGCTCAAGCGGTTCGCTTGAAATATTTCCAGAGTGTTTCGAGGAGTCGCAGTGCAAACAGTGACCGGTCTTGTACAAACACCGCGACTGTACCGGTACAGTCAACAACAGTATTGTTTAACTTTCATAAAACACCCAGTAAGCCTACTGACTCGAAGATACGGTCTAAAATCGCTTGTAGGGTTAACCATAACTGTCTACGTGTTGTCTGTACGCTATGGCCTCTAAAATGTTAAGCCCACAGTGCTTGAGGAGAAGTATTGACATAACATCCTCCCATAGTGTGGCCAGCACTTATTAAATGTGCTAGGAGTGGGGAAAATTGTTGTAGAGAAATGGTACTTGTTTAATGCACGTAAATACATTTCTGCTGTGCGTTGTAGTTCGTGATTGGGAAAATTCTGTTCACATAAATATACATTTTATATTTTACTATTGATCCTTGTTACTATTTACCTTGATATAGAAAGTTATATCAATTTTACTAGTATCTGTTGTTGAATTTGTTTGTAATATGCTCTGACTTAGATTTCTAAAAAGACAAACAACAGAAGAGTCTTCACATCATCATGAACGTATGCAAAAGTCCACTTTAGGATATGAGCCTCCCTCATAGATCGATACGTTGTACTTCCCATAACGTTAGGCAGGTGATCACTGATCACATTTAGATATAGTTGATATTTTGGCAACACCCACGGATGTGGTGATGCTTTTGTAATATTTTTGGTAGTCTTTACGTTTAAAAATTGCAGTTTATTTCCACCTAGGAATATTTTGAACACTTATCTATTTTGGTCAGATGAACGCATAGCGTAGAATAATACTGGCACTTTGTCGATAAATATATGAAATATCTTAGGACACCATCCAACTAATTTGAAATTCAATCCTGTGACCCGTGACAGTGTATTTTGTCAACCTTATGAATTTTCGAACCTTCCACCTAACAATGCATCGAGAAACAAGTTTGGAAAGTATTCAAAACTCCATACTATTGTTATTTATGAAGAAAGATATCCCAGGCGACTTTCCGTATGTCCATTAATCATGCGACGACGCCTGCCGCGGACGAAACCCATGGCCACGCACACACTCTCCATTTACTCACACACTTACGTACGTTGATATATCTGCGGGTACAGTCGGGCACAGAACAGATTTGAGTTTATTATTTTATTTGAGTATAATAATTTAAATAGTTGCATGTGCGACTTCAAAATAGGATAGTATGTCATGCTCAATAACATCTTACTAATAGAATCAATACCCTATTAAGCGTGGTGGTTATGTAAAATGGAGTCATGGAACCCCACTTATCGTGGTACTAAGGTGGCTCATGTTCAACAGTAGCCTAACCCAGCTTTGAAACCTTAATAAAATGTAGCAAAAAATAACAACACCGCAAATAAAGACAACAATTACAGAGGTAATGGATGGTTTCGACATACATGCAGCTTTGTTTTTTTTATTATTTTAATGTTCTATAGAGTTATTTATCAATACATAAATAATTCAGTACCGTATACAATTTAATATGTTTTATTTTGAATTCCGTTTCCATTTCTAAACTGCAAAGAATAGTTAAAACCTACAAGAACTTGTCTCGTTGACTGTACTTGTACATGGTGTCACGCACACAACCTGTGCCGTCAGGTAGAGATCCTTAATCTTGCTTATTTGTAGGATTCCTAGTAAAATAACAGTTTTTGTTGTATTCATGTTATTTGAACCTAAAATGTAAGTAGAGTGTATGAGATAAATTCGAGAGTAGTAAAGGAGAAGAGTGCCAAGGTTTTTGGTAAGGTTCTAATTTAGTTCAGTGGACAGATACATAAAAATATAACTCCCATTTTACTTAGAGATTGGCGGCAATTACAATCCCTACCCCCACTAAATGTTTGTATGAGCTTTCATCAAGATCGAAACACTCGTTTAGTCTTCAAAAGGATAAAAGGACGTAGTTACTTTTGCATTCATAATAAAATTAGTGTAATTTGAATGTTTTATACGTTTGGATGTGTGACACTCATTCACGCATAAATAACTGACAAGTTAGACAGGTGAAATTCATTTAAAATATTTTTTGTCTGTGTTATATGTTACTGTAGATAATTTCTTAAGTCAACACACACTGTGTCGCGGGCAAAAGCTTGTTTGAAATGATAGTTAAATGAGTTGGTATCAAGAGATGAAAATAAATTAAGTAAAATTGTCATGTAATATACACATCTTATTTCGTAGTGACGGTCGCCTTGCGCTGAAGAGTTTTAAAAAATGCAAATATTGTAAGTCTAATTTTAGTAAATTAAAAACCAGACGTGTTTTTCTACTTGCTCTTTCTCCAATGAATACCTTTATAAACCCATGGTGTAACCGGTTGTCCTTGGTGGAAGCGAACCCATAGCTCGCTCGGACTTTCCCGCATGTGTGCTGTGTTTATTTTCTTTTTCGTAATCGCACTATTGTTCAAAGCATCGTTAAATAACTGCCATGTTTAGAGGCAGGGACTTCTTGACAAGATTCCTATTATTCTTAGCGTATCACATCAGTTCCTTTTTAGGTTTCCTACCTCAAAAGGAAAAAAGTAACCCTTATGGGATCACTTCGTTGTCCGTCTGTCTGTCACTTCAATTTTTTTCAGTCGAGTTGGACTCGCGCACCAGTGGTTCCGAAACATAGAAGTATATTAATACCCTTATTCATACCTATTAACACAAAATCCTGTGTACTATGCATTATATCAGGTTTTCACTGTGGAAACTTCGGCGCTATATAGAAGGGAAAGTTATTATAGATATATTTTTCATGATAAGTCGAAAAATTATGCAGCAAAGAAACGAATTAAAAACTTTTTCATAATGTGCAAACAAAGACCTTTCATACGAGACCTCAGTTGATCTAGTGACTCCACTTAGAATTTTCAACCATTCTATTTTTCCAGACAGACATCAGAGTGAAATTATAAGGGTCCCGTGTTTCCATTGGATGTAGGGAACCCTAAAAACTATCAAACAATCGGATATCAGGTAGCTTTTCGAATCGATATGAAACCATGAACGTTGGTTCTCCTAATCCCTATAACAAAACGACTTTTTCGGTTGATTTCACACGAAAAAACACCGTCTCAGTGTAGATTGAAGCCAGTTTGAAAAGGAAATAATCGTGTTATTTATTACCATTGGCTTAGAGCAGCCATCTTTAATCTGTTCTAAGCACGTACAGACCGATTTTATGGGAGATTAAAAGCATTGATCGACTTTTTAAAACATTTTCGGATAGCTATAAACATTAGTCGGGACAGGAACGAAGTCGGCTAAAATAGAAGGCACATAATGATACCAATTACTTGGCCTTAATTATTGATGAAGAATCACAATTACTTTAAATTACGTACTGATATAATTCTCCTAATTATTTTACTTATTCATTTCTCACTGCGAATTTCTAGTTCCACCTCCGTGGCATATATTGGCCATATGATAACACTGCTGTGTTCCTTGTAAGTAAACATAACATAGCTACATACATCCAAATGACCTTATCGTCAACATCGGATGAGATGAACGTCAAGTGCAAACCTATCAAAAAAAATTCAAAAAGCTTGTGCTTGATTCTAATAAGTTTTTTAGTTTACACTCGTAATGATTGTTTGTAAGATTGCTTATCGTTTTGATTAATTAGTTTGTACTATCTGTTGCTGAGGCTACCTTGTCATTACTGGTCTATATGACCGTTCTAAGGTCCATAAAAATAGATAAAAACTTGGGACGAAGTGGTAGACGTTGGTCTAGCTAGGATAATCTTGATTCGAAGGCTCCCAAATTGCAGTAGAATAATAATCGTCATCAGATGGCGGCTGACGGACATCTCTTTGGTACACCGCAATTACAGGTCCCGATTCGCTTCCATCTAGTGGCTCTCCGCGACCTTTACCAGGTCGTTGGTACACCTAGGATTGTCGAATCCCTATCGACCGATGTGGCCTGCCGTGCCGTGCTGACTTGTCGCTATATCGGTGATTTCTTAAGAACTTAAGCTACCAACCAATCAACTTACCATGTCATCGTTCCACCACGTTTTCGCTACATCAAACCCAAATAATTCTAGCCAAAACACGTAAATTCGTAAGGATGTAACACCCAAAAGTCTAGGTTCATTATCCTCATTAGACACCAGCTTTTTATTTTTTTACAATATTGTAGAATGTAGCCGTAATTTGGAAAGTTGTAAATTAATATTTATAATTATATTGATTGCTTATTAGCGACCAATATTAGACGTAATTTATTTAGATATTTAGATTTAGAAGAAACTTAGCATAATTAATTTCTTTGGCGGCGAAATTATTGCTGTTTTTTTCTTCATATAAGGATTTAAGTAATAAAACAGATGTTTTACACCATTAATATAATACCTATTATAAATTAACATGTTCGAAAAAACTATTCGCATACAAAATGTAAGCATAGAGTTCTGATGATATTTTTTGCGGACTTGTGTATTTCACTAAGTAAATATTATCATTACACGAGAAAAGCACAAGGAAATGTGTGCCGTGCCATAAATTCATTATTATGAAATCATAAACCGTTACGAATTTCGTACTTTATTATACATACTCATTGCAGTATAAACAAATTACATCGGAGTTAAATTATATTTTATGCATTATTATAGGACATTTAAAAACCCATAAAAAATTTTTGAAACTTTTTTAGGAATTAAATAAAAAAATAAAATTAATTTTGAACGTTTTATAACGGGGTATATAAGGAGTGTGGGTACAGAAGAGCGCTTGGGCTAATTCTATTATAACATCTGATTCTGATCTGATCAGCAGACCCATCTGCCTACCAAAGGTAGGGTAAACAGTAAATCCCTCAAGGTGGACGACTTTTAAATTTCAGCCTTTTCATTGTAAAATATTAAATGCATTTGCGGCTTTCGTACGTATTTACTCAGAATAACTTCATTCTTCAACACATTTTTGTTATTGGCTTACGGGCAACAGTTTAAAAGCTAATCAAATACTTAGAGCAATCAAAATGAAAGTTCATCAATCAAGACCAAAGCAACCATTAAAGGAATCTACTAACATACCATCTTATGAAAAGCCGCCAATAAAACTTCACCGGAGCTGAACGATTACAAAAATATTACAGTCAATTACAGCAAGCACTAAAAATGGATTTACGACGAACCCGAAATTAACACCCATCTCGACAACCCTGTTGGCCTAATTGCACCTTATACAATAATAAATCATCTTGTGGATACATAAGTAAATCGTAGCAAGGATTCTAATTGGATTCGTACATAGACCTATCAATATGACTTGATTAATGGTATCGAAGTATCTCAGTTTAATTGCCAGCCGAGACCGTCATGAATCAAACTTGAGGCAATAAATCTGATAAAGGAAAACTAGTTTTGTAAGTGTATTACTTCCTCGGCTACTCGTGGGACACTCTCTAGGTCAGATGTTCTCAAACTGTCATCTTGAGTACTGGAATATAATCTTAGCATTGAACAGTTTACATTAAACTTTGGTTTAAATGATTGTAATTTTACTTTAAAAAATGATATGCTGAACTTTGTTATTTTAGCCTACTTCAAAGTTACGATTACTTTCTTTTTAATATGAGTACTTTAAGACTCTGATTTTTTTAAAATTTATATTTAAGGAAAGAAATAACTTTCGGCTTGGGATAGCAAGTAAGTAATGTAAGGCCGTAAAATTTGAGTCTTTGAGACGCATAGGGTTATAAAATATTCATAAAATATATTGTATATACATAGTGTGGTATCCTATCAGCCGTTAAACGTCCACATCCATTATATGTCAGAGAAGACGGTGCTTAATTCTGAAATGCAAAAAAATTCTAACAGGTGCTTAAATATACATCTAAAAATGTAACCACAGATCAACGACATCTGTTTAAATTATTTATTCAATGGACTGGGAAGATAGGCGGAGGGACCCAGTTTTCAAAGTTTGGGAGCTTCTGTCCAGCTGAACATCATGTACTGAATTTAAAACAACACTGTCTGTGTCAACGTTATCTGTTTTGATACTTTAATCTTATCTACTTGTTTAATGAACATACGGAACGGGGATAGCGACAGTAAAAATGTATTTATTACCTACCCGTGTTCAACGTTGCTGAACATCTTTTTATAAGACTATTTTTAAAATTCTAAATGGCTCGTTAAGTGAGCTGTTGGCAATTGCCAAGATTATTATTAAGAATTTCTACGAATATATTAATTATCGAAGTGATTCAAGACATATTAAAATAGATATTTTGTAGCTAAGTAGCTAAGTAGACGGCCCGGAAAGAGACCGTTGGGCCATGATATTTGTACTATAGTACAGTACATACAAGATGGTACAAGTGGAATTAGTCAATGTATTTACTTATTTTTATATAAAACTCAATTCAATTCAAGTCAATTCTGCTCTGGATTAGTTTCAAATTAGTTTCAAAATTACATTTTCAAATCAGGTGGACGACTTGGTTAACGGAATTTCTAGTATTATGTATTATGTTGTATTTATTTCATTTTAAACTCATAATTTTATTATGGGCCTTTGGCTTAGATAGCACTGTCGGTACGAACGGTATATGTGGTTATTGACGATAAACAAGTGTTAAATAATACGTATAATTTAATTTAGACAGCAGGAATAATGTATTCGACTAAAAAATGAGTACACATGATGGAGCATAAAATAAAATAAAATAAACACAAAGCATATTATAATACAAGAAGCATCACAAAGTCGCAAACACAACCTCACTGCGATGGCTCGATATAAACTGGCAAATTCTTCAGAACTGTACGCCGCAGTCGGCATCGGTCGGTATTTGACAAAGGCGACACTATATAAGCGTACGGATTTTAATTTGATTTTTAAAAAGTAGTGCACATGCCAGTACCTACCTTTGGTGAAGGTAGCCGATCCTGATAGAGAATCAGCATAACGGGTACTGATGATGATGAGTCCTACGTCGGTAGATTTGTTCCAAATAGGTTGTAATTGTTACTTACATATCACAATCTTCTAGGAACACAAAAATACCCAATGTTAGTTACGAAAAATTAGAACTTGTTTCGTAACTTTACAAGCTCAGTCAGATATCGAATGTCTACCATATTTTTTACATGTGGCGCCAATTTTTTATTTGAAACTTGATAGTATTCTACGAGTCAAAGGTAACGCACAAAAAGTAACTGGCAACTCGTAAAAAGTGCAATCAATACGAAAAATTACTGATGTTCAAAATATTATGCTTGTACCAACTGAGCTAACATAACGACACTAAAATTGATTCATAAAATTTGTTGTTAGATTTGTTGACTACCGTAGTAATGTATTGCTTTTTTTAAATATTTATTTTAAAAACTATGATTTGACGTAGGATTATAAAATTTATGTAATAATCATTGAAAAATAAATTATCGAACTAAACAATAATAGGTTTTACTTTTATGAATAATGGTTTTGCACTTGCTTTTCATCTTTAGTTTTCTACTCGTAATAATTTGTTCAGTGCGTGTTGCCAGTGATGACATACGGAACCGAAACTCGAAATTTCTCGGCGTGATAAAATCCGGAATGAGGAAATCCGTAGACGAACAAGGGTCACCGACATAGCTCGACGAGTCAGTGAGCTGAAGTAGAAATAGGCAGACCACATCGTTTGAAGAATCGATAACCGTTAGGAAGTAAAAGTTCTCGAGTGACGACCACGTACCGGGAAGTGTGTAACGGGCCGTGTCACGTGTCTCTAGACCGGTCAATGTGGCATACCATAAAGAACGCCAATGTCCAGCAGTGGACGTTTCCCAGCTGATATTGATGAATATTTTGTTCTGAAGAGCTGACTGCTATTTACTATGACTTAGAGACCGAACAGAAAAGATCTAGCGTTGAAAGGAGTAACACAGGTCTCTCTCTCTCTCCAATAGTTCCATATGCAGGTAAAGCACCTGACAACTGCACTAGTCGTGAAATGCGCAGCACAATGAATGTTTGCGTCAGTCAAAGGTGAAATTGAGTGTGAAGCGGCAGCGGCCAGCCGTCGCTCCCATTACGTCGCCTGCGCGCGCCGATAAACCGGCTCCGAGCGCTCGGCTGTAGTATGTCGCTGCCACGCACACATACAGTGCCTGCAAGAACAGTGCCATCGACAGTTCTTGATTCATCCTCATAGCTGGACCAGTCCACGGCTAGACATGTCCCTCATACATTGCATACGATAAATTAACGTCTGTGATCGTTGATTCAATTTGTTTGAATATATTTGTCTCGTGATTCGTGAAAGCAAACACGAAAATATCATTGGATTTAGTTTTCTGCGGCAAAAAATCAGATTAACCATTTTTTCCGTTGACGTTGTAAGAAATACGGTATAGCTTGCTAAATTTGCTTTAAAATTAAGATTTTATTTTCGATATTTTGGCTTAATATCTTTTTGTAACTAATTTTTTAAAACTTTTCTAATACTAGATACGTATTGATCTTTTTACGCTATCCATGTTTCTACGTTAGTTCAATTATTAATATTTTTGATATAAATTTCATAATAATACATTTTATTAACATCTTTAATAAATCACATTCTATCTACGTGATTGGCTTACCAATAGAGAATATATTTAAGAGAGAGAATATACTTCTTTTATATTTAAAAAATTCAAAAATCATATTAGAATTGCTCATAGTAGTTACAGTCATACTTCAGTTGATTTAATTTAAATATTAGTTTGGCAATAAAAATAAATGTAATAATTACAAACAGGGTGGGTGGGTATGTCTTATTATCTTTGAAATGCGATACTATTTTCTGCCAAAAGCTTCCAGCATACTGTATGTTGAACCCTGACATACGACTTTACAAGCTATTCACAAGTAATTGTAGTTTTGGTTCATAAACTGTTTTACAGTAGACTAAGGAGTCAACATTTATGTTGATTTTATGACAAGTCACGGTTCGTAAAGTCTTGAGAATGTCTTTTAAGTACACACGTGGTTTGAAGATACGGTTAGGCGTCAATAACATATTTAAAAGTCTAAAATTGTAGACTTTATTTAGTCGAGCCTGTACCAACATTACCAGTAACTACAGGACATTTGCTTTTAGAAATCTGCTAGTTGAGACCAACATAATACTTAAGATAAATGACGAATATAATGAATGGCCTGTGCGAGAAACTGGTACATGGGAAGCAATGTTTATAGTTACTGTTTTTCTAGTACCAGAAAACCTATTTGTTCCGATTTGCCTTTCGATGTCCAGTCTACATAAGAAAGGCAAGGAAAAGGCTTTTGCAGATAAAGCTACAATCGTCAACAAGATTTTCTAAAAAGAAAATATTGGTTCCATGGCATCAGTTGGCTATCCAAATATATTTTTACGGCGCTGTTTGACGACTGTTTACCACAAAGCACTCCACAGTCCACCATCTCGACCTCGCTCCATTAGTATTTTCCATTTATTTTTTGTCCACGTACCTGTCCAACTTTGGGGATTTGACTTTTTCTACCGACGCGCGACGAATACAACATTTCTTTCGTATAGCAACGGAAAATAAATGATCTTGCGTGAGGCTATGCCGCTTGTGGACTATATTATTTTTCGATTAACTTTTTGAGGTGAATGCAAAAACATTTGTTATATATTGTTATTTTTGTGTACTTCTGTACAGAAACGTTTCATTGAAAGTAGCTTTAATGAGGTTGAAAACGATTTGTTGAAATGCTTTTTTATTATTATCATTTATGCAACATTCCTATTCAGCGTCTTTTTTCTCCTTACTTTACGTACTACCGATGTTTACAACTCAATAAAAATAAAATTATGGCTAAGCTGTACTAGCTAGTAAGCTTTTACAATAATTTTCTTTTGGGGTCTTTTTATGTATATTGGCGGTACGTGCTACTTTAGTTCGCGAAGCTTTTGAGTCGGTAAAAACCAAGACTCTTCCGACCAAAACATCTTGTGAATTAGCTAAGCTCATTAAATTTCTTAAGTAGATATTATTCCATTGTCAAACGGTATGAAGAAAGGCTCTCACGAGCGTAGGTAGCCCACAGATCATTATGTGGCAGACCTACCGTCTAGTACGGTAATGAGTCATTGTACTCCCAGTGATTGAAAGCAACACGCCCACGTGGAATCTATTAAACGTGCGCAAACGCAGCTTCGTAGTTAACGACGTATTATTTTTAGGGATTTCACTTAAGCAAATTAGACGGTAGTACAATCAAAAATCTCAATGCTCGTTACTTATAAATGAATTATCACAATGATGTTATACAGCAAATCAGACTTAGTACAAATACAACGCAGCAATCGCATTAAATTTAAAATGATACTTAATAACTAATGTATGTTAAATACACTGGTTCGGGTGTATGACACTTGGGCCACTGTAGTTCCTTAATCAGAATATTAAAGCACAAAAAATACACGAAACAATCTCTTTATAAAAAGAGACTGGTGTATTTTAATTTTACAAAAAAAGAACAGCTCCGTTTATTGACGTCTCCATTTTGTTAAGAGCATTACAAAAAAAAACAGTGTCTAATGAGAATGTTAATATTGGTCAACCCGTTGCGAAAATATGCGAGTGAACGACACTGAGCTTCATTTGCATTAAGTTATATCATAAGTATACTAAATTTAAATGTTTAGCTACTGATAATGAGCCAAGAACACTTAGTTCTGTTGACCATTATGATTTAGAAGCCTAATACCTTACCAACTCTGCAAGTCTGACAAAATGTATCTGTGTATTGCAGTGGTCAAGTGGATGAAGTGGATACAAGTTTAGAAAGGTGATTCTAGGTTATGAATCATAATCTACTTTCTGTACCTAGTATGCCGTACGATTAATCGATGTACTTTAGTGAATGTTGAACGATATGAAGCCTAAGTAGACATATGCATAAGCTTAACTATCGCTTCTGAGTTCAAACTCACCTTCAACTATTTCCTCTATTCGAATGTTAATTAACTAAAAGCCGAGCTAAGCGTTGGCGTTGTTCCTACTGACACTAAGATATTAGTAGCATAACAATAAATCGACTTAAAGGAAACCAGCTTAGTTGGTTGTAAAGAGATAAAACAGCGCGTGGGCACAGTTGACGGGGCGACTCAAGCGCAGTTGCTTAAATACGGCTTTTATGTACCCTAATACGGACAACGCGTCTTCTGTAAGACACCGTTTTGAGTTTCTTGTACTTCATTCGCACCAGGACGCTGAGTTTCGCATGTTTCTTTTTCATTTGCATAAAAATGTTACTTTAAACTTTTAAACATTTTTATTTACCTTTGTACTCCGGTTTTTCGGTTTGTAATAGCTCTTTTAATATTAATTGACATCGTTTGTTGCTTTTATTATTCCACTTATAGCAGTTTTTAATTAAATAAATGAATATAAAAAATGGAATTTTAAGATTATACAACTGATGCTAATCGAGACAGTTTTATTTTGATCTTAATTAGAGGATAATCTTAAGTATGTACGACTCGAGATTTTTATTCAAATTTACGTAGATAAGTAATCGTGAGCTTTGAGTTTCAATACAACTTTTAAACCAGTATCCAATAACAGAATATGTGAAATGACCAATAAAGTATCATTCTGATGCATCTCCCTGAAAACTGAGTGATTTTGAATAACAAAATCCGCCACTTCATTATACAAATCGCGGGATTATGATAATGCATGCTATTTATAAGCGGTTTTGATTTACTTACAAGTGGTATTCGACTTGTGGCAGTTTCTGAGAATAAACTTAATGTATTATCTGTCGCTACCGTTCTGCGTCAGTGTGGGTTTTGCTAATACCTACCTAATTAAACCTGCAGCACTCATTATCATAAATACGGTTCTTTTGTCTTTTTTCATTTAAAATTTAATTGGTGTTATATCATTGAGTTGAATATCCATTTCAACTGACTCTTTTGAGTGTAATGCCCTTATTCTGTAAAATTTGCTTTTGAAGCAACATAAAGTTTTAGAAAACCATTTATCACGTAGGCAGATTGTAATATTAATCACTTTTAATGAGCTCAGCTTCGAGATGGTTAATCTAGGTGATAGGAGGCTTAGATGCTGAGATGGTCCGTGAGGGGACGGGAGAGGCGAGAGGGGATCGGCCAGTGACCCACGGTGCGGCATTCCAACGCGCGCAACTGACGGGTCTGCTCTCTTTACTTTTAAGTAGAAAAATGCTTTAGATGGAATCGAAATACAAGAAAGAATTATGTATGCTAAGACAACGAAATCTAATACGTACAAACAAACATCTTTTAAGTCCTATATGTAGGTATATTTTAATACAAGAGATGTTAAGTTATTTACTGCCAGTCAATAAAAATAAAGTTGTTATTATCAAACATTGTGACACCGCTAGAATTATTGAGGCAATTTATAAAACCGATAATCTAAAACTCTAAAGAGCTCAAGAACACGTAGTTGATGTACGCGTGTACGAGAATGTATCAAGTAACCTGTGTCCAGTTGGCTTACTCTATCTGCTATTGGTAAAAAAATATATCGAGAGAAATTGATTCGATTCGTAGAACCGTGCACCTTGTAGACTTACTATTGATGTAGATAGTCACAGAAAATGTTATTAAACATTTTTATCATGTTTTATATTATTACTTCTTTCTAGTTTTTGTAATGTATTACCTTCGGACTGTTACTTCTATTACATGTACTTTTATTACATTATTATATAATTTACCAGTTTTAATATTATTTGGATTTTAGAATCAAACAAAGCTTCTTAAACTTTTATATCCTATACCTGCATAATAAGCCATATCTTGTTTGAAATGTTCTGACAGTTCTAAAGCGATCATTACTCTACATTGGTTACCGAGCTATCGATAGATGGTCGATAGACAATCTTGAACACACGACTGAATCGAAGAAAAAAGGCAATTCTGACCCGGATTGATTCAAATACCTATAGCATCTTAGGTTTAATATCCTAAATCTATAGTGGGGTTCTATTCAGATAGATAAGATACAAGGCAGACGTTTGTTGCAGAACTTTTACTGTACACAGCAACTTGTTTTATTCTCATTCCCTCAAAACGGCTGTTACTGTTTGCTAAAAGAAATGTGGTCATGTTTTTAAACCTGTTGCTGTACTGGCAAAAATAA
Organism: Carcina quercana; assembly: GCA_910589575.2. Lineage (NCBI taxonomy): Eukaryota > Metazoa > Arthropoda > Insecta > Lepidoptera > Depressariidae > Carcina > Carcina quercana. The sequence goes on from OU342442.1 coordinate 4,586,537, forward strand.
AAACTTTACGAAACCCAGTACTTCAGATCTAGCAGAGATTATTCATCAACAAACACTAACATTATAAATGCGAAAGTAACTCACCGCTAGTTGCAGGTATGTTAATTATTATGTATATGTTTAATTAATTACGTTGCTGTCCTACTCATAAGCAAATAGGACAAAAGAGTCAAGACTGTAGATGAAGCAGTATTATAACATTTCGTGAAGCCAAGACATATGGCGAGATGTTCCTTAGTCTGAAACATCCTTTTCATGGCTTCAAATTTGGGTCGCACGTTGTCTATGGCTTTAAAAAGGACATGTGCTAGTTTGATCCCGATAATGCACTCATTTTATAAGCTCACGCAGACGAAATTGCGGTCAAAAGCTTTTGTATTACCGGCCTTTATTTTCTTCATTGATTTTCGTTGCTTTAAAAAAGTTTCAATATCATGAGTCACTTCCTTAATTTTCATTACCGGCGCCACGGTAAGTGTTCCTACCACCAAAACACATTATCCGGCAACCGTAATGGAAAATATTTTTTTAATGTAACCCATTAGCGCCGGAGCTCGGTCCTCTCTGTAATTTCGAGGCTTCGGACCTCACTTTTTTATCTCTGCTCGGTCGCTTGATGGGATTCTGAGCGACTGTCCGTCGCGATCCTTATCGTCGGGTATAATAAGAAGAGACAGACGTTACTTATATTTTATTTAACGTCAGAATTGATCGAACTGGTGCGATAACGCCTCTCGGAGGAAAAGATTTGTTTTATGTCATTAATTATGTGTATTCTTTACGATTATCCTAATTCTTTTTTAAAGTCAACGTTCTTAGTGTCTTGTCTCTAATCTAAATTAATGTCGCCGTTCAAATGTATGACATTTATGAAATGTTAGAATTTTTTATTTGATAGTTTATCTTCCAAGGACTGACCCTGCGTTGTGTATAGTTTGTGTGGTGTGAATTGTAGATTTTATAGTTTCGGCCGTCTTGAAGCAAACATTTCCAAGTAACTTGGTAATTGCCTTGTTAATTTGAATCCGCTGGCGGTATCTTTGATCACATAGTAAAGTTGTCTGACGAGTATTTCCGAATCCGTCATCGGACGAAGCTCAGTCGTGCATTGAGCTCTCAATCACATTTCGAATTAAGTTATCGCCTTCATTAGGTATTTTTCATTTGCTTGAAAAAATTATGACAACTATGTTGCTCTTATAACTCTTTTAAATATGTAATGGAACTCTTTGTTATAAATATAAATTTTAAGTACCGATGAATTTGCTTACAATTTAAAAAGTACTTCTTTAGTTTGAGCATTTCGGATTCTAGTTATATCTACTACTTGGTCTGTTCAAAATTTATAGGTCAAAGATTGAATTTACCATATTTCAAAGTTACAAAAGTTCATTTTAATATCATTAGCTTTTGACTCGTTGGATTACGTATCAGATTCATGAGCTCTTCACTTAACTGTCTTTACCTCGTTATTAAAATTTCCACTAGGAATATATGTATGATCAAAATGTCCGGTTTCAACTTTAAGGTTGACAGACCCAAGATGTGTGTACATTGAATGGAACCGGTCTGTTTGTCAGTCACAATATTTGCGTGACGCTTAGCGAGGTACAAGTTTGTGCCCACCCGCTTAAATATTTCATTCATTCGTTTTATCTGTTTCTTTATGGTCAACTTTCCCTGTATATCTAATATAGGAATGTAAATTTTATTTCAAACCTTTTAAACTTCTATCACACTCTGTCTATTTGAGAATGTTCTCAAATAATTTATCGGATATTTTAAAGTTGTTTCATCGTATTCAGGAAGACAATTTGAAAGAATAAGTACTAAATGATGTTCAGCCATAATTGTGTATTTGTCCGATTATGCATAATTCATATGTTAAGTCAAACACTAAAGGTCGTGACGTGTGTGGTATTTTTACGGAAATCTCATCCACGAGTGCAAACATTGGCACAGACGAAGTGAACAAATGAGCCGTAGGAATAATTGAACAACTTCCTTAAGATAGTTATCGACAGCTTGTAGATATGTTCTGGAAATCGATTGGAAGTAATAAATCTGATGATACGTCCAAACCAGACCATCATGTCACCAATAAACGGCTACATCCTGTGGTATTTGAAATAATTTATGTGAGATTGAAAACTGGAATCAAGAATTTTATCAAATAACGAGAAACCGAAAACCTCCCAACGTTCGGTCTATGTAATGAGAGGAGGGACGGTCATTACACTCTTTTGTATTTATTTTACGGATGGTAATGATATATTATTTATGTGGCGCATTCTTTGCATGACAAGCTAAGGAATCTCTGGAGTCATCATCATTAAATGAGTGCCGACGTCGAAGGGTCCACTTCAATTACATTTTTTCATCAAATTCTTGATCTTATGATGTAATATTATCATTTTTTCGCAGCGATGAATGATCGTCACTCGTCCTGGACAAAATAAGTGAACATACAAAAATTCTTATTAGAGCATATTTCATAGTGAACACAGAAATTTTATCAAGTTAGTGTGGTTGAATCACTTTGGAATGTAACTACTGTTAAAATAAATTTTTAGTTATACCGAAATATATACCGACTAATAAAGCAAACTATGCTAAAACATAGAATTTTTTGCTTTAATGTTGCGTGAAAGAACATTAGAATACACACATAATATTCTTCTACACATAATATTATAAAGGGGAAAGAGTTGTATGTTTGTAACGAATAAACTCAAAAACTACTAGACTTATTTCAAAAATTCTTTCACCACTAGAATTTTACACTATCAGTAACATCGGCTATATTTCATAGGTATATTCTTTACTGCCCGGCGGATCGCTAGTCATTTATAATATTTGTACAGGCCAAACTGAGGATTTAAAAAAATCGCGCTTATGCTATGACTATATCTACTATATGTACATAATTTGTATTTTTTCACGCATCTTTTGGGAACTTTATCGTCCATAAGATGATGATAAAACCGAAACCACTCTTGCATACTTCCTTAATTAATTTGCAAACCGACTTCACCTTGCCTCGCTTCCTAGAGAGAAAAAACAGCAATAGCTTCACGACGCAATTTATATGAATTGCGAAGAAAAAACAGATTAGAAAGAGTAATTATAGGCCTTGATATGGTAAACGCAGTGGAAAAAATAGCTACGAATGGCCTTTCATTAATTATAACTCTATCGTAGTTTATTCGAAATACTTAAACATTGGCTTATTAATAAAATTGTAATGTGAATAGTTCTTAGCTCTATCGTTGAATTTAATCGTTATGAAGTCATTTATTAGGCAAGGCTAAATATATAATTTTTGAGGTTCCGTACCCAAAGGGACCCTATTACTAAGACTTCGCTGTCCGTCTGTCACCAGGCACTCATGAACCGTGATAGTTAGACAGTTGAAATTTTCACAGATTATGTACTTCTGTTGCCGCTATAACAACAAATTCGTTTTGGAATATAATTATACATAATCACGAAGGTTTTCGGGGTTGTATTGCCGATCGCAATAACATGTGAGAGGTCTGAGTGCAAAGAGTTGGCATGTTGAAAACATGCGTTAGCTGTAGAATTTCTCTAACCCTTTTCCTCTGTAGAATTGGTAGATTCATTGTTATTAATATATGACCATATATGTACTTAATATAATAATATAACAATTGACTAATAATAATATGACTAATTCTTACATGTAAGGTATTAAAACTGTTAGTGTAAGATGTGTATTCAATAATAAATATATTAATTAAAATATTATTTAAAAAAACTGTGCAATAAATACTAACTAAAATAATTATAATTAATAATTTTCTAACTACACATTAGATTGTAAATTTGATTTTCTTCCTAAGTATTTTTGTATTTGGTGACAAAAGTCAGTCCGTGACATCAAAAAAGATTTGAAACTCTAAAATCACATGAAACATTTCTAAATCGTAAATAAATATTATTTAAGATCCATTTAAAACCACGAATATTACATTACCGTGTAACCCTTTACCAGAGTATTACGAATAATGTTTGTACAGTACAAGTAATTTAAGTAATATCGATTAAAAGGAGGCCGCTGTCGTGACATCATTCATCTGTAAAGTTTTCAGTAACTCAATCCACTCTAAGTTGAAAATATTAATCGCGGCGATTGGCCACAAAATGCTTTTAACGTAATTCGATTCGCCTGAACTGGTACTCTTGTGGAACGGAACCAATATAAACTGGCCTTCACATCTTAGATTGCCAACGAGGAGATGGAACTGAAAATTATTTGCAGGGCTCTTTGATTGCTGGCTGTGCTGTCGCGCATGCGTCGTCGGTTTTGCCTTGAGACTGGAGATTCGAGTTACTCGGATCACGTTCAAGGTGCGCACGGGCTGGAAAGTGATGCTGATGACTGACGTTAAATTTTAAATGTATATTGGAATAGTATAGAGACAGGGCAGTTGAAATTTCAGTTGCGATTCTCCCATCCAACGAGTACCTAGAAACCTAGAAAATTTCCACACAACCATCCTCTTCAAAGCTATAAAGTATAAATAAACCTGTCGAATCGTACCAAACATCACAATTTATAATAATGAAAATGTTCATATATAAAAGTTATTATTACAATGCGTAGCTAGCAATATACAATATAATGCCATTTATGATCATTCACAATTTTCTTACGAGTATGTGACGGTTTAGATTGTATGTCTAGTCTTATAGAAGTTTCATCAGCACACTGTACATTAATCGCGTCCCATTACAAACATCTGCAGAACTTGTGTTCGATACAACCCCGCCCCTATTCAGACATTTAATTAAACCACGATATTTTATGGTATGAATCATTAAATCGCCTAAGAGGCAGCAACCATATAATATTAACGCGTACAACTTATCCTCGGGGTTAAAAATAGCTCTGATTTGATTTTTTGTTCTTTGTTTCAGGTATATTCATTCAAAGGAGAAGCCGTTCAAGTGTACGGAATGTGGGAAAGGGTTCTGCCAGTCGAGGACCCTGGCGGTACACAAGATCCTCCATATGGAAGAGTCTCCACACAAATGTCCAGTATGTAGTCGAAGCTTTAACCAACGGTCCAACTTGAAAACTCATCTCCTGACACATACGGATCACAAACCTTATGAATGCAACTCATGCGGAAAGGTATTTAGAAGAAACTGTGACCTACGACGTCACGCCTTAACTCATGCTGTGGGAGACGTCCCTCCAGGAGACGTTCTGGATGTCGGCGAGGAGGACATGGGTAGACCGGGATCACCGATTGAACCGGGCTTCGACGATGAAGATCCGGAACTGTCTTCACCAGAACATTCGCCGGTGAGGCGAGCTCGATCATCTTCTATAGAGAGTATAGGAAGAGAGCAAAGCGAAGACAGACAACGAAAATCATCACCTTCTGCTGCCGAGAGAACACACTGTCACCACAATGAGCCAAGAAATACAGCGAGTCCTTACACAATGCGTCCACAACACCCAGAGAAATATCGATCACTTTCAAAAGATATGTATGAGAAACGACGATACACATCAGATGAGATCATAGAAAAAGAAATGCGGTATACTGATTTACCTGAACAACAAGTCAGACATCCACAGCTGCAAATCCGAAGAGACTTGCACCAGATAACTCCTACTGATTCTTCTAAAATTGTCCAGATGATAAGTCCACCAATAGATCCGGGGCCCTCAGGAATGTACATGAGCCCATTTAGAAAAAGAAGCCATCCTCCTGATATAGGAGATAATGTAAGAACATGTGCAGCCATTTATAGGAGCCGGTCGCCTGAACCAACGAATTTGACAATGCCCAGACCACAAATTGGGAACGATAATGTTGTGGTTGGGATCCCACCAAACATAATGGGAATGCCCTCATATCATAAATTTGGATTACCTATGCCGCCGCCTCACTCTCAAATCCCGTATGGTCCAGTAACGCACACAGTTTTAGGACCACAACAGACTGTTGCGCAAGATTTGATAGTAAAACATGCTCCTCCTAAAGACACTGCGCCTAGTACTTCAACGACAGTTACTTCCTGTAAAGACAGCCCTCAAAGTAAAGTTAAGGAGATTGAAGAAGCGTGTTCGAGCTCCATAGCTAATGGGATCAAAAATATTGTCGGTATACAACCAAACGTCAATCCTAAGCCTGGAGGGAGTCAATCAAGTGGTCCGAAGAAAGGTTTTAGTATAGAGGACATTATGAGACGTTGATATGATAATGTATTGTTAAAGATAATAATGCTTACGTAGTTCACAGTGATATAAAGTTTTCGTCGAATTCAGTATATCGCTGTAATTAGGAAACTAAAATACTGTAGATTAATTTACATGAGAAGTATTATTAGTTCAAGTTTCTGTTTAGCCTGTAACTAAATAGAGGTACGCGGATGTGTGTAGTTGTATTTGAAATGTGGATTTGGTTTTCGTAAAGATCTCATAAGGTTTGTTTGTGCAGTGTTTTGTTTACCTCCAAATTTTAAAAATTTAGTTTATTCAAAATTTAGACAATATGTACTATTTTTATTCGCTACGTTATTGTTTGAAAGATTGATGTTTTATAAGAGTGGAACACAATTTTTATTTGCAGTTGGTTTAAATCCTACATTAGTGTATCGTAATATTGTACTTTACGTATTACTAGTTTTTTAGTTTTTATGATAGCGACTGGTTTATTAAGTGCAACTGTTATTTATTTTTTATAATTTTACTTATTTGTAACAGTAATAATAATTATCGACTGTAAATGAGTGTAATAAGATTTAATTAAGATACCTGATTGAAATACATAATAAATGTTATGTAATGATGTTATACTTGCTCTAAATATGGTACGAAATAAAACAGAGAAACATATTCTCTAGCAATAATATAAATAATAAGAGATGTAATAATGATGAAAGGTGTAATAGAATAGAATAGCGAATGTAATTTTTACATTGATTGCTAATGAGTTAGTGCTATGGCAATAATTGTTTAAATACATGTTGTAAACGTTTTAGTAAAACTAGGATTGGATATGAGCGCTAATGAATGTGACGATTAAATGTGTAAAATTGTAACAGTATAAGAATATAGTTTTAAATGTTGCTCAGAACTATTTGTAATGGATTACCGCTTTTTGTATCATAGTTGAAATTTTGCATTGAATTTTGATATAAATAAATTATGGTCAAAATAGAACACAATGGTTTTATTTAAATAAGTCTTTCAATAAATCCAAGTTTAAAAATATTAAAGCAATTAAAAATTGTACAGCAGAAATAGGAAAGATAAGAATCTGTATTACAGGTTCTTGAATTAGCTTAATATTCCTAACATTAATTAAACATACTTTTCATGTAAGAAATATATTTTTCTAATATAATATGCTTTCATATTGTAATCTACAAAAGTCGTTACGGAACGTAAGGCCCCTAGATGGCGCTTTGAGCAATAAAAGTGTGCTTCACTATAAAGTAATAAATATATTCATATTCCGGCGTTACTAGCCGATTTCCTTTTTTTAGATATTTCCTGCACAAAGCACAAAATTTGAAATGTAAGAAATTCAGAAGAAAATTTTCATGGTGCGAATCGATGTAAATCACATCACAGCTTTATGTAGTTCCAAAGATTAATATAATTTCTAAAGTAGACAGGAACACAAACTCTCAAAGATCGCATAGAAGCTCACTCTCAATTCACTCAATTTAATTTTTTTTACGAAATGTTACACTTAAAAAATTAGGTAGAACGAAATCTGTAACTTTTCAGGATCGTAAAACCCGCACCAGACACCGAGGCAGCTCAAATCCAGTTCTCCGTCTACAAACTCGGCGTAAAGGTGTTTCTTTTACGACGAACATTTACGAGTCGGCGTACCTCCAGCCGCTAACCCATTCCGACAGCTACTTGGGAGTTTATGCAAATCCCTCAACGAAGAAAAAAAATTATTCTTTAAGATCGAATGTCGTTTCTTTAGATATTTTAATCCGGTTATAAAGAGGTGAAAGCACCGATGTACTCGTAGCGGTGGCAATCAATTTGAGTGCTCGCGTTTTTTAAAGACTGTGAATAATTGTCTTCAGCATCCGATGTATTGGATCTCGATAAAATCTTATTAGTGTCTTCTCGTGTTGATTGCTACGGACGATTTGAACGTTTTTGATGTGTTCTAGTCAGCAAAGGAGACACAGGGATGCACAATGCACACGCGCGAAGTAGATTCATATCACCCGATAGTTATACCGTAAAATGAAAGTATCGATTTGATGTGACGATTTGGTTGCAAGTAAATAGATTTAAACAAACACAGAGCACCAATTGAAGATAACACACCGAGATAGCTTACAGCGAGACATTGTTAGCGAGTAAAAATTCTAAAGAATAATAAGAAAGCTTTTTAGAATGCTTACTCGCTCATTCCCATTCTCAGTTATTCCCATTCCCAAAGTGAGGTTAACGCATTCATTTTTTTCACAAAAAACTTGGCACTTGGCCTTAATCTCATATGATGGAAATTGATTACAGGACAATTGGATGGTAAGGGTGAAGAGCAGGCTCTGCTACTTTTCGTACCGGAACACAACAGTACTATGAACAATGCCGTTAGGCGGCAGACTTAGGTAACATGCTTGCCAGGCGATCATATAAAACGCCCAGGCACCAATCAAACAGTGTACCAATACCCCACTGGGAATCAAACAGGCGATTTCCGATTTGTAAGTCCAAGCGTGTAGTAATTACACCATGGAGTCAGTTGAAATAAAAACGAACTAAGGAACTAGAGAGGGTCAAACATCAATAAACAGCAATCCTGCACTTTTTCCGAGGGGGACATCTTATAAGGATACCCGACTCCTTAGGAGAGAAGCCGGGTTATGTAGAAATTCCATCCACTAAACCCCCTCGGTGGTCATCCTCGGCGCAAGTCGAGGAGCCCTGGGAACTCCAGCAGAACACACCAGTGCTCCTCTCGCGGTTTGCATTTAGCCCACCCCCCTGACCAGTCAGCCACTACGTCTCAGCAGCTCCGGGCTGCAGAGGGACGGGACCATGCCGTACTACCGCTGCCTTCCAGTGGTTAAATGAAACCACTCCTGATAGCTCTCTAATCAATTATACATCCCCTACTTTTCCAAACTTGAAGGCGTAATTTTTCTTTGAACAAATGATACAATTAGAAAAAGAACTCTGGAAGAGATTTAAATACTTGTACATAACATAAAACACAAAACATAATTACCTCTATAGTCGAATAAGAATCTTCTCATTTTTTGAAGTCTATTGAAAATAAGACGTCGATGTACATAGCTATATGTATAAAGCAGTCTGGACGTGGACGTATTCAAGGCCAGAGTGAACATGATATTTCTAGGCAACCGTGAATTGTGGTCAAACGAAAACATGTCTAGTAAATGGCGTGGCGGCAGGGTGGCGGGCGCATAGCATGGCTATGGCTGGCTGACAATGGTATATATGTATGCTACACACCACTTCACTGTGCTGACATGATGCTATGCTGGGGCTCTGCAACACACTGCAACACGTCCAATGTCCACCTGTTGCCCCGTTGCTACCAAGTACATGATGAAATAAAGACAATCCAACACAGCATTAAACACAAGATGTCAGTTAACTGACCAGTTTGACATAAATGCAAAACAGTTGTCATAATAGAATTTTTTAAATATCATTATTTTACACTATATTTGCAATTAATATATATTTCGGTGTACATATTCAAGATCAAGATAAATATATTTGCATCGAACGTGGTATTATATGATGACAGTCAAAATATTTTTATTTCTCACATTCCATAGACATGCAAATATTCTAAACTTTTAAACATTTTAACAAGGTTTGAAGTAATGTGACTATTTACAGAACTATGGAAATTATTATCCGACTGCGCCAGAAGGATGGTTATGTTTTTCGAGTGTATGTATGTATAATTGTTTGACACGCTCTGCGGCCTGTGCGGCTCGATGGATTTTAGCTTGAGAGGTGTCGTTAGATTCGTATTTACTGTGAGAGTGACACTGGGTATATCAAAATCATAAAAAGTGTAAAAAGTAAGCAATTGTTTTTTTTTAATTTACTTTTCATTCGATTGTTTTTAACTATTTTATACCCGTTTTTTTTTTAATTATATAAATGTGATGCTCAGACCATGATCTTCTCAACTGCTATCCAGGATTTATAAACTTTTTCTTATACAAGAATGTTGTTCTTTGTAAACTTTCAACATTATCATTATCCGTAAAATATCCACTGTTGGACATAGGCCTCCTCTATACTACGCCTTGATAATGAACTGTCCTGAGCCGCTGGCATATAGAAGCTCTCCATAAACTTGATCACGTCGTTGGTCCAACTAGTAGGGTGTCGGCCCATTACACGCTTCCCGGTACGTTGTTGCCACTAGAGTACTCTTACCATCCATTCTTCAAGTGATATCGTCTGAAAAATTGCCATTTCAGCTCACTGACTCGTCGCTGTCGGTGATTTGGTAAGAATATAAGCTACGTACCAACGAATCAACTTACCATGTCATCGTTCCACCATTCGCTACATATAAGCCAAATAATTCAAGCTGAAACACACAAGGTGACATGACAAAGAGTTCCAGGATCCACCAAGTACGAAGTGATCGTAAATCTAGCACGCGCGTCGAATCACAACACAGCTATGACTTACATGAAGTTTATAAAGAAACTTGAGAACTGGAAAACCCGTATGGCAATCTAAACCGCCGCGCTGTACGTGATCAGAAAATCTAGTCGAAACGCAACCTGTAATGTCATACACAGGATTGTTCAAAACAGAGAACAATACACATTTGTGTTTTACTTCAATAAACTGCTTGTTTTCAAACATTCAAATCTTACTCAGCTTTTAGGTCACCAGATGGTGTTTGAGCCAGTCATTTGGCTGTTTGATGGAATCATGTTCGCCCATAAACCTGGATTTAGAGAGACACTGACTGATATATCTTTTGCTTGCATAAATACAATTGATAGCAGATATATTTATTTAATAGAGTAAGCGCATGTAATAGATAACAATACTTGTGATCGTTATTATAGCTAGCCAGTCCTGAAAAGTAGTATTCCTGCGAGGTAGCCACAGAGCCACGAAGACTTCAGCAGCAGCAGCCGGGAAACATCCACTGCTGGACTAAGGTGACCTTCATGGTCTGCCAGCTTGACCGGTACCGAGCCATTTGCATCCAGTGGCTCCCCGCGACCTTAACCAGGTCCAATGGACGGCTCAGTACACGCTTCCCGTGATCACCACTCGATAACTTAAATGTACCGATATATTTTGTCCGTTTCAAACTTAATTCACCACAAAATGCTGTCTGTTCTTAGAGACAGTATGTGTTACGGTTCGTTTATAGTGCCGATTTCACATGTACTGAATACATTACTCGAATTACAAAATATACCTCGACATGATTCACTACTTGATATAATAAAGAAGCTTTCATTGCTACATACTTGACTCGGCCGCTATAATGTTGACCGGAAATTAAACATTCTTGTCTAATAATTAAAGTTCTAATTACATAAGTAAAACTTTTATTTCATTATCGAATCGCTTCCAAAAGTAATTTCAACTGGGAAGACCAGAATTGGTGTTGTGTTTTAAAATACGCAAAAGTTTCAAACCTAATATAATGTGATTGAATTCGGTCAATGTAAAGAACTGTAATGTAGACTCAATTATTAATTTAAAAGCATTAAATATCTATATAATTATCATTCTGAAGGAATACGAAATTCCATTGCAACCAGCTAGATACTATCTGAGTATCTCCTCTATCTGTACTCAGGCTCCCTCTTCCAACTGGTCTAAATTTGCGGTTGGAAGCAAGACAACTTCGATGGCTGTGGCCTTCGTTTGGGTTGTATTATTTTTCCGTATTTGAAATTCAGTGACAGTGCTTATTTTATACAATTATTCGACGGTTCATGTCAGTTTATATTTTAGATGTTTCTGTTGGTGATCGGTCTTATTGTTGATCGAAGTGATCGGTAAATAATTTTCATCGTTTTTAAACATTTATTTATTGACCAATCACAAAATAAAGGCTCGGCAACTCGAGACATTTCAGTGCATTTCAGTGCTCCCGTTGTATTTGTGTCATTGAGTGTCATCGTCAAGTGACGGAGCTTGTACGCCCCATGTCAAAATAACCTACAAATTGGCTGAGTGTTTCTTCCAGAGCCAAACACAAAACAATGCCAAACGAGAAAACAACACCAACACGTAACATAGTCGACCTCATCGTCACTTACCATCAGGTGAGATTGAGGTCAAGTGTTGGTCTATCTTCAATTAAAAAAACCTCTCTTGTGATAAAGAAGACGGTAAGAGATTCTTGGCGCGGACTTGGAAAATATTCGTTAATAATATTGTTATATGTTTTTTCTGTGTCATAATGGTGTCATATAGTTCAAAAAGTGTCACGAACGTTTTTATATGTTTACCATGTCAAGTACATTCGGCATATGGATTCTTTTGAATTACATATGTTGGAATTAAGGCTGACGGTTGAAATTCTCGTAAATGATCCAAAACTAGCGATAAAATCTTCACATTATACATCAATCTACTCCTACTACTACCTACTTCCTATCGGTAGTCGGTTTGGTTGGTGTAAGGACATTTTATATGCATGACTTGCTAGCTACCAACATAATACCTAATTTGTGTTCCGTTATGAAAGGTAGTAGAGCCAGCGCCGCATTAGCTTGAAGCTTTGAAGCTTACGATTCAACGATCTTATCGTCACTTACCATCAGGTGAGGTGAAGGCCAAGTGCAAACCCATCATATATTTTTTTAAAGTTTGATTAGGTAGTTATGTAGATATTTTTATTATTGAAAGGTACATGCGTACGTATTAGACATATCTAGAGGCTCTTTTCCTTGTCCCAAAGGATGAATTGGTGAACAGGGAGACATCCAAACAACTCTATTCTCGTCCTTACCACTTTACACAATCCCAATCTTGTCCTTTCGAATCACTATCTGGCTAATCAAGGTACGTTCAATTTAAATCGTAAACAAATACTAATAAATCACTGGTAACCCTACCGATGCAATGGTCCATTGCATTGACATATAAGACATGGAGACACTACACACAGTACAACGTTATCTTTGCACTGTGTCAAAAAAGAAACTACGGGAAAATATATTCAGGTAATGGGCAAAAGTATCTACCCACGTAACAATCAACATCTTACTGCGATCACTAGCCCCCTTGCCAAGCTTAGTGATTATGACAAATCCCATCTTGGAAAGTCACAAGTTGCGATCCACATATTGAGGTAGGATGATAGAGGAACAGTGGATTGATGCAGTTGATTACAAGATTGATAGTTCAATCATACATTCATTGTCATGGTCACATTTTACTACTTACTGATTTTCCACCAGAATATCAGCAATATATCAACATACTCGACCTTTATGACATACATTGTACCACGTAGGCTGTTTTATTTTAGCCCCGAAACCACCAAAAATTATAATATTATAACCTTTTTTTTTTTAAATCACCCACTCCCAAGAGATGTGTAAATCTGTGCCGACCCCTGGCGCGCTGTACGTAGTAGCATGTCTATAACTTAAGCAAGTGATCTGCGCAAGTCGATGGACCGCCGATACATTCTACCGCCTAATTAAAACGGTGCAGGGGACCCTTTTATCGAACCCGAAGATACGGTTACGACGCAGTGACACGCGAACTCTTAGCGTTCGGCTGCTCTCGGCAACTGTCGGCTGTTCTCGGCAACTGTCGGCTGCTCAGAGTAATGACAATTCAACAGAGTGGTTATGAAGGTTTTGTAAACCATTTATATAGTGTGTCGTAGATAGATTATATGAATCAGAATCCAAATATATTCTAGCATGTCTAAAACAGTAACAATGTTTTATTGACCAAACTACACCAGTGATTAGCATTTGTTAATCTTCAGTACAACTACTATACATTTCAGCTGTCGGAAACTGTGGTCATGGGTTAAAAAAGGTTTGCAAATGTGGCTATTGCCATCTCTTTTTAATACATGAAATACTCTCATTAGAGTGACGAGTATCCAGTATCGATAGAATTGTTCAACTTGAAATAATTTATTGAAAGGTGTTTCTACCACAGATCATCATTGTATCATTAATTAAATTTTTTTGCTTTAGGAAAAGCAGTCACAGCAGCACAAGTCTAGCAGTAGTCCACGGTGTTACTCTATATTCATTACTACTCTGAGGTAGGAAAGATTCGGTGCGATAAGCGGCCAGATTTCGGCACGTGAAAGGCTGCGAATTTTAAAATTTGGAACTGAAATGTTGCTACAACAATCGTGACATTTAAAAGTACCTGCGCAGGCGCCTATCAGCAAAAATCTTTTTAGGTTTGTATTTGGCAATCATTTAAACATAAGAGCTTGCATTTTAATTGGTGTTTGCAATAATCGCATTCCTAATGAGGTGATTTATCAAAATGCCTTTACGGTGTGTCCTCCCTCGTTTTTTTAAAAATAAGTTAGTAGCCTTTTTGGAATTTTAAATAAATAAGAACCTTACCGGAAAACTTGTATTGGGACGTCCCCCTACTAGATAGAGCGACCTGGTAAAGGTCGTGGAGAGTCGATAGATGTAAGCAGCTGGGAATCGGTCATTCCTGACCGAGGCCCATGACAGCAGTGGACGTTTCCCGGCTGATAATGATGGTAAAGCCGTGTGCATCGGTTTTAGAATATGATCACTCTTTGTCATTCCGTGGCTCCTTTAAAAGGCGATTAAATGAAAATCTCAGGACATCGGGGCGACAGCATCTTCATCAACATAGTACTGAGATCATTTCTACGCCGGAAAACGTGGTGATTATATGGAATGTTTAATGGTAAAGTTAGTTGTGGCGGTATCTATGACGGACGCACATGTTTAAAGTTTTGCAGTTAATAGTGACTATAAGCTTAATTTTTTGGTATAGGGATAGTTAGGACGGATAATCAGCAAGTATTTCCCGTGGGATACTTTCCGTGCATCTGAACGAATCCGCTGGCAAAATCTATGCCGATGCCTACTAGGCAAGATGATCTCCTTACGGGTAGTCTGACGTAGAGATCTATGTTTACCCAGTGCGGGGAATCTTGAACATTTAAAATTTATGCAAATTCTCTGTGCTTTGAGTGCATCTAAAATCTTATATATATATAAAGCTAATGTTAGTACGTTAAGACAGAAGTTTGGACCCCTTGGTCTCCTGCTGAAAATAAGGGAGTTAGGTCTATGTCCTTGTCTAACTCATGTGAACTTCACGTGAGAACTTATGGAAAGTTCTGAAAATTTCTGTAATGATCTAGAAAGATGTCATTTACTCTACATTTATGCCAAAATAAATGTCCACCCGTGCGAAGCCGGGGCGAACCGCTAATAAATTTTTAAAATATATATGTCATAAATGCTCTAATTCAAGTACTTTTATATACGAACCCATAACTTATAACAGCTTATGCCTATCTACCATTATGTCATGTTCTTTTTTTTAATTGCCATTAGTAGTTCAATTCGAAAAGCGGTAATTGGTCTTTCGTAAGTATTAAATTAATTGCATTTACAACTTTGAAGTTTTAATAAAGTTTTATGATTTCTACAGAATGCACCAATAATCCATATAGTTATATCTCGTTAAATTGGCCACTAGATACCACCGGGCGGCTCGTTTGATGTCATATTTTCATAACAAGTTTATGATGAACCTAATTTTCGTTTTACCGCTTGCCAATAAATAAATGCAGTATCAATTTGTGTCAATTAGGAAATGTGTAAATATGAATTTAGGTACATCCGCGCTACTCACTGTAGCATATACTCGTAAACCGACTACTACGAAGGTGATACACGTTCAGAAAAACAGAGGAGAGGAGCTTCGATAATGTCAATTTCGCCACTTAAAAATTATAAGTAATGGTGAATTTATACGAGTTCAATAGGCAATTTGATATTTCGCTTAATGAAAAAAAAAACACATGAAAATTATGTTTTGAGCGACAAAGCCTCGTTTTATTCCCTTGTCAACCGACTTTATGTAGGTTATGTGATCGATGATCATTCCGCCAATTGTAAATCGTTTTTGATGCTTCTTTTCTTACGAGTACTTTCTTTAATAAAATTCATTTACAGGCATTATCATTTCTTTCTAAGCTATTACGTTTAGAAAGTTTATACAATAGAGTTTTTATTGGAATCCTGTTATTTCTTGATCACAGGCCATTTTCTGATATCATCAGTACAACGTTCCGCCGCCGTCTCCACTTGCAGCGGTCGAGCGCTCCGCCTCGGAACCAGTTTTGTTCCTTTATAGTGCAGACCGCCTGCGCTGCAGCTTGCTGTACGGACTCCATCATTTAGACGACCTTGTGGATTCAAGGGATGGTTTAAAATAAAACTCATGTCCTTATTTGTTACCAAATCTGTTGTTTTAGTTGGATCACTCTGACATTGGCGTAGGTAGCTATTTTGCAGCCCTGGGACCTGAAAAGTGAAAGACAAACATTATATGTGCCTATCCGTACGAAGAGCTCAAATTAATTTTAACGTAAAGAAGTGATAAGCTATATTTATGCTGTACATTTTCGCAATATTACAAAAACTGTTACAATTTTAATTTTAATTTTTTTATTGTCTTTTTGAAAAATGTTAATTTGGATTGCATAATTATTCTTCTGATTCCTTATTCCGTAGGTAGCAAAGCGTGTATTTTTGAACGAGCCTTTTCTCGAGACTTTGCCTGAAGATAAGAAATTATCCCACGGGAGCACTACATCGCAACCGAGTTTGTAGTGTCCTTGCCCATGTCGTAGGCTTATTACGTTTGAAATTGCATCAAGATCGTTACGTAATACCTCGAAAGGAAAATATATAGACTTAAGAACTAAGTTCATTTTCCCCGACAACGGTGAAGCCAAATGGAATGGAAAAATGGAGCTATGATTTTAGTGTATATCTCCAAAATTACTTGTTGTAATTACGAATAAGGTTTCATTAAAAGCGTCGAGATTCTCCATGGATTATCAATTTCATATAATATCCAACATGGCAAATTGTAACGGATATAATTTGTGGTATAAAAGTGAATTTAAAATTAGAATATCGTCTTTGGCATCAAATTCAAATCAAAATGAAATAAAGAAAACACACGTACGGCCCACAATAACAGGTTTTAATTTTAATATTAAGGCTATCCTATGTTTCTATTTGTAGTCAGATTTTACTTTTTAAACTTTATTTTTGTGCATTTATTACTTTAGATTCATGACATGATTCATGGTCACCCTACACATCTTAGTTCACACACACAAGTATGTTTCTACCTATAATAGATTTAGAACAGGTCATTTTCTTAGGCTAGATCTAACAGCGTATTGGGGAGGCTTTTAATTAAAGATTCTGAATATTTACACTAATTGCAAAGTACTCGTAATTGCAATTCCAAGTTTAAATTGGCGATACAATGTTAAATAATGTTACTATCGTTAATATGTTTTATAGTAATTATTTGACATAAAACTTCATGACTGAAACTTGACTTAACTCCAAAATCGCGTCACTAAAATTATTTAAATTAATTTTATGTCGCAAATAAAATTAATAACTCATTAAAATTGATGTCGTAAATATCGATTTAACTGATGATTTTCTGACTTTCTATTTGAAATCTGAAAAATCTCTTTTAACTAAGAAAATCCATCATTGTATTCAAATGAAACGGAAAACGAAATGCATCTTCAACGTGCTTTGAAAAACCTGCTTATAGTTCTGTCTCATTCATACACGCTGAACAGCACCATCTTCCGTCTTTCTCTACAAACAATGCCTTGTAAAATAAAAAGAGTTAGTTGAGATAGTGTATCGATAGTGAACACCAACTGAGATATCGATGAAAAGTGTTATCGATACCAATTTCTAAGTCTGTTTTTAAATACTGGCACTAAAATATTTAGATGTTTTTTCTAAACCTGACCTAAATTATTAAAATCGAAAAGTAGGAGTTTTCCTTGCGATTAACGAACGTTGAGAAGATTTTTACAGTTATCAAGTTATGTTATAATTAGGTTATCAACATTATATGTTTATGCGGATGTTCCTTAGTATCAAGTGTTTTCTTTCTTTAGTATATATGAATAAATCGATGGTAATAATTTGCTAGTCCCAAATAGAATTATATACTTCGAAGAAACAATATATTTTAATTCAAAAAAATTGATGTAGACGTGCTCATATGTATGCATTTCGATTTGAGTTCCTATTAGAGAATTGTAAGATAGATGTACTTATAAGAAGAATAGTTAACACAAACATGACAAAATAATTAAACAAAATTGACAAAAACATCAAAAAATATAAATAGTGTCATTAAATATATTTTCCGTAAAGAAAAACTAGACTGGGACCAAACAAAATAACATCCAGAATAACGTCAAAACGAAAAAAGAGTGAAGGCCAAGCGTTTTATCGATAAAAACTATCGACAAATCGTCGTCTAGGCTGTGCTACTGCCACAAAAAATATTTTATCGTGCACGGGGCAGCCTAAAAAAACAAATGCCCGGTAAGTCACTAGCGTCGTCTGAGGCCGAGAGACGGGTTATTATTTTTTTTGTCACCGAATGGGCTGGGCGGTCAACGTATTGTGTTTAGCAGTGGCTCTCAAACTTTTTAGTAAGAAAAATTAAAGTAAATAATAAAGAATCATTTTACCCATAACTCTAGTGACTTTGATCATCATCATTAACAGTCAGGAAACGTACACTGCTGGACATAGACCTGCTAAACTGACCTGTCCTGAAACACTTATATCCAGCGACTCTCCACGACCAATAGTACTACTATACTAGGTCGTCGGTCCATCTAGTAGGGGGACGTCCCGGTACTCGTTTCCTAGTACGTGTTCACCACTCGAAAACTTTTAACACTCCTCGGTTATCGGTTCTTCGAGCGATGAGCGTAAAGTGCCTATACGACTTCTTCAAAGTAGGTTTTAGGAATTACAATTTATTATAATTCCATTACATGAAATACAACGTAACAATCCATAAATAGCGATTCAGCCATCAAAAAGTAGCATATAGACAGACGTCTGAATATAGATATTGAGTCTTGAAAACTAGGCATCTTACGGAAGATTAAACGGCACTGTAGACGCACATGAGGGCGATAGATGGCGCCGCACTAGTCTATATGTACCGCGATGCATATGACCAGCAGCGCCATCTATCGCCCTCGTGCGAAACGTTTCTACAGGTACTTGCAGCTGAGTGCGAGCTCTTTAATCATAAAATGATCAATCTTTTGAGGCGTTCAAGTAACGTCCAAAATATTATTTCACAGAATAAATTTTTCTTTGCTTTAACACACTTTTCTTTGACATCATCGCAGCGCAGAAGCCTGATTTCGTCGTGTTTGATCTTGCATTTGTAATAAAGTAACACATCCCCAATAGTTTGAGCACCGCTGACAGGCACGGAGGGCGCATACTTAAACGTTTTGGAAACCCAATACAACTATTACAAAAATTTCTAACGTTCAAATTATGTTAAACATGAATTATGTCGAAAATAATTTATAGAATGTATTTTAACGATAAATTATGTCTATTTAACACGCTTTTAGGGTAATTAGTATTTTCATATTTTGTGTTAATTACCTGCAAGTTA
This sequence comes from Carcina quercana, assembly GCA_910589575.2. Taxonomy (NCBI): domain Eukaryota; kingdom Metazoa; phylum Arthropoda; class Insecta; order Lepidoptera; family Depressariidae; genus Carcina; species Carcina quercana. Next base: position 4,606,269 of record OU342442.1, read on the forward strand.
CATGCATGAAAAAAAAATATTGTTACATAATGATCATAACTAAAGCATTGTAATAAACGCAATATTTTTCTTCATGTACACTTATTTTAACTTATACTACTATTCTAAACTCAAACCTTATTTATATGATCAAAAGTTTTCACTTCATCTTCGTCCCGGTTTAAAATGTGTTCACTCACACATACAGTATTTCAGGTTTTAAATTATTTATTTATGGGCTTGCACTTGTCATTTCACCTGATGGCAGGTGACGATAAGGCCGTTGAAATTTATTTTAATTTAAACAATAAAAACTCTAACCGTTAAATCAATCAATCTCGACCCACATTATAAATGCTAAAATGAGTTTGTTTGTCCTTCATTTACGTTGTAACTGCGACATAGAATTACACTGTACACAGATAGTTGAAGGTTCGGAATAGGATATAGAATATTTTCATCCCGATCTAACAAGCAAATCCCATGGGATAATTTCTGAAGTCCACGCATTCGAACTTGCCGATCTAATAAACTAATGAATATACGAATATAGAAGTAAAATTTTATATATTTATTATATACGGGAAAAATTAAGATTAAATTCAAATTCAAAATGTCTTTATTGTGACACACAGGTTATACATGGTGTAAAAATTACAAATAGTGCTCTGTGGTCTACCATCTGGCATACAATAGGTACATACTCGTAATATTTCTAACTTACGGTTTAATATAAGAATACATTGCCATTTTATTTTTATTAATTATTAGGGTTCATCTATCAAAGGCTAACATGTACAGAACCAGATAAATAAAATTATCTGAAACTCATTGGACTTTCTTTACAAAAAGAGTCCTTCATTAGTCGAATAAACCCTGTAATTTTGTGCAATCAACCAAATGCTGCTCGAAACAATGCAAACATGGTCGCAAGAGTGCTCATTTTATACAAAAGGTAATGCTCACAATGATTACTCGAATATATATACCTACCACATTATGGATATTTGAAATAAAATGGTGAACGTGAGGAGACAGAATACAGATGCTGCCTAAGTCTACAGTTGGACTCAACATGAGCCGTTCTCTTATATATTCACGTCAAATCTATTTTCCCAGTCTTTCCCTGTCTCACTTATCCAAAAATCCACCCACCATCCACCCGTTGGCAGGCGAGTTGGTAATCGCCAAGATGTCCAAATTAACATGATTATTCTAAGTGACCACGCTTCCTGCCTACTTTATATCGTCACTTGTCATCAGGTGAGGTGAAATCAAAGTGCATAAAAAAGTTAAGACGGACTTTTAGTTGCTACCGGCAAAGTTATGTTGTGCCCTGAAGGCAGATTCAATATTATTAACCTTTAGATACATCAAACAGATTGAATTTTCCATTCGACTCTCATTTTCACTGACCGTTCTTGCCGACTGTTGCCGACCTATCACCCCATAGAGCTGCCATCTTGATTACGTCAGAGATGACAGAGCATGCGCGTCCCGCCCCCCGCGGTGACGCCCCGCCCTCCCCCTGGGAGGCCCGAGGGTTGGAATGAGGGTGAGCGGTAGTTTTGTCTGAGGGGTAGTTTATTGTTTACTGCTTGAGCTTGGTGGCTCCATGTAAAAATAAACTGCAAGATTTATTCGTTGGTATATATACAAACCTATACATATCGTTCAGCACAATGAAGCCTGTCACGTGATAGGTTTTATAGGCATATAGTTGATTTTATAACTAACATCAAATTGGTGTTGGAAAAGTTCATAATCGGGGTTAATAAAGCAACAGTGTCAGTTTATGAACCGAGCCATGTGCGAGGTTTTTATTAGCAGAAAGTGAGTGTTTTGTTAACCCTGATTATAGGTATATATCTGAACTCATGTGACAGGTAGACTATTTGTAAATAAAAGAGCAATACTCTAACAGCAAATTTACTCAAAATTGGTACGTGTGTCGTACCTATTTTCAAACGTAACATTTCTGACCTTATCGTCGAATGTCAGATAGATTGAAATCCTTTTCAAAACTTTCAAAATCACTGCCACTCAGTCATTTTTTCGCAAATTAAAGATTAACATTAATTATTTCGGTAAATTGCTACTGTAGACGAGGCTGTATGTTCCTTGGCCTAGTCCAGAAGTTAGGCTGCTTTCAGGATCGGTATTTTTCGCTCTCATGCATTTAATATGTCTTCCTGTGTTGAGATGATGACCAAGAGTTTGTGGAGAATACTGCCAGTTGATTCGTAAAAACCAAATATATTTAGATCTTTAGATGAAGTATAAATTGCTGTTGAAGCTAACTACATAAAGCTATACTCGTTGTTCTTATAACTAATGCCATTTGTTAAAAGGAGACAGCTTTATTTTAGGATAGACATCCCATGACAATGTTTTCATCCCTTTGTATTCTATGCACGCGTGTATATTTTATTTCTAAAAAAATAGATCAATGATTGACCTCAATCATGAGGTCGACGATGTTATGCGTTGGTCTAAAAGGTGCCTATTAAATCCTGTTTTGAAAACTCCCACGTTATAATTTTCGGGCAACTCGGAAACCGGTAGTGCATTCTATATTGCTGTATGCATGATAGATGTGGAGGTGAAAAGCTTGGTGCGAGCTGTAGGAATATCAACAGTATACGAATGAAAGTCTGCCGTTCTTCTGTTATTTACTCCGAAGATTCCCAAGTTGGAGAAGATTCCCAAGTCCCAAGTCAGCAACTTGTCAAACTATGACTATAAGCCGACTTTATCCAGTGACACTTAAACTGATTAGCTGCTTATATTATTTATAAGTTTTCAAATTTGTAGGATAAACTGGTGAAAATTGACCAATGGATGGACAGGTGCAGCCTGCGTTGTACATTCGAGTTCAAAATGATGTATCCACTTTTGAACTACATATTTTTGTACTCGAGTGTACACAAAAGTCATAACAATAAAGGGAACGCTTGTCAGTTACAAGTTATCTACGAGCGTAGCGACAGGACTTCCTGGTATATGTATTTTGTGTACATATAAAATAAATAAAATAAAACCAATTTTATTTGTTACACCACAAAATATATATTAAAAATAACAAAAAAGTGATAGTGGTTGTAAATTTATAAATAATTATTTCAGTGCAGCAAATCGTCTGACATGAGAGCTCTACGTGTCGCTAGGGCACATAGAGTCCTGATTTTCAGCCACCGCCATGTTGATTTAGATGTTCATGCGTTCATGGTAATTTTATTGAGGATTGCCGGCCAATCCATCATCAATATTTGTATAGGTATGTGCAAAATTTAATCCCTCACGCGTCAAACTAATTCTGCTTCTCACCAATACCAATACACTCGGGGACAAAATTAGTGGCGTATCGATTCGGCAATAAAGCCTACAGCGGGCGTTGTGCAAACACGCTGATCCGTCAGATTGTTTGCCGACACGGCCCGCTCTGTAATGAATCTGATTAAGTAGCCTCGCGCCGCCAAATCACTGACTTTGCCCGATAAAAGTTGTACGTGATGAAGCATTTTGTTTCATTTTCTAAAATTGCGGGTTCTAAAAAGCTATCAAGTTTGTGTTGAACCATGATTGTAAACGGAAGAATTTTTTTAAGGAATGATTTGGAAATATTAAAATAAAATTTAATATACGTTGTTAAAATATTTAACAATTGGAAATGTTTGCGTGTTTCTAAATGTGTAATGTGAGAAATGAAAATTTTCTGACTGCAATCAATAATATGTAACACGTTCAATGCAAAAAACGTATTTTTATCTTATCTTTAATAAGTATTTTGATTCTCAATGAGGAGCGCACTTAAATAAAATAGTAGCAATGCGAGCAAATCGACATCATCATCCAGGAAACGTTCACTGCTGGACATAGGCTATGATATGCCGCACTGACTGGTCTCTAGCCACTTGCAACCAGCGACTCTCCGCGACCTTTACTAGGTCGACGGTCCATCGAGTAGAAGAACAGCCAGGTACACGTTCCCATCGGTTTTTTGTTCTTCGTGCCATGTGGCCTGCCCATTGCCACTTCAGCTCACTCACACACACTACAACTCGTCAAGCAATGCCGGTGACCTTAGTTCGTCTACGGATTTCCTCATTCCGGATTTTATCACTTATTCGAGCATAGCCCGTTTCATAGCTCGCTGAGTGATTTTGAGCTTGTTTATTCGACCAACAGTAAATAATGCTTAAAATTATTAGTACTTTAAAAAAATTAAAATACTAACAATATAATGTAGCGAGAATCTGTACGTAAAAGTTGGAGCAACATATATATTGTTACTTTCTCTTAATGCTTATTAGAGCCGGTTTATGTGCATTAAACCATGATAATTAATGATTATTGGGTTTTACCGGTTTCTAGGTACTTACTTCAATCTATGATCAGCAATTATTTCCACATTATTTGAGAGTCATTGTGCAAAGTTACGAAGTTCAGCATCACCATCTGCCAGAAAGCGACCACTGTTGCAAATAGCGGGAGATACGCCGAAAGCCAAGTCTCGAGTTGTCAGGTCATTTGTTTAAACAGTGAGTGGTCCAACTCCAAGGAATCAATTTACTTGAGCGATTTCATCTTCACTGCCATTTCAGCTTGCTTTTTTTCAAGTCAATTAGGTAACTTTGTTGTTTTCTGGTACATAAATTCAGGCAGGATGAACTCATAAGTGTGTAATTCGTGTCAGTTCACTAGTTATCTCTGAACCCGCACATATTTTATGGCTTCAGACCCGGGTAATGAAAGCCGGTCGCCGGTCGTCGGTCGTGTCAACACATAAACGCTTCACCAAATTAGACCAATAAAGTGGCCCGCAGTGTAATGATCTGCTTCATATCATGTCCATAATAAACAGTGGTCATTAGTAATGTTTTGAAATAACTACGAGTGTATTTGGTACGGGAAAGCCGATCAGACTGTTAAGGGTTCGACATTTTTGTCTCAGTTTCACTATGGAGAAAAATGTTAAGTTACCTACCTTCAAGAGCATTGCAATATAAAAAGATAATCCGAAAATGCCCTGCTAGTGCACTTACTAATAATTGGCCAAGAGTGAATCGGACTTGCTTATACAGGCTTCCGTATTAAAGATTGGACTAGACATGAAGTGACCGATCATGTCATGAAATGGTGGCATTTCATTAAATATTACACAATGTGGTGACCACATCATCATGCTTACGAGTAGCAGACGGATTGGTCATCGCAGTAAAATGTTGTAAAGTTACCTCCTTTATGTAGATGCTGCTGCCCGTCCCCCTTATATTTTCCCCCTTAGTTGCCTTTATGAAACCGGCTTGAACTGCTATATTCTAAAGTCGAAACCACAAGGCATATTTAATTTTATTATGCGTACTTAAATTAGCATTAAATACATATAATAGAGGAATTATTAGGGAGATAAAATGAATATTTTTCTCGTATCTAAATAATATTATTTTATTACGGCTGCATTGAAACACTATGGATGGACTTAAATTTATGTTTTCTCATTTTCTTTCTCACGACATCTATGAAAATATTTTTGAGGCAAGCAACGCCTATGTCAAATGATATTGATCAGCTAACAGTATCGTGACTGGGATAGACGACAAAGTATAACAGACTTCTCACAGATGGCGCTTAATAAAGTAGTTTACTGCCATCTAGTCGTAATCATTGGAACTAGAGAGTGATCGACAGTGCTAGTTGCGCCATCTATACAACAATAACAATCGATTCGACCAAATCAATACACATTCATACGCGCATTTTAGAAGTATTTATAGATTCCTCTAGATGGCGCGGTTTATTTTTAAAAATTAATCCAACCAAAGCAATTTAATAAATTAATATCCCATAACCGAAAATGCTTTCAGTTTCTGAAACCCCAGCCCAGCAGAAAATTGCATGCAGAAGCGCCACTTCGAAGAGTTAGACTTCAAAGAGTAGTTAGGTGAAGAAGTTTTTGTCGCAATCTTTTATTTCACGCACGTTCAACCTTTTATCTTTGCAGCAGAGTTAGATTTTCAGCACAATGTTTTACGAACTTTTTGAATAAACGTTTATATTTCCTACAAAGAAATCTAATTCGTATCGGAAAGCAAACAGGAATGAATTTTCAGTTTCCTGTTCTACTTAATTTACGACCTTCTAACTTTGAGATATCGCTTTGCAATGAAATGGTTCGGATTTTAAAAATCTGCGATAGGTCTGTTTACATGACAACGACATGATAAACATATAAATTAATAAGATATCCTAACTAATATTATAAATGCGAAAATAGCTCTATATATATTATAGTTCGTAAATATACATATAGTTCGTATATATTACGTATATTCCATCAAGTCTTTATCCTCACTTACCAGCAGGTGAGCTAAAGGTCAGTGCTCATTATATTAAAAAAATTGTACATAAAAATTCACCAAAAACATGTAATTTTTTTTGTCGGTTGTAAATTCGGTTCGGTCCCGGATCGTTGCAATATAAAGCGGCGGCGTTTTGAGGGTGGTATAAGTCAATTTAGTACCGGGTGGATGAGTTTTGGTAGCCTCAAGGCATCTTGCTTTCAGTGTTTCCATAGTAAAGCTATATGCTCATACTATGCTCTGCTAGGCTAACCTGTTTGCCAGCGTTGAAAAGTTTTATCTACTTTATTATACACGTATTTCATGCTTGGAATGAACCATGTGTACGGCAAATGTCATAGGAACTGTTGAAAGAGAAAAAAGAACCATTAAACAATTTAATTGAACTATCTTAATTACATATAAAATACCGTTTATAATGTGTTTTAATCTCACATGTGTGAGCCTTCGGTCAGTGAAGAAGACACAGCAAGGAGGTGTGTATGAAGTCTACCAATCCGTAGTTCTAAGAGGCAGTCAGTAATGTGGAATAGCTTTCCAAAAAGTGACAGTCGATTTGTCGTCGTGAAAACTGAAAAGAAATCTGTTTAGATTTATTCTGTATCGCGCTCGGCTGCATTATTTCCACTGTTGGACTTGAGACTCCCATAGATAATCACGTTGGACTTTTCATGAGGGTATTTGCCTTAATCACCACGCAGGCAGGCGGATTGGTGATCGCAATAAGATGTTGTTGTTACATTGGTAGTGATCTTCGGAATATTGTTTCCTTTAGTCGCCTTTTACGACATGGATTGATCCTATTCTAAAGCCGAGACCGCAAATAATTACTACAGTCCGCGCTTCCTCTCCTCTCCCCGCAAGAAAGTGACCGGCTCAGGGTTTGGCTGTATTGCGCGCGCGTACTCACTCACACATGCGCGTGTACAAACGTCATCATTCATGTATGGGAATAGGAGTCGATATCACATTTATATGAAGTGTCTTGCCTGTGTTCAAAGACCGCTTTTGCAACTGGGTGACCCCGTGATGACATGGGGTGACCTTATTCCAAAACCGGGAACACACGGGCAGATAATATATTAGTAGGAGGAATTCGTCTATGAATACAGCATGTTCAAAATCTGAACCGTATGAACATTACAACGCAGTTCGCGCCGGGTGGCGATTGTAGTGTTGCGATAATGACGCGGTACGCGGGCGATTACAGCGATAACGTTTGTCGGCGTTTCGAGCATCTGTTCCGCCATGACGTCACATTGGGTCGTCTGCCACGCCGCGCGCCGTGACGGACTGTGATTCATATCACTCGAGGTGTGATTGTGGAACTGCGCTTTAGCAAGCAAATTATTTAAATCAAATAAACTAGCATTGTGTAAAATAATACTGGATTTAAACAGTAAAAAATTACAGCGTCGCCGGCGATTAAGCCGATAACAGTTTTATACTTTAAAAAAATTACCATAACCTTATCTGAAAATATAATTAAGAGCGCAGTGTGCAAATAAATTAAGTCGTAAAATGAGTGTAATTAGCAGCCAATTTCAAAATCAATCACAATTTACATTTCTACACACTTTTCTGGATGTGTGTGTGAGTCCTCGCGTGCCATAGTACCGATCCTTGAGCCGTTTGTCCGTTCTGTACGTAGCATAGGTATATTAATTCTGTGTGTGCAAAAACATATTACTAATTAATTTTTGTGCATGACTTTGTCTTTAACGACTCCAGAAGTTCATCATAATTAGCTATGTAGGTCCACTGTTGGTCATAAGGTCCCTCACAGATCACCAAGTTCCATGAGGGATTTGCCATAATAACCACGCTTGGTAGGCTGATTGTTGATCGCAATATGATGTTGTTGCATCCATATAAATACGCTGCTGCCCATCTTTTAAATATTTTCAAAACTAATTTCTCAGGAACCACTAGTAGACCGACTTCTTTGTGTAGATGTAAAATACAATACAATTCCGTGAATTTATTATCTTCATTTTAGCTGATTGAGATATAAGCAGATTATGATTGAAAAACCCAAATCGAATACATTTATTATGCAGTTACAAATATTGCTCCAGTTATATTATTTGTCATCATCTAAATTAGTCCACTGCTGGACATACAACTTACTGGCAATATTGCCCAGACGAAACGGCTTTCCTTGAAGGGGTTATAGCACAAGTAAATGCGTTCAAAAAGAACTGGAAACCGACTTCAATTGCCCTAAAAGTCTACTTTTACTAAGACAAATTTTAAGATTTATATCGTTTTCTCATGGATGCCGTTGTCAGAACTGGACCAATTTGAAATGGGACCACACGGGAAGCACCACCTTTCAAATAAAAAGAATCATCCAAATCAGTTTACCCAGTCAAAAGTTCTGAGGTAACAAACATAAAAAAAACATACCCGTCGAATTGATAACCTCCTTTTTTGAAATCGGTTAATAAACACCACGAAACAGACAAAAGTTCTGAGGTAACGAACATAAAAAAACATACCCGTCGAATTGATAACCTCCTTTTTTGAAATCGGTTAATAAACACCACGAAACAGATGATTGCAGCAAGATGATGGACATGAGTTCACCTTTTACTTACGCTATGGTTATTTTTCATACTCATGGATGGATAACTTCTTAACAAGCCGTGGTCTAAAGAGCATAATTAAGGCTCCATGGTGAATCAATTAAAAGCCAATAGATTTTAATTGCAGCACAATACTTAGTTTCTTGAGAAGAAAAAAGAAATATTTCGAATCCGACCTGCATTTGAAAAATCCAGCAATAATCTGAAGATATATAGAAAAATACTAGAGTAATTTCAGTTTTGCTTTTATTTTAATTGTAATCATGCATATTGACCACGTCAAATGTCATTTTATTGAAGCCATCTTTGTTTTCTACGTTAAATCTTGCCTGTTTAGTGCATTTTAAATGTTTTTGGACAAATAAACTAGATCAGAATATACAAAAATGTCAACTAAATTTGATAATGACCTGTTGAATGACATTCGCAGAACGTGTCAACATAACTTTCATTGAACTCAGTACCCAAATCTTCGAAGATTTTCTGCGACGGATTGCCGCTGAGAAAAGAATTATCGTTGATCAAATTCCAAAACCAATCGCACTTGTTTGAACATAGACGCGACTTTAACACCCGAACGACAGCACCATGCATTACACAAGTACATAATGGCTTTATCTATTAAAGTAGTGCGATGAGAACCTGACAAGATACTGAATGTAAACATGCAGTGTACGTACTTAAACATGAAAGTGGCTTCGTGTCTCTCACGGTCCTGTTACAATTGAGTGGCTTTGATATAATACGAGGTTTGGTTGGATATCTTTTTGTAAGTTAGGTTTTGTTAGCTGTGGTTTCCGCAAAAGGGAACTTCCGCATAACTTCGTCTAAAAGATTTCTCCTCCTTTATAAAACAATAAGTAGGTACGTGTATACAGATCGCTTTTTAGGGTTCCGTAAATCGGTTTAAAATGTCATGGCCGAAGTGGTACTCGGATGTGGTATATTTTGCATCATCAACAGCCTATACACGTCCCAACTGCAGGGGATCAGGCCTACTCTCCTATAGAGAGTTTATGATAAAGATATTTGGAATGGTCAATTGTACATTAAACTGTGAAGCTGTTCCTTTAGTTACATCATCAAATCTGCCACCGCTACTTTCGCAAACATCTGTGAGAAAATAAACACAGTTGCATATTTGTATTGTCAGGTTTATCTACACCGTTTTCTAGTAGGGCATGGAGGCGCCAAATTATTTTCACATGCTGATAAGAAGTTCATTGAAATCATGGCAAATACTTAAATAAGTTACATTTAAAATGTTTCCGTGATCTTTATAGCGAGGCAGAGATAATGCGATCATCTCAAGATTATTGATTGTAGCTTTATGGTCTAAATTACTTACAATTTTGAGTAGGTATGTATGATTAATAGTAAAAAGAAGGATTTTCCACCCTAAAATTTTTAAATCTAACTTTATAATTATCTACTGTTATGAATTTCTTTTAGTAAAACGAAGTGTTAGTAGTAAACTGAAATTTTTGTAAGAAATGTATTAACATTTCATCCACGAAGTATTTTTTTTAAAAAAGTTGATAATAAACATTATCTATGACAAGAAAATCACATCAACAGCCTATCTACGTCCCCACTGTATGGGCTCAGGCCTACTTTCCTACAGAGAGTGTATGGGCCATAGTCCACCACGCGGGTCCAGTGCGATTTGGCGGACTTCACATGCTTGTTCAAGATATGGAGGTTTCCTCACGATTTCCTTCACCGTTAAGCAATCGCATAATGTACTTGAATTGAAAAACAACTCATAGGTACACGGTTGGATTCGAACCCGGAACCCTCAGATTGAGAGTCCGTGCCTTATCTAATGCGCCACCGACAAGAAAATATTTGCCTATAAATAGACAAAAATTAAACAATACTGAATCATAATCATTTGTATATGTATATATCCAATCATTTGTGTTGGTAATTTCCTCTGATAAGCTTGCGGCAGACTCGACTGCGTCAATATTTCAAGAATCCATTATCCTTATATTTAATCACAATCGTCAGCCACATGATGTCAGAATTGCTGAAACTTTTCTGATGTCACTTGATATCCATAGCGATAACGTCCTCGTCATCGACCCAACAATGACCGCATTTCAATATATCCGCAGTATTTTGTTTCACGAATTTAACACGTAATTGTGTCATATTGTCAAACAAACGCTTGATACAATAATTTTATCGATAATTAGCATGATTGATGCTGATAGACCGGTGGTATCAACTGATAACATTCATTTGGAATAAACGTTTGCTTTGCATTTGATCCCCGGGGATGTCTGGCTCAGGGAACCGCCCGAATGGCATCTTATTGCGATTACCAGTCCACCTGCCAAGCTGCAATTATTGCTGATGCCATTTCCATCATGACTATTATAAAACTTCTATATACAAATACGAGTAGCTTAGCAAAGCCTTTGTGCTAGAAACTGTTTATTTCATCATCTTACAGTTATTTGATGTATAATAGTTTAATACTAAATTTCGGTGTGCCATAATCTTTTAAAGTAGAATAGCTGGCTTTGTACAGTAATTACCTAAAAAAAAGGAGATCGTAATGTAATATGTCCCGAGTAAAAAAACTATACCTGAAAAATATAACCTTTTTCCTTCTTTTTTACTACTATATTTTAGGTACCTCTTGGCCTCTTAATGGCTTACAAATACGATGAGCGACTCGAGGTGACCTATGTTCAACAATGGCCATTTTCTCAGAGATTCATACCTTCCTGAAAGTGAAAAAAAGAGAGCGATAAATTAAACAATTTTTTTGTCAGAATGTGAAACTTGACGGAAGAGTAATTTTGAATAGGTGTTGGAATAGGTGGTTTATTTCCTTCGACTATCGAATTCCGAACCACTATTATTTCAGTTTCAGAAGTACTGATTGCACCAGAAAATACTAGCTAAATAAACTAAAGTCACCGCTATCGAGGCGTCACAGCTCCTGGGAACTGTGGTTATCACACAGCGATTTATCAGTCAAGTGGAGATAGTCGGCGAAATTGAAAGAGGTTGGTCACTTCCCCAGATTCGGGTGTTTGAGATAGCACCCATGGGAATGTGAGCGTAATTTTATACGATACGATCTGTCCGATATTTGTCACCACTGTCATGTCTGTTGATTCTTACTTGAAAATCTAGGGCAGAACTGGTACCTACAGATGTTTGTTTCCTTCCTGTTTATAATTTCTTTTATAGTTACATTAAATTTCATTTCGTGCTATCTTTTTTAACGAAAATTTATGAGCAGTTGGAAAAGTTTCGAAAAGAATAATTTCCATTCTGACTAGCAAATAGTGACAAAATAGGGTATTTTCCAAACGAAAGAAGATTTATAATTTTGAAGATTGGAAATAAATATTTAACAGAAAATCAAAAATATTGTTTTTTTGAAAAATATTGAGTTTTCTTAATGAAAGGCGTTTAAAACTGTTATTGGTTTTGAATTTACCGCCGAAACAGTGAAGTTGACAATGACATCATGCGGTAGTAGTACTAAGGACCGTATAAGGCGTGTAAGATACATTTGCCTCATTATAACAATAGTACAGTTTGTATAAGTAAGAAATATTATATCAAAACACGAGAAAGAAATACGAAAATAATAATAATTGAAAAGCAAATACTTCGTTATTACGTACGGTAAAAATGGAAAAAGTTTACAATTTTATTTTGAAATTTTAGAGGCGAAAGTATGTTAAGAGGCTATGTTGGTAAGACCACGTGGTCGGTTTCAAGGTTGCATTGTTTTGTAGCTGTCCCTCTCCGAGCCCTATCCTACCCGAGCGCGTACGGTGAGACAGCATACATTACGCGATGTTATCCACCCGTTATTTGGATGTTTCGTAGTCCAGGGATCATTTGAAGGATACAGTATATTATGTAACCATTTTTTCAATACAGTATACTAATGAAATTTCAGATGTCGGTGGTTTTTCCAAATTGTTCTAAATTGATTCATACTCTTGTAAATCAGGTTCAAAGTTGGGGCTTTTTATTACAGAAAAATACAATACTTTGACGCCTTGTAACTCTGGAAGTGTATATTTAAACGAAAATCTGACTCACCACCGACACAGATATTTGTTTCTAGATTGTGTCTTGAAAATTTCATAGATTTTCATAGCTTAATACTCAAAATATGACTGGACTACGTTTGTATGGGCGCTTTGACACCAGCATACCCTCTTAAAACTCATTGTAAAAACCAAGTAAGAACTCTTACAGTAGTGTGTACTTGTTTGGCGTGCTCCGTCCACGCGCCGAAGCTGTAAAACCATTTAGAAAATAATAGGTGAAGTATAACAAAAATGATTATTACGGACCGTAGCACAAGACAATATTCAGAAGGTCTCACTAATGGGCTCGCTTCTAACGAAAACAGATTTATTATTATTTTGGAGCGATATTATTTTATGATCATTGAAAACAATGATGTTGGTGTTTTTACCTAAAGTAATCGTTGCTGATACTTATTTTGTTGTCCGGTTCAGTATGTCTAAATAAATAAATATTTAATTTTTTATATATTTCTAAAATATAAAATGTTTTCATAATTAACCATCCGTGCTCAGGTGCTCAGCATAAATCGAATTCATTCATTCATAATGGTTAATGAATGAAGAGAAAAAATTCGCACCAAAATATTTGCAACAATAACATTGTATGAAAAATATTTATTTTTCATCAACTTCAGTCAATATTTGGTGTTTAAGTTTACGTAATAAAATAAAATACGTAATTTCATGACTTACCTTAAATTACGATTTTTCGCAGAAGTACCAAACAATACTCTTGTTACGACGTTTTAGCCAATAAAGCATCTTTGCAAAATTTGTAAAAAATTGCAAAGAATATGGATATAATTCATAATTTCGGTTTCTCGTTCCAAGAAAGAGACTATTGCAACTTTCGGTTTCAAAGTTTTAGAGATAAGGCACGTGGCTATTAGTTTTTTTCTCAATCTGGTTTCTCCAGCGCAATCTCAAATCTGTACTTAGATAAAATTTACTTTACATTGTAATTATTCAACTCAGAAAAAAACCAGTAAATTTACAACAACTTTTTACACAGAGTACTGCGTAGCTCGTACTTATCAAGTTTTGTAATTTAAGATTATAATCATCGAATGGTACATACTGAAGATTCGATTGATTATAATGAACGTGTGTGGGTTTTTCCTTCTTTCACACAGTACAATGGATTGTCGGATTAACATGTTTTTCGTTAAAAAAATTCAGACGAGTGACAGGTATACTATATAGCCTCACGGAGACGAAATCGCGGGAAAAAGCGAAGGCTAGGCTTGCATCTCGCCTCGAACAAATCTACACTAATTTTTACTGCACTAATTACTAACTTATACTAACTATAACAGTAAAAAAGTTAACCAATTATTTACAGCTTGAATAAAAATATTTTTACACGTTCTTTTTATCAAAATGTATAATTGTGTCTAAAAAGCATGATGGTCCACGCTTAGTTATTTAAATATTGTTGGTAGGAAATATAGGAATTCATTTTAATTTAAAATATAATTTGAACTGCATTAAGTTTTTTTTTTTCGATTCCCGGTCCAGTTCAAATTAAATTCGTAATAAAAATGAAGTCTTCTTTCCTATCTACAATACTAAAAGTACGTGTGGCATAGCTTTAGGACATGTATATACGAGTAGCTGATTTAGAATAGACTTTAGAATACGTAATTACTTTGGTGTATTGTGGAAAGGTTAGTTAAGCAATCACGGGGTGGACTTGTCAGAAAATGCTCTATGGCGGCAGCGTATGTAATATTATGTATGCAACAACGTCATTTTTATTACTTACTAGCTTCCGCCCGCGACTTTGTCCGTGTGTCCGACTTCAGGATGTATTCTACTTGTTCGATAGGCACAGGTGACGTATATGACAAATTATTATACAGCATAAGGTACAAAATAGTGTTTATTCTGTTACGTAGTCTAATAGTTTAAAGAAACAAAATAAATTTCAATATCTGACGTAGTACATTCAAATAGTCTTCACACCAATATTATAAACGCAAAAGTTTGTATATACGAATTTACATATTCTATGGTCGGTTGCAAGGCAACGCGTTTTTGTTATGTCCAAATTGCCCATGTAATCCCACTAATATTATAATTGTGATTTTGTACAATTTACACAATATGTCTTTACAAATTATAGCCCATATGTTATTCTGATGTATAAGCTATATTATTGTAAAGTTTCATTCAAATCCATTCAGTAGTTTTTCCGTGAAAGCGTCACAAACATCCAAACATCTAAACATCCAAACATCTAAATATCCAAACATCCAAACTTTCACACTTATAATATTAGTAGGAAGTAGGATATCGTATAACGTTTAACAAGGTCCACGCCTTGCACAGTTATTTTCCACCGAAAAAAGGAAGACTTTCTCATTTCGACTGTATGTTTTTCTTTTCTTTTTTCTATGTATGTGACGTGATCCCTCCTTCAATTTTGAATAGATTTTGATGATTCTTTTTTTTATTTCAGGGGTTGTCTCATATAAATTTAATTGAAATTGATTCAGTGCTTTTTGAGAAAATCAACAAAAAACATACAGTATCCAGATAATTATACCTCTAAAGGTGAACATTTCATCGGATGAATTCTTTAGACTTTTACGGTAGTTGAAGTCAGTTTCTAATTCTATTAGAACGCGTTAATTATGGAAAATTCTTATTGTATTCGCATGAAAATAACTGTAAAGCTCACAAGCGTACACCATCCCAGGTTACAAAAACAAACAAGTAAGAAACATGTATTCCAAACTTAAAATTCGACCTAACATCGGTAAAAACACCAGCGGGGGTTCAAACTAAAGAATAAATTCTTGAACATAACTATAATGCGCGTTAAATGCACAGAGATACGCGTGCAAACAGACAGACGGGACCGCCATTACCGTGTAACATTAACAAGGGACAATGTAAACAATGAACAACAATAAGTTGCTTGTGTCAATGCCGTTGTCTAGAGAGGAAAACCATTAAAAATTTATTGGCCGGAGCGCAGAAACACTATTTTTTGGGAGTTCCACGGAATCAGACAAGTGATCTGCTATGGATCGTTAATGACAATTTTTGTAAGGTGTTTTGTGACACTTGTCACACAAAAAATATATGTATTAATATGAATTTATGTTAATTTATTGAATTTGTTTTATTTACTAATACACAAATATTGATTATTTCTGAAATTAATAAATAATAATAGTAATAAGTAATACCTAGAAACATTCCTAACCCTGAACTGGTATGGAATCTGACCGAATTTCAAATTTGTAAAATTTGAAATCTAAATAGAGCTAGATTTACAATTACATACTAAAAATTCAATGATAATAATAAAAACAAAAAACGTATATTTTACAAAGTGAACACTTCGTCTAGGGCTAGTGCCCAGTGGCGCTGTTGCCTCGCTGTACGGCGAGGCTAGGCCGCTGTGAAACGGTAATTACAGCTTAGCTTATGTGTAAAAAGCATTTTTAAGATCTACCCGTAAAAAAACATGTCCAAAAAATTAGGAAAAGTGTTATTTGAATTTTATTTTATGCTAGACGTGCTAACAATTATAACTTTTACATTAATAAGCCAAGACATACTCGTAGATAATATAATTATGTTAAATATGTTACCAATTTAAATAAGCATTCACGCATTCAAGCATTCACACAAAAATATGGCAAAAAGGAAATGAGAATAATCCGAAAAATAAAACTAAACTATAAAAAGTGACAATTAAAACTTATCTAAACTACACTAATAGTACATTATGATACAAGCGAGCAGAGCTCACGAGTTTCATACGACGTTTTTAAACACATTTTCGAGGAAAAAACAATTGCTTTATGAATAATTTGAAAGTAAGTAATAAAAGTTTGTTGACTTAATTACGGACGTACACATTTATTTACTTCAAAAATATATACCTATGGATTTTCAGCGGATTTTGTTTTTTTTTATTAAAAAACTGTATTACTTGTATTATTAAAAAACGGTATTATAATTGAAGATTCTCTGTTTACACGCGTACAACTTGCAGCAAGGTACGTATTTCACTTTGAAGGGATGATTCTATTACGCACTAGGGTGTAATATAATTACGCACGCGGGGGTTATAGCTCGATTTATGGACCTAAAAGCGATGCAATGAGGCTTAATTTACGAGCAAGTGTGTTGAAATTTATATTACCTATTTGGATAAATAATTTCAGTCAAAATTGCGTAATCATGCAAAATCTTTAGCTATACTCGTAAGATACCATAGCCACGAGTATAACACCATGTATCGTAGTGCTACCTGAAGATGCCAGGCATTTGTAAGTTTATACCTTAAAATTTGTCCTACTGTTTTTACAGCCGCCATATACCAACCTTCAGAGTCGAGCATTCAAACCTATAAAATATGTGCCTTCTAAATTGTGTATAACCCAGCTGCAGAACAATTCAGCTACGCATTTTTTGCTAAAGGAAATCCAAAAAAGTTTATAGTTCGATTTACTTAAAACACGTTTTGTCACTGCGCTA
This sequence comes from Carcina quercana, assembly GCA_910589575.2. NCBI lineage: Eukaryota > Metazoa > Arthropoda > Insecta > Lepidoptera > Depressariidae > Carcina > Carcina quercana. The sequence goes on from OU342442.1 coordinate 4,623,768, forward strand.
CCCTTTAATTTCAGCAAATATATAAATACTACAAACGTACCATCGAACGGTGTATTATAGACTCTAGCTGAATTGAATAAAGGTTTAATCAAATCAGAAGACAGCACAGTTAAACTTGTCAAGTCAGTTAGGTGCGTTCACATGATTGATATTTTATGGTGACTACTAAACAAAATTTATAGTGGTACCAATTCGCGGAACGGTGGTTTCCTTCGTAAATAGTTAGGTGTCCTTTTTTAATGCACGATATTAGTTTTGCTTGAAATAGTCATGACATGACATAAAATATGTAGCTTTATATTTAAAAGGAAACTAGCTATAGTCTGCGAATTTATGTGTGTGAATCTCACAAACTGTCCCATGGAAAAAATTTACGGGTCAAAAAGTAGAATGTCTCTCTACATGGCAGTCCATGCATGTACACAAGTTAAATCAAAATCGGTTCAGCTGTTATCCGACAAACATAGGGAAAATGTATTTGCACTTGGCCTTAATCTCTATCATACCGGGAGGTCCCGTGTTCGATTCCCAGTTGGAGTACCTATCGATACTTGTTTTGGTTAGTGGTAGGACATTTTAATTGTCAACCTTGACAAGCTACTATTATTACAGTCTGTTACCAACGCTGCTTTAGATGAGATGAGGGCCAAGTACAAACTCATCATACATCATCATCGACAAAGAAACAGAATGCTTCTTAGAGTTGGTAACCTAGTTCGTAACGAATCTACATAATAATAGCACGTCCACTCTTACAGACACATCACACAACATATACACACTTACACACATATCCTCACTTCTTCACATCTACACACCCAAATATACATACTCTTTTAATAATATATAATATATAATTTTCATGAATTTAAATAAATAATCCATGTCTAATGGTGGAGGAGCGGGGCTTCCTACTACAGGTATTTATATACTTATCAGGAAGCTCCAGCGTAAAGAATAGTAAGATAATTCAAGTTTATGAAATAAATATATTTTCATTCATTTTCATCATGGTGACGGTGACGATACCTGATGGTGATGACAAGGCTGTTGGATGGTAAAAGTCCGCACCCAGAAGTCTGAAGCAAATGAGGCGTTGGATCTACTGCGGCATAAATAAATAAAAAATAAAAATAAAATAAAATAAAAATAAAAAAAGCCTTTTATTTTGATCCTGCTACATTGCTGCTTGATTTCCTATTATTCTAATACACCTTATTTATTTAGCAAGGTCCCCAGGTTGGGTAAAGGCCTCCTCCAATGATGTCCATTTCTCTCTGTCTAGAGCTATTTGCCACCACTTTGGACCAGCGGCTTTTTTGATTTCGTCCTCCCAACGTGTAGAGGGCCTTCCTCTCTTTCTTTTTCCATGAGGTCCTCTCCATGTGGTAGTGCTGTAGGTCCATCTGATGGATCCAGTAGATGGACCTACTGCGGCATAATAAATAAATAAAATAAAATTTTTATTTTATTTATTTATCACCATATCTCAAAAACATTGGCAGTTTAATGTCTGAAATTTATATTTGGATTACGAATGCACTAGCTGGTGCACTAATGCATTCTGTATGAGCTGCTTTTAAAATAAAATAGATAAGACTACACTCTTTAAATAATGGAATATTCATGTCATATTTTCCTGATTCCTACTCTGATATGAAACAAAACGTCAGCTTAAAATAAGTGAAGTAATATTTATAATGTTTTAGTTTAAATGTATATTAGTTACTTAGTTTAATGTTATTAAACGAGATAGGTGTAAACATATAAATTCTTTCTAAGTTTAGGCTAGTACAGTATATAAATTTACTCTGTTCAGAATAGTTGAAAGAAAGAAAGGTTTCATGAAATATTTTAGGGAAAACATTGAGATCTGAAATAATGAATCCAATGCAGTAGGACATAAATAAAAACAAGTGTTTTAACCTCCTCCGTGGCCTAGGCTCGCGAGAAAGCAATAGCAATACCTACTTCCTTGGCGGCAGAAAGAGATATGCATAGCATCACATTGTCTCAAGAAAATCAACGTAAGAGACAAATCATTCATTGCTTGAAAACTTGAAGTTCAATTAGAAAATCCTTTGTGCTAAAGGAACCATAATTTCCTTCATAATTGTATAAAAATAAGCTGATAATCTTAAGTACTCGTAGATTCCTAAAACAAACAATTTAAGTGCTTTACAAGAGCTGACTTTAAAACATAATATCAAGTCTCAATCTGCTACCGTTAGTGAGAAAAATAGATTATCACGACCCCTCAAAATAGAGGTCAAAGGTTGGATTTCCTGGGTGTAAGTACTTATTAGTGCTAGGCTTTTCCTATGTCCGCCTGGTTAGCTATCACCATGTTACCTAAGTCTGCAAACCACGTGTCAATATCACTGTAAGTATGGTAGGTGTGAACGGTAACAGAGCCAGCGCTTCATTGGCTTGAGGGATATGGGTGCGCACGCTACCTATCCATCGGCCTTATAGTCTCTTAGCATCAAATTAGGAGTGAGATGAAGGCCAAGTGAAAACCCATTATTCATTTAAAAAAGGTTTGATACTAATATCTTGAAGAATTGAGTCCAGAGTCGGTTTCAGTTAGAAGCCTATCAAGACATCGTGTTTAGACAAAATGTAACTTTATTAAGTAATTTTTGTAATGAATAATATACTAATATTGATTTATTTGCAATTGAAAAGTCACAAAATGCAAAAATAAGCTTTAAAAAAAGATAAGCAAAATCTTCACTATGTTTCAGATCAACAAAATATTTTCCCATAATCCTGTCACAGTTGATGGTCAAACCAACCACTTATAAAATCAACTCAAACCTCAAGCAATAAATTGTAAACACTTAAGTAGCATTATGACCCAATCATTGGGTGTACGAACTACTTAAAACTTCAGAGAAATGTGAAACATATGTCAAGAGCACCCATCTCTCCCTAACGCCATGTTATCTTTACCAACTTCACTTACAATGGTAGATAAACACCACTTAAAGTTTTCGCTTAAGACTATTGATGGCAAATTGATGGTACATTTTTCAGCAGCTTTTTTATTCTTTAAAGCGAGACTTATAAGTTTAACATTCAAAGTATAGGTATATAAATATAACTAAGAGAATAAAAAGGCTACTTTTTAAGTGTTTATAACCTGTCAACAATTGAAATATTTCAATGTTAATTATTTTTTTCACAAATTTCGATTACTCTTGTAACATCATTGCAAATTATTTAATCGATTGTTCTGATGAAAATATTACATTGTAGGATTTAAACTGTGTCACTTCGATTTTTGCATTAGCAAACAGCTTTCGGTTCTCAGATTAGGCAAATCATTTTGTCGCTATTTCAAAATATTTCATGCCAAGCTTTTATTAAACAAAATCTTATTTTTAAAGCGGCTTTTAGTGCTGAAAAATTCAACCCCTAACCACTCCAAAGTCACAGTTACTTTCGAACAGTGCGATAAAAGAGTGAAAATGTTCACAGGGTAGTTTTTTTCTTTGAGGGGCTATTTTTAACGCTCTCAGGGGCTGCGAGATTAACTTGGCAGTTTTTGAAAGATTGTAGATAAAGAAACAAGTGTTGCTAAGTTTGTAACATTAAACTTTGAGTGACTTAGAGTAACAGTGATAAACCACATTATTGTTCCGAGTAAAATTTTGATGATAAAAAGGTGGACGCGTTTTTACTGTTCTGAGTAGTATGTATGTATTCTTATGCGTCATCCTCCATCATCATACATCCATACATAGGTTGTTGATCCTATTTATTATCCTTACGTTGCATCCATTCTGCTGAAAAATATATCTATATGAAATCTCAATAGCGTAGTAGACACAGCATTAGATTATGGCTGCATTTTATTTTTTGTATGATAAAAGACATTTAGAAAAGACTTTTTTTGTAATTGGAGTAGCGCTTTATTTCAAATTAGTTCATCCATAAATTACAACCACATGTAAACTTTGGTTAGTGATATTTAAATTAAACATGCTCTATGTTAGAAACTTACTGATTTATCTAGTAGGTTGTGGAAAACACTACTATACGATACAACTCAAATATCGATAAAAGTCTCATACATTGTAAGGCCTTAAAAGCTAGTAGTGACGTCACATCTGAGCCCGATTTGTACGAAGCATCTGTTTCATAATAATTAATTTTCGACGGGTAATTTTAAGAAAAGTATTAGTCTTAAAGAAAATTCTTTGATAGGGCTGTTTATCTTTTAACATGTCCCCTTCGATGAGAATGTATTTTTTGGGTCAACGAATATATTTCGTGTAGAACCAAGCCATATCGTAAGCGTGAAGCTAGCAGTACCAGATGGCCTAAAAGCAGTCACCAGCCGCGGCACCCATACGCCCACTGATCACGTTACACTGATAAATGCTCATTATTGCTGATAAGTTGCTGATTCATCAGCCTATTGACCTTTGAATGTTAGTCTGTTTTATAATGTTCAAAAATGTGTATGGTTGGTAATTTAAAAACAACACAGATAAAAGCGCAACTGCAACAAGAGAAAATTGTAAAAAAATAACTTTTAAAAAAATAAAAATGAAAAACGTAATTGATACAGTACTCGCAAACAAAGTTTGCCCCTCCGAAGTTAGCCACAAAAGACCGCGAAGTATCAATTATTATATAAGTGGGAGGCAAGGCAAGTTTGCGGGTGCAAAGAAATGTCCTAGTGTTTTTTATGTAATCTAGGGATAGATATTATCGAAAATAATACACACACATTCCGTCTGTACATGTTTGAAATTGCGGAGAGCTAACTTTACAGGGGCAAACTTGGTGTGCGAGTACTGTACCTTGTACATGTGATTTAAAAATATCATTTCTTTTTGTTTTGTTCCAATACTTTGTTTAAAAGCCTTCATGGCCACGCATTAGGTCTCTCAATCTGTAGGTCCCGCGTTCGATTACCAGTGGGGTATAGGTCCTAACTTTATAGATCAAGATAATCTCTTAAACACGCATTTTTTTAGTCTGACTGTCCTAAACCAACTAAATATGATATTTAGCTTGTAGTTTATTAAATGTAGAAGGCCAATAATACATTTTCTCTTGATCAATTAAATACTTTACTTAGGTTAAAACGGTTATTTTTCTCAATAACACATCTAAATCCGGTCAAGAAATTCAACTTATTAAACTTAAATTACAACTAACTGCATCCAAAACCTGCCAGAACTAAGATAATTCAAACCCTCATAATCGTCCATTTCCTTTACGGATTACAATTTCACGTCCTATTTGCGCCAATTCAGCCCATCAATTTCAACATTTCTGTGAATTCCGTCGGTGCAGTATCAGAACTACCGAATGTCAGGAGTTACACGTGTCAAATTTCAAAGTGACACATGTGTGGCTGTCATTTTTTTTACTGACAATTTTGCGTGCGTTCTTACGAATTGGTGGAATGTTGTTTTTATAAGGACATATTTTTTACAGCTAGTTTCTGCTACTGTGATACACGAGCGATAATTATTGCCAAATGCACAACAAAGTTTTGAGACATGTGATTTGATGGTCGAAGGGAAAACTTGGTATGAATAATGCTGAATGGTGTATACTCTGATACTAGTATTTAATTTATAACTGGTCGTATTTCACTGTCATAGAAATTGGCATCGGTTGTCTAGCTATAAACAAAGCAAATTTTTTTAAAGTATGAAATAACAAATGACACATATTCGAGTATCTAGTTTTTATTAAGACACAGTTTCTTACTTTTATTGTTATTTATATTATTACATAATTCTATTCTAAATCTAAATTTTAAATCAGTTTTTCCTTAGTGCGTAACTTTATCCGCTAGAATTTAATTTGTGATTTAGTTATATTTAAAAAATATATTTTAATACAAAAAATAAGAAAACAGGAGCTTCTTAGTATTATTAATGGGTTCGCATTGAACTATACGATGTACTAAAAGTAATTCATATAAAAGTGAAAAACAATTATCAAAATTTCTCTTTACTATATTAGCGCGTTGATATTATATGACTTATTTCGATCGGTTCACGATCCAAATATTTTTGGACTTCATCACAACCATCAGCCAGGAAACAACTACTTTGACTAGACTTAATTGTTCTTAGCTTCAGAATACCAAACAAGCAAGAACTGTCTTTATAACTGCAGTAACGTGTTCACAGAACGAAATAATTGTAGATCACTCTGTGTAAGTTAATGCGTATCTGGCCACACAATGTATACACCGATACCCCGCTAAGACACAGTTAGAGACTTAGAACACTGCTCGTCCAATAATTACTTTGGTGACGCTCCTTTCTAAAAACTCATTGAAATGGTCAAAACACGAAGGCACGCTTACGCACCACGCGTCCATTGTCACACTTCACGGTGTAATCGACACCGCATTTGTCAAAATTTCGGTTTCCATTTCTAAGAACGTCTCCAAACAAGAATCCTCGTCAAAATCACGGTCCGTTACGACTTAAGTACGCGTCTTCGACAGTTACGTGGTTTTTTGTCACAACTTTATGGGAACCAATAAATATTTCAAAAGTGGAGCAATTTATAAGAATAACCTTAAACTTCCATGGTAGTTTTATAACTGTTACTTTCAACGGAATATTTGCTTTTGTCTGTATACAGTATGACAAAGCTTTATTCTAAGGTTCAATAAAAAGTTTCGCTTTTAAAGGTCGAAAATATTTTGGAGTATGACTAATTTGGTTTCTGAAGCTCACGTCGCTCTATAATTTTTGGGTAGAGATAATGTACTACTACTACTACTAAATTTAATTTATCATGATGTATCTAGAATTAGTAGACTGCGGTATCGTAATTCCTAAAGCTACAAATTAATAAAATACTTAACGTAATATACTTACTTTCAGGGATCAAATCGACCACAATTGTAATATGTTTATGATGTCGTTCGATTAGTTGAATAATGTACAAAAATCTGCGAATACTCAAATTCTGCAATTACTGTATATATTTCAAGAAGAATTTAATACCTAAATGCTATCCAATAGATGATTACCTTTTGGTTTCTAGATAAGCACGCTTTCCATGCAACGGCCATAGCGTCACTGTTAGGCAAGATGGAGGACAATGCAATAATTTTTACATAAATAAAACGTGCACTTACTTACGTCTTCTCTAGTCCATGCTAAGGCCAACCATACTATCAGTTCGAGCTTTACAGCTTTTTCATGATTTCATTCAACTAATAAGTTGTAATCTATTCACGAGATGCATTTAGCAAAATCTCAGAGATACATTTGTTTAGCTGTGATATTGCTAAGTAAATAGCCTATTATTGAAATAAGAAAATATATTCAAAGTGAAAGTTAACTGATAATCAACTCTTTCCTTCGCTACTTGTCTTCGTGGAGCGTCTCAAATTCGTAACAATAAGACAACATTTCACTTTTACATCCTGATCACCCCTTTCCTTACAATTAGCGGACAAAATAGATATTTATGGTCACCCCGTTTCGCACAAAGGCAACAAGAGTCCGTCAAAGGCAATTGTCAAGTAAAATGCAACTCTTTGGCTCATTTAGCGGTCCCTTTGTCCTGAATGAACAGTTTGGAGAAACGGTTTCAGTTACGGCGCGTAAAAGGGTGAAATCCTTTATTTTCCAAACAGTTAACCGCTAGTCAAAACAGTGGGAGAATACCTTGGGTATTGAACTCTATTGCATTGAGTAATCTAGTATCTGTCAATTAGCTGCGTCAGAGTTATGTGTGAACTGAAGGAAGTATAGAAAGCTGAGACAAGCAGAAGGAAATTATGACTCTTATCAAATTGTTGAAAAGATTGTAATTGTAATTGATTACTGTATTACCGAACTAGACGAAAGCTTTTCCTATTTACAATTTAAAGTTCTCATATGAAAAAGAAAGTGCCATAAAGTCTTTTTAGCTAAACCGAATAGCAATAAGATTTTCTGAAGTCATCAGAAACTCACCACATAAATACTATCCAAAATACAAAGCAACAAAAGTATAATCTGTGCCAGTATATTCTACTTTGAAGCTGTTTTCATTTATAACGTTAGAGAGTATAAAATTTGGCAGATTTTTGAAGTTGTAGTATAAACTAAATAAATTTTATATTTTAACGGCAAATTTTATAATTTAAAAAGTTTTAATAGTCATTTATTATTATTAGAAAGTTTTTTCTACATAAACTACAACATATCACTCTGGTCAACTTTTGACATAAAATGAATCAATGCTTGACCCCAATCTCATTTGATAATAAGAAAGTAGCAGAAAAAGTCTAGTAGTCTTTGCAGTATGTATGTACTCTCGTTTTACATAAGGTATATACCTCTATATAGGTTTCTGATAACACAGTAGACGGTATTTAATACTTTACCCCTGATAAAAGTACTAAACGAAACACATGGTGATAGCGTAATTTACATAATTTGCGCACACTATTCCAAACGATTGAAAAATTATTGCTAATACTAAATTTTTTGTAGCATGGGCTATTGTTAAACATCTTTTAATTTTTTAAAGTTTTCTTATGTATTATGTTTTGCTGCCAGTTATAAGATTTTATGGCAAAACCCGACGAGTTTTAGCAACCCTTTAGCAATAAAAATGTAAGCAACCCGTTACTTTTTAAAAGAGTTTTTTATGTCTTTTAAAACTTTTTTGACTTTTTGCCTAATGTTGCGTTTATTGAGGTTTTAGTGATGGACAATTGGCGAAAGGATTGCGAAAAGGGTTTCAACGGTACTTACATTAGAAATCACTATGCCATTTCTAAGAAAACAAAAATAAAAACTAAGTTCAATAGTTTCTTTAGTAACCACAATTTTTTGTTGTTGTTGAAAAATTTAAGAAAGGTTTGCAGATTCTTGTCTGCGTATAAGTCCTCAAATAAAGACAGAAAACTTCCAAAATAACTTTTGATAACATTGCAAACTCTACAGTTATTGATGACGGCGAGTCGACCAAGCGAATCAAACATGACAAGCGCCATGTGTGTGAGTATGCTAGACCCAAAACATTTTGCCTTCTTTGTTTACTAGGAGCCAGTGCAAAGGTAAATTAATCAGTAAAAACTGAGCAAATGAATGTGTTTGAGATCTTGGTAACGGCTTTCACGAATTTGAATAAATTCAAAGACGTATTTAATTGCGGTCTAGAAATCAATCAGAAAATTACTCTCAGAAAAAATCTTGTGAAGCAAAGTTAAGCAAGCGCGGATATTTTATGTATGCGGATGTACAAATCCAGTATGAAGTACGAGTAAGTAAATGGTTTATATGTATCATATGATATTCACATTTTGTAGAAGATTACTTAAGTCAAACTAATTTGTTACATCGAAGTGAAGAAAGGTAGTATGGACGTCGATATTCCTGACATAATCTTTGCTAGCAAACATAAATTGTTTAAATTCGCTCGATAGCAAATAATCTATGTATTATTTAAAGTATTTGATAGAAGTACTAATAGTGGTAGCTAAGTTGGGTAGGTCCCTTGTCCTTTGCATCCAGGGCTACAGTGGTGTGACTACAGGGTGAACCCTAAAATAATTTCTGGGATATCATAATCGGCTGCATAGGTCGCCATTTCCGAATTTCTCTAAAGGGATTTGCCATAATCACCTTGCTTGGCAGTTAAATTGCTGATCGCAGTAAGATGTTATTGCTGCATAGGTAGATGCAGCCCATTGCAACATAATAACTTTCCTAGATCTAGCATAATGTAACGAAATATCTAAGCGCCCTAGGCTGTCAATCTTGAATATTTTTTGCTACGGGCCCCTAAAAACGCAATTTCTTCGAAGATAGCCTATGTGAATAGATTCCTTGACCCCTTTATATATGAGCATCAAAATAGAACCGTTTCCGTGACGTATAAGATTTAATTTTATCGACCCAATCTTATATTTCCAAGCAAACACTCAACTCTCCGAAACAGCTTCTGATTCATAGCACGTAGCACAGGAGCGAATTGTGTTCACTACGCGTAACAGTACCTACAATTTGTTTACGTAGAATACAATAGGTACTGTTACGATAATATAAACTCAACTAACTGTCGGCGTGTTCAAAGGGTGTAATTAGACTAACGGGAAGAAAGCAGCCAGTTATAAAAGTATTGTGCTTTATGATGTTGTAAAACTCCTTCTTTTAACTGTTGTTGTAGGGCGCTTTCTAACTGTCAAGCACGTGGGCGTTGAGGGATGTAATGGATTTGTTACAGTTGAAGTTGTTGAGAATTAAAACGAGCAAAGAGATTTCAATGGTGAAACACAATATTTATAAGGAAATCATAGGTGAAAAACATTTCATAAACGCGCTCAATCTTCCCTGATTTTTGTTTTGTAGAATAAAAATTGTTGTTTAGAAATAATTCATGTGACGATTGCCGCAGTCAATTGTATACATATACTAATTATAAGAATATACCACTAAAACATTGATTACATTGCAAAAAGTTTATTTGTAAAGTTTTCAGCGGAGCCCTAGATAGGTTCAATTTGACTGATTCACTATCAACGTCTCAACCTAATAAGTATCAAGAAACTTGAGATTTACGACATTGAGCTCTTTGACATATCTTTGACATTTAAGACATAGAATCTACTGTATTATAATTATTAGATTAGACAACTAATTATGGAGTACTGATAAGAAATGACTTTCCACACAAAGAGGTGGGAAACCTGCTAAAATTTAATTTTAATAATTAAATTACAATAATAAAATACTAGAGAACTTTCTCGCTTTGTATACTCGTATGTATGTGACTAAAAGGTTGGTAGCCCAATCAGCCCAAGCTGAAATTTTAAATAACTAGTTTTTTTGCTAATATAGAATCAAGCCAACGAAAATCTAACCCTAAGGCAATGATATGGGAATTTGTTTTTTGAACAAACCACTATTTATACCTTGACATTTAAAACGGATCCCTAATGATGATACAGTTAGATAATCACTATGGAAGGAATTTCTACACGATCTAAGCCTCGGTGGCCTCGGGTAACCTACTAATTTCGTATAAATTTTAATCCTGCGTCAAAATTAAACAATCCACGCTGAAAGTACAATGCGCCATTGATCATAACAGTAACGACTTTCAAAGGACAATTAAACTAAATCCGTAGCATCACGATAAAATCACGACGGTAACAAATAATTTGTAGGCCCCTTTGTACCAGCAACGAGTCCAAAAGTGACAATTGCCTTCGGTATATCTCAAATAAATGTCCTGCAGTTTTCAATTACCAAAACATTATTCAGTTCTTTGTACCAAATATTTATAAAAGTGAACCTAGTCATGAGAGAGATAGATGTTAAGAGAGATTTGAGAGACAGTGACGCTATAGTTGTAGGAATGATGTTTGTGTGCTGAGTATCCCCTGTTTGAACAACAAATTAGTTCCATTATACGGTTATAAGGGCTGAGGAAGTTCTATGGTGACAACATTTTGGGTTGTGTAAATGAACAGGAACATACCTACATATATTTATATAAAAGTATGTAGATCTAGTGCGCCCGAACTGAGAAAAAATATGACTTCTGCTTCAATCGGGTTTCGTTTGGATAGAGTAAAATTGGTATATTTTCGAGCTTCGTTTTTAATTGGTAATTGATTGATGTCGATTCAATTTTCAGTACTTTCTTATTAGCTTTTAATTTTAGCAGCAGAAAGCTATTGCAAAACTTATTTTAGATGAATAGACTTAACGAAGCTTCCATGATTCACTACAGTGTCCAAGCTTGGGAGAATCATTGCAAACATCCGAAGAAATACATACATAAAGAATTCAGGTATATCTAATTTAAAGCTAAATTTCGCATACCTCTAGATAGGCATGGGAACAATGTCCGACCGGCAACTTTAAACAAATTTAAAACTAAAGACAAGTAACAATGCCTGTTGTAAACGCCCATTTTCCCTACAATAAAACAATTCAGGCCTACTGTTCCCTAGTATTGTAAACTTCCGAATTGTACAGAAATGTTACTAAAACACATTAGCGGCGTCTCAGAAGCACACAATGGAAAGGAATCACGAAGGCTTTTAACTTTATTTGAAGTTTTTGCAAATGTAGGAGGATGGGATTGCGTAATATAAAAACGTTTGAAAAGTCTTTATTGCCAAGGGCATGATGCTGGGAGACATTTTTATTATGCAAAAGGTCTGCAAAAAGGGCCGGGAGAAATTTTAATAAACGAAAAACATTATTATGTTACTTTAAACGCCGCCTACTACGCAGTTCATGATCTATATCTGGAGGTACTATTTTATATTTGTACGTGATTTTCCATGATTTTAAACTACAGTTATTTGAAAGTCAAACACACAGATCAATATAGCATTTATATAACACTAGTTTTTGTCTGCGACTTCGTCCTCGTGGTCTTCAGATATTATTCCACGAGACTTACGTGTTTGGTCGGGATAAAAAAGAGCTTTTCCGTCCCTTCTACTATTCCTATACCAAAAATCTAATCATTCTGACGCTCCGTTACGACGTAAAGGAAGGAAAAGCAAACAAACAAACTTTCGCATTGATAATATTACGAGTAGTATGGGTGTTAAGACCAATAGTCTAATGTTGAAATATTTTATGCCATGAGTTGTGAGATTTACATATTATAGTAAAAAAAACAAATAACACATTTTGTAAACCTTAGTTTCTTAAATTTTGTCGCCCGCCAAGAATTACCATGAAACGATGAATTACTAGTAATAGTTCAAAAAAATTAGTAAGGGCTTAGTATTAGTAATGTTAAAAATTTTTATAAAAAAATTAAGCTTTTAAATTATTTGACGTTATCCCTCTCGTAATGCTTCCATACTAAATATCTGTTTCCATAATCTTTTAAAAAAGAAAAGCTGGCTATTATAAATAATTACTTAAAAATAGGAGATGAAATTGTAGTGTAGCGAGATAAATATCATTAATTTACAACTTTATAGTTAACTTCAATAGCAGTTACACAGCTAATGTTCCATAGATGGCGCTTTGAACAATAATCAGAAAGAGTGTTGAAAATGAAAATTGTGATTCACTGTGAAGTTGTATGTTAATGATACTCATTTCGCGACATCGCTATCCGATGTCCTATTTTTAGATAGTTACTACACCAATTCAACATTTTAAAAGATTACGGCCACAGAAATTTAGTATGAAACTTTGATGGAGGTGGATTGCCTTAATAAACTTTTAAGGAATACTGAAGGAAATATGAAGCAGTAATGGAGCTCACTTCAAAGCCACTGCAGCTGCACTCCCACTCGTTGTCACAATCATCTCGTTCAAACATTCTTCAACAGTCGCAACTGTCATTCCACCTCAAGAAACATCGATAATGTCACAGAATCGACGGAATCAAACGTTGTGTGGTCCACAAAATTCCACATGTGAGTAGCATCGACATGCAATCATTCGCAATCACAATTCAAGTCAATATTGCATGAAATTGCGTCACCATTATCCGAGTATTAGGATTTTTTGTAAACGTTTTTTTTATTTTTCAATACAGTTCGAGTGTTGAATGCGGTGTGCGAAGTGACAAATGCATTCAGAAGTGGTGTCGCTCCACTTCTTAACGCAATCGAGTGTGAAAGTTGTTTCGACTTTTTTTGGTAGAAGCCGTGGTTTGATGAAAGCTTTGAAAAGGATGAAAGTGAGCAGCGTATCTTTTGTAAATTAACGAATACTTACACTCACGCCTGTAATGCTTTTCGAGGTAGCTAGAGCCACCAGATACTCAACTCACTGACAGATTGGTATGAAATGCGGTCCTTCTTCAAGCTTCAGTTTTTAGGGTCATATCTCTACAAAACACTAAAATAGACAGGACATTCAAACAGATACAATACAAGATTTTGAAACTAAAATATGTATTTGATTGACATTTTACGACTTTTTAACACTGAACATTATAGATTTTTGGATTTGGATTGATTTATTATGCAACATCGAGTGACAGTTAACCGGGACAACGTCGCTTTAAATAACTGCATATTTTTGCCTTTCTTCTTCTCTTTTATTCCCTTAGTTGACTTTTACGACACTCCGAAGAAGATAAGGTAATCAAATCCATAACCTAAGGATACAAAGTATACGTACGTAATAATGTTGATTTAAAAGCTTGTACTTATATGTATAGAAAGAAACAAGAATGCCCGGGGCAGTTGAGGGTAATGATAAGCCATAGGACTATCAACAACATGTGGGAAAGTCGTCAATCACGTCTTCGTCTTTGAGCACATCTTGGTTACGCAAAGTCTGACGCGCGTGTTTTGTTTCCGGCATTTGTGCTATCAGTTGTTGTTATATCATTGGTTATTTAAAAGGTACCAGAAGACAAGTAGCAAGACAGCATTCTCGTAAACATACTAATTACTTAAGTCATCATCAGCCCTTGTCTCTCCACTGCTGAAGCTGAAGATAGGCTACTCCCAACGTGTGCCCTCTCTCCCTTTCGGTCCTCAGTCCTCCTCATTCACTCGCTTCCTGGTATCTTCTTTTGGTCATCAGACAGCGGTCCGGAGAACATCCCAGCCTGTGTCTCCCGGTCCAAGATCTACACTCGAGAATCATTCAGCTCCAGCGACTGTCTGTTCGTCGGCAGATGTTGCCTGCCCATTGCCACTTCAGCTTACTGAATCGAGTAGTCAGCTGATTTCATGATGAATTGAGGTCATTGTAAAATATTAATTATTATCATGTGATTTTGCAGCCTGCCGTGTGCAATGATATTTATTAAGAGTATTTGATTTTAGTCATTTTTGCAAAATTTTATAAAACTCTATTTTTGGTTTCAAAGTTACCCCTTAACATACTCGTACAACAACAGCTGGATATAAATCCTATAAATAGTATGCTATTAGCGTCATTTTGTTTGCAGTTAATCTTATTTTATCTCTATCTTTGTCAAACAAGAATTAAGATGAGAATGCAAATCTAGACCCAGTCATCATGACGTTACGGATTCTTCTAATTGTGAGTCTAAATTAGCATCATTGTGATTTTACAGAATCTCTAACGATGGTGTTATCTAATCTGTGGAAACCACATGGAAACTAAGATTTTAAAGCCATTTATACAAATCAAATAAAACTTTGTTTGTAACCAAAGACTAAATTGAGAAAATTGGTTTCCTGAATAAATATTTAAGACTCAAATCTAAAGTAAGCGAATCTACTTATTATTAAACACAAACAAATGAGCCTGTACTTTGGACCACAAGACTTCACGTCCTTAAAATATTTAACAAAGTTGGTAAAGGTTGCAGCAAATCCCAAAACTAAATTTCTTTTGTGTGTGTCACCAGACATCAAATAGACACCCTACTTTATACTGGTAGTATTGTCAATCTTCAGGGATAATATACCACCTGTAGTCCCTGATAACCATACATAACCACTGAGCCAACATTTTTGCCTCCGTTGCTCAGTACCTACATTATCACCTATATGTCCCGTGTTCTCGCAGGGGTAGGTACAAGTACCCATAGGTACTTACTGATTTTCGGTCCACCTGGCTAGCTTCTAGCATGATACCTAAATCTTTTTACAAACTGTCAGAGCCAGTGCCTAAATATTTTGAGTTCTATATAAGCAAACCTAAACACATAAAAATAATTGTTAAAAACAATTGGATACATGTCCAACAAATGGGTCTTATGCCATCACTTTCGATTATGTACATTCACAGATCTCAAAATAAACAGAGCCCTTGCAAAAACACCGATGTGGGTGGCCCTAAGTGGCGTCAAGGCATGATACATTTCGGTTTGTATATCTTACCCCTATTTACAACCCCTCTTCTTACTTAAAAATCAACTTTGAAACAAAAGGGAATAAGCTCGAAATTGTAGATATCTTTGTGTTTTTGCTAAGCATCTTGAGCAAATATTGACTTTGGACTGACTTTATGAATGAAATTTCCAAACTGCAAAATGTCCAGGGTTTTTACTTGGTCCGTCAACATCGGTTTGTATCATACTGCATCGTGCTCGTAACATATCTTTACAAATAAACGTAGTTGTGTAAGATATTAAACTTAATCAAAATAAAGAATATATCATTGGTTAAAAAATGAATTGAATTTACTTATGTTAACATTATCCCTCTCCTATTGCTTCCATACTAAATTTCTGTTGCCATAATCTTTTGAAATAAAATAGCTGGATTTGATAAATAATTACCTACAAATAGGAGATGAAATTATAGTATCGCGAAATAAATATTATTAATTTACAACTTTATAGTTAGCTGCGTAACGGCTATTGCAGACTTTATAGTTAGCTGAAATAGCCGTTATGCAGCTAAAGGTTTATAAATGGCGCTTTGATCAATAATCGAAAAAAGTGTTTAAAATGAAATATGTGATTCACTGTGAAGTTTTATTTTAATGATACTAATTTCTCGACATCATTAACCAATATGTTATTGTTAGATAATTATGGTCAGTAAATATAGTATGAAATCGTCAGAATCGCCTAAAAGCAATTATGTATTACCTTGAACTGTGTAGATAAAAAGCTCTAACGCTATTTCATAAAGTATACGACGAGGGGTGACCTCGATAGAAAAGCCTAATTGACACATTATATCCATATTCATCAGGGTTGTCAGTGTCCACTTTCGGTAGTGTATAGTGGACATCAAAGGATTAGACCGACAGGTAAGGGATGGTACATACTGGTAACAAAAATGTATTTTACGATCATTCTAATTGCTTACTTTGCTTTTCGTGTAACTTTTCGAGTACTATCTTTGCTTAGACGAAAATCAAAGCCTGACCTAAATTTTCCTGATATCGGATTGTCTAGGATCGTTGGCCGTTGTGTGGCCACACTGCTGCAGGTCGTGAGTTTTTTACTCGGCGGCCATAGATCTGTCCTATTACCTAGACAGTTGTACATAGTATTCTAAGTGTACATATAATATACTAATATGTTTATCTATCTATTTATACTATCGAAGAACGAATACCCGATGGGGTAAAAAGTTCTCAAGTGTCCACCACGTACTGGGAAACGTGTACCATGCTGTCCCCCTACTAGATGGACCGAAGACCTAGTAAAGGTCGCGGGGAGTCGCTGGATGCAAGTGGCTCGTGATCGGTCAACGTGGCATACCATGACGGAAGCCTATGTCCAGCAGTAGACGTTTCCCGGCTGATGATGATGATTTTTAAAATACTTGCTCTTGTCTCGTAATCACCAGTGTGCCGCTAGCTTTATCATTATACGGCTGATAGCACAACTGAAAGCACTTCTGACTATAATACTACGCTGATTACACCCGAGGCTCCATTACATTACAACACCGACACATTAGCCGCTGACATTCAGTGTGAACTAGATTCAAGTGACGAGAGAAGGCAGGAAGAGATGTTCAACCAAATCCATTCAAACACTGGTTAAACTATTAATTTAGAAAGACCAACAGTTCAAACGTTCACGACGTGACAGTGAACTATTTAAATCGGAATTTTGACATATTGTGTCGAGGTAGAAACCGACAGAAATATTGTAGTCTCATGATTTCAATCAGAGAGTTATGTGTGTGAAAGCAGGAAAGATTTATAAACGCAAGTTTATGCTAAATTAGTAAGATCTAATTTGAGAAAGAAATAATTGCTGTTTAGAAGCAACATAATTGTAGTTATTTTCTACCGCCGCCGTGCGTCCCGCTCACATGATGAATCGCATAAACAAAGCGCTGTCCGCGATTCTATCATTGGACAACTTCATGCGGACAATGAAACGATTTAATAATATGCATATTCATCAGATTCATGAGTGCAGCCACCCGATTTGGCTGTTCTAAGCTTCGACATGTATACTAGTTGCCATGACAACAGGGGAGTCTTCAAATTAAGAGTAAATAGACACATATTCCGATGAATGATTCCGGGGGGACTATTTTCGAAGTTAACGCAGACAAACACATAGGCAAAAAGCTTGTATCAATGTACAAAATTAAAATTATTGTACATATTATACAAAAAGTAATACGCCGAAGAAAAATTAATATGACAGTTTGTTTTGACCTCTCGCGGTACATACGAGTATGGGCATGGTCTTAAAGCAGGCGATGACAGTTGGTTTGTCGCTAGGAAAAGAATTCAACGCAAGCAGTACAACTTGAAAAGGCTAATAAGTAAAGCATGAAAGTAGTAATCTTATTCTTTCTTTTTCTAAGACTTCTTTGGACTTCCAACTGTCCTACTCAAATACGTAGCAGATATCACTTTTCAGCTCGTACACTATTTGTAAACAAAAAACACGTCGTTCCACACGCGTTACAGACGGAAAAATCAATCACCGAACACACTTTTTCGCATATTTTATAATTAGATTTTGTCCAGAACTTCGTCTGCGTAGACTTCGAAAAGTATCCGATGGGAACTACATCCTCGATGGGGATAAAAATAAGCAAATGTCCTTTTACGGTTCTTAAACTATCCCTATCAAATCCCTATACACAGAATCAAGTCATTCTGAATATCCGTTACGATGGGCAGGAAGTACGTACGTATGTACGAGTGCAAACAAACAATATCGCTTTCGCATTTGTAATATTGGCATGGATATTTGTTTATGGAGCCTCCCAGGCGCCTTTGTTTTGCACCACAGTCTAAGCTTCATATAACGTTGATAGACGCCCGCTTTGATAACGGCTGTCACAATAGGCTTGTCATGGGTGTTATATTTATTACTGTCTTTACGTGATAATGCCCGGTGTTGGCGATTATTGGCACAGATAATTAGGTCAGGAAATGATTTGCTTTAATCTGTGCCGAAGTTGTGTCCAAAGATTGTTACGATGTTTTGGTAAATTGCTGTACTACCTGATGTTTGGAACTGAATCGTGCTCCTTTACCGAATAAATAAGCTGAAATCACTTACCGAGCTATTGGGGTTTTTCTTTCTGATAAAACCCGTAATTATATAATCCGTAGGCGAGCTATTGCGATATAGCTAGTCTATAGACTCACTGAAGTGTCAATAAACAGGTCACATAGTTCTTTTCTAAAATGCGTGACGGGTTTATCTTCATCTCACCTGATGGTAAATGAATATACGGCCTTTTGATGGTAAGCGTGCGCAACCAGAAGCCTCAATCTATTAATACATAGGCTCTGGTTCCTTTCACACAGGTACCTGTGTACACATCAGTGCTATTAATTAACACTGCTTTTTGGCGGCATACTTACGTAACATGGTGGTAGTTACATGTCTAGCGCTTAACTGAGTCGATTCCTGCGGTATGGTAGTGGCGGGGGGGGGGGGGGGGGGGGGGGGTGTGTGTACGGAACGTCAAACGACACGCGTTTATGCATAATTGTGTCGTTTGATATTCCGTAAACCAAGTAACGCTACCATACCGCTGGAACCGACTGAATTAAGTAGTCAGTCCGTCAGTCAGACCTGTAGTCAGACGAACATAGGAAATATCCTAGATAATATACTGCGCGGTGGTGACGAGATACAGGCATAACTGGTATGTACACAGCCAGGGTCGGTGTTGGGACTCGCACCAGGATATTGTCCTTCTGTGTGATGATACAGCTAATTTTTAGTTTAATGAAGTGATCACCTATTTTACATAAAAAATATTCAAAGATACAGAGCTACTACATATAAATGAACAACAAACAATCATGCAGTAGAATCTAAAGTACTTACACGGACATTTCTTACAACGATAAGCGCTCGCAACTTGACATGCCTTTCAGTGGATTTATTCCGAGAAGTTTCTATTTAATACCGCGCGATACATCGTATCGGACCGGCAACATCAAACGGTTTTGGCAATAAAATATTACAGTTTGCTTCGTATTTGCTACCGAAACCTCTGTCGGTCTTTTTGATCGGCTCTTATCAAGTAGTCGGCGTCGTTTGAACGCGTATAGATTACTTTGAAGTCATATCTATGACTACCTGTGTATTGTTCGCTGCAAATACATATTGGATAATGTGTCTGATAAAGAACTGATGTGTTAATGATATATTCCATAATAATATATGTTGGCACGCTTACGAATACTATTTTCTAGTTAGGGATTTGAATTCAGCGTGACGTTGTTTACAGCGTTTTGACCAGCTTGAATATTGTAATTTAAATTGAAAATTGTAATTGAAACTCCGTTTTTCTTTTTCTTATTTTTCTCTCTTTTCAAAGGTCAATGTAATGAAATTTTCCTGTGCAGATTTTTTTTCATACATATTTTCATTTCAAGCAAAAAGTGAGCTAATAACGGATTGAAGGACCACGTCAATGGCTAATAATGATAAAAACTATTCGTTATTTTAAAAAAAATTAGTGTACAAGTTTTTTTATTGTCTCTTTTTTTATTCTTTTCTGATTTTAATATTTCAGTTAATTCAGTTAATATCTAGTTAATATCAGTATTACTCACTGTTTTTCTTATTACTCATTCAAATATTATTTATCATAATGACCGGCTGAATAAGTCCACTACTGAACATATCAAATTTTAATTGATTAGTGCAGTCAGTTTGGACATATAATATGAATATCTATAAGTTATAGGTTTATTAAAGTCTGAAGATCATTTTGTTTTAGGAACACATATTATATTTACACTTTACAGTACAGTGATATTTAAGCCATTTTGGAAACCACAATGTTTTGATAATAGACGCGCCTCCACCGCACCGACATACCAAAGCACAGGTTTAGGCGAAAAGCAAGTAAGAGCCTAGAACAAACTATGTTTAATGCATATGTTTTGAATGTAATTATGTCATGTTGTTTTACATTTTTTCTAGCAATCTGGTTCGCTCTTGCCTACCAAAACACTTTATTCCTTGGCCAAAAAATTAAATATTTAATGGTACAATCTAGACCAAACTAAAATCATGGAGCCACCGTGGAGCACATGTGTAGATTTAAGCCAAGGTAAGTAAGATTGGGTCAATTCCACGAAAGAATTATCTTTACACTTCTAGCAATCCCGTCCTAGCTTTGCATGAGTTCAGTTCAAATCTAAGGTGAAAACGTGAAAACTATATCACAACATGTTGTTGGATTATTTTACTCGAACATACATACAATACGGCGGTGAGGACCTTGTTTTATTTTATTTGTACAGATATTTATATTAACATTTTTATACTCTTTCGATTCTACGTAGTTGGGCTGTGGGTAAAAGGTACTGTGACCTCTCAATTCCAAGGAAAGATAAAATTTAGCTGACGATACTAAACAAACAGGAACTCATTTCCTCTTGCCAAACGTGCCGACCGACCTCGAATTACAAAAACCCAGACTGTAAACATACTAAATACTTCTCGCCATTGTTATACGTAATAGAATTAGGCGCCTTAACCTGCCACTGTACTCTTTGAAGGTGCCGAAATACTTTACCTGTTTTGATTATGTTATCATTTCGAAAGGAAGTTAACAATGAGATACTTTTTGACCTGCAAAAACAGACTGTTCTGTACAGACGTATTCGTGGTGTTTTCTGTTCTGACCATTGATAACTTAAACAATGACTTTAGGTCTTCTTTGGGTATATGGCTTGAGGCATGGTTATGACCTTTGTAACTGGTCGAAAAGTGTTTGACGCGCTATTTATAAATACTACAGTCAAAATAGACTAAATTATGATTCCAGTTTGCATTAATTCCCAACAAGCTGGATTTTTGTTCAGGCCTTGGATGCATCATTACAAATAACATGTCCAAAGTCCCAATCGATCCCGCTTGTGCGTTGTTTTTTATTCGAGGTCAAAGGTCACAAATTTGCGTTTTTAGCGTATATCTCTGAAACAATGAGAGCTACCGAAAATGGTTTAAACAAAGTTTGTAGATCGTAAAATTGTCTACAAAAAAGATTTCAACACTTTTTCTTGTACGGTGCACTGTTATCGAATTATGGCTATTTTAAACATAGAAAATACGAATATGCACTCAACTGGAATGTCTATTTTGACTTTTCATTTAAGATTTATTTGGTTTTGATGGCAAGGCTTTTTTCTTCATGAAAAAATAAACTGGTTTGTCATTGATTTTCTTTGGGTAGATTTTCATCACAAATAAAAATGTTTGGAGCATATGCAAATTGTTCGCCTATTTCAGAGCATACAATGAATAACATGGGACAATAATTATAAAAATCTTTTAAAATTATTTCATCAGTCATCATCAACAGCCTATATACGTCACCCCTGCAGGGGCTCAGGCCTACTCTCATACAGAGAGTGTATGGGCCGTAGTCCACCACTTGGGCCCAGTGCGGATTGGCGGACTTCACATGCCTGTTCAAGACATGCAGGTTTCCTCACGATGTTTTTCTTCACCGTTAAGCAATCGGATAATGTCAAGTACACAATTAAAAACAACTCCTAGGTACACGGTTTGATTCGAACCCGGAACCCTCAGATTGAGAGTCCGCGCCTTATCCACTGCGCCACCGACGCTCTTTAATTTTATTCTTGGCTTTAAATTTTAAATTTTAAACGTTGATGCTGAGACGAACAGAATCGTTTCGGATTTCTTCTTCCTCGTATACATCATTTTGTATTAGAATCGTAAAAAGTAAAAATCTATTCAGAATTATTTACCCGTGCCCATCTTTTCTCGCATTTCAGGAAACTTGATTTTTGCAATTTTATTGAAATAGTGATAACTTCCAGCGACATAATCTTAATTAGTGGTAGCATAAAAGTATTATCTTTTGCTTTAATTGTTTAACTAACGGCGCCGCGTCACATAAGATTTATTGCAGTTTATTATTGTAGTAACATTGTTTTAACATGATTAAATAAATTAATATCATTATTAAACAAACTTAACGTAACAAAATAAACTAATTCGGATACAGTTTTTGCTTTTAAGTTATTTTATGACTCTGCGCGTCTAAAAAGATTTCGTTTCGGATTTTTTTCGAATTGGGTGCAAATTGTATGTATTGGGATTTTTAGCGGATTGCAATCGGCTGCATCTTGTAGTTGAGGCCCTATAGTGTACGCAAAGGGTGATTATTTATTACTAGCTTCCGCCCGCGACTTTGTCCGCGTGTACTTGAGGATTTATTCTACTAGTTCGATAGGCATAGAAGGCATCTATCTCCATTTCCAGCATAAGGTACAAAATAGTATTTATTCTGTTACGTAGGCTAATAGTTTAAAGAGACAAAAGAAATTTCAATATCTGACGTAGTACATTCAAAAAGTCTTCACACTAATATTATAAACGCGAAAGTTTGTATATACGAATTACATATTCTATGGTCGGTTGCTAGGCAACTCGTTTTTGTTATGCTAAAATTGCCCATGTAATCCCACTAATATTATAAGTGTACAATTTTGTACAATTTACACAATATGGCTTTATAAATTATAGCCTATATGTTATTCTGATGTATAAGCTATATTATTGTAAAGTTTCATTCAAATCCATTCAGTAGTTTTTCCGTGAAAGCGTCACAAACATCCAAACATCCAAACTTTCACACTTATAATATTAGTAGGATTGTAGATACAAGCTTATTATTGTAGCTTTAATAGTTTATTTTATTGTATATATATACTAGCTTCCGCCCGCGACTTTGTCCGCGTGTACTTCAGGATGTATTCTACTTGTTCGATAGGCACAGGTGACGTATATGACAAATTATTTTACAGCATAAGGTACAAAATAGTGTTTATTCTGTTATGTAGTCTAATAATTTAAAGAAACAAAATAAATTTCAATATCTGACGTAGTACATTCAAATAGTCTTCACACCAATATTATAAACGCGAAAGTTTGTATATACGAACTTACATATTCTATGGTCGGTGGCTAGGCAACGTGTTTTTGTTATGCCAAAATTACCCAAGTAATCCCACTAATATTATAAATGTGATTTTGGACAATTTACACAATATGTCTTTAGAAATTATAAGCCTATATGTTATTCTGATGTATAAGCTATGTTATTGTAAAGTTTCATTCAAATCCATTCAGTAGTTTTTCCGTGAAAGCGTCACAAACATCCAAACATCTAAACATCCAAACATCCAAACTTTCACACTTATAATATTAGTAGGATATATATCAATATATATATTTGTTACTTGTTATTTGAAATAAATGAATAATAATAATTATATCTTCGCTGGTTTTCCGTGCGTTCGTCCGTCTGTCACATGGCTGCATGCATATTTTGAATGCACTTGAAATTATAACAAAATTAGCAACAAATCATAATTTTAAAAATAGTTACATGTACATGTTAAGTAGGCGCTGCAATACAAGAAACATGTTTTTCGGCTTTTTGACTCTAATAATTTTACTACACGGAATAGTCAAATATTGTTTGTAAGTGCA
Source organism: Carcina quercana (assembly GCA_910589575.2). Lineage (NCBI taxonomy): Eukaryota > Metazoa > Arthropoda > Insecta > Lepidoptera > Depressariidae > Carcina > Carcina quercana. The sequence goes on from OU342442.1 coordinate 4,648,098, forward strand.
TTAAGCATAGTGTTCAAGTCCGGTTTAAAATAAAAATTATGTATACACTTGTCGTTCATCCTGCGTGATCTTAAGAGTGACGATGAGGAAATATATCTTGTATATCATGTATAACGTAACGTTTTGTAGACAGTTAATCCTAAACAATTTATTCGGCAATTGACTACGTAAAGATTTACAACGAAATGGAGCGATATGCTATTATTTTATTGTAGTAATTACCCGAAGGATTTGACACTCGTAGTTTTCACGTGACGTATACGTTGATATGATAGACATAGTAGACATTTTACAGACGGAGACGAGAAATAGTGGAACTACTCGTACCTATCGGCTTTTGTTTTCTCTCATGTCATAGCTACAAGGTGACACGAGTATATGTATGTATTTGTGTCAACCATCTCTTTAACCCCCGACGCAAAGATAGGGGTGTTATAAGTTTGACGAGAATGTCTGTCTGTCTGTGGCGGCGTAGCTCTCGAACGGATGGATCGATTTTGATGCGGTTTTTTTCACTTGAAAAGAAGTTCACGGTTCATGAGATTGGCCTGATGACGGTCGGACAGACAGACGGACAGCGGAGTCTTAGTAATAGGGTCCCGTTTTTACCCTTTGGGCACGGAACCCTAAAAAAGCGAAAAAGAGCTCTAGAGAGAGAAAAGAGAGAGAGAAAAGAGAGAGAGAAAACCCGTTCGATTATATAGGTTACTTGGATGACTCCACTCTGATCACTCATATACAAATGTATAATAATAATTATCATATTCTAGCTAAATCGTTTAGTTTCCAATTGTCATGCATACTTTCAGTTTTCAAGAGTCAGGACAGACCTAATACTATATGCATACAGTAGCAGTTCTCATGCTGTTTACGATCGAATTATAGCTCCGATTCACCTGACCCAGAAGTTTTTCAAGACTTAACACATAGCGCTCAATCCCTGTAGGCCTACAGATTAGTTATCCCTCTGACTGATATTAGATAAAAATCATTTATAGTTATATTATCAGATATTATATTGTCGCGAAATGAATATTATTAATTTACAACTTTATAGTTAGCTACAATAGCAGTTACGCAGCTAATGGTTCATAGATGGCGCTATGAACAATAATCGAAAAAGTGTTTAAAATTAAAATTGTGATTCACTGTGAAGTTATAATATGTTAATGATACTTATTTCGCGACACCACAATCTGATGTCCTATTTTTAGATAGTTACTACACAAATCCATCTAATATATATTTTTAAAGATTATGGCAAAAGAAATTTAGTATGAAACTTCGATGGAGGTGGATCGGATCGACTTAATTTAAATATTTATTTTATTTACTTTGGTGCAGCTATTAATTTCATGCCAACTGTACCTAATAGAATTAGTAAGTGAGTGAGAATAAAATTTTTCTAGGCATGTATTGGTTGCAGTACCCTAGAGCTAACGAGATTTTAATCATAGTTTTACCACAGAACTAAATAAATAATAAAAATAGTTTTATTTGTTCCTCCTTATTACATGGTATATGTATCTATAGGTAAATCTTAATAACTAATCGGAACAAAATGGCCGATGGGCTCAGGTCTGCCGTTGGCAAGCCGCCGGCAGACCTGCTTTTCAGCCCACGCCTTTTACATTGTGATATAGTATTTATAATACAATCTAAACTATCATTCCACTGATCTACTGTGGGACTAAGCGAAAATATAAGCAGTTCCGCATCAAGGTAGCTTGAATTTAATAAAATGATTTCAGAAAATAAGTGCACAGTTTGACTCAAGGTATTTTCATTGTCACGTACGCGTATTGACAGTTGGCTTATTACAAATTGATGTTTTATCTTCAAGGAGGAGAAACCAGGTTGTTAAAACACAATTTTAAATTTTACTGCACGTTGATAAGGATTTCCTAATTTGAGAGGTATATGGTAATTTAGATTACTAAATCCTAGGCTATATCTAGTAACGCTTTGTTGAGCGCGTGTTTACGGGGGAGCGCACGTCATAGTCTTGGCAGGTTTGGTGATTGAGCGACCTTGGAAATTATGTAATCGAGGCATTTATCACGTCTTTTCATTACACATAAGTAGTACAAAATAATAAACATCACTTTATGACTATCGGTGAAACACAATCAAGCAACTGGGTATAAGTAGGAAAATATTAATCCTAGGAAAAAATATGCGACGACTAAAATTGTAGGAAATTTAATTCTAAACATTTTTTGTAATGACCATTTTTCGTATGAAATTTAAAATAAACCAGTTATATAATAAACAAACTTAAATTAAAATAAAGATGGATCAATTACCACACAAAACAAAATTTAGACTTCCAACGAATTCCGCAGAAAAATACAATTTTCACAGGTTTCCCCTTTTTTGAACAAATTTGATACGGCTATTGGGATTAAAATATATACTATATTTTATTGGATTACTATAATTAAATATAAAAACATTTATATACGTTGTTGTTTTTCAAAAACTCATCTCACGTTCAACATGAAAACTTTTTGCTCGGATTCTATGAAAAAGTTTCAAGTTTCAATTGTTCATCTGTGGCATTGGGCTAATGAACGATTGTGGTTGGAGTAGAGGGACTAGTCAGTAAATAAAATAAAACAGTCAAAGTTTCGAGGTCTTATGGACCGTATAAATAGCAATTGTAAAGTACATTTCCCTAATACTTAATCATTCTATCTCTGCGATCACACTACTTCGATACCTCCTCTTGATTTCAATCGGAGGGTCGTTTAACATGCAAAACTTTGATATTAAAATATAAATTGTCAAAGAGCATATTCAAACCCTTTAAGAGTTACCTCATAAAGATTTTATCAATTGATAGACTGATATTTAAGCTTGTAATAGTAATGACAATTTAACTTATGCATGGAACCAAACATCAAACAAGGCATAAAACTTAATTTGAGAAACCATGCTAATGTTATAAAATCGAATGTGAGTTGATTTTTTGTTTGTTTATCCTTCTACATAACACAAAGTCAGAATAACTTGATTTTTTGTACAGGAATATTTTAGGGTCTGTAAAAGGACATAGGCAAGTTTTTATCCCTATTAAACGTGTAGTTCCCGCGGTATAATTTCTGAAACCCACGCGGACAAAGGCACAGGCGAAAGATAAACAATTTGTATGAAGTCAATGTTATAAAGTTAATCAAGTTTATCTATGGATTTTTTGACCAACTGCGGAAGAAAAGGAAGTGTAATATTGTTTGGAGTGTATTTGCATATTATTACAGAATGGCTGTATGATCAGTCGCTTCCTTATTGTTTTCTAGTGTCTGGAATCATTTCTATAAATTCGCCTCAGTTTGATCATTATCAGACGTCACTATTTATGCCATAAGGGTGTCAATGAACATATTTTGAATTTGATGTCAGACGCAATTCGGACTCTTTACCTTTGAGGTCTCGGATTCGATACCCAGTGAGGTACCTATCAGTTTGGTTGGTGGTGGGGCGGTTTCTATGTCCCCTTGGCTAGCTTCACTATTTCATTTAGGTCTGCAGCCAAATAGCAATGTTGGAACTGTTCCATTAATGAAAAATCCATAACTATTCAAAATCATAAATTTTTTAAATTAAATTTCCATAAATAACTACATTTGTATCAAATAATCAAATACCGGCAACTAATGAAGCATCGTCACTATATAAGCATCAATTGTCTTTATTTACAGTATTACGAGTAACAACTTAGTAACAAGCATTAAATTTTCATTGTTGTCTGAATGAATCTACCTATATACCTATTTAAATCTAATCTAATAAAATTTTATTATGTCAGTAGACTCTCCGTGGTGTGTGTGCCCTTATCTCGGCAAATTGTTTATTGTACCTACATTGGCTTTGAAACAGAAGCCGTGAGTAAATATGCCACTCGCTATAGGTACTCTTTAATTTACAGCAACCTACAAGACGGCTCAAAAATCCTGCCTCCAGTAATACTCGTATGTTCTACTTCTCAGACCACTTTGATGATGATAGCTGGTAGCTACAAATGTATTTATGCGCGGCTGAAGCAGTAGTCGAGCTACTAGTTATATCATACTGTAGCTTGGACGCTAGCATACGTCCGCATGGACTTCGGAAACTATCCCACGGGAACTACTTTATCGTGATACAAAGTAAAATAACCTATGTCCATTTCCGGTCCTTCAACTATCCCTTCAAGAGAGAGAAGCGCGACGCTTCCAATGATTGCTTGTATGTCAAAAATGCGTCGAGAAATAGTAAATTTGCTTAGATACTGTGTCTGTAAACCCGAACTGTATATAAAGTTGTAATAAAAACCCGGTCCAGTGCGAATTGGACTCGAGCAACGAGAGTTACGTACAGAATATGAATAACTAGCACAAGGAAATTAATAATTATAGATAAGGTAATATGCACGCAACAATACTCGACCGAAAATGTAAGTCCGATTGAAAAACCAACTTTACTTTGCAGTTGAATTACATACCCGATGTATGACAGACGCACAACAAATTGATCTTATAAGGTTTCCTTAGAAAACAAGTATTAAATGATGAACATAATTTAATTGAGGCATCAAAAATAATTATATCGACAAAAATTGAGTACCAATGACGAAGTATAAAATTAAACACAACACATTTTCTGCTGTACAAGCAGCAGTTAGTTACCACGAAGTGCACGAAAGCAAAGTCGCCAGAAAAAGATATACTATTAGACTGAACAAAAATAAAAGCGTTATTTGTTAGAGATAAAGTCAGCGTTGGTGGTTTTATTTAAATCTCTAGTGATTTAGTTAAGGCTTAGTTAAATGATAGCGTCTCATAAGTGTTTTCGCTTTTCCGATATTGTGCATTGTATAGAGTATTTATATTTGTAATTTGTATATTCCTTTCATATATCTTCTCGGCGTTCGTATAAGGTGAATGACGTGGAGATCTATGGAGGTCCATGTCCAACATTGGACCAAAAGCATGCTACAAAATTATCATTGCTGCCTCTAATGAAATTTGAAATATACCTAAATTTACGAGTATTAGATGTGAGGCCACTGATCAAACTTTCAAAGATTATTCCTTAAATAGCTTTCACTTTCCTAAAAATAGCATCATCAGCATCTATTTTCAACAGAATTCTAGCTTCTTTGTTAGAAAAAACTTCTTTACATGAAAAAATCTAGTAATAAAGTCATATCACCCATAGCATTACGAATGATACACAAAAGCCATTGATTACTTAAAAGTCTCTTTGATTTGCCAAGTCACAGCTTGACCTCCAGCATCGAGAATTTGAGACATCATCTAGGACTCAACAAGGTGTCTAGTGGCACGAATTTGACGATATCATCATTCCAAAATGTCCTAAGTCCTATAACTGAGTCTCAACTTATGACTTTTTACTAACGCCATTAGCACGAAAAAGTTTGACGTTGATTTTGACATAGGATACTTGATTAAGTAAATTTTTACTTTACCGAAAAGGTCATAAGCGCAACTGTTTCAACTAACAAATTTCAACTCACATGTGCTTTTTTGAAGGTTGTAAAAATGTGTTTTGAGGTGTTGTAGTTAGGCTGCTGTTGTTGTAAGGGTTAATGTTTACGTCGGTCTCTTTGATGTCGGCATCAAGGGTGCCGCCGAGTGTCGCGTGTCCCTCGCCTCGCCCACCTGACCGGTGTTTGCGCTTACGCATCACAAATGTTGCGTGTACCATGTGATGATGACATTGACATACGTTTTGAATGTCTGTTCGAATGAGGGTTAAGCATGAATATTGTATGACATAGATTATATGAATCGCGATCCAAATAACTATATTTTAGGCTTTCTAACAGCATTGAATTGACATAAGACAGAATGAGATAAATATATATATATTCTACGTCGCAAATTACTGTTGTAAACGCTACTATTTGGGTTAATACTTTTCGGGGAAAAACTTTTCTTTAGTGCTGCATTAGTTAACTACCATACATTTCAGTTCGTTACATTAAATATCCACTTTACCAGCTTAGCCAACGGCCTAACCATCACTTACCATCAGCTGTGATGCCAGGCTAAGTGCAAACCCATTAATTATACGAAATAATTACCGTGCTAAAGATTTGTCAAAGAAAATTTTGAGACTGAGATATGATTTAAATAATAAAAGAGTTTTCAAATTAAACCGAAACAAATTGATTCAAGACAGACCAAACACAATCTGAAACAACACTACATCTTTGCTTCAAAGCATTATGTAAGTTACATTCCAGCCTATTTAATTGCCTACTAAACAGAAATTGCAGCGATGACAGACAGACAGATAAAATATGATTCATAGAAATGGGCAGGCATTGTGTTGTGTACTAGGAGTACAGGACGAAAAGAAATAAACAAATGAATGAGCTCACAATGGGCGACACAAGTGTTTCAGTCCTCAGTAGGTATCCTATCAACAAACTGATGTATGTGGACCATGAAACCGTTTAGCTTTCACTACCAAACATAAACAGAATACAAAAGCAATCTCAGCGTTGCTTGTGTAATGTTATACCTACTCTGCTATAGAAAGATACAGATTACAAAGAGCCCGAACAAAGGCACCACGGCTATACAAAGTCTTGCCTACGAAACTCAATTACAGAGCAATTCGCTCACCTAATAGCTTCACTACGGACGCTGTCACCAAAAATTTGCATCGAGTTGCCGACGTTACTCAAAGCAGTAACGTTATAAGTGAAATCAGTTATTATTGCGATAAAGTTCTAACTGGTGATGGTAGCGTACGGATTTGGGACTGGGTCGTAGTAGAGCTGTTGGGTAGATGTAGCGATTTGCGAGCGTCGATGATCGATTTTGAAGGCAGAGCTCGGTAGGCCCCGCCTCTGGGGAGGCGCGCGGCTGCCTCGGGAGCCGGCACCGGCGCCGGCCCGAGCGGTCCGTTTGAAGTCCTCCCTCCGCCACGCGCAGGCGCAGGCCCCGATAACGAACGCACACAAGCCCACACCGCTCCGCGCGCTCTCACAAGCCGGTTGTCAGTACGCAAACCGGTTTGACAGTGACAACACAGGTCCAGTGATACCAAAGTGCTGACTAGTGTTTAGTTTCCATGGATTGTACGTTCGCGAGTGAAATGGAAGATAAGCCGTACAGTGTTGACAGTTCCGATGATATCAACATAGAGGAAGAAGAAGAACATATTGAGGAAAATCACAGTGAGGGTTTTTTTTTATTTGTCTTCAGGATTTTTTTGTTGTTGATGATAGTAATGCGTCTCGTCTCTATTTACATTTTGTTTAATATTTTTGTAGCACATTTTCTGTTTTCAATTTTTGCATCACAGCTCTTTAACCAGATACAGATAACAACTTTTGTTTTGAACATGCTGCAATTTTACAATGTATATTTTGAAGTTGAGTGTCTTAAATTATCTGTATCTAATTAAATATAGGTCCATGTCTGACAGAGGACTATACTATATTGATTTTCTGTACAATAATTTATACACTCAATTTCATTCAAATAATTGAGTTAAAGATTCTTATTATTTTCATTTCCTTCGTTTCAATTGGGACGCATTTTTAAATATATTTCTTTTATTTGGACAGGCTACCCTCCAGACTTCCCGATCGAAGCTCTGGTGAAGCTCGAGCGACCGTCTCCTCCTTTACCGACGCCGCCTCACACGCCCACCGACGACACGCCTCCCGCCGTCGTCCTCTCCCGCCACCAAGCCACCTGGACCCCACCCGCACAACCCTACTCATACCCCAGAGCCATGCAGCCACCCTACCAGTACGACAAGGTCCCAGTCCCCAGCTACACGCACCCCATGTCTGCCTACGTACAAGCTCAAGTCGCCACCCTGCCACCCTCAGCCCCGTACCACGCTATGTTAGTAAACCAGTGGATCAGAAACGCCGCATTGTACCATCACTCGTTGAGATATCCCGGAGTTATGGCGCAAAGAATGCCCGGGAGAAACCCACCTCCGTTGAGGGCGCCGGGCGTACCTGGTACGAGGCCTAAAAAACAGTTTATTTGCAAATACTGTAATCGTCAGTTCACCAAGTCCTATAATCTACTCATCCATGAAAGGACGCACACGGACGAGAGACCCTACTCCTGTGACATCTGTGGAAAGGCTTTCAGAAGACAAGACCACCTTAGAGATCATAGGTAAGTGTTTTACTTTTTTCTGTATCACATTTGCCTCTAATCAATTATGTGGCATCCTTTAAAAAATTTCATTTAATTCACTGTCCCTCCTAATACCAACAACGTGATTTAGTGCGTGTTTCAACGAGTCTTTGTTGACGATAAGAGAGTAAAAAATAAATTAAGAGTGTAAACCTTTTTGTGAGGTCGCGACTCGCGAGGCGGCGCGCGGCCGCACGCGTTCTTCTGACAACCGGTTTGGTTCTTTACGATCTCCATATCTGTCTTGCTCCGCCGTCGAACAAATTACACGTTATATTTCTTCGCTTTTACGAGACAAACTTTTTTCTCTCAAATTATTCCGGATATATATTAGCCGTCTAATGTGTCAGTAATATAGGATCGCTTCAATTTTCATTCGAAGCGGTTATTATTTCGTCGCCGTATTGAGCCATAAAGACCTGTTTAGGTGTTTGTTTACACTGACCGTGCTCAGATATTTTCTCACCTCAGGGAGTGAAAGTTGCTCAACTCTTACCTTTGTTCTCTATTTTTCCAGGTATATTCACTCGAAGGAGAAGCCGTTCAAGTGCACGGAATGTGGGAAAGGATTCTGTCAGTCGCGGACTTTGGCTGTTCACAAAATTCTGCACATGGAAGAATCTCCGCACAAATGCCCCGTATGTAACAAAAGTTTCAACCAAAGATCAAACTTGAAGACTCATCTCCTAACACACAGTGACGCGAACAAACACCATTTGGAGCATCTAGAAGGATGTCAGGAAGTCTCCTCCACCAGTCAGGTAGCTGACAGTTCTCTGTTAGATCTTTCTCACAAATCTTCACCACCACCAGCAGCACAAGTCTACCAACATCCACCTGCAGTGAGTCCTCAGCAGTCTCCTGTTGAAGGACCAAAGAGAACACTAGGATTTTCAATAGAGGACATTATGAAGCGCTAAGTTCGTTTAGTTTTTAGTTAAGTGTGTTTAAAGCGCGATTTGCCATTGCAATGATTTATTATTGTTAGTTTCATTCAAAGTATACTGAGATGGTAACGCATGTCTCTTTGAATGTTTAACCTCTGTTAGATTTAAAATTTACTTCATATTATAAATCAGAAATCAAGGATCGTGTCGAATGTAAGAAAAAATCTTCATGTTCTATTGTTTACATTTTACCAAAGAATAATCTCGTTGACTGATTAGAATCCTTAACATCGAACATTAATTGTAACCACATTTTCTTTGAACATTATTTGTCAGTAAGTAGCTACGCCTTCGTCATGCACTTTTATACAATCATAATTTGAGTCAGTAATTTTCGCCCAAAACTAATATGTGTCATTGACTTGTTTACAAATGTGACAAAACTCTGGTACCTCGATCTTCTGTCTATGAAAGACTGACCTTAATGTTTTAGTTTGTTATGTTTTATTAGAGATTTATTTATTGTGATACCTAGTTACTCTTAGAATTAAGTTCGTGGTTAACTAAAGTTACCAGAAAGTATTACCTGTATGTTTAAGTTCTTCTATTCCAAAATTAGTGGCTATGATAGCACCCAGACTTGTTTAGTTAAAATCTACTATGTGTACCTACCTATTATTCATGTAGTAAATTGTACAACTTAAGTCTTCATGTAAATATCTGTAAATATTATTTAAGTTATCCATAATATAAGTTCACGAGGCTACTTGTAGAAATAAAAGATGAAGCTGGATTCGAAAATATTAGTGAATACTTGTTTTATTACCCTCTTCAAATGAAACCATTTCAAAAAGAAATTAAAACAATTACTAAGAAAGTAGGCAAGAATTTATAGTAAAACCGTTTCTGTAAATTCAAGAAAAAAGTAACTATAAACTGCTTCTTGGTAAAAACCAATCAAATACAAACACATAAATTTAAATTATTCAATCAATAATAAAACCTTAACTTAGTAATAATTACAGTAAACCTGCTTATGACAGTCTACAGCTAAACATAGGCATACATAGGCTTATTTTAGATGCCCTATTGAACTAGCTCTTCTATTCTCTTCACACATTACCAAACCAGTAATGTTCGTAATTTCATTTCTATTAAATCCTCACTCTGTAATCGCGAAATAACTGTTTTTGGATAGCGTGTTTTAAAACCTTCGACCGCTGTCATTAGATAGCCCCATAGGCTATGGCGTCACAGATCGTGCAATACCAACACGCTCATTATATAGATAATGTAATAACGTACAAAATTAATTGTAATTACAGGTTTCGATGTGATGAGCAATTTTGGGTGTGGGTAACTTGTTTCGTTCGGACATGGCAGGTTTATTTGTTGAATATAAAATTGTTTAAATTAATAAAAAGGTTTTGTTTTTATGTGCCTTTTGCATTCGTCGGCCAACAGTTATTCTACTACAGTACGTAAATTAGTAACATATTGTGTGTACCAAATTTCATCCGAACCCGTTAAGCCGTTTGCGCGTGATTGTGTCTCAAACACATTATTATTTGATCTAGTACAGTATTATTTGATCTAGACTTCAGAAAATAGGCACAACTTCACCGAATAGGACTAAAGCTAGACTAGCTTTCTTTGATATTGTAAAGATAATCACGGCCATGTGATAACTATCATCTCCCCGTGGATGTCGTTGAGGTAGATTAAAGAAAAATACCAGCAAAGAATGGTACGAATTAAAGCAAACCAAGCCGGCTCCACATTAGTAGCCATAAAATCTTATAGCGATCACCGACCTAGCACAGCATTTTCTTCAGTAAATGTATCGGTTGCTACTGTCAAAAGACTCAAGTAATATATGCAGATAAATAGCATTGATAATGTATTAAACTTTACAGTCAGTAATTATTACATTGAAATTCATAAGTAATTCATTATCGATGCCTACTAGCGACATCTAGTCTGTATTGCTGGAACCACACGATGTCACTTGTCACGGCGCGATGTCGCCATGCGTAATGATTTGCCGCGGGCGTTTTAGGTTGATTATGTTTGTAAAAACTACATTTATATCACAATTATTCATAATTAATGTTTACAATTATTTTATAACTGTTTTTATATAATATAACATTTCTGTGTGTGTCTATCTCAAGTTTTAAAATCAGAATAGAATAATAGAGCATGTTGTTCTACTTCATCATCGTAAGCCAGGAAACATCCACTGCTGGACATAGGCCTCCTGCATCCAGCGACTCCCCGCAACTCAAACCAGGTCGTCGGTCCACCTAGTAGGGGGACGGCCTGGTAGACGTTTCCCGGTACGGTTGTTCTACTTATAAAGTAATAAAATATGTCGTAATGCCCAACTACAGCGAAGTCAAAGGATGGTTCTGATTTAAGCAGCCTTTGTATGTATGCATGTGTAACTGTTCCCTCATACCTTCTAAACTACACATTGTATTTACCCGACTGCACCAGAAGGAGGGTTATGTTTTTCGAGAGTATGTATGTGTAATTGGTTGGCTCGCGCTGCGACTTGAATGTGTCGATGGATTGACGTATTTAATTTGATATAAAATACTTTCCATCCATTAACCAGTTCGGTGAAGGTCGTTGTATACTGGGATCTTAAACTAATATGAAGAACATATTTCTATTTTGAAGTCTGTTGGGATTCACTATAAAGTGATTTCTTTCATTCGCTTATAGTATATTATCTTTTCAAAGCTATTTTATTTGACTTTATACTGAATTTGGGAGAACATAATGTTGCAAAAGGTTTTTTAAACGTTTGAAGTAATTTTAAGTTTACACTGAATGCCAGCAAACAACCTAAAATAAAAATATATCAACTTCTTTTTGCGTTTCCTTGGAGCCAACTAAATTCTTCAATTCCCAACCGATTACGAAATAATCAAGTTAGGTTTCCTAATTGATCGAACGTTTGATGATTGAAGCTTGCCCTCGCAATTTGCCAGTCAATGGAAATTGCAACAAATCCCTTCTGATTGGGGCCTAATCGCCAGCTAAATCGTGAATACCCTTTCCCATCACTATTTCCTAAGACTGATACCAATAATTTACCATCCTTTTGCTCCAATTAAAGAGATTCGACGATTAAAGTTCAGTTTTCTCAACGGCAATATTTCAAGGTACTTTGTCTGGCAGTTGTATTCCCGTTGAGCTGAATTGTGATTTATAATAGTTGTGCTATGATTTATCGATGTTAATTCAGGCAGTTCTATTCAATTAACTGAGATCTATATCGTTAATTGATAGTTACGGTAGCTCACTTCTAGTCAGTAAACGAGTTACAGGTGCATACGAGATTTACCTAGCAGATGTTCGGTCGGTACTCGTTAAGTTTTGTGTTTTTCTCATTTTTTCCAAGAGATTTTCAAATGCTTTCCCAAAAATAGTTTTCCTTGTAAATTAAATCCCTTTGTTGTGCCTGTCCAGAAGAGGTTTGCAGATCGATTGGTTGCTTAAGTCTGTTAAGTGTTTGACGTTACCGTTCCCCGTAAAAATCGCCACGACTCACCACATGCCTGACTTCTTCACGGTAATGAGGACCCATATTGCCTCTTTCTGGGAGAGAGTGCGGAACTCCCATTGAAATCTTGGTTGTCATCGGCGAGGATATGTCCAGCCCTATCTTTGGGCTTTTAGAGATATCGTCAGATATATGATCGGAGTTGGCCTCGGAGAAGTGTCACATAGGGGATACATATCTATCAAGGTCGCAGTGAGTAGTAAGACCCGGTGGACCAATCCACTGTTTCACGATCATCTTTAGGTACTGGATTAGCGTTCCCCAGAACGTAAGAATTAGACTAGATTAGAATGTTACTTACTCGTACATTCAAGGTACTAAAACTAACTATAATTCTAGGTAAACGCTATCGTATTAAATTTTATTTATAGACTCGAAAGATTGTATTTACATTTTATAATTTTAACTACTGTATTTTATCTGTATTTTTGAATGAAATAATATATGAAATAATGATTTTTTATTGTTGATTTATAATAATCACCACGATTGACGAGGCGGATTATTATCGCAGTTAGATGTCATTAAGTAGAAAGATGCTGCTGCCCATCTCATAAATAATTTTTACTGAGTCGCCTTTCACGACACCGTGACATCGGGTGATCCTAGTTCAAAACCATGTTCAGTAATTGTTCTGCATACACAAAATTACCTAAATATTCGATAGCAAACCTACATCAAATTCAAAGTTGGTACCTGTACACATTTTGTACACAACTTATTTCTTAATATATAACGAAACTATTTCTGTTATTTGATTGGTACACATTGCTCCTAGAGCAGTGTGGGTGAACAATAAAAATGACTCTAATTGAGATTGCATTTGCCCTAAAGCAGGCACCAACGTAACGACCATCTGAAGTAGCACAACCAAATCTCTGGGGCATTATTTCGAGATTTATTACTACTTAGGCTATATAATTGTGTTCCATACTGATGTTTCTGAAGGAGATTTATAGATGGCTTAGAGCGATGTTTCGTTAATTTTTTCGAAACAAAAAGGTTTTTGGGGAAATTGGGAACTGTGATTTATGGTTCGCGCAAGCTGGTAAGGTTCTAACAGTCTTTGCAAACACAGGTAACAATTAACGCATTTCAATATAATTATGTTATTGATACAGTTTTGTGTTATTATTTAAACTTCATATTTGGCCCCTAAGACAAAAAGTAGGGTATTATAAGTTTGGAGCACTTGTACATTTTTGTATGTCTGTTTGCGATGTCATAGCTCTCAAACGCTCTATAATGAGTTGGTACTTGGCCTTTATCTCACCTGACGGTATGTGACGGTAAGGCCAATGAATGTAAAAGGCCTCTCATACTCGCGAACAGCAGTTCCAAAGACACTGCTGATTGGAGGCAGTGGTTAGTCGATTTAGTTCATACTGCGAACCGTGAACCTCGTTCCACAATATTAGATCCGAGTAGAAAACTACATGAAAACTCTTTTCCCAAATCCCAAACCAATCTTCCCCCATAAGTAATTATTAGAGTTCCATGCGTAGTCGATAAGAAACGCTTTTGTAAAACGTCCGTCTTCTGTCCACGCACAGCTCAGAGACTTAGTACTAGAAAGCTGTAATTTGGCATGAATATACATACATATTAATCACACTTACACAAAGTGGTAAAATAAAATATTGAAGGAGAAAAAACCTTAAAATTGTTACGTTAGCCTCTATCAAAGTCCGCATGTTGTCACGAGAAATTACTGAACGTTTTTGTATTGTATTCCTACTTCTTTTCATTCTGTGGTTCGTAATAATCCCATGTTTGAACCGTGACTATCCACGATACCCTGTGCGCACGCGCCACCTGGACGAGCACGCAACGATCTGATTGGCAGCTGTCAATCATCACAAATCATCAGATATAATAGGTTTCATTTCGGCCAATTAGAGACCGCAGTCGCACCCACTGCTCCGTTGAAAAGCTAATGCATCTGCTACAATAGGTACGTATTGTGGGCGAGTATTTTAACCGATTGCGAAAATGAAGGAGTTTTAGAGTACAAGCTTTAGTTGCTAAAATATGTACCATTTGATAGCTATGTACTTGGTTCAGGTTTAACTGCCTGTGTGGCCTAGTTGCTACATATTTGGACTCATAGTCCAGAAGTCTTGGGTTCGATTACTAGCGCAGTACCTATCGGTTTGGTTGGTGGTAAGAAATTTCTTGTCTGCCTGGCCATCTTGTGCTCTGGTGCTGAAAAATAACGTAGTCAGAATCTATTCATTTGAGAGGCTTCTGTGTGAGTCTGCTTGCCACCCAACAGCCGACTTAACATGTGATGTCATTCCAGCTTCTCATCTCAAAAAAAACTTATATTCGCCTTTTATGACATCAACAGGATCTGGGGTAAATTCCATACGTTAAGCCCATTCCATCATTATACATGACTATCGAAATTCAAATTTCAGAAACTTTTTTTTTGTTCCTAATCACGTTTCGGTGATTCTTTTATCTCTAAATACTTCCAAACGGCATGATTAATGTTTATACTGTCTTCCTGCACTATACGGAACCTCTCGATGTACCACTTAATCGATTTAGTAATCGAGCAGCGTGAATTATGAACTCTAAAGTGTTTCCTCTAATGCTCGATTGTTCGGAATCGTTTCTAAATAGATACGGAAATAAATCGATTTGATTTCTTTGTCTAGTTTTTTTCTAAAGGATGTTTTTCCGGGAATATCATTACTAATATGTTACGCGTATTGTTGTATTCAGGATGCATCGTGAAGTTTAATTTTTTATTAACTGGTCAAGGCTGAATTTACTGACTGAACTGATTTATGCTATTTATTAGTGTTCGATAACATATTAGTGTAAATAAATCATTCTTGGCAAATATATATTATTGAAACAGATATTATTTATCTTCATGTATGTTTGCACTTGGCCTTCATCTGATGGTAAATTACGATGGAGCTGTTGGATGGTAAGCGTGCACACCCAGAAGCCTCAAGCTAATGAGGAGCTCTTCTGCTACGTTTCACATCAAACCTAACAGTGCTATTAATACTGATGTTTTGCGGCAGACATATGTAACATAGTGATAGCTAGTCAGGCTAACACAGAAAATACCCGAACACCAACTAAACCGAGTCATTATCATCATCAGCCGGGAAACGTCCACTGCTGGACATAGGCCTCCCTCATGGTACGCAACATCGACCGGTCCCGAGCCACCTGCATCCAGCGACTCCCTGCGACTCTAACCAGGTCATCGGTCCATCTGGTAGGGGGACGGCCTTGTAGACGTTTTCCGGTACGTGGTCGCCACTCGAGAACCTTTACTCCCCACCAGTTATAGGTTTACTAAACCGAGTAACACCACCGATAATCGAACCACCAAATTATGGGACCAAAGTTATAGATTAGGCCACTGAGGCGGTTAAAAATAATGTATTTTATAAATGTATGTATATACAACTGTAGTTTTACGAATGAAAATACTACATGAATATAATATGAATATAATAAATAATATATGCCAAATCTACTACATAATAGCTTTGGAATAACATATCATCAGCCAATTGAAGAATCAAATACAATAAAAACAGGTACTTTCATTCAAAGATTTCTTGTAAATAAACTTTAACCACAATAGGTCGGTCGGTATACCCTGTCAAACACTGTCCATAGATTGACAAGAAGTGGCCAACGTTTACTTAGTTACCTTTTGAATTGTCATGGAAATTTGAACTCTATCCGACTGTGAAAAGAGTAATGACGCTTATTTTTAGGTGCAAATCTAATTTGGTCGTAGGGTAACGGTGCTCCTTACTGACATGGGCCCGTCAAAATAGAAAAAGAGTGAAGTTTGACAGAAATATTTCAAGGGTTATTATTTGGAGCATTTACCTTCTTTACTATCTGACGGATTTCTGAGGAGTAATTATAAGATATTATGGTTACGTCACGGTAAAAACTACGTTTGACAGCTAAATTTTTAGGGATTATAATTAAAAGTTTCTTATTAAATAATAGGTTTTGAAAGAAATATTTCAAATGGCATGGTAAACCTTACCTTACGTCGATTGCACTGTTCACGATATATGATCTATTAGCATTTTATAAAGTGCTTTGTTAAATAAGTCTGTTTGTATACACTATAGGGTAAACAGTTAAAATACGACTGTATGGATAGGAGAAAAATACAAGACACCTAAATAGTTTTGACAAAGATTTAAAAAAAATTGTATTTAAACTTTTAATTTTTAGAAACACGTTTATTTTTATACCTGCATGGTTCTAACCCTCTTGTTTCAGAGATCTTGGATAGGTTAATAATAATCTGAATTTCGTAGAAACGAATAAATAACTAGTTAACTATCGCGTGCATTTAATTATAGATCAGAACAAAAATTTTGGCAATTATAAGAACCTTTAAAAGAACCTTTTAAACCATTCTTAATTTAAAAATTGTAAGTGTAGAATTGATTCAATATGTTATCAGGAAATTCACTTGCTACAGACTACTTTATTTCCTACTATAGAATATCCACTTCACCACCTTTGCATGTTTTCGTTCCTAACGACTAAATTACGAACATGAGACACTTCTTACAAACAATTACCTGTTTGGAAACCTAACCTGTTTACTATAAAGGTAAAACAGCACAAATATCAAATGTCAATCAATGTACAATACACGAAATAGTACCAATAATCGAAATGCTGTCCACACAAGCTGTGTGTATAGTAATATTTAAAACATGAGTGATTCTTTCCACAAACCTGACTCTTTTCCTTTCTATGCAGTACCAGCCTTCTGAGTAAAACCAGGTAAGCCAAAAAATTGTGAATCGAAGTTTCAAAGACAGACGTATAATTATGAAAGATCAAAAATTGTGGTGCGCGGTTCCGGGCGGTTATTAAATGGGGCAAATGTGGTTATAATCGCCATGACCGCTTTGAATGATATGGGAAATAGTGGTTTCGTATTTTATTGTGACTCTGATCTTAGACTAAAGTAGCCTTTATATAGTGGTTTCAAACGCCTCCGCGATCTTGAGTTCTATACAGTTTGACTGACAATCTGAGAGTCCCAGGGAGTGATTCTATGCTTTGTGGTCCCGGGTACTTATAGAGCCTCCTAGCCCAGTGGAGGTACCTATCGATACTCGGTTTTGTTGGTACACTCGAGTACAAAAATATGTATCCACTTTCGAACCATGTCACATTCACTCTTGATTGATCCTTTGAGATGTGAGAAGATTCAAAAAAATTTTACTCGAGTGTACTAGTATTCTCTGCCCGCCTAGCTAACTACATGTCACCTAAGTTGTATGTTAATAGCACTGTTGTCTTCCAGTATTAAAAGATAACTTACCCAGCCCCTCATAAAACTTGAGGCTTCTGGGTGCGCACGCTTTTAACATACGATCTTATTGGCACTGACCATTAAATATCCAAGGCCAAGGCCAAGTGCATTTTGTGAAGGGATATCAAAACTCTAGTTTAGATCATCGCTGACGTCACGTCATCGGTCTCGCTCTTAGCACTGAAAATAAACATTTATCTGAAAAAGCGCGAAAAATTACAATGCCAAGATTATAAAAATTTACCTCTATAAATAGGAATGTGTTATTTACACCCCAATCTTGTTTAAAATAAAATAGACTTGAGTTTAGCGATCTGTAATTTTGTGCTTGTATTTCTTCTAGTCTATGTTTGCAATTTTTGCTGTTCCTTTTTTTAACACAAATTAAGCTGCCTACCTACACATCCTGTATGATTATTTCTGATCTAAAAATTGGTAGTAAAATGACGTTTTACTTAAAAATTACTACTTAGTGACATTTCCGAATGATTTATGATGACCATTTTGGACAAATGATAAATTAAAATAATTTTATGACATAATGTTACTCGAGAGACAGTCATTCTGTTATTTTTATGAAATTTTATAGTCGCTCAAAAACTATTTTTTACTTTGTATCATTCAGCAGTAAGCTTTTAGTCTCCGAATGATTTTATGGTTGTTGATTATTAAAATTACACGTAATAAAATCTATTTTTAGATTTACCTTATCGATACTACTTTTGCTAATACCTAAATAACAAATTCATAGTTAAACCACAGAGTACATAATACTAAAAGTTTAACTTACCTAGATTATAATATATATGTACGAGTATGTATTTTTTTACTCATTCTTAGTACGCTGTGGAGCTTTTGCGTTCTTCAATTGTATTAAAATTCATTCAATCAATTACTTTATTGTATAATTATGTAGCAGATTGTGGTAATAGTTGTACATACGTACGTAAATTAAATGTGACACCCCGGTGGGGCACAGCAATGCAATGGAACAGAGAGATTTGTTCAGTTCAATTTGAATTTGAATACATTTCCTTTTTAAACTAACTTATTACATTTAAAGCTAAACAAAAAACGATCAGTGCAAGACAAGATAAAATCATAGTAATCATCAAGTCACATAGTAATTTTTCAATATGATTAAAATGTAATTAATCTCGAAAATTTCACGAAGATTTTAGTGAAATTCTTTTTAGTGTCAAAGATTTTTATTACATTTTTGATTTCGGTATTAATGTATTGTATATGGTGCACATCATTAGGGGTCAATATTTAGGAAGCGTTTATATATAAGCGTTTATAATAAGCGCTTCTTTTTAGTCATCCAACCGCTATAACAAGAAAGCTAACTAATTTTTAGCGTAAGATCCTGATCGAAAGTGGGAATATATACTTTAAAAAGATTATCAAAGCAGCCGACATCCCAATAGGCAATGACTAATTTATTGGCGCCACCAGTGGCGGCCGTTTGGCCCACTGTCCAACCGCAAACTAATCAAACACACCATCATTATGCCGTCATTTTGGGAAATGACGATCCATGGGGTGGATAGTCAGGTGGGTAAAACTTGAAGAGAAGATAATGAGAAGACGTAACAATGATGTGACGTCCGTTAAATTATATTTTTGAAATTGTGATATGTCCAAAATGTATCACTTTTGTCTTAGAAAGTCGAAGTGAAATAGGAACACGAAGATTGGAATATAGAAATGTATGCCTTTGATTTTGTTATACCAAAGTAGTATAGTGTTTATGAAACCATTATCCCATTATAATAATTAATATAATAAATATAAATAAAATTAATAAAAAATTATATTATAAATATTTTTATGACTATTTATCTGAAACGCGTAGTAATGAAAAGAAAGCATCCATTCAAAACAGTTGATTAATTTTTATTTACATCATAATATTAAGCAAGATAAATCCGATTATGGACGCATTGATCACTAAATGAATAGTTTGACTTTTGTGTAACCATAGTATTACCACAATGTGATTCATTTCACTTGAACGTTTCGTCCAGTCTCAATCTCGCATTTTCTTTGGCCAAAACACGTAAGGTGTTTACCAGATATGTCAAACAATATATCGATCTTTTATTTGTGGGATCGTTTCCGGATGACCACCCTATGATTACACCGTTGAGTTTTTGTGGCACCTTGTGGAGAGTCGGTCCTATATCTTTACGGTTGCGAATTTGACGATTCCAGTCCCATATAACATGAGAACCAAAACGATTTAGATTATTATTACCAATATCATTATTTATTGTAAATATTAGTGCTGCCTATATAAATATAAATAACGGGCAATGAAATTCTTGTTTTGGTATTGAGTCGCTCTTTTTTGAGTTTGTCAAACTATATTTCATATACATTACTCCATTGTTTCAAATCAGTATTTCTTGTAAATAGTATTGAAGGTGCCTCTCCTATGATGTCTAAGTTCCCTTCTCTCTCTATATGACCCCAAGGAGTACAAAGATCCTACAAAAAGTAGTGAAGTCTAGAGTTTCATTCACAGCACCGTCAATACGTCCATATCTACGTACAACATTAGGCGAAAATCAAAGAGATTGAAACTTGAAATATTAATAGTAATGATTTAAAAGTATTTTTTAAAAGTCCGCTAGAATCAGGCACTTGTTCTGATTGAGATTTAATTTAACCTAGATTCCTTTAAATATTTTTAAATTCATATAAACTTTTAAAACTATATTTTGTAGCTATATAACATTTCATTTAATCGGCTAGAGTCATCAAAACAAGCTACTCGTGTGAAGATACCGTACACATCACAAACTACACGTTTAATGTGACTGATAAATAGTCGAGATAGTACCCATAGGTGGCCTTAACTACCGTTTACAGTAACGTCGTCTTAAAGATAACATTTTAATGTGAACTGCGCGTGGCACGTGGCAATCTTACAAGAATTAAATTATTAAAAGTGTCTGTAATTTCTTTTCCATTTCTACTGGTGTATAAATAGGAAATTGTAAGAACGGTGTGTTCTTGGTTTTAAGCTAAGATCGGATCAGAATAGTTGAAATGCCCAATCATTGAAAAACAGTAGATGTGTAGCAGCATCTACCGATGTACCAACGACATATTATTATTATTCTGATCATGAATCCGCTTGTAATTATCGTGATTATGACATGACCACTATTCTCATAGATATCCCGTTTAGCGTAGCGATCTACGAGGAATATTCATGTCTTGTCGTGGAATTCTATTACCTAATTTTGATTGTATTTGCAAATGTAAGACTGAATTTCAAAAGAATAAAACCAAACCGTTACACTTCATTGTCGTTGGACAATTTTAAATTGAAGTGTCTAGGAGATGAGTAAAGACGGTTGCGGCTTTGTTACCAGATATAATATTTTGTAGAAAAGTTTACAGACTATTATTAAGCTGACAAAAATTATTTGCACACATAATTAAGGATACCGTATGCCGTTTGTAAAATAAATACGACAAGATTATTGGCAAACTTTAATTTTGATCGTAAATGTGCAATTGTTATTTTGGTGATACACTAGAGTACATAAATATGTATCCACTTTTGAACCATGTCACATTCGCCTTTTATTGACATTTCCTTCAACACACTACAAAGGGACAAGAAAGAGTAAATGTGATATGGTTCAAAAGTGGATACATATTTTTGTATGTTATATGAGTATTATCATCAAAAATCCAAATTGTGGGACAGCAACGCGACCGTTCCTCACCAAGCGGACCAGATAACAAACTCGACCAGACCGAAAAAATCCAAATCAATCCTAGATTACCTCTTCGACCCCCAAAACAACGACTAATCCCTAAAACCACCTGCAACAGTAACACCCAGAACATTAAGCTGAAGGTCCCGCACGACTTTTGCCTCAAGCCAACTCGCTTATTAGGGACGTGCCACGCACCTGTGTGAATATTTTCATAATCCTCCTAATTACGGGTTTGCACGTCTTCCCAAAGCAGCCCGAATGGTTGGACCTCACTGTGGAGGCAATAAATTGTTCGACATTTGACCCCAACTTTTTTGGGGAAATCGCCCTAAGGCTGTCTCGTCTCGTGGAGCGTTTTGGAAAGTTTACAGAGTAGTATCATGTTTTGTGTAACTTAATGACATTTCGATGTACGTATTGAATTTCGGTTACCTGCAGAGGTCGTAAAGTTGATAAAATTATGTAATGCAACAGAATCAGTTCAAGGAAGGGAGCGATCTTGCAAGAAATTTGATCCGAATACGACAATCATTCAAATTGTTTTGCATGAAATTTGGCGTATTCGGATAGACTAATTTAAAAGACTAATAAAAAGTATCCTGTTGATACCAAACTTTTAAGGAACGATAGTTTTTCTGCCAACAAACTGTTATTGTAGTTTGCCAGTAACTGTATTTTTTGTAAGTATTATTCATAAATAAACGCTTTATCTGATCTATCCTGCTGCCAAAATCAATTGGAGTAACAGTTTAAATTTACTATTACCAATACGATACTCAAATTGTTACCCTTAAGTCCCACCACGCTTCAATCATGGCGTGCAATTTTCGCTTCAACCCAAGATTGATATTAAAAACCATCTCTCTGATGATCCCACATAAATCCTGCTCTGTGCTCACACTAATGTCGGATATATTTATCGCAGTGATCGTCAACCGTGGCGTCTTGCCCTAGGGCTCTCCGCCTCGGCACTGCGTCTTTCCCACGTGCTCCGAATGCTTGGATTGCGTGCGACCTCTTACCAACCATGATCGTATATACCACTTTTACTTCATCAACGTTCACAACACAGCTTACTAAATCTTCTTTTCCTGTTCAACCGGTACCGTCAGTGTAGGTAACTTTACGATTATTATTATTTTAGGCTGTGTCTTTATTGATGACTGTTTTAATGTAGTTTGTACGAGCTCACGCAGGCGCAATGGCTGCTTCAGAGGATCTACCGTTTGCTTCAGGCTAGAGATCTCAGTCACCTTGGTTTTACGACCGTGGGATTTTGACGATACACAAATGTTACACGAGATTTGTTAATGATAAGTGAAATTCTTTGGGGCGTTCTCTTCGGTGTGCTTTTATTAATTTTGGGTTTGATCGCGACGGAAAAGTTCACAATTGATGTATACCTGTGTTTAGATACTAAGTTTTGGTTTCATAGTTTTACGTTCTCTTCAATTCCTCTAAATAGGCCAAGGTGTTCCGAATTTAATATTCTAAATTGATATTGTAAGTTTATCGTACTTCTCGCAAACAGTATTGATATTAATTAGCTGTGGTTATTGAGTATATTTCTCTTTAGCATTGAAATATGACTAATTTTTGACTATGTTTTTAAATTACTTTATACAAAACTACTTATCTACTTTAAAATCTTTTAATGAAATCATTCATTTTTGCTAAAAGCCATTTCTTTTTCAGCTGTTAATATGTTAAAATTGGGTGTCTCTGGTACACATTCCAAAATATTTTAAATCCGGATTCAGTAACGCACTTTTAAGCACACAAAATAATACTTTCGCAAACGAACACTTCAAAGTGAAACACGAATCGACTCCTCCGGATTTCCATACCAAGAAAAAGATAAAACACATTCGAGAACCATGTAATAGCACCATTCAAGGTAATAACGATGCTAAGCCTCAAAGGTGATTACAAGCGTTTACCGAATGATTCGGTAATCGATGGACTCAGTAATATTGGGAACATCGGGGATGAAATTTAAGGAATTCCTCGTGGAACGTCAGCTGAGGTTCAACAGTAATAATGGGGAGGGGCCTCGAGAAATTCTTCGTTGTAAATATGATATTTAGCTGAGTTATGTTGATGTTCAATGGTGTACTTGGTTGTCTGGGACTCGATTAAAATTCCAGACGAATAATTTAATGAACATGTCTGCCTGCCTGTTAGAATATGTTTTTGTTTCTGACCTAAAATATTGGGTCGTGTTTGCAAATCATCGGACTTATTATAGTTAGTGATTGATTTGAACCGCACACAACTAAACATTTTTGATCCATGTCAAACTTACAACATTTGAATCAAATTAACTAAATCTATTCCATATCTTCCTAATGATATCTTCCTTAGTTTGAATTATCATATAATTTATCCGTTCTTATAAGCTTTCACCGTATTTTCCTGTTTCAAGCGAGTAAAACTTCCTCCTCACCTTCGACGAAATCGCCTTCACAAATTAATCGTACGCGCCCCAAAGTAACCACCCCCAACCGTAACAGCGATAGTTGCGTCCTACCGCCAATTAGGACCAATTTTCGGCTAGTACAAAAGGCCGGTGTTGTCCTAAAGATCATTGGTTGGTAATTAAAACAAATAGGGTCAAAAAAGGGCCCGCCCGAGGCGCCACGGGGCGGCGACGAGCTCGCGACCCGCCGTCGCCGAGGGCACCCAACCCCCTCATTATAAACTTAATCTAATTATTGAATTCGTACAATGTTGTGTTTACATTTTTTTTCTAATTTGTTCCACTATACTTAAGAATGGATGCGTAAGCGCTAAATGGCACGTTTAGGGCTATATATCATCGAGTGCGAGTCACTGTTGCGCCGACGGCTCTGTTCTCACGCTGTTGCTGCAGGGTTTTTTAGGACATCGAGTCTGGTCTGTAGGGACATTAGAGCGGTATCATTTACCTTATTATAAGGCGTCGTGTTGGATTTAGCCTCTAGATGATTGGCTTGATTTAACGATTGTTATTCTTTTTGGTTGGGCACGATTCATTACAACGCACTCTTTAACCTTTTATTACAGTTGATGTATTTGACAGTGACATTTCTATTTTCATGTTCTTAAGATTACAAAAGGATGACAAAGCTGAATACATTTGTCAAAAGGTTCCATATTATGTGGTGGTTGTTACAATTTTTGTGGATATTTCAGTAGCAGCCTATTTACTATTAAAATAAATTTTCCAAAAACATCAATGTTTTGGGGTTATAGTCATGAACCATAAAAAAGCCAATACTGCTTGTTCCATTTTCACACTTTAACAACTCAAAAAATTTCCATGACTTTACTACTGTAATAATGCAGGCCTTTAAAGCCTAAATATACAACATAGAGAAGTTACTTGTATTTCTAAACCAAAACTAGTCATGGTAGCTCAGTCGGGTAGAGCGTCAGTCCTTGAACAATTTAGTTCTGGGTTCGATCTTGGCTCGTATTATCAATGAGTTCCAATTTGTTATTCGAAATCTATGTACTAGTGACAAAAATCATTACCATTGGCTTTCCGGTGAAGGAAAACATCGTGAGGAAATCTGCACACTCCTGAGAAGAAATTCAAAGGTGTGTGTGAAGTCTGCCTATCCGCACTGCCCCGCGCGGTGGACTATTGCCCATACACTCTCTGTAGGAGAGTAGGCCTGGGGCTCAGTGCAGTGGGTACATGTATAGGTTGTTGATGATGACAAATAAAAGTAGCCGAAGAATTCTACTTGTTTGTCGTTCGCATAAGAAACTAAGATGTAAAATGTAGGTGAAATGGCCATCAACAGTGATGACATTTTGTACGCATACATGCCACTTCATGTACTTTTAAGTAGGCTTCTTTTTACTCAAACTCCTGAAGAACGTCTGACGTCAGTTGTAAAGAGTTTATTTTGTATTCAATTTTGTATCTTCATCAGACGTGGTGACACAAATGATTTGAAGTCTACTTGATTCATCTGCTAAGAAAATAACTAAGGATACGTCTCACACTTCTCAAAAAAATTTATTTGTCATTAAATATTTGAGTCAAATATCACAGATAAATATGTTTATGTTTTTTAACAAATTATTCACAGCCCTATCACATACTTCAAACTTTTATTTCTTACATGACCGTACCCATATTTCTCAACTTCCATAAAACTCTCACCGTATTAAACTTTGTAGCATGTAATTTAAAATTCCATGCAACTTATTGACAACTCATTTAAATACCTAGGTGAGTTTCGTGCCTCGGGCGCACCTATCTCCGCTTCGGCAACCCTCGGCAATCCTCGGCTCTCCTCGGCTGGTCTCGTGTGATCCTCATCCATCATGGCCGGTAACGACCTTTATGCAAAACATTGACTTGCTGTCATCTTGTAATTTCATAGAGTGGGTTGGACTGTGACAGTATTATTTTGGTGTGATTATTATAAAGATTCTTCTTTTTATACATAAGAAAAAATACTTACTATCACAATTTATCTATTATCAAATTAAATCTACAAATTTTATATCATATTTAAATAAAGGTTTGGGATAAACATATCATTAAATATAGATTGGATAACTTCTGTATATGCACAATATGCACTTAATCCAGCTAAAGAAACTTGAATCTCTGCATTTATATAGACATTACTAAATTTTCTATATGTACTTATAATACTTAATGGATATTCTTTAATCCTTTAATCTTTTGCGCTGTAAGATGATCTTTAAATATTAAACACTTTAAATACCCAATGCATATATAAAACTTAAGAAGTCCTATTACCAGCAGTTGAGATGATTTGAAAAGGAAATTGTACTTGAATTTCTAACACCTCGTAACGCCAATTTGGTGCAGAGCATAGCTTATCTAAGACATAGCTAAGACAGGTGATATGAGTAGCTTTGCTTCATCATAAAGTAGAATGATATTTTATTATTACTTTTAATTATATAACTATTTATAAATAGCAAAATTGCTACCACATAAAATCTAAAATAATCTTATTTACACGTTTTTTTTATACTGTAAAGTTGACTAGACGCTTGGACTAACAATCTGTGTTCAAGGGGTCACATTCACTCTTGCTTGTTTCTATGTAATGTCAATTGAAGGTGAATGTGACATGGTTCAAAAGTAGATACATAGTTTTTTACTCGAGTGTACCTGTACTTTGTCTGGTTAATGGTAGGGAATTTTCTATTATACGATTATACCAAATAAGAAGCTCTATACACAGTCAGTGATAAGATAATACACTCCTACATATAAAGCCTCACTACAAGTCATGGAAGTGACAAGGCTTTGATAAGTCACACGAGAAAGAAGAATCGCTCGATAGTTGTATCAACTCTAAAGATATATTATTCTAAGTTTTATGATTTCATTTCATAATTTATATATGCGCCGGATCATTATTTACTGTTTCGCCCGGGGACACGAGTCGGGTCAAAAGATGCCACGACAAAAAATCACTACCATTCGACTGTTTAATGGACCTGCTTTAATGTTTGGGAATAAAAAGGAGTTTGTAATTATGTAGGTATGCGCTGTGTATATTTATTTATATGTCCTTATAACTTTTATTATTATTTGCTATTTAAAGTTCAAGTTGCACAGTTTTTTTAACTAGATTTAGTTTTGTCGAATAATTTCCGACTTTACAATATACATTTATATCACTGGATATCCAACACTGGACTCATGTATCTGAAGATGAATATAATACATATAAGTAGGAGCTTATTCACTGTATTAATATCCGGTCTGTAATTTGAAATAAAAGAAAAAATCATTCTTCTCCATTTTTCACACTTTCTCCATGGTACACCACAAGGACAAGTCGAGCCGCTTGCCGCGAGTATACTTACAAATTCGCCCTCTTTTGCAGAAGTTGGGAAAGCTTTTACGGGCGGGCGCGAGTCAAACACTTATATTAATGTCTCCTTGTGCTTGAAAGAAAACCCATCTATCACACGTACTAATAACTTTCGGTAATTCGCGTCGCATTCCTGAAAATATCAAAATGAAAGCATAAATACATCAAACGATGAAAGGATATGCGCGCTGCGGCTCATTATAGCTCATTTGGTTGGATATTTACAGACCAATTACATTACGGTGCCGCATATTTATATGCGCGCGCGCAACTGATTCATTGCGCCTTAGTACCGCGTCGTTAGTGTCAAACTGACATAATTCAGGGTCAATATTGAACGTATACTTGTGCCAAGTTTTTAATGGTTCTAATCAGTGTATTTGCATATTGTGCCACGTTTTGACACTTATTTAGTTGGATTTCTAATTGATAATCGTTCACAGGTAATTAAAGTTTTAAATTCGAGTTTCTAATTGAATTTTTGTAAGAGATCCTCAGTAAGGAACATGGTAGTTGTTGAAAGATTATTTGCAGTGGTTTCATAGAAATCTCACAACAATATCGTTCCTTAAGGCGGATCCACCTCTATCAAAGTCTCATACTAAAAATATGTTGCCATATTCTTTAAAAATATAATAGCTGGATTTGTGTATTAAGTATCTAAAAATAGGACATCAGATTGTGATGTCGCGAAATGAGTATCATTACATACAACTTCACAGTGAATCACAATTTTCATTTCAAACACTTTTTTTCGATTATTGTTCAAAGCGCCATCTATGAACCATTAGCTGCTTAACTGCTATTTTAGCTAACTATAAAGTTGTAAATTAATGATATTTATTTCGCGACACTATAATTTCGTCTCCAACTTTTGGGTAATTACTTATCAAAGCCAGCTTTTTTTTTTTTTATTTTTTTTTTATTGAAGATAGACCAACACTTGACCTCAATCTCACCTGATGGTAAGTGACGATGAGGTCGAAGATGTTACGTGTTGGTCTAGAAGGTGCCTATTTACTCTTCTTTTGAAGATTCCCAAGTTGTAGTTTTCGGGGAACACGGAAACCGGCAGTGCATTCCATAGTTTTGCTGTACGCACGATAAATGTGGAAGCGAAACGCTTCGTGCGAGCTGTAGGAATGTCTACAGTGTACGGGTGAAGGTCTGCCGTTCTTCTGTTTGACCGGTACTTGAACGGCGAAGGTGGAATCAACAAAAATAGCTCTTGCGCACACTCTCCAAAATGTATCCTATAAAATACCGAAAGGCAGGCAACCTGACGCCTATGTTCGAGGCTTTGGAACTTTGCCTTATGTAGCGTATCGTTGCCTATCAGTCTCATAGCTCGACGCTCCACCGAGTCCAAAGCAGCTAGTTGATAGCGAGCTGAACCATCCCAAAGATGGCAGAGGTACTCCATGCATGATCTTACTTGAGCGCAATATAGACTCAAGAGCTGTGATGGCTGGAAGTACCGTCTGACCTTCGATAAGATGCCTAGTTTTTTGGCCGCAGTTTTTGCTATGGACTCGATGTAGCTCCCGAAATTTAGATCAGACGCGATTTCCAATCCCAGGAGCTCGAGACGGTTTGTTATCGGTATGGAAACATTTTGGAAGGATGGAGCAAGATGAAATGGACTCCGCTTCGCTGTGAACAGACACGCCTGTGTCTTCGACGCATTGAATTTAACTGAATTGGCTTCGCCCCAATCGGACACGGCCTTCAGCGTCAGTTCAACACGTTCTACCATTTCCTCTCTGAGGGATCGGGTGTTCAGACTACTGGCCTGTGCGGTGGACACATAGCTCTCTGTTACTGTGCTGTCATCTGCGTACCCAAAGATACCGGGCATTAAAAGCAGGTCGTTGATGTGCAGCAAAAATAGAGTAGCAGAGAGAACAGATCCCTGAGGGACACCAGCATTGATGCTCAGCAGATCAGACGAGCAGCCGTCAATGACTACTCGAATCGATCTGCCCCTCAGGAAGTCCGATATCCACAGGCACAAGCCAGCAGTTACCCCATAAGCTGGAAGTTTACTGATAAGGCTATCATGCCAGACCCTATCAAAAGCCTTCGAAATGTCGAGTGACACGGCAATAGCCTCGCCGTGTTTCTCGATGGCTTCGCTCCATTTGTGAGTGGCATAAATGAGAAGATCCCCAGTGGACCGGCCACGGCGAAATCCGAACTGGCGGTCACTGAGGAGATCATTAGCTTCCAGATATGCCAGGAGGCGGTTGTTTAATGCACGCTCCATAATCTTGCAGAGTATGGAGGTGATTGCGATTGGTCGGTAATTGTTAGGGTCAGCACGACTGCCTTTTTTAGGCACAGGTTGCACGTTAGCCAACTTCCAGGACTCGGGGACTTTCCCAGTGCTCAGGGAGAGTTTATACAGGCGTGTCAGGACAGGGCACAACTCGGGTGCACAGTTCCGCAGGACTATTGCTGGGATGCCATCTGGACCACTGGCTTTATTCACGTCTAGATTGCGAAGTATCTTTAGTACCTCCTTTTGGTGTAAACGGATATCCGGCATTTCGGAATCACAACGGGGTACAATTGGTGGAGTTTTGTTCACAGTGTCTAGACGTGAGTTGCTCGCAAATAGAGATGCAAATAGGTTTGCTTTCTCAATCGCGGAGTGAGCCAGTGATCCGTCAGATTTCACCAGTGGGGGCAAGGACGGTCGGCAGAAATTTGCCTCGACAGATTTGGCAAGAGACCAGAATGCTTTACTCCCAGAAGGGTAAGAAGCTAGTCTGGCTCCAATACGGCCAATATGGTCAAACCGAGCCTTGCGCATAGTCTTCTTGCAGGACTTGGCGGCTGCGTTGAACGCTTTCTTTAATCGACGAGTGTCCGGAGCTTTACGACTACGAGCATCTGCCCATTCCAGGTAAGCGGAGTGTTTTCGTGCTTCAGCTCTCGTGCACTCCGAATTGAACCAAGGGCGAGCTTTACTCTCGAGTGACGTGTCGAAATACGGAATGAAATACTCCATAGCTCGACAAATCACATCTGAGATTGAATTAGCGCAGCTCGACGGATCGTCTGTACTGAAACACGTTTGCCGCCAAGGATAAGATGCAAAGAAATGACGCATCTCATCCCAATCTGCTAACCTGTATCGCCAAACTCGCCTGGTTCCCTTGGTACTGGGGTCAGGAGGTGAGTAAACAGATACAGATTTCACCAGACAGTGGTCAGAGGTACCTAGTGGGGAGGAAACCGACACTTGGTATCTGTCTGGATCAGTTGTTAGCAGAAGGTCCAAGCAGTTTGCGGTGTGATCATCGACGTCCGGTACTCTTGTTGCACAAGTTACCAGCTGGGTGAGATCTAGCGAAAGAGCTAATGCCCGCGCCTCTCTCCCAGCGTGGTCGGTCTTCTGGTACGGGAACAACCATTGTTGATGATGAGCATTAAAGTCCCCCAGAAAAACGAGTTGTGCAGACGGGTACCGTTGTTGAGCAGCTTCAGCTGCTTTGCCGAGATAATCACATAGCCTCGTCGTGTCCTGATCAGTTCCATGTGACCTGTAAACAGCAGCGTAGACCAGCTGGTGCGTGCCTGTATCCACCAGTAACCACATTACAGAGAAGCTTGGGTCCTCAAGGTTCCGGAGACGCCGACAACAGATGTCATCACGGGCATACGCACAAACTCCAGCTTTGCTAGCAAATTTGTGCTCCAAGGAGTACCCTGGGTAATTGAGGTATGCTGTGTCTGTCGGACATCTGATCTGAGTCTCCGTCAGGAAGAGCATGTGCGGCCTCTCAGCCTCAAGGTGTTGATGGACTGGAACGAGATTGGAGTGCAGACCTCGAATATTACTGAGGTGCACTTTGAGCGCGAGGACGTGCTTCCGCTGTGGAACTCTCTTTGCTTTTCTGTACTTCATGTGGGTTTTTTGTTTGGAAGAGTGAAATAGGCAGGAGGAAAGAAGTGGGACGAGACGCGGCACTGCTAACCCAGTGGTGCTTACCATGTTCCCCACTGATGGTAAGCTAGTCTGGAGCGCGCAGGGACGCCCGAACCCCCCCGGGAGTGGCCATCGGGTCCTCGCATCCGGTCGCCAACCGGCACGATGGAGCACCCCGGGATTTTTCGCAAGGTGGCGGGGCAGCCTTTCATTGGTGGCTAACCAACTACTTGGGCCCCCTACTACCTGCGGTCGGCCAGCGGAGCACCGTGCTTCGGACCCTGCTACCCTCCATGACCAGCTGCCCGGCGGGAAAAACAATGGGGCACCATGACCGGTCTGCATGCGCAGCGCAACTGTCCCGACCTTTCCTCCCAATTGGCTACTCCGTGCATCGTGCCGGAACGCGGTGTTTGCCGCTTGGCGACACGGATTTGCACGGAGGGTGGTAACCAGCCACGGCCGAAGCCTACCACCGGTAAAGATGCTGCTCGTTTAGCGCCACCCAGGGGTCACGTGTAGGCAACTAGGGCAAAACCTACGGACGCGAGCAGCTCCGACCCCCAAAGTAGCTATTCTACTTTAAAAGATTATGGCAACAGAAATTTAGTATGGAAGCATTAGGAGAGGGATAATGAAAAAGTGGTATGAAACTGTTTCTATTGCACTCATACATTGAACAATTATCGAAAGGAAGTGAAATTTATTTTTGTTAAATAGAATGTAAATTTAAAATAATTTTACATTGCACTAACTCTTTGAATATTTAATTGTTACTAAACTATATAATTCAATTCCTTATCATCTTATGCATAAATTAACTGCTGAATATAAGAGGGGGGTTGGCATAATCACAGGGCTAGGCAGGCGGATAGGTGATCGCAGGTAGATTGTGTTTGATATAGATAGGTACAGCTTTTGATCACGTACCGGGAAATGTCTACCAGGCCGTCCCCCTACTAGATGGACCGACGACCTGATTAGAGTCGCGGGGAGTCACTGGGTGCAGGTGGCTCGGGACCGGTCGATGTGGCGTACCATGAGTGGACGTTTCCCGGCTGATGATGATGACAGCTTTTGATTCCCTTTCTTCTCTTAACTGATTTTTCCGACACCTGATAATATTCTGAGCACCAATTGCTTATATTACAAAAACTAGTTAAAATACTTTAAGCATAAAATCGATAACAATGAACTTGCCAAAATTATTTAATATAAAATTAGTATAGCCGTGGTAGTTCAGTTGGGTAGAGCGTCAGTCCTTGACCAACGAGGTATGGGTTCAATCCTAGCTCGTACCAATGAGTTCCAATTTTGTTATTTCGAATTTATGTTGGAATGATAAAAGTCATTACCATTGCCTTTTCTGTGAAAGAAAACATCGTGAAGAAAGAAGAAAAGAAAGAAAAGAGGTGTGTGCAACACCTCCTCAAATTCAAAAGTGTGTGTGAAGTCTACCAATCCACTGCCACGTGGTGGATTATGACCTCTACACTCTCTGTAGAAGAGTAGGCCTGAGCCTCTGCAGTGGGGACAAAACTGGTACAGCAGTTCCGGTGGAGTTAAATAAAGCTTCTTGCAAGATGGATAACTATTTCGTTACAGCTACTTTATATTCTTATGTACTTATTTCTAGGTAGATGGTGTTTAGATAAAGCTTGGCTTCCGTCACAGCGGCTAGGCGCAGTAACGAGGGGAAGTGAGCCACATTTAACTGTAAAACACGCCCATTTTACTTCAATCTGATAAAGCAGTTGTTCAGTTGTAGAATTTAGTGGGTCTTTGTTAAACTTAGGGTGCTATCAGACAGTCTACATAAATGCAGTTGCCAGCAGTCGACATATTCAACTGCGCGAAGCTGCGTACGGTTGTCACTTCGCGCTACGCCCTGGAGCTCAGTTGAATGCTGGAACGGAACCACGGATCAGCGAAATTGCATAAATGAAATATAAATAGTGGAAGTTAGTAGAGAAAATAGTGCTAAATTGCTAGAAGGACAAAAAATTATGTCTGACAATGCTTCTTCTGCTAGAATATTCATTTTTTGTTCGGCATATTCTGTAACACGATGTAGGGTTTCGTAGTCAAACAAAGAGCCCTTATAGTTTCCCTCTGTTCGTTTATCTTTCATTTAAAAATCTGAAAAAATTCATATACACTGTTTTTAAAAGAAAAAGACTAAGTTGGTTTTACAGGTTAGCGATTAGATGTTATGTTAGAAGCGTTAACCTGTGAACTTATTGCGATGGGCGGCTGCGGAACTATACACTGCCGTTGCTGTTGCCGATGCCGTTGTCAAACTTGATCAAATCACCAGCATTCAGATCAGAAAAGAATCATCACAATCGTTTCACCCTGTCGAAAGTTCTGAGATAACAATTTTTTAAATAAACATACAGCCGAAATGAGTACCGCTTCCTTTTTTGAAGTCGTTTGAAAATGGTATTATTTTCCTCCCATGGGGTAGGCACTAGGGCTAGCCTATTGTGTGGACTTTTTTTACTCAATAAACTAATTGTATCTAACTAAAAGTATCTGAATATCTGCATGTTACAAATTAACACATGTGTATAGCATTTATGAACGGTTGTGAATGAAACGAATTTTGGTTTCGTTTTACTGCCGACTCGACTCCATCTTAGCTTTAGCGAACGGTGTAAAAAGTATGAAATTGTTAGTTTCACAATTTTATCCAATTAACGTGTTTGTTATTCTGCAATCATAACTTCAAGAAGGAGACCGAATCGTTTTATTGCCGAAAATAATAATTTAAATATGACCATGGAGGATGAAAACGAATTGGACGCCTTTCTAAACTTATTAAGTAATAAAGTTACAAAATAAAAACGTTCAATGTGACCTTTTACCGAACTGTCATTAGAACAAATTACAAATTGGCGTGACCAAGTTATATGTGCTGATGGAAGAATGTAGGAATTACGTCATTGTTTTTTTACGATTCAAACGATATTGCAGATAATTCAAGCGTTCAAAAAGAACTAGAAACCGACTTCAACTGGCCTAATAATGTTCACCCTTAGAGATATAAGTATCTGTGTACATAATTGGTTTTTGCTGAATTTGATTTCGATAAAATTCATATGGGACCACCTCTGAAAAGCATGTTCTACCAAACGAAAAAAGAACAATTGGCGGAGTTATCGCGTAATACACAGTCGAATAAAGAACCCCGCCCTTTATTGAAGTCGGTTGAAAAATGAATGCAAATAAAGTATCTAATAATAAAATAAATTTTCAGTACTTTAATGGGCACTCAAATAACAGGTTAACTGTAATGTAAACTAACCTCTACAAACCTTGATAGACAAAGTAGGTATCAGATCCATAAGTCCACTTTTGTACATGACCCTTCCTCATAGATCAATGTGTAACATTTTCTATGAGAGTATTAGCCATAATCACGAGACTTAGAAGACGAATTGGTAGATATAGTCTCATCTCATCTCCAGAATGTTTTTTCATATTCAACTTTTACAATACTCATAGACGGATGGCGATTAAATAATCATTGTCATATCAATTTTTTTATGGAATACCTTGAATCGGAGACTAGGTATTTACACGCATTAGAAAAAATAAAAACAAATGATATAACACGTTTAAAAAGTCATTCATCACATCAATCATATTTTCGACGTCAAACAATGGACTGACGCATTCAAAGAAAGTGTCATACAAAGAACGTACCAAAGGAATTGTTGTATAATGTTGTTTGCCAGCAGCGCCATTGATAAGTGTAGAAAATAAGTTGGTTACCCACGGCGTATGACATGGAAATTGCTGTCAATCACCACACGTACGTCGCCGGCTTGTAATTTGTAAGGTCGACGTGACGGACTAAGGTTCGAGTCCACTCCGGCCGTTCCCATGGAAGATCCGCCTTGAAGTCAGCTATTAGACATAATTTGCGTGACCGTATGATTTCTTTATTTGGACGGTGTTTCGGTCTATTTGGCAATAACTCCTGTCTGACACTCATGAGTCACTGTGATGGTCATCGGTCACGTTTTAGTTAGTCAATGTGGTAACATTCGAAACAGCTTCACTTTTCGGCAACAGACAAAGGGCATTCGCCGGGCTTTTTATCACGTGATATTTAGAATTAAGGAAGTGACAACATAAATAGGGTTTTACAAAACATTAGACAGACCAACGACCTGGTAAAAGGTTGCAGGGAACTACTTGATGAACTCGCCTTGGGAGCAGTCATTGTGGCGGATACAGCTCAGCAGGTTCCCAGGCGAGAATTATATATCTTTTTTCATGTTACCTACCTTACTGAAATTTTAAATTCTAGCGCTAGTTCTAAAGCTGTATAAATTGAAGAAAGCGTTTGCTAATAATGCCTTTATATCATGTCTATGAGTCATCACCAACAGCCTTTATATGTCCCCACTGCAGGGGCTCATGCCTACTCTCCTACAGAGAGTGTATGGGTCATAGTCCACCATGCCGGCCCAGTGCGGATTGGTAGACTTCACACGCATTTTTGAATTTCTTATCAGGAGTGTGCAGGTTTTTTCGTGATGGTTTCCTTCCCATTGGTAATGATTTTTATAATTCGTACAAATAACAAGTTGGAACTCAATCGTACGAGCCAGTATCGAACACAGACCCCGATTGTTCAAGGAATGACGTTGAGTTAAGCTATCATGGCACTATGAGTCTACTCTGTCTATGAGTATCATTTATTAATTCAAAGTTTTGGAGCATTAATTTGAATGAATTGGAACGATCAGCCATAAAATAAGAAATGAGCTACATTTGAAGCTTATATCTTCCCAACGCCCTTCGGCCAACACTCGGACACCAATCTAAATCTGCAGAACATTGCGTGCGTCTAACCCATATCTACCGAACGTCATCGCAAAAGTACAGTCGGGTCAGAAACTGCATAATCAAGTCTTACATAAGTCCGATCTGATAGCGGTGCACCTACTGATGGGCGTGCCAGCACTGGGCGGGCATCGCATTCTAAATTCAAATTGCCAGTTACGGACGCACGCGAACTAGTTGCGTGAAGATATAGAAAAGAGAAACTTTGAAAGAAAAAAATGTTGTGAGAAAGTGGTTGAGTCTGTGTTTTAAAGCATTGTTGCAAAGGATAAAATTGGATGGCATATAATTACACAAATGATGTTTATTCAATTTGTTATCCATCGATTTTCAATCGATCCAAAATTATAAAGGAAAGGTTGAGATTCCGAATACTTTCCACAATAATTGAATCCAATCCGTATTAGTATGGCCTTAAACAAGGCCTTTTCCTGGACTATTTTAACTTTTTATAATGCCTTCTTAAATATTGGTAGGTAGTAACTACCATTACTTTATAACGAATTAAATTATTTTTATATGTTTTACTGTGATCTCTATAAACTTAATATTTGTGGTAGGTATGTTGTAATTTGTTTGATCCAGGGATGTCGTAGAACATCAAATCAAAAGAGTTTTGTTACAGACTGTACACACAAACAAATTTCACACATTAATCGCAATTTGTTTCCCGACAAAATTAAATTAACCAAAAACTTTAAACAAACAAAAAATAAGATCGCGTGCTTGTGTCCACTTAATAAAGGCTACCTTTTACTTAAAACGTTATGGAGGACTTAAGGATATCTCAATCGGAACCTCATTGAATTGATGGCAGTAATAAAGGTTATTAGTCATTTTAAGTTGTGCTTAAATCACTTCCCACTAAGATAGTTGCGTGTTTTGAACGCTACCCGTGTTCACACGCAACCGCATTTCGGTTGCCTCGGGCTGTTTGAAAAAAGAATGACCAATTTAGCAGCATGTGAGCAATTAAGTTTTATTCGAAATTATGAACCGTAAGTGAATTTAATAATTTCAACACGACACTATTCTGTGCATTATTTGATCCGTTCCATATTCAAATACGTAGTCTATCGAACTATGAACAGGATTGCATATGGGTATGAGCGGTTGAATATAGTCTCGAGTGATGTTATTTTGCCTCTATGCCAGCGACAGATACCTTTTTGTACCGATACAAAAGGTAAATAATCAACCTCCGAGTGCCGAAATGCCTTTAATCGAGGTGATAAGCTAGAACCAATACCGAAAAGAATTTGGAGAAATTTTGGAGAAAAAAAACTATAGCATATATCAGACCGATAGCTGACCCTGTCGCTACCAATCGCTTAACACAAGATAAAGTAACGATGACGAAGACCTACTTATATAAATTTTGTGAAATATTTAGGCAAAATTTTTTCAAATATAAAATAATCTATCTGCCCCTTCGTTGAAATAATCTGTAAGGCTCAACAGTGAACTTTTCCGGTAGTCAAAGGAAAAAAGAAGCAGAAAAAATTACGAAAAATGAGACTAACAAGAAGAGCTTATTGTGAATCAAATTTTACAATAGAAAAGCTCTTGACCACGTCCTCAGCTGATTTACGCTGATTACTATCAATTGAAATACTTAGATTGTAGTTTATTTTCTTCTTTATTTTAGAAAACTATTACTGTCAAATATCTCGTCATATTCAATCTTTTCATATTAAAAAACAACGTATATTTACACAGTGAACACTTCGTAAATATACGTTTTTGTTTTTTATTATTATTGTATTTTTTTTTAAGTTTGTAATTGTAAATAAGTGACTTTCAATTCAATTCCACTCAATATACTAGTTATGAGCAATTGTTAAATAGCAGAGTATTTTGGAGGCATTTCAGTGATGCTTAAAAAATCTTTTCATTGCTACATCCCAGTCAAAATACAGTAATTATTTACGTTAAAATAATTCCGGAAATTTTGTGGCCCCAAAAAATTATATCAAAAAAAGTTATCCAACAGTTATCGATGAAACCGAAACACAGATTATCCCCCGTAATAAGCTACCGATTAGCCTCTTTCTCACAGTACCATGAGAACTCCAATCACATGGACTATGTTAATGGTTGTCCGATTACCGTACAATCAATATCATTTTTCCCACTGCAGTACGCTGTCATTAAGTTTTACGATGATTTATTTGTTGTTGACTGTACTGTCTTGGAATTGAAGTGAAACCAAACCAAACATAATAGAAGGATTTTGTGAAGCAGTTACTTAGCTTATGAGTCTGGTCTGTGAAAATTTCAAGGTATGGATTTAACTTGATATGCCTTGCAGGATGCTTTATGAACGTGTAGGTTTTGCCAGTGTCAAGTGTAGAGACTGTGCAATGCTTTATAAGGTATTCACGGAATGCGTCCTTTTTAGTGACGTCTGTCATAATTTGCTTAAAGGACTCAATAGTTGGCGCGCACGAGCTCGAAATTAATACGTTATAAATCATCATGGCAGTCCATACACACCCAAATAGTCTTGAAATATTTATTTACAAACAATTCTCTTTGTTAGGTGTACGACAGTAGTCTTTAATGGCTTTGCATCAAGGAATCCAGTAGATAAACTCCTAGCTTTCAATTCCTACGAAAAAACATACATTTTTCAATCCAATTTTATGACGACGGTGCCATCTATCCGTGAATGTAGAACCATTTTGTTTTTTATGAAAATAAACGTCTCATTGGGTAGCTGACTGGTAAATAATCATGCTCTCCTTCAAGAGACCATATAAAAAAAAACCTGGCAAAGAATTTTCTATATGACTAACAGTTTTCTTAATATAACCTGTCGAAAAGTAGGTGTAAGTAGAGGTAGTCACGCGGTGCGAAATCGCTCCAATTCATCGCAAGCTGTGACATAACGGTTTGCGTTGAAGCGTCACGTAAAATACAATATATAAAGCTTTTAACAGTATTTTAGTTATCTCGTAAAATTATGTTATAATGTGTAAATTGGCCCACACCCTTATTTCCTAATTTCTAAATGTAAGAACTTGTAATAAACTTTGTATTAGTCGCGTAGGTTCACATTTATTAAGACCTTCAATTTTTATAAAATTACACTTTAAATTAGCTTTTTTATTTATTTATTTGGGAGTTTTGTAATGCTGTTTTTATTGTAAAATAAAAAATATACACCAATCTAATTAGGTTTTACTAACCGATCAAGGAAAGTGGAAAAATTATTGGTAAAATTACAGTTTGTCCAGTAAAAAAAGTAGATATCTTTTCACAAACATTAATTAAGATGCAAGGAATTTTGTATAAAACAAGTAACTAAGGCACAAACTAAGGATTGCTAAAAGGTAAAAAAAAACTATAAATTGACCTTGATTGGCGTGGGAATAAATTCGCGCTTTAAAAAATGAAAAAGTAAATATTTTTCGTCCAAACTTGGTCAGGCGCATTCTTGCTTCACAAAGTCGATTATTTGAAGTCATCATAGTAGGACACAATATAGAGCTGATATTGTTCAAGCTTATTATTGGCAAAAAATTACAGTATAGAAATACAAGTTTATGACTTTTTATGAAAAGAAATAATGGAATCTTAGGATGTGTGTGACGAATATCAATCATGGCATGTCTAAATATTTGATTTCAAAAAAAGGTCAGTATAAACGTTGCACAATGAGAGAAGGTACAAAAATAATTCTGTTTTAACCTTATATATACAAAGCTAATGTTAGTACGTTAAGACAGGGTGTTCTCTATCACCACCAACTCCGATCAACTTCTCGTTGGGGTAGTGAATACCCCTTGGTCTCCTGCTGAAAGTAAGGGAGTTTGGTCGCGATGGGCGGTTGTAGGTGGTTGTGGGTGGCAAAAATGTGAAAAATATATATCGACTTCACATGAGTGAAGAAGTTCACATGAAACTTATTGAAAGTTTACTATGTAATAAAGAAACGTTACGCGGTTCGGCCATGGTGGAATCAACGAAAATAGCTCTTGACCGCACTCTCCAAAATAGAATATAAAAGGCAGGCCACTTTTCACATAGGTTCGTCGAGTATTTTGCCAGATTTTGCCCCAAATAGTTGTTGTCTATCTTTAGACGTACTTATATGAAGTAGGTATTTGTTGTTTATGCCACGTTACCCGAAGGTTTCCGAAGCACCCGAATTTCTAACATCTTGTTTGAATTGTTGCTAAGGTATGTACAATTGGCAAAAATTTCAATTTGATAATAAACTGACTGAGCCCGGTCCCGGTCCCCGGT
The DNA here is from genome assembly GCA_910589575.2 of Carcina quercana. Lineage (NCBI taxonomy): Eukaryota > Metazoa > Arthropoda > Insecta > Lepidoptera > Depressariidae > Carcina > Carcina quercana. The sequence goes on from OU342442.1 coordinate 4,688,708, forward strand.
CCCGGTAGGCCCTTTCATATTATACTAGCTCTCCCGCAATTTCATCCGCGTAGAAACCAATCTTTATTATATATCCTAATGTCCACTCTGAAGGCATATTATAAGTATTGATGTAATAATTTCTGAACTCAGATTAGTACTTTCGAAGATTCACATCCAAACAACTTTTCCTCTTTTAAATATAATATATTCAAATCCTAAGTATTATAATTGAAGCCAGCCAGTCTTATATAGACACCTTCCCACTACCAAACTTTTGTAAAATCTTCTTTTTTCTTACTTGTAAATATATCGCTTCTTTTGTTTAGTTAATTTATATAAAATCACTAATTTTATACAATTAATTCTTTGTAAAAACAAACTGGGTCGTACGAACAACTCTATATGATGTATTAAAATCATTTCTTTTTGATGCGCCCGCCGCCTTGCGCACGCGCTCGTGGGTGTATTTTTCACGTTTCTCGACGATTAGGACGTGCAATCTCATGCTTTATTGTAACCGACGATGTAAAGTCTACTTTAACCGGAATAAAATACAAAGTTTCCTAATACATAACATGTATGTCAGTATGTATTTTGTTTATATATACCTTGCATTTAATACAAAATATAAATTCGAAAGTATAAGTACAAAAGTGCTAGCAGCAGTGCTGGCTACAATATTGAATGGGTAAAGTAGTAACCGAGCCGTCCCCCTAACCTAGTAAAGGTCGAGGAGAACCGGTGGGCGCAAGTGGTTCATTGCAACATACCATGGAGGTGACCTATGACCAGCAGTGGACGTTTCCCGGCTGATTATGACGGTGATGATAGTAGTAACAAACAGAATAAGAGACTAATATATTTAACAACTTAATGAGACATTCTATTTTTAGAACGTACACTTTTAAAAGCTCTAATCTGAAATAACCCTCTCACTTGCGATATATTTTTCTGCTCCATTCACTTGCCTAGCTTCATGATACGCCTCCGGACATTACTACATTTCTCACGATGCTCTTCCAAAGAAAAAACTATCATACTTTCATCACTAAATTCAAAATAAACTCATCCTTAACAAGCATAGCTAACGTTGAGAATAGACTGTACATAGATGAGTTATAAAACCTTCGAAAACTATATCTTAGAAACATTGTTGGTGAGACAAAAATCGTCTGAGTAATATTTTAAACAATATGAGTGAATTCTTCTTTAAATAGAATTTAGAAAGCGGTATACGAGGGGCATACCGAAATGATCGGGAATATAAAACAATACATACAGGAAATAACTAAATTTATTTTTATTGCTTTTCGAAGTATTCTCCGTTGCAGTTAATGCACTTTTGCATTCGTTCGAACCAATTATTATAGCAGCAATTCCAGTCCGAAGTTGACATGGTCAAAATCGTCGATTTGTATGCTTCCACTGCTTCTTCTGGACCTTGAAACCGCTGACCACGCAATAAATCTTTGATTCTAGGGAATGTAAAGTAATCATTGGGACTCAGATCAGGGCTGTATGGAGGATGATCCATTAATTCAACGTTTTCCTGCTTCAAAAACTCGCTTGTTTTCTGAGCGGTGTGAGAGCTCGCATTATCGTGATGGAGGATTATGCGTCGTTTCGGGTTACCTCTACGGAGTTCGGATATCATCTGTGGCAAACAAACCGTTGTATACCAATCAGCGGTAACCGTTCTCCGTTCCTCTAAGGGAACTGTGACTACATGTCCTGTTTTCGCGACAAACGAAGCGACCATTTTCTTCGATACGCTGCGAGAGCGGACAACTTTTGTTGGCTTGATCTCACCTGCGAAGACCCAGACAGCCGACTGATGCTTTCTTTCTGGCTCATATGAATAGATCCATGATTCATCACCAGAGACAATGTTATAAACTGCTTTTGACTTTCCTCCGTTGAAGCGTTGCAGAGTAGACCGGCACCAATTGACACGAGCCGCCTTTTGCTCTTCGGACAAATTATGGGGCACCCAGCGGGAAACTAGCTTTCTCACTCCCAGTTCACCATGTAAAACAGTTTGTATCGCAGTCATACCTATCCCTAAAGTAGCCCGAATCTGCTCATATGTAATATGTCGGTCATCCTGTATCATTCGGCGCACAACAGCGACATTTTCTGGTGTAACCGCTGTTTTTGGCCGGCCTGTGGAAGGTACGGTGCCAAGAGAAGCACGTCCACGCCGGAATTCAGAATACCAGCGATATATTGTCGTCTGGCTAGGCGCTTCACTCTTGAATATAGATATAAGCTCAGCGAGACATTGTCCCTGAGATAATCCTCGTCGAAAGTTGTAAAAAATTATGGCACGGAAACTTTCTCTTGTAAGCTCCATTTTTTTATCGACCTATCAATTTCAAACTGATATTGTTCTTTAAAAAAAATTTTTTTTTTAATTCTGTCAATTGTATTCGATTTTCAACTAACCAGTGTTTATTCATCAAAAAGAGTTTTTAATCTAATTAAATCGAAAGTACTCGATTACCGATCTTTTCGGTATGCCCCTCGTAATAAAGAGACAGAAATATTCATTATTGTTCAGTTTGTGATTACATCAAAATGAAAGTAAATTATTTGATTCACGTAACTAAATATGACGCTGTACAGTATAAAAGACCATGGTATATTTAGTAACGTATTAAACTTTTATTAAAATATTATTTAAATTTAGATTTGTTTTGAGATAAAAATGCCAACTTCCTTCCTACTCATATATTATACAATTCACAACGAAATGTCGCAGCATAAAATTTATATATTTTCTTCTCGTAACGAAATCGTCAAAGAAAAATATTTCTTTTGCTTTAAATGTAAAAGTTATTTACAAATATTTTTTCATGTGACACCACTTTCGGACAAAGCATTCCAACAGTACGCAGGGTTGTCAATGGAAGTACATATTTAGTTCCCAATAAATAACAAATTGTCATTGAGCGTCGGACGTATTCGGTGTGAACTTATAGAGGAACATAAGTCAAGGGTCGGAGTCAAGCGTTCGACAAACTACGCCATTGTAACGCTATTACAAAGCCTTGTGTGAGTCTAGAGCCATACAGGAGCAAGTGAGATCTCGGAGGTGTGCGATTTAAAGATGAAGATTTACTTGTATGTAACTATTTTTTAATCATTTATGTATCATGGGTTTGTACTTGGCCTTCACCTCACCTGATGGTAATTGACGATAAGGCCGTTGGATGATCAGCGTGCATATCTAAAATGCTATTTTTCATACTTATTAACACTGCAGTTTGGCGGTAGGTTAGGTAACATGATGGGAGCTAGCCAGGCGGCCATAAAAATCCACCACCAACCAATCAGAGTATCGATAGGTCCATCTACATCCAAGGTATCATCATCAGCCGGGAAACGTCCACTGCTGGACATAGGCCTCCTTCATGGCACGCCACATCGACCGGTCCCGAGCCACCTGCATCCAGCGACTCCCTGCGACTCTAACCAGGTCGTCGGTCCATCTAGTAGGGTGACTGCCTGGTAGACGTTTCCAAGTACATGGTCGCCACTCGAGGTATATCCACTGGTAATCCGACCCGGGACCGTCGCATTGTCAGTCCAAGCGTGTAGCGTATAGGCTACGGATGCGTTTAATTTTTAGAACTGAGTGAATAGATGGGGTCATATTGAATTATTCGTTTTTTTTTTTTTAGGAATATCCTTATCTAGTTGTTTTAGTGACGTTTGTTCTACAGTAATGAGCTAGTCATAAGACTGCCTGCGGGGACATGAGACGCGCGAAAGCGGTGAGATAGATAATAATTGTAATATTTAAGTGAAATTTCTACTCGATTTGACGTCAATATATGATAATATTTCACAACGCTCTCATGCTACACAGTCTGGTTGAATATGTCCCTTCGACTTTTCTAAGGTAAATCCAAAACGAGGGTTATGATATTACCTGTCGCTGTATTGTCTGTTCCCTCATACTCGTATCTGTTACACTTCTTTTCGTATTTGACAAGTGAAGTATCATTCGAAGTATCTTGTTCTTCTTTTCTTGCTAAGTTAAATAAAATATTACATGAGACATAAAGTTCAACAAAAAATATATTAAAATACAGTGTTCTGTATCCAATTTTCCAAAATTCTAAAAATATACCTGCAAATATAGATTAACAAGTTATAAAAATATGAATAGTGAATATGGAGAAAACCATAAGGCAAATCTTTTCGATGTTTGTGTTTTATGTGTGCTAAATGTTATTACTGTGGATAAAGATGATTATTCTAAAAAAATACATTTTCACATAATACATTATAAAGACAATGTAAAAATAATTAATTCCGTACAAAACGCAGTGAGACCATGAGTGTAATATGTCGCAGTGAATTTGTAGTGAGTAACGATAGAAGTGCGTGACAATGTAAACAGTAGGACTATTGTAATGACCCCCCCCAACCTAACCTAACCTAACCTGACCTAGCCTACGACTACCCACCGTTCAACTAACCTACCCTTCACCCTCCTTCACGTCTCGTCGAATTACTCATCTTAATTTGAACCACGTTAACCTTTATTCCCTATCGTCCTAATTTGGAGATATTATGTTATAATAAAATCCAGCAACTCTCGATATCATCCAATTAATAATCGTCACTATATCAGGATCCACCTGGCAACGACTCACGATCGATCCGCGCGATACCCTACAACTTAACTAACCAATACTATATTTGCATACACAACTACAACCATTCACTCTATCCACTAAATCCAACTCACATACATACACATACATCTCCTAAATACGCTTCCACTTTAACTCTTTACTATCTTTGAAGAAGGTAAACTATATATTAAATAAATAAAACGTTTGGCTCGTGATAATCTAGTGGCTTAATGACCCAAGTCATGTCCACAGTCTCCCAAGTCCTATGATCCTCCTATGATTGATGATTCAAACTATTCCTACTTCCTACTAATTACATTATGCTGAATCCTATGTTTTACTTAGAGAAAATGTTTATCCTAAAGAGATACTACTTTAATGAGTTCTGACAAACAGATAACAGTTAACACCTCTTTATTACTAATTAGATAAATAAATATTTCCACAAAATTCAATATTTATGTTTCTCAAACTTATGTAATAAATATTGGGATATATGTATTCATTTGTAATAGGCATCTAAGGTGGTTTAGATAAAAAGAGCCCCATCCACGCTCAATTTTGTAATTCTCATTCCATTTCGTAGAGAATCTCCAGCCATCTTTAGTTTATGTTTATTTGTCTAACTAATTTGTCAGTTTGTTGGTAATGACCTATTTTGTCATACAAAGAGATTTAAGTAATATCAGATACTTCTACTGAGATGATGTTGTGGAGGAATTATTTAGGAACAGAACAAATTGTTGACTGAATCCAAACCATTATTAATATTTATAATATTTCCGAAGCCTTATTTTAGCTTCCTATGGAACCTTTTGTTGAATTTCTAATTTATACAAGATTAGTTCTAGCGTTTAGCGACAGTCCAACTATTTTACATTAGACTTAGCCACCTATGGAATTTTATACCATACTAGAACTATCAATAATTTATAATGACACATATATAAACAAACTTGTATAATTTTATACAATTAATGTTCTGTTTGCAAAAGAATGACTCTACCGTCGTTTCACTAGGGGCTGTCCGTTTACATAGGTAAAAGAAACGACAAGAAAACCTATGTTTACGGCATCTTTTATCAAAAGAAAATCTTAAGAAACACCAATATCGTGAAACCTATCCTGAAATTTAGGAATTTATATGTAAACCTGTATGACTGATTCGAGACAACACATTTTGGTTATTTATTTTAATCAACTTTATGAAATCCATAATTTCTAGGAATTCCCTCAATAGTAATTTGTTTGTTAGGTTTCCAGGACTTTAAATTTATCCTTTTCACTAGTATCATTCCAACTATACAGTATGTTCTAGCCAATAAGCCGTCTTTTAGCCGACTAGAAACAAGAAGTGTTTTTACTTCGTACAAATCGCAAACGATACACGTGAAATCTACCTTCATATTTGGAAGGAAGAATCAATGCTAGGTCCTTTTCACCTTCTAGAATAAATTGCATCTTTCGTGCCAACTCTATACTTTTGAATGAATTTCCAGAAACTTGTCTGTACTGTCTAGACCAATTATCTTACGATATATTTACTTTTAAAAATAATGTATGTATCTCAAAGAAGCCACACATGTAAACATTCATAACAAAGTTATTCCTTTCTAGAACTTTAAAATTAAAATATTATTTTTATATTCCATAGTTCGGCAAACTACTATACAAACATAATTTGTTAATTAACTGATAATCCTATCCCTTAGGAATTTGGATAACCAAGTGTTTAAATTCACAACTCGATAATGTCAATCTTTGTAAGACTGAATTATAAAGAAGTACCTTTTCACTCAAATTAACATCTTTACTGCGATTACCCTTTACTACTGGGATAAACAAAGGACAACTCGATTACTGACGTAATTTGATAACTTCATCGCTACAGGACTGAAATTAACAATGTACGTCCTACTATGAATTCCCAGTAATTTTCCCTAATCCCTGGATTATTTCCTACTTTAAACTGATTGTCCTTATGGGACTTAAATTTAAAAGGTACGTACATTCTTTACCCTACTCCCTACTTCCCTAATACCCTGGATAGTCCCTACAGACCCCTACTTCCCTAATACCCTACCTACCATATAAACAAATAAATATGTATAAATAGGTGCGGGAAGCCTGTTACCGGGAGACCTAAGGTAACAGACGGAAGGGGGAAGGATAAAAGGGTTGTGCACGTCGTGCAATGTGCACAGGAAGGAATTCCTCACTACCACTCAACCAGACTCAGAAGAGTGATCAGCAAAGCTGACGGCTAAAGGTGTCTTGGCCGTAGTGAGGGGTTTGTTGAGCTACGCGTAGTCCAGCTTTATGAAGTAAGACCGAAATCGTAGTTTACGATAGATGAATTCATTTAAAATAAATGAAAACATCCATCCCCAAAATTTTACGAAGTTAAATAGTATTTACAAAGGAAACTTTCTTCCCGTTCAAAATGTCTAGCTAGCTGGACTGAGCGACGCGTAGTTCCCGTACGCCGGCCGCGCTTGCGTTTATATCCCCAGTTTTCCGCCCCCGCTTCCTCGCCTGAAACCTCGTTTCCACCCTGACGTATTTGTCACGAGCGCATTCAAAAGTATCATCTTTCCTAATACACTTAAAGCCCATCTTTATTTAACGCAGACATTGACATATACCATTTATGACGTGTTACCTCGGCCGTCCATGGTGCGACTGCAGGTAACCGAGCTCATTAGTCACAAACGCATTCAATCATATTACTTTTCTTAATACGTTTAAGGTTTATTTTCGTATGGAATTTCACGGAAGTCTACAAACGCTACCCACAATACGATTTTCCGAGTACCTTCAAGGTTTATATTCGACCATCGATTCAAAGGCAATTTAGACACTCGCTATTCTACCATTGACTAAAAGTATTCTAGACGCTCTATATATGAGTATCTCTATTGACATCGAATTGTTTGATCGTTCAACATAATATATTTTTTTATCACACATTCGCCTTTATCATAGATACAAAGTTAATCTATTACAAGAAAAGGTGCGCTCTCGGACTCGAACCTGAGACTCCCACTAAATTAAATATCACTATGATTTGAAATGTTTCCTCTCAAATATAAATTTGTTTATTTATTGTTTATATTTCATTCTAATAAAAATTAACCCCAGTTCATCTTTTCTCATCGACTCCTCCAATGCATAATCAGTTCATTCTCGTCAAGAATCTACGGACTGAATACCAAACGACACAGAGATTAACCAACCAAGCTCGATGGCCCGTTACATCCCTGCCTTTAAATTATTATAGAATGGCAACGTATTCTCCCTTGACATGATATAATAATTTACCCCAACTTAATAATTATCAACATCGAGCTTCAATACAAAATCTAAACATTTGTCCATGTTAATCTAATCGTGAATCAGATAAATCTGAATTGTTGTGTGTATTTGAACCAAACGTAGTCACAGAATAAAGTTATGCGTGAGCTGTCAAATCCCTATCCCGAAACATAGAAAGACAGTAGCCAATGTCAGATAATACTCCAACCTGTGAAAACGAAAGTTGTGAATTTCCGCAGTTAGAAGAACTTCGATTTGGGGATCTACACAGTAATCGTTCTCCATCAGTGATTCTACGCATTCCCCAAAAGGATCTCCCAGGTCAGAATATTACCCATGGACAAAAAACCCCTATCAGTACATATCTCAGAACACATCAACAGTCCACAACACATTCTTCACCCTGTTTCCATTTTGGAGCATGTAGAGTGTAAAGGTAAAGTATTTGTTCCCTGCCAGTAGAGTATGATATCGCCAGAATCCTGTTTAAAACACGCTCTTGTTGTTGTTTTCAAACAACAATAAATCTAACCTAGCACCAACGAGCTGAAATTCTGATGACACCGTTGTTTAGTGTGTGTCTCATAAATTACATGGACAAACGCCGCCCAACATCTAATGATACATAGCCATTACGAAGCTCCTGTTATACCTAAATGAATTAATCTCACAGACAAATTTCATAAATCCACTAACACATTCTTCATACTATCATATCTTTCAATGTCCAAAAGTTAACAAACTTACGCGCCTTCTCATACCATTGGCTTCACACTCGCTAGCTTTGTAACAAATACGCACTACATTAGCATGAGCGGATATAGACATGAATTGTATTAAATTTGTAATAATTTATAAACTGCAATAATTAATAAACTTATTAATGAATAACTAATGTTATACATTATTACATTTATATAATACATTATTATGTTATATGTTATAATATTATTGAATAGTGAGATAATCGTTTTAAAATGATAATGACTTTCCATTTACACTTCTCCACAAAGTTACCATTATAATCTATCACCCCGTTATCAGACTAAGGAGAATAAATAACTCATTCTAATCTATAACATATTCATATTTCGTTACCCTAACATTCAACTATTCACGGTCAATCTCTATTCGTTCAGCAGACAAGCCCTCAAACATATGTTATTAATTAATTTTTGGTACGATAATTGCCAACGTACGTACATAATTGCCAACGTGACAATCCTTCTATTATCAAATTCTTAAAAATACTTAATTAAAGGTTCATCAGTAATCTCATATTGTGTAAAACTATAATCACTACAAACAACATCAAAATTTCATAAACCCATCATTGATGATGATGAAAGTAGTTAGCAAGATGTACATTAGAATTTGTACTGATCATGAACTATATTATTTCAAAATACCTTCGGGTTTCAAAACAATATTAAATGTACTATTTTCTAAAAGTTAACTTACTATCTACCTATCACCTTGTTATTTATATGGAAGCACGCTTCCATACATTCCGCCACGCACGCAAATCTAAAGTCACAAATTCGCAGACTTTAAATTACTTCCAACAGCTACTCTATTAATTTGTTTATTGTTTACGCAATCTAATTAGCAAATTAACTGGAAACAACCAAAAGACTTAAGAACTTTATACCTTTACAATCTAACAGAGCGTATCAAGCCAACTACCATTCAAACTTAAGTAATACATACAATTTATCATAAGTTCATCTCAATTTTATAAACCATTAGTGTATTCCCCGCGACTTCGTCCGCGTCGACTTCAGAAATTATCCCACGCGAAATTCTAGCTCGATCGGGACAAACATTAGAGTTATTTCATAATATTAGTGTGGAGATAAGACATACGTTCGATATTATCTGTGTAAGTTCTCTATTGAACACTATCTATACATTACTGAACATGAACTTCCCTTACAGATCGATTTAACATATGCCTCTTACAATTTAAATTCTATTAAAAGGTGTAAAGTGACGCCATTTGTGGTTTAGAAGGCGAACTACGTTATCAACCTGATAACTGACCACTGTCGCAACATGCAAGCAGCCTACCACGAAACGTCCATAGAACCGTTTCTTACATTAACTTATTTACTATTCTCTGTTTGTAATGACAATAGAGATTACTTAAGAGATGTTCATATCAGAAGATCATACTCAATTCTTTAGATTATGTTCTCAAATGTGAATTTTCCCTTTTCCTTAAACTACTATTCCTTTGGAACTTTTTTTTCGATATATTCCTGCGTTAAAGTGTAATCTCTAAAACTTTTATTCCCTCATTCATATCACAGTTTTTCCTGCCTTAGACTGTTACACTCTAAAACTTTTATTCCCTAATTTATCTCTCAACTTTCCCTGCCTTAGACTGTTACACTCTAAAACTTTTATTCCCTAATATATCCCTCAGCTTTCCCTGCCTTAGACTATAATTATTTAAGGCTACCATCCTGTCTTCATGTTTTAAACTAAAATAAGGGTAAAATTTATGTTTAATAGACATATGTCCCTAACTGTATGAATCATCAATCAAGGAGAATCGAAATCCATTTTCACGAACAACAAATTGTAGCTCCCCCTTCCAGGAAAACCACTCGCTTAAAAATAACTATAATAATACTATTCCTTAACACCAATAATAAACTAATTGTCCCTAAAAGATTCCTTCCCTTAAGTTAGCAGCATCGTCAGAAAGTCACCTTTATGATTCCGTAAACATACAAGGAAACCCCTAATATGTTACCACCAATAGGATGCAACTTGGCTCTAATACGTATATACTAGTCACGTCACCAAGCGTATCATTTTTTTTATATGTTATTGGGATAGATATGACACAACGCAAGGTACAGGTGAATCACTAAACTAGTTTACCAACTATCCTTAAGGTTCTCTCAATTCAGAGATCTGTTCGCAAAACATCAAACTCCAAAGCGAATAATTACATCAAGTTTGATTGTTCCCCTTTTTCCTTTGAAACTGTGATTTTCAGAAACCATGAGACCATTCTTAATCGTAATATATAATCTGAAGCCAAAAGGAAGATCATAACAACTAAGTTGCTTCCACTAACCATCAAGCGACATTTTACTTAATCACGAACATACATAGAACTGTACAAACATATTCCTGTTCCAATCTTTATTCGAAACCAATATCTACGAATCGTTACTTAGCATCAAGTCACTGGCTCACTGCTACAACTATCACTTGGGAATATGAAACTTCTTATGTACGATAATATAGGGATAAACCTACCAAATTCGTATACCGACACAGACATATGTTATCTCTATTTGCTATTTTCATATTTTTAATTATTTACGTTAAGATGTTAATGACACTCAAACAAACAAACAAACAATTATCCTGGTCACGGCACCAAATTGTAATGACCCCCCCCAACCTAACCTAACCTAACCTGACCTAGCCTACGACTACCCACCGTTCAACTAACCTACCCTTCACCCTCCTTCACGTCTCGTCGAATTACTCATCTTAATTTGAACCACGTTAACCTTTATTCCCTATCGTCCTAATTTGGAGATATTATGTTATAATAAAATCCAGCAACTCTCGATATCATCCAATTAATAATCGTCACTATATCAGGATCCACCTGGCAACGACTCACGATCGATCCGCGCGATACCCTACAACTTAACTAACCAATACTATATTTGCATACACAACTACAACCATTCACTCTATCCACTAAATCCAACTCACATACATACACATACATCTCCTAAATACGCTTCCACTTTAACTCTTTACTATCTTTGAAGAAGGTAAACTATATATTAAATAAATAAAACGTTTGGCTCGTGATAATCTAGTGGCTTAATGACCCAAGTCATGTCCACAGTCTCCCAAGTCCTATGATCCTCCTATGATTGATGATTCAAACTATTCCTACTTCCTACTAATTACATTATGCTGAATCCTATGTTTTACTTAGAGAAAATGTTTATCCTAAAGAGATACTACTTTAATGAGTTCTGACAAACAGATAACAGTTAACACCTCTTTATTACTAATTAGATAAATAAATATTTCCACAAAATTCAATATTTATGTTTCTCAAACTTATGTAATAAATATTGGGATATATGTATTCATTTGTAATAGGCATCTAAGGTGGTTTAGATAAAAAGAGCCCCATCCACGCTCAATTTTGTAATTCTCATTCCATTTCGTAGAGAATCTCCAGCCATCTTTAGTTTATGTTTATTTGTCTAACTAATTTGTCAGTTTGTTGGTAATGACCTATTTTGTCATACAAAGAGATTTAAGTAATATCAGATACTTCTACTGAGATGATGTTGTGGAGGAATTATTTAGGAACAGAACAAATTGTTGACTGAATCCAAACCATTATTAATATTTATAATATTTCCGAAGCCTTATTTTAGCTTCCTATGGAACCTTTTGTTGAATTTCTAATTTATACAAGATTAGTTCTAGCGTTTAGCGACAGTCCAACTATTTTACATTAGACTTAGCCACCTATGGAATTTTATACCATACTAGAACTATCAATAATTTATAATGACACATATATAAACAAACTTGTATAATTTTATACAATTAATGTTCTGTTTGCAAAAGAATGACTCTACCGTCGTTTCACTAGGGGCTGTCCGTTTACATAGGTAAAAGAAACGACAAGAAAACCTATGTTTACGGCATCTTTTATCAAAAGAAAATCTTAAGAAACACCAATATCGTGAAACCTATCCTGAAATTTAGGAATTTATATGTAAACCTGTATGACTGATTCGAGACAACACATTTTGGTTATTTATTTTAATCAACTTTATGAAATCCATAATTTCTAGGAATTCCCTCAATAGTAATTTGTTTGTTAGGTTTCCAGGACTTTAAATTTATCCTTTTCACTAGTATCATTCCAACTATACAGTATGTTCTAGCCAATAAGCCGTCTTTTAGCCGACTAGAAACAAGAAGTGTTTTTACTTCGTACAAATCGCAAACGATACACGTGAAATCTACCTTCATATTTGGAAGGAAGAATCAATGCTAGGTCCTTTTCACCTTCTAGAATAAATTGCATCTTTCGTGCCAACTCTATACTTTTGAATGAATTTCCAGAAACTTGTCTGTACTGTCTAGACCAATTATCTTACGATATATTTACTTTTAAAAATAATGTATGTATCTCAAAGAAGCCACACATGTAAACATTCATAACAAAGTTATTCCTTTCTAGAACTTTAAAATTAAAATATTATTTTTATATTCCATAGTTCGGCAAACTACTATACAAACATAATTTGTTAATTAACTGATAATCCTATCCCTTAGGAATTTGGATAACCAAGTGTTTAAATTCACAACTCGATAATGTCAATCTTTGTAAGACTGAATTATAAAGAAGTACCTTTTCACTCAAATTAACATCTTTACTGCGATTACCCTTTACTACTGGGATAAACAAAGGACAACTCGATTACTGACGTAATTTGATAACTTCATCGCTACAGGACTGAAATTAACAATGTACGTCCTACTATGAATTCCCAGTAATTTTCCCTAATCCCTGGATTATTTCCTACTTTAAACTGATTGTCCTTATGGGACTTAAATTTAAAAGGTACGTACATTCTTTACCCTACTCCCTACTTCCCTAATACCCTGGATAGTCCCTACAGACCCCTACTTCCCTAATACCCTACCTACCATATAAACAAATAAATATGTATAAATAGGTGCGGGAAGCCTGTTACCGGGAGACCTAAGGTAACAGACGGAAGGGGGAAGGATAAAAGGGTTGTGCACGTCGTGCAATGTGCACAGGAAGGAATTCCTCACTACCACTCAACCAGACTCAGAAGAGTGATCAGCAAAGCTGACGGCTAAAGGTGTCTTGGCCGTAGTGAGGGGTTTGTTGAGCTACGCGTAGTCCAGCTTTATGAAGTAAGACCGAAATCGTAGTTTACGATAGATGAATTCATTTAAAATAAATGAAAACATCCATCCCCAAAATTTTACGAAGTTAAATAGTATTTACAAAGGAAACTTTCTTCCCGTTCAAAATGTCTAGCTAGCTGGACTGAGCGACGCGTAGTTCCCGTACGCCGGCCGCGCTTGCGTTTATATCCCCAGTTTTCCGCCCCCGCTTCCTCGCCTGAAACCTCGTTTCCACCCTGACGTATTTGTCACGAGCGCATTCAAAAGTATCATCTTTCCTAATACACTTAAAGCCCATCTTTATTTAACGCAGACATTGACATATACCATTTATGACGTGTTACCTCGGCCGTCCATGGTGCGACTGCAGGTAACCGAGCTCATTAGTCACAAACGCATTCAATCATATTACTTTTCTTAATACGTTTAAGGTTTATTTTCGTATGGAATTTCACGGAAGTCTACAAACGCTACCCACAATACGATTTTCCGAGTACCTTCAAGGTTTATATTCGACCATCGATTCAAAGGCAATTTAGACACTCGCTATTCTACCATTGACTAAAAGTATTCTAGACGCTCTATATATGAGTATCTCTATTGACATCGAATTGTTTGATCGTTCAACATAATATATTTTTTTATCACACATTCGCCTTTATCATAGATACAAAGTTAATCTATTACAAGAAAAGGTGCGCTCTCGGACTCGAACCTGAGACTCCCACTAAATTAAATATCACTATGATTTGAAATGTTTCCTCTCAAATATAAATTTGTTTATTTATTGTTTATATTTCATTCTAATAAAAATTAACCCCAGTTCATCTTTTCTCATCGACTCCTCCAATGCATAATCAGTTCATTCTCGTCAAGAATCTACGGACTGAATACCAAACGACACAGAGATTAACCAACCAAGCTCGATGGCCCGTTACACTATCCACCAACTCGCTTCGTTCATTCAGTTGGTGCGGGACCATGGGGCTTGTTACAGCCATGAAACATCGGAAACTCATGAAAGACGAACCCTGGTAAGATCCCGATAAAATGTATCAATATAAATTTCGGTAAACACTGTTATTTGATGGACGATTAATCTACCTTGGTGTTGTCTTGGGTTCTTCTATGCAGCATATGAGCTGCAGGTGCAATGTAAAATAGAAAATATATTTGTATACACAGATAACTCAGTTGCCTCCTTGACCCGGTGGAGCGAGACAACATTCGTCGGGCGCGTCGACAGCTCGTTGCGTTTGGCCGCAAGCGGCGCGCGCGCCTATTTGTGAACCACCATCTATTGCTCCAGTTACATTACGACTTGCGGTTAAGGCCTAGCTTTCTAGATTGTAGGCCTCTGCATAAAAACCAGGGAATGGTATTAGCAGGTACCACAAAATGTGTATTGCACTATTTAGTGAATTTTATTAGGAAACTTTTTAGAAGGATTAAATAGGTTTAGGTACCATTTTACTTCCTCGCATACTTGCAAGATTAAGGTAGCGTTCGGGAACCCAGTAAATGGGTAACACCACACATAATATATATCCCCTTTTCCGTGCCATAGCCGTATGCGTAATAAACCTTTTTTATAAGGAAGCCGCTGAAAGCAAATGTAGAACAGATGACTTTCGTGTTGTTTTCGATTCTTCTGTAATACGTTTACAATGGAATCTTTCACATATTTTTTCTTTCAAATTATTAGCGATTATCTTAAATCACTTGACACTAAGCAAACTGATTACTGAATAAATACTTGAAATGAGATTTTATACACAAGAACACCCATTGAAATATGATTGTCTAGCTGATGTATGAACAATGTCAAAAACTTTTTTCTTTTCTCTTAATTATATGAATGAAAATCAAACAAGCCAATAATTAATCAGCTGTTATGTAGTAGTCCACTGCTGAAAACGAACCCTCATGTTGGGCATCCCATGATCATCATGCATGATGGCTTTGTGATCACAAATTGAAATAATATAAGATAACCATTAAGTAACTTCCCTTAAAATTCATGTTACTATTGTAATAGCAGTCCAACATAGTCGGATAACGACGGCATTTGTTGAGATCGCAACTGTCCTGATAAATTTGTCGTTAGCTGATACGTTAAAGCCATGCATGTGCATGTCCTAGTCATGGAAATCTATCGACACTAATTAAATATGGATCCTCTTTGCCTAGCATACTAGAGACATCCTTAGAAAATCCACCCGTGAGTCATGAGATTATTAGGATGTTTCCGTAAAACCTTAGTAATGGACCGAAAAATTTGTAAAGCCTACCCATAAAACTATATCTTATTTAGCATGTCTGTTTAATTTATTTATATTTAGTCAGCCACAAAATTTTCGCTTCAGTCCTCATTTCTGTACTATAACTGTACTACTCTCATACTTACTGTAGAATACGTTGTTATCGTTACAAGCTAGTTCCCAATTATCCATCACCAATTAACCCACAACTGTCATTATAATCATCATAATGATGATGTCATTTTTTTGACATAATTATTTTGTCATATCCCGAATTTTTGCGTTAAAAATTGTCTTTATTTCTAAATAAATACTCTAATACTTATTGTTATCGTTACAAGCTAGTTCCCAAGTATCCATCACCCATAAACTCACAACTGTAAAGCAATAAAAATATCCGATTCCAGACTTACTTTAAATCCATTTCACTCCATCTATTGCCTTTATTTCATCGGGACCCACGTCGACGAGGCGTTTATTTATAACCATTAACATACAAAATTTATAGACTTGACTCGTCATTCAATCTGAAATACGTCTTGTATTCCGCTGAAAGTGACATAGCGCTTCAGCAAATCCATTTTCATTGCTAATGTAAATAGTGTTATAGTTACTTTAGAGGTAGTGGCTCTGTGAGCTTTGGACCTCGCGAGTCTATCATTGCATAGCTTGCAAATGAACCTTCACCGCGCACCTTAAACAAAAAGTGTTTTTTTTTTCATTATTTCCTACACCGACACAACTCCGACCCCTTGAATTATATACATCTTAATTAGGGTAACAGAATAGTTTTTAGTTAATTAATTTTGAGTTAATGTGTGAATTGCGGAATTTCTGAGAGTCGGCTAGAGTGAACTATTTGTTAGCTAACAACGGTGAAGTATATGTGAGCTTTAGGGAACTATATCGAGCTCTGGAGCAGAGCCGGCCCGACGCTGTGGAACATCTAATCGGTAAAGGTAGGTGTCGTTTGGTGTGTATGTGCGCGCGCGTATCAGCTGAGAACCCTAGACCAGCCTCTGAACCGCTATTTGTCGATGGTCTTCACGAAGGTCTCTGGCTCTGGGGCGCATTCAAAATTAGAAATTAATATTATGTGACAGAATATATAGTGCTTTTACTCCTAGATTTTATACTCTTCTATATTTCTCCTAGGTTCTCCTATAATGAAACGACTCTAGAAAATAACAATAAATAACTTATTATATATTTTTTATTTTATTCTATTAAACTGACGAAAATTAATGATGAAGCTTTGAAACACTTTGTAGTAAAAATACCTAAAATAATATTTTGATTACAACTTGATTTTTATAGACCGGATTTAAATTAGTATGAGAATATTGTGCGGAGTCGTTTTGGGTTAATGTTTTAAGTATGGTGTTAAGTTTCAAAAAGCAATGAATGGTTGTACAAAAAGAAGGAGAAAGGCTCCGCCGATGCGATCTCAATGTTGAATCGATCAGTCTGTACTCTGGACGCAGATGGAGGGCTGTATGCAAATAGGTCATTCAGGAAACAATGAAGTTCCTGCTGATAATCTTACAGCTTTTATAATTAAATTATTTGGTGTTAACCTTTTAAGGGTCAGCCAATGATGATTATGTAAACATTATAAACATGAAAGAGACAGTTAGGCTATTAGCGCGCTGAAAATAAAGCGTACAAAAGGCGACAGAGCCTGGTTTTGACGGAATGTGTTTGTGTATTGACGGAATATACTTACCTATTTTAATAAAATTATTGATATTTATTGTAATTTATTTTCAAGGATTTCGATTCAGGGAATTCCAGTACATGACCTGAAAATCTTTTTTTAAACTATGCTATAAGGCAGCATTGGATGTTTCCTGGCTGATAAGTGATGATGATGCTATGAGAACGTTACATTGAAAATATTCACGAGCGACAGGCAAAGGATTCAAGAAGTATTTATCCTTAAATGACTAGGTGAATTAAAATTGTATTTTCGCCATGACCAGATAGGTTAACCAAGGTGTGGTCCTTAGTGAAGTTTGTTAACACCTTTTTTGTACCTGGTATCTATTTGTTGGTATTGGTATTATTTAGTAAAATCAATTTGGAGACTAAATTATGATACTATGAATTATAATAACTACTCGTATTCTAAGTATTTAATTATGTTGAAGGCTCTAAAGAGCATGACTTCCTTTTCACCTTGTAACGGGATTTTCTATAATTACCACGCTTGGCGCTATGTTTTCTATTACAGAGTCAAGGATAATAATACTAACAGCCTTAATTCAAAATATGATTTTGTTTATTTATGATGGGTTTGCACTTGGCCTTCATCTCACGAGATGGTAAATGATGATAAGGCCGTTGGGTGGTAATCGTGCATATACAAAAGACTCAATCTAATGAGGCGCTGGCTTTGTTACCTTTTACACTGGAACACAACAGAGCTTATAATACTGATGTTTCGCGACAGACATAAGTAACATAGTGGTAGTTAGCCGGTTGACATAGAAAATGTCTTACCACCCAAACCGAGTAATCGAACTCGTTTTGTAAGTCTAAGCGTGTATCCATCAGCCCACGGAGGCGGGTAACTAGGATTTGCCGTTTCTTCACTCAGAAATAAGAAAAAAGTGACACCTGAGTGATCGCCTACTATTTGCTATAATTTGCCCAACGCGTTAACTTGAGTCTTTTGATATCGTGAATCTCTTCTAATTTTAAAAAAAATAACTTTGTAATTACATACGAGTACGTTCTAAAATACTGGGAGAAAAAGTTCACATTTGTAAGATAATGTTCTAAAAATACACAACAAGTAAGGTATATCATTCTGCAATTCACTGATATTACCAGCCTTACAACTCAACATAATATACAATGAATCGAATCACAATCCCCCTTTGGTTCCGGTATCTCGATTTACCTGTCACATCACTATCAGACCGCAGGCCCGCGTGACCTGTGCCCCGCGCCCGCGCATCGACCTCCCCCCGCTCGCCCCCCACCGCCCGCACACATGCCAGCCCGCGGCGAGCCCGCCCCACACCATTTTGGTATCAACGAAAAAAATCGATACCGGAATCTTTTCGTTAGTACATTTTATTTATCGATGTTATTGGCAGCGTGACTTTGGTGTTCGCAGGTGTTTTTCGCACCGGAACATTTGGTCATTGGAACAATCGCTTTTCGTTTGTTTTTTGCAAGATCGCTTACGATCGATTACGTCACTTTAATTTCATATGCGTTTGCAGTTTAGTGATTTAGTTAATCGACGCCTTCGATCTATTGGTTCAGAGAAACAGCACTGACTTTTTCAATAAGCCCGCGGTAACCCGATTTCTCAAAAAATATAAAGTCTGTTTAGAGAGTAGTCGGGTTGTGTAAAAATTCTGGGAGTATATTAAAAATAGTAAAGTAAATCGTTGATTTGTACTGTAGCATGTGCCGCTGCTTGTTACTATACAGCAATACAAATAAATGAATTACATGCACAGGACATATTATATACACCTTATGATGTTGGTGGCGCAAGATAGTATTGTCAAGTAATTTTAGCGCACCTCATCCGACACACTCCAAAAACGATTAGATCAATCAACGCGTTTTTATAGAAGTTTGATTCTCTATTCCTTATTCTGGGCATTTACTTCCACCAACGCTACTTTTGTGGTCATTCTAACGCAAACCGAGGATCACTGGATCTGGACTGGACCTGCATTCTCCTCTCACGATGCCTTTGACCATTTCATACTAACCGTGAAAGAGTCGCCACGTCACTATCTTATATTCAGCATCATACCTCTTCTTTTATTATACGAACTCTTTTGTTTACATTAATTTAACTTATGTTCTCGTTCTCTAAGTAGGAATAAAGCAGTATTTTTAGTTCGTACTCGTTTTCTTTTAACTTTTTCCAATTATAAAATATCATTTTGATATATGTTTAAATAGATAGACAAGGTAGTTATAGAACAACGTAACGAGTTCAAAAAGAAATAGAAACCGATTTCAACTGCCCTAAAAGTATATTGCAAATATAAGACTTATATGGTTTTCTCACGTATGTCATTGTCAGAACTTTACCAAACCACCTGGTACCATGGGAAGCACCAGTTTTCAAATAAAAAAAGAATCATCAAAATCGGTTCATCCAGTCAAAGTTCTGAGGTAACAAACATTTTAAAAAATACCTGTCGAATACAGAACCTCCTCCCTTTTTCAAGTCGCTTGAAAAATATCTGGATCTCCATTCCAGCCAAATTCCAGCCCTAAATTTTGTATACATGTCAAATAGTGACAGTGACGGAAAAGGTTTCATGTGAAATTATATTACAGAGATTACGCTCGCGAATGTACATACTCGTAACATTGTATAAACCAAACCATTGTCTAAGCTTTTCCTGTTCAATATTCTAATGATAAAGGTTCTTTGAAGTGAAACCAAGCTTCAGGTTTAAAAAAAACTCAATCTAAATACACCCTTCAATCCATTGTTAACTCAACAGACACGTAAATACATACCGATATAAAACGAAACAAAAAGCTATCTGAGCACGTGGTCAACAACACAAAACATATGTTCATCATTAAGACAGCTTTGAAATATCTGAGATTCCATGCATTGTTATGTGAATTCAATGGCCGACAAAAGTGAGTTTGACTCAATTAAACCTTAATTCGTACAAAAGAGTCGATTAATGAAATTAAGTTGGCATTTACTCGAGTTAGGCATGAAAGCGTACAATAGTCTTGAATAGTAACAATCAAATCAAAGGCTCAAAGCGCACGGCCGGATCAACAAAGGTCCTAACTAACCCGGCCTGCTACAGTGACTATTAAATTTTAATGACATGATTTATTCAAAGAAAAAAAACACGAGAAAAGGGTACGTTACGATCCATTTTTCATATAACGCAGTTGGTAGCAAATGGCCAAATAAAAAATGTTTAACAGGGCCGACACTTTATGAAAAACGCACTCCGACTGTGAGCGGCTTTGTCATCGGCCAGGGAATTTATTCATGCTTACCTGGTGAGCCCCAGCCGTGAATAAAATATAAAGAATATTCCATTTTTCTGGATTCATATTGCGCAAGGTGTGTGTGTGGAAGAAAGTCCCGGTCGCGTCAACGTCGCTTTTACTATTACAGTTTGTTTCTGAGATTGAGGTAATTTACTCGCATAAGGAATGTGAAACTATTTACATTTGGTACAGTTTGGTGGCTAAGATCTTATTATCTTGATACATCTGGGTCAACAGCTCAGCACGCTTCCTTTGACGACCTATCCAATAATTAATGTTTGTGTAGTTTTTATAGCAATTTCAAATACATAATTTCCTAGTCAATATCATTGGAAATACAATAATTTAGATGTATGAAGATGTAGTAGTGTACGGTCGTATAGTCCCCCGACTACATATACCCACGACCTAAAGGTCGCGGGGAGCTGGTGGATGCAAGTGGCTCGGGAGGTCTATGTCTAACAGTGCAC
The DNA here is from genome assembly GCA_910589575.2 of Carcina quercana. Lineage (NCBI taxonomy): Eukaryota > Metazoa > Arthropoda > Insecta > Lepidoptera > Depressariidae > Carcina > Carcina quercana. The sequence goes on from OU342442.1 coordinate 4,710,338, forward strand.
GTTTCGTGCGTATTATATTTTCTAGAAACAAGTCATAAAATTGGCTACAAATATGTAAGTGTATGGGAGACAAATTGTCCAACTCTGCTGGTATACAAAGTCGTTTTATGTCTATTGTAGACGTTACAACACTTTGAAAAAAATTGAATTGTCACTCTGAATAAAAATAAAAATTACATTCAGCTAAAAACCAAAATTATTTAAGTTATATTTTAGAGTGACCAGGCTATTTAGTGTTTGAAAGTGGGTCAGAATTCCTCAAACGTATAATTTTAATTATTTATTGAAAACAACAAACCGCTTGAAAGAAAGCTGGAAAAAATGGAATGGAAAGCTTATCGTTAGCAAAGTAACAAAAGACTGGCAACGTTTTTCCTGTGGCTCTAGTCAAGTCAAGTCTAAGGCAAGACCAGTTTTCATATAACCTGTGACGTTTTTAAATTAAGGTTTAACGTGCAACTTGCCAGGACTTCGTTTCATCCGTACTCGTAGAAACAATATTTGGTCATTCTCTTAGTGGTAGCCGTCTCATTTATAATATTTTATAGAAATCAACAAAACCGACTCGAGAACATTAACATGGACTGTACAAAGCGTGTTGCCCCGATTCCGTATGGCGTTTTTATATTATTGTTTATTGCTTATGATTCTTGTGACCAAATATTCTCATTTTTTGAGACTTAGTGTGTACATGTGTACAAATCACAAAGATCGAGAATATCGGGAGGCCGTGTTCCACTGAACATGTTTGAAGGAACTAGGTCAGTCACTTTCGTTTGTTATTTATACACAAGGTACACACAACACACGTCAGAAGTCACAAGACACACGTCACAAGGTCAGACACTCGGCCGTCAATATTCACTGCACATCATCATCATACTTGTGTGTGTGTGTGTTTTGTCGACCTCACGCATTACTAGACCGTCCTTACAAATCTATATGGAGGCAAATCAGCAGTTTAGGAAAAAAGTCAATAACTTTCAAATGCAGATATTAAATCAGTCAAAACTTTTGTAATAGACCAGTGCGACTGAAATTTATTTGGCAAATATCATAATTAACGAGGTGTCCTTTCCCCCCCTGAATTTATGGTGACAATATTGTCCGCCGCAATCAAATCACTATATTCCCTACAAACAAGCCACGGGTCAAAAAGACATCGAACTGATTTGAAGAGGCGTTTTGTGTAGACTTGTTTAATCTGGCCATGGATACGTGGGCAGACAATGGTAGTTGTTCTAAAATATTGTTATTGATTTGTTATTAAAATTCGATCATATCGCTCTGTTTTAAGTTATCAGCTTATTATTTAAGTTAATGCAATCGATTTGTATGCGTTTAACTAATAGCCGATTTTACTTTTAAAAGGGAAGTGGGATTTTGTACAATACGCAAGTCAATTTCCATTCTGTTCTGAAATCGAACGTTCTAATTTGAAATAGTATTCGCAACATCCAACAAGTAACACCAAAACTCAATGTGGGTAGTTTTTCAAGACAAACTTTTTATGTTCTCGATGAGCATTTATTGTAAAAATTATGTAACATTTATGTATTAAGTTGTTTGTAATTGATAATAATTATTCACAAAACTAAAGACAAATCAATTAAAACAACACGCATCGATGACTATGACTATGACAACATTGATGAAAATAATTTCTTATGTCGAGCTGTTGGGGAGTAACGTCCCCACGGATCCGAGTCCAGAGTCTTTCTTTAGTTAGATGAAAGTCTCGAAGGGGCTTCTACATGCTAGACAAAATCAAAAAAATATGGATTGATTGATTAATGGATGGATTGGCCTGTGTCTCCATGAAAGCCTTCCATAAGACCGGGAGGGAACATATTAAAAAAAGGGCTACCGGAGAAATTTTAAAAAGGCACATCAATTAAGTACTTTGAATCAATAATGTTAGCAATGTAACATGGTCGCAGTGTAATACTCAAAGGAATAAAATCTGACAAATGTATTTATTTAAAAAATCACAAAGAAACGTCTATTAAACTTATTTAACAAAAAAAATTATGAGAACAGCAGACGAAGAGTCGCCAGCAACAGAAAATATGCAACACAAAAAAGGGGGTGGGCGTGTAGCAAAAACCAAACGCATTTTAATACATAATCAAAACTCTTCGCGAGAATCAACGAATTTGTTAAGGTCACCATGACTTTACGAAATTTTGGACATTCACATGTCACCATACATTGTGTTCCATACAAAAATGGTAGCGACTATGACATTGACAAAGGGTGTTGGGATAAACTTCGGAGGAGAACAATAACTTTTTTGTGGATTTTTGAAGTGGAAGAAACATGAAACGTAGAATTTATACGATTTATAAAATGGGAGCACCTGTCGCTAATTGCCACCTTTTGGCGGCTATTCCTTTACAGTTTATGTCAAAAATTGGAATATTATGAATTTCGTAGCACATGAGTCTGAATAGCACGATAAACGAGTAGATAGGGCTTGATGAAAGCGTGTATCTTAAAATATTTTACTACTCGTTGAGTATAATTTTGTAATTTAAAAAAATCCGAAATTGTAACGTAGAATATGTTTGTTTATGAAGAAATAAATAGATTGGTTCTTCTGCCAAAACAATAAAAATACCACATAGAACATTTAAACACTCAAATATCTCTACAGATATAGCACCTAACACTGACACTCAGCCACACTTAGCGTCCATTCACATATTCCCATCCTTCAATCAAAACACGGCCAGTCAGCCACGTGCGTTCAAAACATGATTTTTATTAAGTTAGTAGATACAGATGGACGTTGATACGACGGGAATTTATTCAAATTGATGATTGATTTGAACATGCAGTGTAACCATGATTGAATATAGATACATAATATTAGTGTCGTGGTCTAGTAGATTCACTAAGATCATTAGTCATAATATATTTATAGATACCCGATAAAGTACCGAACCGGAATAAAAGAACGTGTCGAAAAAAGTAGGCGTAAAGGACCTATCTGTCATTGCATGGTGATAGGGTTTTTTTAAAGTCTAAACTCTTGTTCGCATTGTTTTTGACTGACACGTGGAAGTTCACACCACACCTAGACAGACAGCGTAAAGTTTGATTGCTTGTTATGCTGTCATTATCATCATTATTATTTACAGCTCTTGGTCCACTTTTGAACGAAGGCCTCGCTTCTTGTCTTGTTTCTATGTCCGCCTGTAGCTACCACCATGTTACCTTAGTTTACCTCCAAATATTCTGGTATGAGAGGAAGCATAACCAGCAGCTCATTCGGTTGAGGATTCTGGGTGCGGGTGCGCGCGCTTACCATTCAACTGCCATATCGTTACTTAATATCAAGTGAGATGAAGGCCAAGTGTAAACTCATTATACATTAAAAATATCTCCATGATAGAGAATCAGTAAGATATTGTTGATACATATAGATGATGTTGCCCATGTCTTGCAATTTTTTATGGGCGGAAAGACGGGTTATTCCATTCTAAATCTGAAACCACACGCGCATGCTGTACTACATTAAAAGTAATTTCACTGTTCATAGGTGTTCTATGACTTATTTTAAATTACATCCACATGATTGATGTATCACGTATTGTTTATTCTGTGGCACGCCTAAATAGTCTGCAGTGTAGATACTTCTTGAGGTAAATGACGAAGGACCGCATCGCATGTCTGTGGTTTTTAGATCAATGTTGCAGATGGTAACCTTATGACCGGTCTGTATTTGTATGTCGACAGATGGTTGCTTTGGTTTGGTGCTACATGGTCGTATGGGGGTAATTTGATTATAATACTGGTAAGTAAGTTCAAATGGTCAAGTTTAAGTGACACACGGACACGTCCGTGGAGTGATGGTACAAAATCAACATTTTCAAACCATGTAGTGAAGCTAAAGGTCACCGATATAACTCGAAAACAAAAATATTTACCAACCCACTTTTTACCATGTCATACTTACCTTTGCAGATGTAGAGAAATGTCAATTAAAGTAAAGTAAAAAAATGGTACAAAAGTGGGTAGGTAGATATTTTTGTATGCAAATAAGTGGGCTGGTACCATGAAAAACAACCAATATAAATACGTTTAAAAATAGAATTTCGGATTCATCAATTTGCAACCAATCCGAAACAAGGGATTATATCTACAGCGTGTATGTATATTTCATACGGGCGTATATTTTGCTAACAATTGGTGTTGTTCCTAAACAACACATTAGCATAGAATTCGTTAATTAATTGTGTGTTAAAATAAAAATGATTAACGCTTTATTAATTAAACTATTTAACAAAATTGCTTTCACATATGATTTCGTCGTAAACTATATCTGGATAAACTATACGCCCGTATGAAATATACAGGCTTTAGAACCAAGAATAGTTATTTATTTAAATATCCACGTGGAGAGAGCCTTCTCTTGTCATATGAAGCGTGTTCATAAAAAGAGCTATACACGTTATACTACTTCTATTTTAATAATCAACTTAAAACACAAAATGAATTTTCCATGTCGACAGTTTCCATAAATTCAAATAACCAGGAACTGATTGAGCAATTTTCACAGTAACACCTTCCCTCTACCACCGGTAGTCTACTTACAACCTGTAATACAAGTGTCTCCTACCAATGACAAACGTCGACACCATAACTTATGACAATCGCTGCGCGTAACAACCTCGCTGGTATAAAATACGCGAATTGTAAATCCAGGTGCGAGTAATTCGTTTGATACGGTTGTTTGGTGGATATAGTTTACAATGTACTTTGTTGAGATTCATTACAAGTAGTACAATAATTTACGAAGTGATATTGTTGGACAATAAAGGCTTTTACGTGGAGACTTGGTGTTGTTGTTAAACGAAGCGGTTTGCAGACTGATATATTGACAAAGAATTTGATGTTCGTCTAGGCGTTTGAATATAATCACCCCTTGCCGCCCCGTGGGCGTAAAAGATGACTATGAGTTTTTTTTGGGGTGAAAATTTGAATAGTTTTGTGCCTGGACCGAATAAGTCAGAAAATTATCACACAAGTATGGTTATGAAAAGTTTACATATGGGGTGATTTCGGTACTCATTTTCACTGCTAATTACAAATATACACAATTCGATGCTAATATAAAACAACCTCCAGTTTAGTTACAAAGTGAGCTTTATATTGGCTGCCTGCCCACTTAGATCAACTGAATTGAGCTTAAACTATAAATGAAAGCATTGATAAGTATGTGCAGCGATTACTCAGAGTTTTGATAAATAGAGAGTATGCCGAGAATCATATGTATTGGCTGTTGTTAGTGGAAATTGAAGCGTTATTCATAAAAAAAACATATTTTACCATCTTTTAACGTAGGGCTTTGACATCAGTAATCTAAAAATAAGTTATTAAAATAAAAAAAGGAGTAAAAGTTTTCGAGCAGCGGCCACGTATCGAGAAACATGTACCAGGCCGTCCCCCTAATAGATGGTCTGACGACCTATTAAAAGTCGCGAGGAATCACTGGATGCAAGTGGCTCAGGATCTAACCGGTCATTGCGGCATACCATGAGGAAGGCCTATGTCTAGCAATGACATACAGCTACAATAGCCGGGTGCGGCTTAGCAGTGGGCTGTATGGCTCTAGGAACATTGCCTTTCCTCTAAGACAATGACAGCTGATGTCATCTGTCATTGGGAACTGGCTTTGAACTTGAACGGTCGATTTTTGCAAGCCGTGCGTGTGAGTTTGTACGCGTTGTATTTTGATCTTTGTAAAGCTGACGAAGTTGTTACAATGCGTGTTTGTTGAACTCACACGTATTATTTGTTGTTGTTTGAGAGCAGGTAATTACTACGTCGCTCCTGCCTTTTGATTATATCCATAATATAATCATTTCTGTCTCCCTCTATGACATTCATAATACGTGACCTAAAACTAATAAAAAATAATTAAATCGCTTGTAATTTGTTTACCAAAAAAATTGAATACAGACACAACTATCACTTTCTTTACATATCAAAATAACAGCTATTAAAATTAATAACCCATTGCGTGCAGGAATTTTAGTTTGGCACGTGCCGGCATTTTTTATTCACAAGTCGTTTAACCACGCCTACATCCGCTAATATAATTTTATTACAATCTCACCTGTATAAAATATTGACAATGTTTTGCCCGAATTTTTTATTTATTTACAGTTGGTTTGGTTTTTCATTCATCCATGTTTTGAATTTTTAGGCACTACGAATTGTTTGGCATTATGCTAGCTATGTTTGCCCCTATGAAGTTAGCTGTCCGGAATTTCGCAATGTACTGTAGTAATTTTGTGTGTACTATTTTTTTTCTTCAATAATAACTATCCCTAGAATAAAATACTAGGCCATTTCTTTCCACCCGCTAACTTGCCTTGGCTCCCATGTATACGTTAATAATTGATACTTCACAGCCTTTTGTAGCTAACTTCAGAGGGGCAAACTTAGTTTGCGGCACCACTGAATAGACGCGAACTTATCTGATGTATCCTTCGAGGATGTATGCCATTGCGTTCTAACCCCCTTTTTCAACCGTCTTCAAAAAAGAAGGTTCTCAATTCCACGGTATGTTTATTTGGTATGTATTTTTTTATAATACCGACAATTATGAATTGATTTTCATGATTCTTTTTTTGTTTGGTAGATACTTCAGAAGTACTCCCATATAAATTTCATCTAAACTGATTTAGCACTTTTTGAGGAAATCAACAAAAACAAATTATGTAATCAGATAATTTTACTTCTAAGAGTGAACATTTTAGGGGATGAATGCTGTAGATTTTTAGGGCAGTTGAAGTCGGTTCCTTAGTTCTTTTTGAAAGCGTTAATTATGATAAAGGTTGACAACAGAATGGTGAGAGTATTTATTCCTACAGATTTTCCCTTTTAACCGACTTCAAAAAAGGAGGAGGTTTTGCAATTCGACTGTATGTTTGTTTGGTAGAGCATATTTCAAAGGTTGTCCTATATAAATTTTATAAAAATTGATTCAGCGCTATTTAAGAAAATCAACAAAAAGCTTTCTGTATGTTTATTTTGTATTTTTGTTTGGTAGAGCATATTTCAAAGGTGGTCCCATATAAATTTTATGGAAATTGATTCAGTGCTATTTAAGAAAATCTACAAAAATTGTAATCAAATATGACCAATTCTACCTCTAAAGGGAAGTTGAACTCGGTTTCTAGTTTCTTTTTGAAAGCGTTAATTAGACAATAACTTCAAAGTTTTCGTCACGTCGTATCTCGACTTCTTTTTGTGCATTACGCCATGTTATTTATTAAAACTATGCATCACATTTTATATCAAAGTTACTTGTAAATTCGACTTGAATTTATGATTTGAATGTCAGGTGCGTCTAAAATCGATTAGTTATTTTTGGTACAATTAAAACCGAGGCCAATTTAAAGAGGTAACACTACACCAATGCCGAAGACGTAACATATTGCGCTCCCAATTAAGGGTCTGCTCCCTGCTGAGCCGACCTCTACTGGAGGAGGCTCATTTTAAATAGTCAGGACACGATTCGGACCTCTGCACCGCAACAAATACTTCTTACACAAATCAAACTAAACCTTAACTTCAAGAAAATAAGATAAAAAGCAATGGTAAATACTAAACTAGTCGGGTCAAAGCAGAAACTATTAGAGACATGCCCTCTGGCCATTCTGCACTATCTCACAAACTTTCAACTGCTTACGGTGTTGATAATGAAAAATTATATAAAATATAGTGCACGAGTCAAAGAGCGTGTTAATTTTGAGTTAGAACGAACCAGCTGTGTACTTAGTTTGAGCTTGGTTTGATAGTAGCTGCGTAAGATTGTTCATTTTATACGGGAAAAGATCCCACCTGCCAATTACAGCAGGAAAACGTGACGATTTTATTGGTATAATATTTATTGTTCAGACAGGTTTCAATTCACTCACTACGGCTTTGCATTTGCTGTTACTTTCGCATAAAGTGCTGTAAGTGTGCTAACCCAACCAGAACACAATAGTTCAGGGGTGCAATTCACTCAGAACCAACAACCTTACAACCTAACAGTTCACGGATATATTTGCTGACGATATCTCTAGATTATCCTATTACATCCGCAAACACATCCGTTAGCCGTTAAATTGTAAGGATCTTTGTCCTGAGTGAATTGCACCACTAAACCTGCTCCTTAACTGTTAGCAGTAAAACGTACATAATCAGCCTCAGCGTCAATTACCGTCGGATGAAATCGTGCCAAAACGTTTATCTATTACAAATATTGATAGCAAAAGATTTCGTCCTGATGTTCTTCCTTTCACTTCACCTCAAATCCCTCATTGACCTATAGCAATGACAGCACTGGCTGGCTCCTAAAAATGAAGCAACAGAACACCCGATAAGAACGCTAAATCATTTCCCACGCCATCCGCAACATAACAAGTCCCATTATTCTTCCCACAAAACCTCGTGTAGCTGACCTATCGCCAACTATGGCAACACTAACCGATGGCCGACGTCAGCTAATTAAAAGCAAACATAATGTATAAAGTATACGAGCAATCGCAGAAGTCACGATGGAGACGAATATGGCCCAGGGCGGCGTTTGATGGATAGGATTGACTAGGCTCGAATGTGTAGAGCAGCCAACGACAGACACAAACGTATACGCGGTGACGACGGCACTTCTTATGTCATGTCTTACTTATATTTAGTTAACAGTTTATTTAGAAAAGTTGTAGCATTTTCTGAGCTGTTTTGATGTGACAACGTCTTATAAATCGATGAACGCCGGCTGCACGCACGAAAAAGTGTCACGGTCAGCCTGAGACGAGCGTGCAAGCGAGAGCACGGAACAAGTGATAGAGAGGCACGACCGGCCTATGAGTTTGGCTTGTGTTTTTTTTCCATCAATGTTTTCTTTTAACGTTATCGCGTAAAATTATTGTTCGTAAATCGACTTTCCAGACAATCAATTTTTAAGACGTCTAAGGAAGCACGTATTCGACTGATTTCCTTTGATATGTCTACGGGAACAAGACTTTTTTACCTTTCATCGTTGTCCTACACATGATCCCAATTTTTAGACGACTTCAAAAAAGAATTAATCAATTAAAAAATCATCAATTCGATGTTTTCTTCTTCTTCGTTGTTTATGTTTATTACCTCAGAACTTTTGACAGGGTGAACCGATTTGGATGATTCTTTTTATTTTAAAGGAGGTGCTTTCCGTATGGTCCCGTTTCAACTTGGTCCATTTCTGACAACGGCATCCATGAGAAAACAATATAAATCTTAAATTTGCCTTAGTAGGCATTTACTTGTGGGGATTTATGATCTCTATAATTCGTAGCGCTATGGTGTCGTGACGATGAACCAAAAATATTACGAGATGTAATATATGTGTTCTAACCATTTTTATACATCCAGCTTCTTCATTCATCTATGATATTTCCATGTTATTGTTTATTCTGTTTCATCACCTACTCTACCAATAGTCATTCATTAGTTTCCTTCATTTCTTACATCAATTAATTTCTTTGTTCCAATGTGTCAGTCTTAAATTGAGAAACAAACACTAGCTACAAGTTTTTTGCCCCCTCATTGACAGTTGATAAACAATGCGTATGAGTAACGACCTGTCCAATGATATGATGCTTAATGAACTTTGAAATAGTGTGGTTATAACTAATAAGAAACATAATAGTTTCGTAAGCAGAGAATGGATTGTTTTACATTGTGGATGTGTTTGATTTTGTTCATTACTCCGTTGATGGAACATTTGTTTTAAATTTACATACAAAAATTGCTCATTCTTGACATTTTAAACGACTCCTAGTGGATCGGATGTTTTTTTACAACCTGAGGATGTATTCACTAAGGACATATGACAACATTTGATACTGATCCTCCTTCCTTGATTAAATCATATTATATTTTAGTCTTATACAGCGTCGGTGGCGCAGTGGATAAGGCGCGGACTCTCAATTTGAGGGTCCCGGGTTCGAATCCAGCCATGTAGCTATGAGTTGTTTTTCAATTCAAGTACATTATCCGATTGCTTAACGGTGAAGCAAAACATCGTGAGGAAACCTGCATGTCTTGAACAGGCATGTGAAGTCCGCCAATCCGCACTGGGCCCGCGTGGTGGACTACGGCCCATACACTCTCTGTAGGTAAGTAGCATGAGCCTGCAGTGGGGACATATATAGGCTGTTGAAGATTATATTTTAGTAAAAAGTATATCTTGATTTTCTAATAACTTACATTGTATCCGCCTCAATTTGCGGACATGTCATATTAATTTGCCTATAACTATTAGTTTAGGAGGTAAGAAGGAATATATGTTTGAACAAACATATATTGATAGCTGAATCATAATCGTCCAAAGTTCAACCAACATCATACACTCGTCGTGGTGACATAATATAAAGTAGAGAATAGTGAACATATAATGAGACAAGATCAAGGTAAGAATCTCTGTAATCTGCGTAAGACCACTGTTGTACTTGAGCCTCATTGATCGCTACGTCGAAATCGCAATAGAGATATGAATTAAAAGTAATAAATCTAATGAGATTGAGTCTCAGCGATTGCATTTGACGTAGCGGTAGAATGTGATCCTAATAATTTCACTGCTTTTTTATGTCGCCTCATATAAAAAATATTTAAAAAAGTTACTGCATTAAATTGACTACAGATAATAGTCATTAAATTGACTACAGATGATAGTCATCAAAATGACTACAGATAATAGTCATCAAATTGACTATAGATATTAGCCATCAAATTGACTACAGATATTAGTCATCAAATTGACTACAGATAATAGTCATCAAATTGACTACAGATATTAGCCATCAAATTGACTACAGATAATAGTCATCAAATTGACTACAGATAATAGTCATCAAATTGACTACAGATAATAGTCATCAAATTGACTACATATATTAGCCATCAAATTGACTACAGATATTAGTCATCAAATTGACTACATATATTAGCCATAAAATTGACTACAGATATTAGTCATCAAATTGACTACATATATTAGCCATAAAATTGACTACAGATATTAGTCTTCAAATTGACTACAGATACGAGTGTTAGCCATCAAACTAACTACAGATATTAGTCATCAAATTGACTACAGATAATAGTCATCAAATTGACTACAGATATTAGCCATCAAATTGACTACAGATAATAGTCATCAAATTGACTACAGATAATAGTCATCAAATTGACTACAGATAATAGTCATCAAATTGACTACATATATTAGCCATCAAATTGACTACAGATATTAGTCATCAAATTGACTACATATATTAGCCATAAAATTGACTACAGATATTAGTCTTCAAATTGACTACAGATACGAGTGTTAGCCATCAAACTGACTACAGATATTAGTAATCAAATTGACTACATATATTAGTCATCAAATTGACTACATATATTAGCCATCAAATTGACTACAGATAGTAGTCATCAAATTGACTACATATATTAGCCATAAAATTGACTACAGATATTAGTCTTCAAATTGACTACAGATACGAGTATTAGCCATCAAACTGACTACAGATATTAGTCATCAAATTGACTACATATATTAGCCATCAAATTGACTACAGATATTAATCATCAAATTGACTACAGATATTAATCATCAAATTGACTACAGATATTAATCATCAAACTGACTACAGATATTGGTCATCAAATTGAGTTCAGGTATTTGTCATCAACATCCAAAACGAGGACCGAACTTCAAACGAAACCAATAACTTCATTACCTTATTTTAGAACACTCTGACAATAAGGACCCGTATCTTCAAAATTCCAAATATCTCATTAAAATACTCATAAAGCGTGTCCTAAGATATGACAATGGGAAATGTTAATGCGATGGCCAGGTATCGACTTGATTTAAGATAGCCACACGTGCCAAAGCAGTAAGTAAATCACCCAGCTCGTAACAAGCAGTAATGATTTATATCAAGCAATTAAAGCGACGTTATTAAACTAACCCACACGAATGCGTCCGCGAAATCAATAAAAAGTGATCCATTATGCAGGACAGAACGAGATTAAAGCGATTCGTAACGCCGTCGTTTCGGTAAGCCATAAAGTATTTTCGGGCAATTTTTGTTACCGTTTCCTCAGCGCAGAAATTCGATCTCTAAAAGCGAGATCTACAACCAACCGGAGAAAGCCTGATACTCGAATGTGTCAACTGAAATAGGTAAAGAAATGAGGTCATTTATATCCTCTTACTATTTTAACTATGACGAGTCGGCAAAGACATGTATATGTCATGTGTATAACATATGTGTAGGCCAAAGAATATGACAATAATTGATTGAACGATTAAGGCATAAAAGCGAATAGCACATATTAAACTTCACGTAGTGTGACACTTGTCTAAATTACTTGGAAGACAATTCTCACGTTTTGAAGGCGTTTAAATTAGTATCATTGTCTCAACTGTGTTGAAGGTTGACTCAAACCTATTAAGGCAGTTACTAAAGACAATGAACTTGCATTTCATTTCAGCGGAATTATCCGGGAAACGTCCACAGCTCCATAGGCCTTCATAGTGGGCTTATAATCACCATACTTGCCAGATGGGTTGGTGATCGTAGTATTTGGTTTAGTTCTTGAGTAGGAGGCTGCTACCCCTCCACCGGTGTGGTTTTCCCATAGTCACGACACCCACAGAGATGGGGTGGTGTCATTCTAAGCTGACACACGGCCTTTCATTTCATTTACTAAGGTTTTAATAGATTAGAATAGTTAGTTTTGGCAATCGGTTTTGTTCTGATACTCGATTTTGTTTTGCTCCAAGCACTCGACCAAGAAAGACCACTTTAACGCAAAAAGCACATCTACATATGCGGAATCAACATTTGAGAGTTACGGGCAGCTCCGTCCTCTAAATCATCAGTATGGTGGTTTCGCGACCTCCGTCAAGAGGACAATATAAAACGTTTAGTGAAAACGATAGCGCACGTTTCAATGGAGCCATAAACTCGGTTTTGTCCCGTCCTGACGACTCTACCGGTTATTTACGGAGCATTGTCATGTAGACTCCAAAAACTCCTGTACAAACAAACACTTGGATTAGACTGACGTTCGCATTCCTGAGGATGAAGCGCTAATAAAGTAGCATGAGGAACAGCGCACGTGACATCTAAAAAGGCTTGTTCCTTTAACGTATTTTTTTTAATGTATGACGGGTTTGTACATACTTGGCCTTCATCTCACCTGATGGTGACGATATGGAAGTTAAGCTATTGAGCTTTCATACCGAAATACAACAGCACTGCTGTTTAGCTGCAGGCTTAGGTAACGTGGTGGGAGCTAGCCAGGTAGATATAGAAAATGCCCTATCACCAACCAAACCGAGTACCGTTAGGTACCCCCACTGGGAATAAATCCCGGGAACTCCAGATTATCAATCAAAGCGTGTAGTCATCAGGCCATGGAGGCGACTAACGTCTCTGAATGCTATTCTAATTCTATATTCTCTAAATCACCTTCTCCTAAAACTGTCCTCACAACAATTCCATCAATGATATGCGATAATTCATAATGATTACTGATAATTTAAAGTAAACAGCAAATCTTCGCCCAATGTGGAGTTATTGCTCTTCCCTTCATCATTACCATCACCAACTTCACAAGTTTAAATTGCATTGTTGGACATGAACTCTCCGCATAGATCGCTAAGTCGAACGCTTGGCGATTTAAGAGGAAACTCCCGAGTCGCTTTTTATGGCATCAATAATACCTGATATGTGATTAATTACTTATTTATTAAATTGAGATAAATGAAATAGCGGTACCTATTTATATTCCTTTAATCGTAACTATGGAGTCTTTACTACTATATATAATACTGACTGATATTTAAAACATAAATTACATTTAAACTGTAAATTCAAACCAGTTTTATTAAATTTATTTGGATTGTAAGTGGGAGTACTCGTATTCTAAGCTAATGAAAATTTATTATTGACAATGCTCTTTAAAAAAACTAACCCAAATCAACTCCCTAAACAGAAGTCTTTAGTAGAATCAGCTAATTGTTTACATTTCCTCTTCAGAAGCAGAAACCGATAAAAAAACGAATCATTAACCTCAAAAAATAATTATATTTTTATAACGACTCCGCCTATTTTTGGCTACCAATACCACTCCTGTTTTGAATTCTATTAAAACTTAATTAACTTTTTCTGTGGAGTTATAAATTTTAAATAAGCTTTTAGACCGAAAAAGGACTGACAATTTGTTTTGCTACTTCTAAACGTCACTTGTTCCCTTGATAAATGTGTTCGGGCACAAGGGAATTGCATTTTGTTTAGTCAAACGCCGACAGAAAGGAATCGTCACGGGCGTTAGGCGAATTCGCGAGTGTTGAGTGAATTATGAAATTTAATTTCTGTTCCTCGTTTTCTGATACGGTTCATATTTTGTAGTGGCTATTTTTGCGTCCCTGTTTTATGATATCACAATTTTAGACACACTTTTTAGTACTTAGAAAAATTTACAGCAGTAAAATATGTGTTTCTCAATGATATCTCAAAGCTATATTGTGAGAATATATATTATAAACACTGCTTGTACACAAATTTCGATTAAAATAAGTAAGAAAAAAGAACTAGTTGAAAATTTCCATTTAAAGAAAAATTGAACTTTTTCAACGTTTACTTTTATGTAACATTCATCGAACAAAACACAGACAATTCAAGAAAGTAATACAACAATTAATAATTGAAGTGTAACAATTAGAAAAACAACGCAGAAAACTTAAACTTAGAGATAGATAACTAGTAGGTCGGTTGGCCTATTTTCTAGCTCAAAATTCAAAATCAAAACGATGCCATTCATTTTGCAATACCCATACGCATTAACACAGAGAAGAAGAAACAAACATTCAGTTCAATGACCAAGTCGGAAATTGCCAGAGAACAACGCCAAACAATTCAATCAAATACAAACTTTGCATGACGCATTGAAAAATAAGAGAAAAAATCAGCACATTTGCAAGGATAATTTCCAACAATTTTCATCAAAATTGTGATCAACAATTCCATGCATTTTGCAATACCCACAGAAAGTAACAAAAATAATGAAACAAGTCATCTCATTTACTCCCAAACCAAGCACATTACGAGTTACCAAGTGGAAGAATTCGATCCACGCGGGCAGGACAGGGCCTCGGGTGATCACCGATCACCGCGCCCCACCATAATTCACGGACAGAGCAATGGTTTCGGGAACTCCTGCTGTGCTTCTGAATTAAGTAAAAGCCTTCGAGCTCTTGTTTCTTGATACCTCTAGTTTGGTGTTAGGGTGCGATCATAATATGCTGTATCGAATTTTTAAGTACTAAATTTTTTCAACTTAAAAGGTAAAAATGTTATCTACAGGAATTTTACTAATTAGCCACCCTTTGCTTTCCCGTTCTTAGGTTAAAAAATCCCTTAAAAGTGGGCCTCTATCGTATCTGATTAAAAATTAAACAAAAAAAGGAAAAAAAGATGAAGAAACAACATATTTACCGACTTCAGAAAAGTAGGAGGTTTTATGTTTAACTCGCATTTATTTTGTCCACCACTATGTAGGCCTGGTATTATAAGCTTTTTCTTATTGGACGCATTTTTGAAAATTATTTTCTAAAATATATTGAGAAAATATCTACATGAAAATGCACCCATCCAAACCTTCATTTCCAATTCGCAGATGAATTTAGTTCACAGTCACATCTGCCATGAGCCTCCTTAGTACGATGCTTTCTATAAAGCAATTTGCTATTATCACTACGGCAGGCAATTCGGTGATTCTATTCGGCCTATAATAAAGTGAGATGTAGGCTAATGTAGTCATATAAAGAAATTTGTACATAGTCGCCGCATGTCCACTGTAAAAAATTAATTAAAATTTGAGTTATTTTTCAAGTATTTCCACATTGTGAACACACCCGATCTCTCCTTAATAGATGTCTCGGTCCAATTTAACATTTGACGTGTTTTTAATTTAGCGTCTGCGCCCGCGGCTGCCGTCGGACGACGGGCACCGGGCACCTAAATAATGTACATATTTTACCCAAAAATCATACCGTACGCCGCCGCCCGCGCCGATTCTGTCGTAACTTTATTTAAGATTACCTAAAAAAAATATAGTTTTGTCTAAGATTAACTTTTAGGTATGCTATGAATTTCGCATAACAGTAATCTAAAAAAAATGTTTATTTCGTTTACAACCTTTACCTAATATCGGTACGTGGAGGCTCTCCTTTGTACAATAATACTAATAATTATATAGTAATACAATGTCAAATTCAGATTAAAAATTTGAGTTTCATTGTCGTTTGAGGTACAATGCGCCTTCGGGCAGTGAATATAAAATAGTGCAAAATGATCAATCGCAAAAATTTACTATTTTTAAACTAATACCGCTGCTTGATTTGTAATATAATGTAATCTACTAGGGAATATGACAACACGCTCTATTTTGCAAACTTGTATGGCAGGATATGCTATCCCCTTCTAAATTTAGAAATAAGAAAAGGATAGTGTTTTTCTAAAAATAGTTATTTGAGAATCTCAGCCTTTAAATCATACGCCGCCGCCACTCATTACTACCCTCATTTGAATATCAACCCGGTCTTTATGTGGTAGTATGTTTGGCTCTCCACTTCCATTTGTGACATAGTTTTGAAGATCGTTCTTTCGTAATGTTGGTTTTGGATAGTTAAATCGCTTCTTACGACGGCATTTTAGGGTTATGGGTTTTATGGATTTCGTTTAGTATTTTGTAGTCACGCGTTACAAGCCTTGATCACAGATCAGAGAGAAGGCCCGGGACCTCCTGATTATTGATCTAATCGTGTAGCCATTAGGCTACATAGACGGATAACCCAACCAAAGAGATTTGATTTCTGTCTAAAATCTAAGAGCTAATTTCACAGGCAATTGAAAGTCCTCTATTGTGGGCAATTAGTCAATTGTGACGTCACAGCAATTGTATTGAGCTGCAGCGGATTGATTGAGAGACATGGAACAATATTGAGTAACTAGTAAATATTTCAATCGATCAGCGACTTTGAGAAATACGGAGTATATGGAGCAATTAAAAGCAATGCTGGCAAGACAATCGCCGAATTTTGTTAAATTGCAACAGTGTATTTCAATAATTCATACATATTTATCCATTACCCAATAATTATTGCTCAAATAATGTATATGAACAATGCCACAGAGTTTGAGTACGAGCCGAAAGTGCACAGCCGCATAGCTTTTTTTTAAACTATAAAGTAAATTTGACATCTTCGCTAGTCTCGCTGTAACTGTAGAACTCAATTATATACTTAAAGCACATAATAAACAAGTATGCATTACGTGCTATGTTTACAATAAATTGCTTCGCCAAATACATGCAGAAATCTGAAAGTGACGCACAAAATAGAACCATGTCGTGAGTGAGAAAAACTTCGTTTAACATTGTTAACCCATCGCTCTACACTGTCACTTTTACTTCGTTTGACTTGACACCTTTAAACTCGTGTCCCTACAGCTAGTAAGCTTGTGTATTGCTACAGACTTCGATATTCAGACGTCACACTCCCCCCGCCCCTCTCTGGGGTTGAGTAGCTAAAATACAAGAGTAGTATTTCGAAAATTCCGATTGCTTAACGGTGAAGGAAAACATCGTGAGGAAACCTGCATGTCTTGAACAGGCATGTGAAGTCCGCCGATCCGCACTGGGCCCGCGTGGTGGACTATGGCCCATACACTCTCTGTAGGAGAGTAGGCCTGAGCCCCTCCAGTGGGGACATATATAGGCTGTTGATGATGATTTCGAAATAATTATAAACTGCCAGTTATTTTATGAACCACGGTAAGTAAATGAACAGTAATTTAAAATATAACGTTCATGTTAGAATTCCCGATACCTACAGTAGACTTGCTCTACGACCGAAAAAAGAAATCATTTGATTTTACCTGCAATATCTTGTCTACGCTGACATGAGTGGTGAGTCTGATATAAAGCTGTGGCGATTATTTTATAGTCTGTGGTCCCGGTAAATACATTTGCGGGGTCACGCAGGGTCAAACGCTCAACTTTGACCGTCCCTGAGGACCGCCACACCGTAGGCCGAAACGTTCCAACAGCGAACTTTTACTGCGAATCTCGAATTCACTTTTAGTTTTTCTTGAACTTTGTTTGTACGTTTAAGAGCTGTCCCACGCTACACGCGATCCTTTGTATAGTCTCTTTTCCAGACCATAAAGTGTACACAAAGTTTATAATTATTATAGTTGTATAAAATAGACTTATTAGTGGACGTATTGTTTACTGCACAAAAATAGAACCAATACAAAAATGCAACGTTTGTCATTTGCTGCAACCAGCTCGCTTGTCACTAAATGTGTATTTATTAGACCCCGTCGCAAAAAGAGGGGTGTTATATAATTAACTTATATGTCATTGATATATTTCAATGGCATACAATCAAATTAAATTGAAATTGTTTTGTTCGTGCAAAAATAATAAGGTTTTAGATATTCAGCTTGTTAAGTGGTTTGGTACATCATAGGTTTTTCAAGTAACTGTGAAAGTGTTTACAAATTAAACGATCTAATTCTACCTGAAATCTGGTACTTCTTTTGTGGTCCCATTTCAATTTGGTCTAGTTCTGACAACGGAATCCATGAGAAAACCATATAAGTCTTAAATTTGGTATAGACTTTTAGAGCAGTTGAAGTCGGTTTCTAGTTCTTTTTGAACGCGTTAACTTGTTTAACTTAGCGAGGTAAGAAAATCAAAACTTTCCATTCTTTCACATTTTCTGAAACCACACTAAAATACCGTTTCATACGGCTTGACATTACATGATGAAACCAGTTTTAATTTGACGCCGAAATAAAAGTTATTTAAGCGAGCCTTAATAAAAAAAAAATACAAGTATGCCAAACTCAAATACAGGCTATCAACGACACACCTAACTGTCAAATACGCTACCACCAGAGATACATATATTCATAGAAAGCAGGCCTTCGATTTTTCGTAGAAATGTCTTTGACATCATTATTGTAGGATATTTGAACCTTTGGGATACACCATACGTATAAACCAAAGGGTGTATAGGTGGCAAATGCAGAGGTCCTTTTTAGTTATAATTTTAAGCAATACACACCTATTTACGGTGGATGGACAGGTAAGCTGCGACAACGCCAATTTACGAGTAACTATCAGTGTCTCGGAAGGAGACGATATAAAAAACATCAACGCGCACACTTCAGAAATAAATATATATATGACGGACCATGTGCAGAGAATACAGGCGGTGGTTAGGTGGCAAGCGTCTCACTCTTACAAGCATAATATTGCAATTAGCCGTCCCGCTCTTGTTATACTTGTCCGCGTGGAAATCATTTTAAATAATCATGACTGTATGTGTTTATTTTGTGACATGTGCATTATTGAAAAACAGTTTTCCCAAAGATTAATTTGGGTTCTAGTTGGCTACACATATCAAAAAACGCTAATTTATAGCTATTTTCGTGTGTTTTTTTCTACTGAGCGAAGCGTTTCAAATCATATAATATCGAATTCCGAATATCGAAAAAAATAAAGTTGTAGAAACTTCCTTGAAGTGAATTTTAGTAAATATCATAGAAAATATTCGAATTTTTTGGGCACCAAAATTCAATTTTTCAGTCCTCCTTCTCAATTATTATGAACGGGCTTGCGGTAATATTTCCACTGGCTGACATGACACTTCTATAGACATAAAATATTATGGTTTCTATTTATTACAACTCACGGCACATCATAATCAGTCTCTATCGATAAATTTCAAATTAACATCAAAAAACTAGTTAACAGCCAGATATATTATAAAGCCGCTGACAGACGAAGAATAGCAGATTTACACATAAATAGCTTTAGGTTTGTATGCACTGTCACTTTACTGTGATATATATTTCCGTTCTGAGATTCAACTTGATACCTTAAACGGTAATTGATGAAATTTTAAATACGTTAGCGAAATTTATGATGTTTTTTTATTCCGTTTAGGATTTCAATACTGATAGAATATTTTACGGTTGATATTAAAGTATTGTGTAGAGTTTAATGTTATCCCTCTCCTAATGCTTCCATACTAAATTTCTGTTGCCATAATCTTTTAAAGTAGAATAGCTGGCTTTGATAAGTAATTACCTAAAAATAGGAGATGAAATTATAGTGTCGCGAAATAAATATCATTAATTTACAACTTTATACTTAGCTACAATAGCCGTTACGCAGCTAACGGTTCATAGATGGCGCTTTGAACAATAACCGAAAAAAGTGGTTAAAATGAAAATTGTTATTCACTGTGAAGTTGTATGTTAATGATACTCATTTCGCGACATCACAATCTGATGTCTTATTTTTAGGTAGTTTCTACACAAATCCAACTATAATATTTTAAAAGATTATGGATATATGAATAGATAACAGAAATTTTGTATGAGACTTTGATGGAGGTGGATCGCCTCAAGTTAAATAATAATTTGGACTAATGTTTTGATTGGAAACTGTTATTTGAGGGTCAATGTAATTCATCGTTGGTAAGTTTAAAGCGAAAATTAGGTAAATACTAATTTTTTTAGGTAAAAAATCCGAGATTAGTTATGTTATACAATAGACAAATAATCATAGCTAGACATATAAAAAGGATCAATTTGTCCTTAGTAAATTGCACCCCAGTTTTAATATTCTTTTTGTGTGTTCAAAATCTGTAACCGTACTCAGTAAACAATTAAACATAAGTTTTCTTTTTTATAAATCATCACTTTTTTCCAGTAAGTAATATCAGGACAGTTTTTAAGAAAACTTTCACGCTCGTACAAAAGTACAGTCACAAACATAATTAGTATTTAAATAATTCATTTGCTAAACACAAACGCTATTTGAAACACAAAAACAAACAGTGTCGTCGACTGTATTCGCAAACAAATTTAAATTCCTTGTCCTTTGTCAGACACACGAGAAAAATGTCGTAACAAAAAAACCATACGACCTTCCATCTCGCAATGCCTCATCAGATTTTTATATATTTATCGCCACGCTTTTAAGTCGGAATCGCGCCAATACATTTGGTGTCTCCACCTAAAACAAACAATTTGTAATCCTGAATTATGTGCTGCTGAATGCATACATCTGAGAGATATGAATCTATAAAGGCAGTGCGGGGATGGTAGTCGGTAAATTTTTATCGATGTTCAAACGCATTAACTAAAAAACTAAATCTTACTACTCTTCTATTACATACTAAACTTTTTTTTTGGTGATAGCGCATTTTTTCATTTCCACCAAGCTAGCTATCATCCACTGACACACACATCCCAAATAATGCCACAAAAGCTCTATTGTTAACCGACTTCAAAAAAAGAGGAGGTTCTCAATTCAACGGGTATGTTTTTTTAATGTTTGTTACCTCAGAACTTTTGATTGGGTGAACCGATTTGGATAATTCTTTTTTTTTTGAAAGCTGGTGCTTTCTTTGTGGTCCCATTTCAATTTTGTCCAGTTCTGACAATGGCATCTACGAGGAGACTATATACATCTTAAAGTTCGCCTTTTGAAGTCGGTTTCCAGTTCTTTTTGAACGCATTTACTTGTGTTCAACAAACATAACACAGAACACCTTGTCATACCGTGACAGTATCTTAAAAACTTCAGTCAGATGAGGTGCTGACAGAACTTGAAAAACGTGGAAGAAGAAAAAAATCATTTTATGTCATATTGACTTGATGTGTGCTTGAATTGTAATCGTGATTTCAAGCAGTCCAACATATAAATTTAGGTATTTACTTCACTCTATTAAAAATAAATGAATTTAAGTGAAATCATCACAAAGTTTAAGTGAAACCTGAGACATACAGTCTAAGGATGAAAATATTAAATTATTACTTATGGAGAAAAACATGTTCCTCAGCGAAGCTCATACTGAGCGCTATATAGTGTTGTAAAAACTATCGATTGTTCACGCCTCTCATATTAAGTCATTCACTTGAATAAAAACATCGAAGTCGCCTCGCCCCCGACCTTTCCAGAATGGCGTGACTATTTGTCACCTGCAATCGACTCCCGTACTCGCTGGCTGCGAACATGCTGATTCGCATCACTACTGCCCCTCGCGAAAACGTCTTCAAATCATTTCCTTTCTCATGTGAATTTCTGCTCTTAGCGTTCTCGAATAAAGACTATTCTTTTCTAGAATCAATTAGACATTTTGCATTTCAAAATCAAGTCTCAAATTTATTTGATCACCGTTCATGGAAAGACAATGTCTTAGCTGCATTGCAATCAATTTGACAGACAATGCTGTGATTCTATATTTGATTGTTATTATTAAATTTATTTACAGAGACACCTTTGCTACTTTGTAGATCTTAGATATAAGAGACGTTTTGTGGTGAAGCTGTAAAGGTCACAGGACCAACAGTATAAAAGTTCATTCAAGCGAGAGAGAGAAACGTTCTGCGAATGTGTGAAGTCCATTCTTAGACATATCAATATGTGATGGATCCCCAGCCGTTTTGAAACGTCTATATTAAACAATTGATATGAACATAGTCAACTTTCAACTATAAGCAGGTTTAAAGAACCGTTAGATGAACAACAATACTTGTAAACAACAGCATTAAAACCGGAAGACCCATGCGCCCAGCTCATATCAAGTGTGGGCGTACGAGAGCGGCCATCAAATAAAACCAACTGTCTAGCAGATGACCCGTTGTATACTTGTAGCTGTTAAGAACTCCACTGTTTAAAGTTTTCTCTATTACTTACCTGTTTGTCACCCAATAATATAGATAACGAATAAGTATATTGTTTCTTCTTAAGAACAATATAATAAAATAAGTCCTACTTTCCTATCCACGGTATATATGAAGGGGAGAATAGAAATATAATATAAAAATATATAAACTGCATGCATCCAAAATTCAGATCTTTACCTGATTTCAATCGGTCGTTTGTTCTAGTAGGTGCCCTGTTGTCTTAATTACTGACGTTAGATCTATCGTTGTTGATAACAATAACACAGCAATTAACCAATTCCTATTTCCTAAGTCTCATAATCAAACTAACTGTTACATATTTCTACAATGACGTGTAATTTTTTTGCCACACACACAAACATACCCTGGCTCGAAAATCTAAGGCACCGTCCACTGCTTGTCTTATAATCGCTCAATCACTGCGCAGACGCATGTAACTCACGTCTCTGTGACATAATGGAACAATATTAATCGAATTAACCTCAATCATAGACAGATGCTTTATAATATCAATAGTGTGAGTACACACAGCTGCAATCATAAATAACTGAACGGTCAAACCTCGAATTAAGTTGAGTACCTCAAGCGGCGCTATCATTATTCTTCATAAGGCTCATACTCATCTAATGATCCCCAAAAACTCCGACTACCGAACTAATAAAAATCAATCAACCGCCGAAATGTTATTAAAATGAATCAATCACATCATTGTCTATAACGAATCTGGATTTATGCAAACAGGAGAAACAAAAACATTTTAAAATTAAAGGGAATAACGTTTGACGTGTACCTACTGTGCAATATAAGAGAGAATCGATTAGTCATTATTTGATTTAAGTTCGTCGGGTTGGTTTGGAGCCTGCGGTGTGGCGGCGGGGGTCCCACGAGCGCCGGCTGGACTTGACTTGCACAGAGAGTCATCAGCTCAACCTTCCACACTTTATATATAGCGGTGCAGTGGGGGATATGGATGGCTACAGCCCTGACTCTGTCTGAACTGTACCGAACTGATACCACTATACAGGGTCACGCTTTTATTATTTGTATAAAAACATAAGAATAGATTTTGAAAATACGAACAATTTTCTGGCTGCAACTTCCTCGGCGTAAACTGCAAAAATAACTCATTATTTGCATACAAGTATACATTCCATATATATAACAAATTTTCTTTACAATTATGTATATTAAGAAGTAAGATGTAATTGCATCCTCAGGAACTTATAAATCTGACGGTTTTTCAGTCTTCGTTTCGTTTAGTATTCCTATATCTCTTCGTGCTATTATTTCTGCGACACATATGTATCTGTTTGTTTCGAACTATATTCATATGAACTCTCTAGAGAATAATGATCCATAGGTTATGGTAAAATGCAGATGTAAAATTTACACCATTACTCAAACTCCGTGGAGACGAACATAAAATGAACCAATTCCATTGGCCGGCAAACACAAAAGCTCTGATAGACGTTTCTGCAATTAAAGCCTTGCACTCCATTCAAATCAACACTGAAGCTTCATTTACTTTTGCCCATACAGAAGTAATAAACTTCAAGGGGGGCTAATTATGAATAACCAACCTCACAGTAAGAAAAAAACAGCAGTAATATGAACTCAATGCAAGATAATTTACCGACTTTACATGCTCATTTGTGATTAGTCGGCGCGAAAGGGCAAATCCTGTATTAAGATAGGTAATGAGGTTAAATTCAATGCTCAACTCGAAAAGGAATGAAGTGCATGCGCACAACAAAGAAATTTATGATCTAGCAACGAGTGTTACAGCTGGTATCGATGATACTACATGTGATGTTGCTGACGAAAATGCAGTAGAGAATTAAGTACAAAAAGACACCGTATTTAATGTTTAAATCACCATAGTGGACTCTAAAGTAACAATTCATACAGTTGATATTGTAAGTGAAGTTGTTAATGAAAGAAAGAAAGAAGTTAACGATGGATTGTGTGGTAAGCCGGCACCCTGCGGCCGCGGCCCCCGACCGAGCCTATCACGGACAAGACATCGATTAGTGATCGACTGAATTCAATTGCTTGGCGAGACATGAGTCGATGCCGAATCGAGATGGACCGATCGAGATTTGTATTGTTCGGTTTTACAAAAATTTGCATTTTGAGAACGTCACGTCATCAACAACGCTGAGTCACCTGACAAATGGAACTGAGCTGATCGTGTCTGAGATATTGGGACGCGTTGACCGTAAGCCCCGTTTTATTATTGTTGCTACATGATTACTGTCAACTGTAGCAGGTCGGGTTTATAAAACCAAATCGTCACTGCTTCGTCACCCAGCGCTACAGATTTTAGGCTCGCGATACATCATGCAGTGGTATGTGACAGATACGTCCAGTTTATAGTCAAATGGAAAACCAAAACAATCAATTATGACCCGAAATAGAACCACTACAAAATTTGTGCGTCATTTTTCTCACAATATAACTGGAAAAAAAACGATGTCAAAATAGCTTTAAAGCCCGAAAAACTAAAGTTACTGATATAGATCAACGACTCAGTGAGCTGAAGTAGCAATAAACAGGCCACATCGCTCGAATAATGGATAACTTAAAGGGAGTAAGAGTTCTGGAGTGGCGAGTACGCATCGGGGAACGTGTACCTTATCCCCCTACTAGATAGATGGACTGATGAGCTGGTAAAGGTCACGGGGAGTCACAAGAAGTCTCTAATACAAGTGTCTTGGGTGGGAGGCCTATATTGAGCAGTTGAAGTTTCCCTTCCGATTGTGATGATGAAAATGAAAAATAAATTAGCAAAATACAAGAAACATTGAATCATGAAGGGAGTTTAATTTTGTGTAGATCAAAGGACAACTATGCATAGGTGGCGCCTGTTTGACCTACGCTTGGTGTAATGTGTGCCTTAAACTGTCTAAAATCTCACGGAACATTTACCCAAGCTATAAACCATACATAATTTTTATTGACTCGAACTTTCTGTATAGAATTAATAATTAAAATCTATTTTCCGGTTATCTATGATTTGTTTATCGTCCGATATTGGTTGCGTGTAGCTATTTTTGTGTATCACGAAAGTTAGTTTGGCGTCACGCACGCGACTCACGATCACATGATATTTCATGTTTATTGGCTTAAGTCATGACATCACCGTATGTGGTGGAAGCATTGACGGGTACACCTTTATTATAAAAAGTGTGTATTTTGACCGTTGAGGTGATATACTAGAGGAACTTTGCTTAACTTGAACGTATATCAAATGTATTCTAATTTTGAAATAAATTTATGGTTTGGGATTGTAGGAATTACTCTTATTTCGAGGTCTGGGTTCGGTCCTGGCTCGTACCAATGAGTTCCAATTTGTTATTTGAAATGTTTGTATGAATGATAAAAATCATTACCATTGGCGTTTCGGTGAGGGAAAACATCGTGAGGAAACCTGCACACATCCTGCAAAGAAATTCAAAGGTATATGTGAAGTCTACCAATCTGCAATGGGCCCGCGTGGTGGACTATTGACTATACACTCTCTGTAAGAGACTAGTCCTGAGTCCCTGCAGTGGGTACATATGCATATAGGCTGTTGATTATGACTCTTACTTCAGTGACTAAAGAATGTCTTGTGTTTAAAATTTATCATTTCATTATCATCAGACGGGAAGAGTCCACCGCTGAATATACGCTTCCCCCATGGCACGCCACAATGACCGTTCTGGAGCCACTTGTATCCAGCAATTTCCACTACCTTTAGTAAGTCGTCAGACTACCCATCTAGTAGACGGCACTACGAGTACACACACTTCCAAAACACTCGAGAACACTTACTTCGTTATCCTTTCTTCCAACGATGTGGCCTGCCACTTCAGCCCTTTGATTCGTTGAATTATGTCAGTAATCTTAGTTCATTTTTTATTAATTCCATATTAAACTTATTACCTTAGAAAAGTTCACCTGAAGTCAATTTTCTTCTCATTCTTGCTTGTGCTTACTTGACTGACATATCAAAAAAAATTCGACATGACTATTTCCACTTCGTTTCTGCTGTTTATAATTTTGAGCAAAATAATTGAGCCTCTCTACGATTTCCACTCTGTTTTGACCACGGCATATTGTATATTACACATGGCGTAAATGTGAGTGTTTTATACGTCAGTAGCAGCTGATTTTTATTCACGAATTTATTTAATTAAGTTTATTGAATTACCCGCAGTGTCCTAAGTGAATTATGTTATTGTGTAAGACACACAGCATACAATATTCATGAATTTGCCGAGGTTATTTGGCCCTGTTTGTGTATCGTAAAATTTATCTCAACGTGAAGTTCTCTTGCAGATTATGCAGACTTTTATTGGTGTGTGTTTAAGCTGTCTCGTCTTCTTAATTCATTATTGATTTTATGTTTTCGAGAAAATTTCAGCTGTTCTAAAGTTTTAAATGATGTTGTTTCAACAATAGAACTTGTTCTAAGGCTTTGAATAATCCTAAGCACTGTGAAATTTTTTGAGCAGTTGCATGTGCTATGCAAAGTAATGTATCCTACATATTATGGCATAATGATTTTTTATGATTATGCGAGATTCTTACATGTATGACTAATAGAATCGTGTTGTTTTTAGTTCAGCTAATCATACATATTATACTAAGGATATCCAATAGTAAACAGAGCTTCATTCATATATAATAATAATATAAATAATACATTCATTTTTCTATGTTTACGTTTTACATAATATCCATGTCTAATTATTAATGTTTTCTAAATCTGAAACATTACGGATCGTCCATTAATGAATGAACCGTTTCGGCAATATACACACGCTAGGCTTGTAATTGAATTCCGTATAAATTGATGGCAAACTTGATAAATGACAATTGATGTGCCTAGTTGTAGTAAACTGTACTACAGGTATTACCAACCAAAACGAGTACCCTTAGGTACCCCGAATCAAACCAACGACCTTCGATAGCTTCACGCATGCATTCAATATTTGAGTAACTATTTTACCTTTATGTTTTCACAATTTTTTTCTCTGTTTTATAATACTTTAACCACACCACTTTTTGTTTACTCGTCTACGACTATTAGCCACATGTATGACGACAGCAGCCGACATGTTTTGACCAATCGAAGCGTGCTAATCAAATTAATTGTGAACACGATGCCTTGAACGACACGGTGGGTTACTAAAGCTGTGAGTGTCTTCTGTGGTAATTGATTTAATAGTGATACTGCACAAAAACTTACACAAATACTTTATCTAGCAGCAAAACAATTTTTTTTTTTAAAAATAACAGAGCTTTTTCGTCTAGCCTCCGAGTCGAGCGAGTGCTAAATTCCGAATACTACATTATTGCTCTTTAAGGTGACTGTAAACGAGAAAGGTTTGATAATATATATAAATTGTATCACTATTCCCTTGAATCTGTTAAAAAATCAAGCTTATGAGTCAACGCAATTAAAAGACGCAAGTAATCAATACCTATAGGGTGCTTCCCGGTGAGCTAGAATTTGGCAATAATCAAGATTATGCAGCACAATCATAGGAATAAATCTGAAGACAAGAATTTTTAAATAATAATTTAAAAAAATTACGATTCGATTGGATTAACATTTCCGTTGTAGCATTGTTGACCTAACCTATTATTTATGATTTTCCGTATGTTAATTATTAATATAATGTGCGGGACCCTCGTTGCATGAGCACGAATTGCACATGACCAGTTTCTTTTACTTTCACTGTAGCGAGACTAAAACACTCTTTACCAAAAAATGTGAATCCATTGTTCTAATGCTGCGAATATAAAATATAACGAACAACAAACACACCTTCTAATTTACCGGCTAACTGGTCCGAGTGAAGCTGTAATGGTCGCAGAACCAACAGCATCAAATCAATTCGAGAAAAAGACCTTCAACTTTGTAATAATCGCATATATGATGTCATTAACATTATATTAAGTCACGATTGTACATCATAGCATTTCCTATAACAAAACCTCTTTCTTTTGATGAAAACCCTAATGCTGAACGCGTGTCTTCTTCGCTGACAGCATGGAAAAGGTAATAGACAACCATAATAATATTAATTAAGTTACTAGCAAATGTTCAATATTTTTACGAATGCAAAATAATATTCCTCGATCGCTAAGCTGACCTACACCGTTTAAGTCTCGATAGCACAAAGATAATAATCGCAAATCAACAGCAAGCACGTATAGCAAATCAATAACACCGCGAAATCACGGCGAGGGCTCGAGAGTTAACAAATCGCGGCGACTGCGCAGGGCCCTGTTTACACGCGGAACGAAGACCCGTTTAATTGCACAACAAAAAGTTACAAATAAGACATTGTGCTAAGTAATTAGATTAGCGCAGCACGTTATTTATCCGATGGTGTTGTTGGTGCTGGGATGCTTCAAAGAAATATAACGTGCTTTAAATACGTCCTATTGTGAAGAGAAGTTAACGATCTTTGGTGGCAAAAATAATAAAGACAAAACGATGTCATTTTACAAGGTAACTTTTGTATTGTTTCCTGTTCAATATAGATTAGAACTTTACTACTGAGATGTATTTACATAAGGCGTCAATATGTCAAGTAAGTCGTTACTTATAAATCTTATTGATATTGTAATAATGTTACATACGTACGTGTATTTACTGCGCTGTCTCAGTAACCCAAAGAGGATATTGGACTCCGAAACGGAAAGTTGCTTCATGTCATACGGCGTTTTGGAGGGCGCCTAGGTCCTGGTTTATCCTATCCTATCCATCCAGTAATACCTAGGACGTACAAATGGACGTTTCCCTTTTGGACGTCCCAAACATTCTTTCTTGAACTATACTCTCCCTCTTTCTACGTTGCCCAGCTAGGAGATGCTTGCGGCCTTCACCTTTCCGATGATGGGGGTTGACATATAACCAGTAAAAAATTGATAGCAAGGAAAGTATTGAAGTGTACCTTGGGTAGGATTCTAATCATCTATCTACAAAGTTCCCTTTTATATTACTTGAACATGCGGATTGTTAAACAAGCCCGTTAAACAGTGCCTCATTAGCTTGACGTTTCTGTATAATCACGCTACTATCAGATGGTTCTATTGTCACTAACCATCAGGTGCAATAAAGAAGCAAATCTAGACTTATTTAGCCACCGCCAAAGATTGTGCCGATTGAGCATTCTATAAATGGATTGGCCATGATCACTTCAACTGTACACCGCGGGCTGGTTAGTGCAATAAGTTGATGGAAAACATAGGAAAACAACCCATCCTCTGAAGTTTTCAATTTAAAATAACCCTTACAAAAATTTGAGGTGGTGTGATTCGAAGCCCATAATGTAATAAATGAATGTCATGTGTTGCTCATAAATCACTGAAGTCAATGCACAACTGGCCATTTTTACGATTTGTAAATAAGCACTAAATGGTTGGATAGACAGCTAGGTAATTCTTAATTGTTCAGTTTTTTTATGTTGCCTAATAACACTGTTTTTAAACTATCAAAAGTATCGTCTATTATTACAGTAAAGAAGCTTTGCAAAATTAGCTAGATGATGATTGTTTGTTGTAAGCATCTTTTTTGCAATTATAAAATGGCGATAAACTGTTGAAGCGGGTTTACGAAAATTGGTGTCCATTGCAAAAAATACAGGATGAACGTGTGTTAATGTTTGGTAAACGTTGCTAAGAGGTTTACTCAGATGTGGAAAATTTTGATGGGTGAGTTAATCTAATCAACCCTCGAAAGATCGAATCGATTCTAGAAACGTTTTCGTCCCAGATTGATGACAGAAGAAGGTGTTGCAACTACTTCCCTATAATAATAATTAAATAGCAGAAGAGGTAATAGCAACTCTTTAAATTACCTAACACAAGTGCAAATGGTAGTAAATTGTAGTTTAATCTATGCGAAACAATGTGGTATAAATTCTAGATTAGATGCAGTTGAACTTTGCTGCAGCAATTACTGGTCGCTTCTGGCACGGACATCATTAATGTTGTGTTGTACTCTAATTTATTGCCAGGGAGTGCAGTTGTTATGTAGATGACCATAATGCTTGACAACTGCTTTTCTATGCTACATATTTCAACGTTTAGACAAAATCAGTGTGTCTGTTCCAAAAAGTATTTTTCATTAATAGCTTCTTCACGATTTTTATTGCCTATTAAAATGGAAATTTGAGCTAATTAGGCTATGCGATATTTAAAAACTGTGGTAAAAATATCGATTTTTAAATGAAGTTGATCTGAAGATTAAGTAAAATATATCATTTTGTTACAAAAAATTTCTTTTTATGACTAAAATCTTACGCAATTTTAAATTTTGGTATAATAATTGTGATAGTTTTAAAACTAAATATAAACGATGTTGTCAAGATCAAGTGTACAGGAACGTTAACATCAACCTTGAATCTGCTCCTTGTGAGCATTAAATGACGTTTTATACATCCTCCGAAAAATTCCGAGACATTAAAATTCCTGACGCATGTATAATTTAAATCGCCGCGAATGTACGAATAAGCCATACATTTGATAGCATGCACATAAAGATTCCAAAATTTATCTAATTACCCGTTCGTAATAATAAATATATCGGTTAACTATAAATTACTAATTAAAGCCGTAAACGTCACATCATTTTCGATAATGCTCACGCGCATAAATCGCGACGGAGATAGTGATGACTATAAATTCGAAACGGATGTCGGAATGGGCCTTTTACTATAACTGTGTGCTTTGCGGTGTTGCAGTCAGAGAGACAAAATAAGGTAAAATAAAAATGACTTTACAAAAACATAATGGTATTGAACTAATGCGGTAATTTACACATAGAAAAAACGTAGAAGCTAATGTGTGAGCCAGTATTATTTTCTGGAAAACCAAAAATCTCCATGACAGACGCGTACTCAAATGAAGAGTACCTTGATCATCTTTGGGATATTATCAGTGTCTGAAAATTTCAAATACCTAACAAACGGTAGTTCTAAAAAACTAAATTAAAACAATCTAGCTTATGTGATCGAATAAGCTACAATATAGGCGTCCTCAAATTGGAGAGTGTAAAGAGATTACACCAATACTATCTTCAACAGTATCGTAATTTACCGTCAGTTGACAATGCTTAAAACAGCAAATCACAATGGTATAATTTTTGTTTTTTTTGTTTGTAGTATATATACTGACTTCTGTTAAGCCTTGTAAGTTTCTTCATCATTATTATTGATTTTTTTGTAAATTAACAATTTTGACTGTTTATTTCAAAGACAACAAATACTAATTACTGAAAATTTAACAGTGCGCAAAATCGTCTTTAAAAAAATTATGTACGCCTGGAGAGTTGCACAATTTTATAGGTATATGAAGCAAGTGTACGGGGGCGCATCCACCCTCGCGTCCTTGCACATACGAGTATAATGACAGAGGAATCGTTTCATAACTTTTTTTGAATTGTTTATTATTTAGTGCTTCGATTTCCTTTGTCAGATTTCTATGTAAGTCATTAAGGATACGAGAGAAGATGCACCTACACACCCTTGCTCCAAATACACTGTTACTTTTAATTTCCTTATACATCGGCGTTGAAATAGTCAGTTCACAAATAAATAAAATTTCGTTGAAATTCTTCAATTTCTACAACATTACACGTCGATATTAAAACCAAGCACGTGCTCCCGTCGAATTTACGGTCCATCTCTTTTATGAACAATTTCGGATGAGTTATTGGGATGTGCTGATGTTCTTTAATTGTCGATGAAATGTCAGAAGTGCCATTGACATTTTAAGTTGTCGTTACAAAAAACGTTATTCATGATATAATAACGTAACTATTTCTCAAATTTTAACATTCAAAGACTACTTTGTATTTTATTTCATAACTTGAGTGTCTGTAAATAATCATCGTGTATGCCTTAACCAACATGTACTATCGTTAAACATTTCGTTACTTGACATTCTGTGTGACTGGAGTACAAGTTAATATTGCGTTTCTCTTAAATATCGAAGTAAATGACGATTTCAGTATGATAACGTACCAATCTATCTGGCTGACTCCAATCTGAATGGCTCATTCTTCCCTAAATATTACAGTGGTATTATTTTTACTGAACATAAAATGAAATTATTAAAGAAATGCAATACTGGACACGATTTTCCTAATACATTAACCAATTTTAAAAATACACTACCGTATCGAAAATGTGAACAGATTTCCACTGCCCATCACTACTCTGAACTCGTGTGTGGTAAAAAACAAATAAAGTGATTCAAGCTTTTATTTACCCAAACGCGGCTGTAAAAAGTGAAAAAATCGTTTTTTCCACCAAAGTTTAATTGCCGGCAATGAAGTAATTAAATGTGACAATCGTAAAACACCACGAGCTCTATAAAACATTATAGCCGTGTCGACTTGGGGTCACATTTGCCCGGCGAAAACGTTTAAATCTGTAAGGATCTGGCGCGCCTTGAAGGTAAAACTTTGTCCTTTTATTGCCTTTTTCAAACCTAGAATTGTCTCGTCTTAGTAACTTTAAGCGACATTTTCTTTTAGGATTTGCCTTTCTTTCAATCACTTGAACATTATGTTTCTAACGTTAAAATTACTTTTACAAGTGGATACAAAATCAATTGTTTAATTTCCGAAGATACTTTCTTGCTGTACATTGGCAATGGTGCTGAAACATTTTTTTTAAACTGACTTTAGGTACCTAACTTTTAAACTCATAGTGTATAATTGACACGTGCAATATTAAAGTTGTGAAATTCAATGCCTCGTAACGACTGCATTATAAAAACTTTATAGTAGGTATAACAATCCATTCGTAGAACGCTATTTTTACATTTTATTAGTCAGTTATTTCGTTGAATGCATGTATATGATCAAACTGTTACTGATCGACACATTAATTTTTCGGGTGTCTGGAATCAAAACAGACAAACTAGCTAAAAGTGAAACATCAAACGATAAGACCTTTACATCCCAAGATTCCTTCTCTGTCGCACTCATTAAAACAGAGATAGATGGAAACAATGAATTTGAAACAAATGTAAGCGTATGTATAGGAGGGTTAAGATGCTTAATGCGCTGGAACAGGTTTTGTGCAATAATTTCAAGCTCAGGGTCGGAGGTCATCGCATCGGGCGCGCCGCTTGTCGGTACTGAATTGTTGGCACATTCTTAAATTGTGTTGAATGAATTCGGGACTTGTGCTATACGAGTATACATTTTCCATTTTATCGTGAACGTTTAATTTTTTGTTTGCCGTCACCTGTCTGCAAATGAATCATGTAAAACTTTGTCGATTGCTTCGCATAGGTTAGATTGATGATTGATGATTGAAATGTTTGTTGATAATGGCTAGTTTCCAAATTTGAGTCTTGTTGGTGATCTGTGGAAGGCTTTTACTTTCAGGGAATGGTGGGTAGTTATCACATCATTATTTTCAACATCATGATATTGTATTAGTATAACATTTACTTTACCTCTCTTTCAGCAGTAGACGTTTCCCAACTAATGATAATGATTTATTATGATGATTAATGCTCCATTAATATTACTTATATGTAAAATTCATTTTCTCGCTTTAATGAGCTAGCAAGCAACAGCATTATCTATACCCAGCACGATGCAAGCGAGAAATTACACTTTCAGTCACACCTATTTAGAACGTCGTCTGTAGACTTATTCCTGTGCCAGAGAGATATTGTTGGCACTTACTTGGCTAGAAACATCTCTGTTAGTATGTCACGACATGATCATTCTTATCGTCTTTATCAGAATGTAGGTTGATTATTCTTGTCTCGTGGCTATCTGTACTCTTGGAATATGGAAATTCTTGGTAAGTGATGTTGGCTTATTTAGTTTATATCTTCCTATTTTTGAAATCCAGTTTCTTTGGTTGCTGAATGAAAGACATGTTTCCATTTGTTGCCATAATGTCTAAAATTACATGTAAAAAATTGCTTCTTGACTTTTTGGAACGAGTTCAAAATCTTGAATTAGTCAAATGTATTAATAAATTTTTTGTTAACCGATATACGAGTAAGCAGATTTTAAAATGTCTAAGATTGCTCTATTTCAACATTACTAAAGCTGGACATGCTCGTAAGTCTATTCTTGAATTCTATGGA
Organism: Carcina quercana; assembly: GCA_910589575.2. NCBI lineage: Eukaryota > Metazoa > Arthropoda > Insecta > Lepidoptera > Depressariidae > Carcina > Carcina quercana. The sequence goes on from OU342442.1 coordinate 4,745,290, forward strand.
AATCGCCTTTAAATCTTACTTACCATCGGCGATGCAAATTGTCTATTCCGCGCGTGCGCCGTGTGGGCGCGCGTCACTAGCGGTCATGCTCATGCGCAGGTAAACCTGTGTATGGGTAAAGTTATGGGAGATTTGTTTTAATGGCGGAATACTGTTTATTGTACTAAACTTTCATCGGCAAATTAAGAACATAGTTTATTAACATCATCATACTAATATAGCAAATTTGAACGTAAGTTTGGTCTGGGATATTGAACCCGACATATGATTATCCTACTTTTATTTTGAAGTCACAATTCTCACAATATAGTCTGGTCTCTTTCCCTCATTAAACAGTTCTTATGTATAATTCATAGTCAATTCACCTAATTGAATTAAAATTTAACTCTTATGGATGATCATTATATATATGTATACTATTATAATACATTACACAAAATCTCTTACGTAAAGAAATAAACTCAAAATAATATAATACATTCATTTGTTTTATTTTGTATGGGAAGGAATATACTATAGCCTTGTCGGATGAATTGGTGATTACAGTAAGACTTTGTTAATACATGAAAATCCCTTAGTCATCTGATCAGCCATCGCTTGCCAATCTAGGCTGTATTGGACCATTATTATAAGGCACACGCTGATTAGAAATTGTTATGAAATTACTTTTATACCCACACGGAATGACATGCGGTAATTATATCCTTACTCCGGAAACAATCTACTAAACATCCTTTTTAACCGACTTCAAAGAAGGAGTAGGTTATCAATTCGACGGATATTTTTTGTAGTTGTTTTTTTAATGTTTGTTACCTTAGAACTTTTGACTTTCGGGAGAACCGATTTGGATGATCCTTTTTTATTTGAAAGGTGCACCAACCGTGTGGTTTCATATCAATTTGATCTACCTAGTTCTGATAACGGCATCCATAAGAAAACGATATAAAAAATTTAAATTTGACTTAGTAAAAGTAGACTTTTAGGGTAATTGAAGTCGGTTTCCAGTTCTTTTTGAACGCATTTACTTGTTCTTCTACTGTTGTTTGCTTGTACCAATCACAACACATATGGTAAGTTACTGTATAGAATGGTCGTCAACCACGACACAGGCAATCGCACTTTACGATGCTCGTTATGATTAAGCGGATAATTTCGGACGGTACCTGTGAAGTACGAGGTCTATTAGACGCTATTAGTGCTTCATGGTTGGTGACGTTAATGATAAACGGAATACGTCATGAGGCCAATATCAATTCGTCCAATGTAAAGAATGACTTCTTAGGCCCATATTAATAAACGCGACTAAGTCAGAGTTCTACCTTGAGAGTTAATTAATAAACACTCCTTAAGGAGTGGCCTGATTTTTAGATTTTTTCAGACTTTAGGTCTCAACGCTGAGTGTGGTCTTTTGATGACTTAAGGACGTGTGTTATATGTAAGAACGTTAGCAAGAATTTCGAAATAATAATTCCTGAAACTGAATTACGTTTATTTCGATACATAATTTATGTTATGTAGATAAATTATTTTACTGTCTAAATCTGTAAATCTCTGTAAATGTCTGTAAATCTGAGCATAAAAGTGAAGGCATTCGTTCACTCATTCAATTCCATTCGTTTTAGGTCTCTAAAGATAGAGATGAGTCAACTTCAAAATAACTACATCAGTACCGTTCATTAATAAAGCCAGTTCTTAAGGATATGCTTAAGATAAAGAGATCTCTAGTGAGAATTTCTCAAGTTCTAGATTAAGCAGCGTTTATTAATACGAGCCGAAAATACTATCATTTGACTATGATATGATGTGACTTCATCCGCATAGATGAAATTATTCCACAGAAACGACTTGTTTGTACAGGATAAGGTCCTTTTACAGCTCTTAAACAATCCTCATATAAAAAATCAAGTCAATTCAACTCACTTTCGCATTTGTACTATTGCTATGGATTATTTGAACTGTTGATTGACTTTGTTTTATACTACTAAAAGGAACGAGTATATTCATGCTTTCATAGTACACATAACATCATTATCAGGAGCTGAAACCACAACTGCCTAACGTCACCTCGAAGCTACGTTTTAGGTTGTCATTGTGGCACATTTTGTAAAACAGTGACGCAATTCTACTATGATTTTAACCTTGTATCAACTAACATAAGGTTGACACTATCATTTCTTTTTATAGCTTCATCGCATCGTTTGAAACTAACATCGAAATACAACCACTAAATGTTAATCCTCCACGTTCAATCTAATCGTTCAATAATTTACATATTATAAACTACACGTCACCGTGATCACACTTCAGATTAACTGTACCTACAAAGTCTGTCCAAAAAGCAGTCCAAGCGCACGTTTGGCGAGTCAGTAAATCACATGATAGCGTGGAGAAAGCAACTCTATACCAGATATAGACTATATGAACTAGTATCTCCACGATTCTCGGAATATATGAGACTTGGTGTCCGTCGGGTAATTTGATAATGAAAAATTTCGATCGAATTTAATGATGGTTGTAAGATAAGAGAAACTTATGTGGGAGACAATGATTTTGTTTTCAACTTATAGTGTTGAGTTAATAAAGCAGAGTTATGTGGATGACGCAATCTCTAGAGCAAGGGTCAAAGCGCCGTTAGGGACGAAGCCAAATTTTCTAATTAGAAAGTGATGGTAAAGGCTGTTTAGTGGCAGACTTAGGTAGCATGATGGTAGCTAACCAGTCGGTTTCATGCCGTACCAGGACCCGGCACCTCCTGAGTCTAAGCGAGCAGCCATTAGGCCTCTGTGGCTGACGGTTAACATCCAAAACATTAAAAGAAATTTACAACATTACATACATCACAAATAATTTTTTATTATTGCTCAAAACGCCATCTAGGGACCATTAACTGCGTAAAATCACTATTGTAGCCCGTTTACAATAAACTTGTACGTTAATATTCATTTCGGGCAATATATTTAAATCTCTTTGATTTTCATCATCGTCATCAGCCGGCAAACGTCAACTGCTGGACATAGGCCTCATTCATGGTACACCACATCGACCGGTCCCGAGCCACCTGCATCCAGCAACTATGTCGGTGACCTTCGTTCGTGTACGGATTTCCTCATTCCAGACATTATCACGTAGAGAAATTCCGAGCATAGCTCGCTCCATTGCTAGCTGAGTAACTTTGAGCTTGTTTATTCAGACATTTGTTTTAGGGACATTATAATCTGATCTCCGGTAAGTAATTACCTATCATCTCCTATATACCTAAATATCATGCCCCAAAATTTGCGAGAGCAAATTCCCGTTAGTTTAAAGTGTTTGTCATCTTATTTATTACAATAAACATATTTATATGAAAAAATAAAATAACCCAATCCTTGTTACAAGTATTACCATGTATTTAAACTTTTCACATGGCTCCAATAGTTATAGATAAATTAATTTTATATCTGTTGTGAGTCGTGCTCGCGCAGTGCCTCCGGGCGGTGGCAGCGTGAGAACGATCGCTCGTGCGCAAGCGCCTAACGCCTAATGTCCGACTATGTCTGCTGCGAATTAGGGACGTGGACTTGTACAGCGTCGACTATCTTACGACGAACCCTTCATAATATTACTATATGATGTCTTGAAAACTATTTTTAAGTTACAACGTTATTGCAATTTGTATTATGCTGTTTTGTATTTTGACAGATTAGTCTTGCTCTTAGAATACAGTCACGACAAGTCCCATGTCCTAGGTTGACTTTAAATATATTATCTTCCTGTACTATCGACCAAATATAATTCGATACAACTTTACTTTTCTTAATACATTATTATTTATTATACATTTACCTAGAATGAGAATTACATTACGAGTAAAATAAATTTAAAATAATTAAAAAGCGAAGAAAAGGAGACGAAAGCCCTGCATTAGCCCTATTGATTTTAAAACAGGAGTATAGCAAAATACATATAGGTAATTAAATTAAACAGCACAACAAGATTCATCCACCTCCCAATCCTGGTGATAGTAGATAATAGTTGGAGAAAAGCCAGTGAATGTCCTAATAGTATTGGGTTATGCAATTGATGATGAATATAAAGATAACTAGTAATGACTCATAATTTGTGCTTCTATTTTATACACATTGGTTCCCATTATACAACTTTTATTTGCTTAGAATATATCAAGTACAATCAGCATCGTTTGTATCTACGCAACTTAGTATCATGTCACACTTACTCTGACTTGATATTATTTAGTGTATCAGGAGAAATGACATTTTAAAGTTAATATGACATGGTACAAAGTTGCGTAGATACCTCGATGGCTTTACCTGAATTTTATAAACCCTCCCCCGTTGTTTCTCATGTCAATTGTTGCAATTATTACGCTCTAATGGAGCATGTACAATGGACAGGCTTTTGTTTCTGTTCACTGCCCGTGTCTATTCTGCGTCTAGAAACAAAAGATTGTTGCAAAAGTCACACTTTGTAAACTTGTTGAAATCTTTAAAGAACTTTTACAAATGGAAATCATTCGCCTGAAAGAAGCCTTAAAGTAATCAACGCAAACAAAACAGATTTATTCTATTTTATTGAGTGTATTATTAAAAAGTAAAGCCTATGTACCAACGATAACTTACTGCGATCACTGCGGTCCAACTGTAGTGATTAAGCACTAAATAAGAAGTGGAATTCTCTTCTGGGTTCTGTGTTTCTTGACTGCTACCACCTGGAGATATTCAAGGTTATACAGAGGATATTATGATTGTTTATGCAGGCGTGGCAAACTCTTGACTATCAATCACGATCAGATCAGATTTACAATTCAAACCATAAACAATAAATGTTTGTAACAAATTAATCCATGAATACTTTTACTGGTCGATTGTTTTAATTTAAACAATCAAGGATATTTGTTGAAATGAGAAAGTAAATAAAGGTAAACATACATACATATATGATTGACTAGCTTCCGCCCGCGACTTTGTCCGCGTGTACTTCAGGATGTATTCTACTTGTTCGATAGGCACAGGTGACGTATATGACAAATTATTATACAGCATAAGGTACAAAATAGTGTTTATTCTGTTACTTACTCTGTAGTCTAATAGTTTACAGAAACAAAATAAATTTCAATATCTGACGTAGTACATTCAAATAGTTTTCACACCAATATTATAAACGCGAAAGTTTGTATATACGAATTTACATATTCTATGGTCGGTTGCTAGGCAACGCGTTTTTGTTATGCCCAAATTGCCCATGTAATCCCACTAATATTATAAGTGTGATTTTGTACAATTTACACAATATGTCTTTATAAATTATAGCCTATATGTTATTCCGATGTATAAGCTATATATTATTGTAAAGTTTCAATCAAATCCATTCAGTAGTTTTTCCGTGAAAGCGTCACAAACATCCAAACTTTCACACTTATAATATTAGTAGGATTGCCAAAAAATTATTTTTCTAAAACTTACGACTTTTGTAAATTTAATATAATAATATAAATGCTTTCTTGAGTATTCTATATAATTTGAGAATAATTTATTGTAATATTAAACAAGAATATAGTTAATTCAAATTCAAAGTCTTTATTCGGCACCATATACGCACAATATACAAATAAACAAAACACACACAAAATAGAATAAGGAAAATAGAAAATTTTGCACCGAAAAGGTGTGCTGGCTACTCATTGACACATCACACATAAAAAACAAAACAAAAAGAAAAATATTTAGAGGCAAAGAATTTGGTTGGATAATTCAATCCGACAGGTCTGTATCATTATTTCATCTGTGATAGACAAACATGAAAAGCGACGCTCTGCGTCGGTTTGGTATTTATTTGGTTAATGTCCACTTTTGTCTCATAGCTTGTTTCTCATATGTCCACTTTATGGGCGCCGACCCTCTCAGGGATGCCACTAATAATTTTAATGTTCCGACCCATCTTTGAAACAAATTGCCTCACTAATACAAGAATTGTTCAGGATTGTTCACAGTATTAAATCGGTACCTACAAGAATACATAATATCCAAGGCCAGTTTGATAAAATTAAAATATTGTTCGATTGAAACCTAACAGGTTATTTAACAAAATTGAAATCAAATTCTTCGATACGAGTGCGGTGTGAGCATGTGGTCTAGATTCGTCAATTTAAAGAATTTGGCAATACGTAGAGCTGTTACGGCGTTTGTGCGTGACCCACTGACAAAACAACCAGAGCGATCACTGCAAGACATTGTTTTCCCATCGCAGCGGCGCTCGATTCCATTCAGAATCTCATTACACTTGAAAGGGGTACAGATCTGGCGCAACGTGGTTCTCATGGACGTGTCTGTCGTTAGGGCAGCGTGAGGTGACCATTACTCGTACAAAGAGTTGCCTAAAATAGAGAGCTTTTGTGAGGCGGGAAGGCAGGCGCGGGTCGAGGTGGGGGCGGGGCGGTCGCTGGCTGCCCGCCGGCTCAGTCGCGCCGCGCCGCACAGCCGACCGCACGCTGCACAACTACGCGCGCATCCTCTGCGCACGCGCACGCGGTCCCCTCCCCCGCGCCCCACGCGCCTACGGCGAACACGTGCTCCATACCTACGGACTAACACCCATGCTAGCCATCACTGACTGACACAGCTGCGACGTCACGATGCAAGAACAAAGTTCGTCGCGATCAAGTAAATCTACATTGAACTCCTTGGAAAGTGCGATCATAAAACTGAAAAACAACCTCCAGATACAAGATACGAAGACTTCAGCAGACATGAATGGTCTGCTAGCCGTCGATCCGCCATCGCCGCATTCGGATACAAAAACGAATACAAGTAAGGCTAGTGCACCATCAAGTTCGAATTTAAACTTATCAATTGCATCTGCCGCGTTGTTACAAGAAAATATGTTGCAAAGATCTCTGCAAGGGGTTGTTATATCTCTGCAAAATGCAATGATGAATTCGTTGCAACAAGCTGCATTACTTCCGTCCAATTCTGCAGCAGCTGCCGCTTTAAATTTGCAGGCGTTGGAATCTTATTTGACTTTACAACGTCTGACATCCGTTTCTTCAGTTACTAATTCAAATGCTCCATCTGTATCTGAAAATAATTCATCAGCCAAACAAGATATTTTAAGAATAGCGACGGCAAGTGCAAAGATAAATGAAATAGACGGTACAGAGAGCCTATCCAGAGAATATTCACCCAAAACACCTGAAGAGTATCCCTTATCTGACGCCATCGCGGCAGAAGACGTAGACTTATCAGAAGAAGTCGAAGAGGACCTGGCATTATTAGACAACGAAGACGAATTCACATTGGAACATCATTTGGAATCAACCTCGAAATATGGTTTTAGTTCATCACAAAACTTAGACAATGGTTATCCCAGTCTTTTAATGAATGCAATGTACCAGCAGCAAATGAGTGGTAGTCCTACTCAAGCACCACTGTCTCCGCAGCCTTCTAATTCTTCTAGCTCAAAGTCTACAAATAGTTCAACATCATCTACAGGGAGTACAACAACAAAACAGAAAACAGGTGGTGGAGGGCCTAGGACAAAGAAACAGTTTATATGCAAATTTTGTAATCGACAGTTCACGAAGTCTTATAACTTACTCATTCATGAGAGGACGCACACGGATGAAAGGCCTTACTCTTGTGACATCTGCGGCAAAGCTTTCCGACGGCAAGACCATCTAAGAGATCACAGGTAAGGAATACCTTAAAACATTTGATTTGAACTCTAATATTGGAAAACTTGTACAATAACTAGACTCAGTTATATTTTAAACAGATTCAGCATTTTGTCATGCCTAGGTTAATCTACTATTGCATCATTTTTTAATATGACAAACATTCAAAGAAACTTGCAAGTAAGTACTAATATACAACAAGAATAATATGTTTAGTGTTAGAAGTCGTTAAACCACTTTCGTTTGCTAGAAGAGAAGGTTTTATTGTACTACATCACCATTATCTTAACGAACACTTATCTAAAGCATTATCTTCACACCCAAGCAACCAAGTAAATCAATTGCAGTAATTAATTTTAGTTTCCTATCCTAAAACTCCGTGTCGTGGCCCGGCCCTTATTTATAAAGATAACACAGTGAGCTACACCCATGTCGAAATGCATTTTAGAGTATCACGACTCTTATTTTTGATGTCAATAAAAATATTTTTAGACATGCGGTTTCAACGCAAAATGTTATGAGGATCTTTTGAATAATAGCGGTGAAGGGAAAATATTTTAAAACAAAAAGAGTTAAATATAAGTATGGACCGAGCAGATGGTATCGACAAGTCGTTCGTCACGCTCGTAAATTATTTCTCAAAACCGCCGCTAATCCGTGAAGATTCGATGTTTTAATTTTAACTTAGCTGTTAATAATTATTAAAGCTCTTTCAGATTTCACATGAAGCATTACACAAACCTTTACTATCTTAAATTGTTTACCACTGGTATCGAAGACCTAACTTGTTTTAAGGAGATCTTAACAAGGATTTCTTCCATCCTAAATCCGCCCCAGTTATCTGAAACAAAAATGTGTTATTGTAATTCAACAACTTGTAATCTCGAAAAATCTATTTCTTTACTTATCTGAACCTCACACAAAAAGAGCTAAAGGTGTTGAATTCTTAACACCTGTCTCTCGGCGATTTCCTCCCAAATCACCGTATCTCTGTGGCAATAAAATAAATTTCGTGTAGACGCCGGAGGATTTACCCGAGCCCCGGCCGGCCGGCTTGTCGATGTTCAATCGATGTCCGTTGACACGATACATTATAATGGACCGAAGCGAGGCTTCGACGGGTTTTAACAAAGCACGTGGTGATCCTGACGTGAGGATTAATATGGATGACAAAAAATAAAACCCGTGGTAAATACCCTTCGCATACAAAATCAAGTCTTATTGTTCGTCCGATTCAACATTTTTTGTGAAGATTGAAAATTTGATAATGACCCTAAATTAATTTGTATCTTGTTTAGATTTTAGCGGATCCTTTTTAGTATCATCAATTGGGTCTTCTTGGACGCAGTCGTTAACGATTATCATCGAAACCAGCACGAATAATTGTTGAATCAAATAGAGCGTGAATAGACGTAAAACAAAATGACATTGTCCATCAATTCGTATTGCGAGGTTAATTAATCAATCAATGTAGAGTGTGTCGTGTTGGTTCGAGTTAGGCCTAACGCTACGCGCGCGCCGATGTCCCGTGCCACGCTTCACTGCGTGCGCACTCGATCCCTTCCTAATCACCGTCATCATCTCGTCTTTTAATATTAAAATTATTATTTCATTCAACTTGTACCACCTTTTTATCATCACCGATCTAACTAATCCCAACGATTATTACACGTATTAAGTTACTTGAAGCACATCGTTATTTTCTTTAGTGTATATATTTGTTTATCCGATACGGAGATGGTTTCTCGAATTATAATTCGATTGGTATCGTGTGTGTTATTATTGAATACATGTTGTTCAATGCTAATTATACCATGTACGGTTAAACTTTATTTGAGACCGAATGCTTCTTATATTTTGGATGTATCGAGCTGCTGTTAATTTAATTAACTTCGGGGATCTATGTGTTTAATATCACACATTCCTTCTACTTATTACTTATCAATGGTAAGGTTATATAAATAATACATAAAAATATTAAACATGGAAAAGTAAATTGTTTTATTTATCTGCCTTTTTTGTCGTAACGGAGTCATAATGACTTTATTTTTTGTATAAGGATAGTTAAAGGTCTGGAAAAGGACAAGGTTACTTCCTATCCCGATCAAACATTGTCCCCTTTCAATAATTTCTAAAGTTCATGCGGGTGAAGTCACGTGAAAGCAATAAATAAATACTTGAAACATTTATTCTAGAAATAAATAAAATTAAAACAGATATTCAATTTAACCCATTTCAGAAATATTTCTATTTAAAACATCAAACACTTTAATATCGCTAAAAATTTCAAATACATGAATACATACTTTACAACTTATTTTAACTATGGTATAGGCTATACTAGGTTCTCTTGACATAACATAGCCGCAGGAAATATTCGGGCAAAAAATATTATGCACCCATGAACAATTTTAAAAATTTGGTGGTCTAGGCTTTAGAACAGGACATCCCATCTCATCCCACGGGTGCCTTAAAAGTTGACTAAGGGAAAACTATTTAAGAGAAGTGCAGCAGCAATATATTACTGGTAGATCCCCTCATAGAAAGTCAAATGTGGCGATCCATGTGGAAGCAACAGTGGAATAAATGCGTTTAACAGATTACGTTCCTTAAAAAGTAACATTTCATTTGTCCACGAAAGCTAATTGATTCATGCCTATCAAATAGTGAGTACAATCCTTAACCACTATTAAAATTGGCCAGATGGTTAAGTTTAACCAGTTGTGAACTTCCAACTCCAACCTTGCGTGAATTAATGACATTGGCAATAAAAATGAGAGTGCATGCCAATTTATTACCAATATCCCGCGGGCTCTTGTTTGCTTCCCCTGACTCCTCACAAGGTGTTCAACACACGCAAGAGCGAATGTTTCGGCGCCTCCAGACATGATGTATTTATTGCCCCACTCAATGATAGCCTTTCCAACTAAATGGTGTAGTTATTTAAGTAGTTTATGTAGTAGACTTTCTGTATTAGTTACGGTCATATAATTTAATGACACATTTTACTTTTATTGTTTCTTTTTATAAATATATTCGTGCAATGAAATTTGGTTTTAGTTCTATCGTTACTTTCACTTCAATTTAAAATGTATCTAGCTTAGGTGTGTGCTATAACAGAAAAACCGACGGAATTTTTTATGACAAAGCGCTTTTGGGGTCATTTACCAATAGTACATAATCTGCGAGTGCATTAGGATTAGTAGTCACGATACGATTGTCATATCATGTTTATTAGTCCCTGCTTTTGATTAATGTGTATTTTTTTTCTCCTTGTTTTGTATTTATCGTTCTATCTTGCTAATAGATTGCTGTTGTTTCAGGTATATCCATTCTAAGGAGAAACCTTTCAAGTGTCTTGAATGCGGGAAAGGGTTTTGTCAATCCAGAACTCTAGCTGTCCACAAGATACTACACATGGAAGAATCTCCTCACAAATGTCCAGTCTGCAATAGGAGTTTCAATCAAAGATCAAATCTAAAGACCCACCTTCTCACACACACTGACATAAAACCATACAACTGCTCGTCCTGTGGAAAAGTTTTTAGAAGAAATTGTGACTTGAGGCGTCACAGTTTGACCCATAACCTCGTTGGAATATCATCAGTCAATACATCTCCTAGTGGAAGCAATGGAAAGAGTCCATTGCTTAATCCAAACTTTCCTATTGATAATATTGATACAGAAGAGGAAAACTGATGACTTGGTGAATTTAGTGGTGTTTAAAAAAGACTGATTAAAAGCGTATAAAAGGAGTGCCTTGTATACTTAAGTTTTAAAGCCGTCGCATGTACAGCTATAAAGTAAGACAGTAAAACAACCATCAAAGTCGTGGTACGTGTCGTTGGAGATCACAAATTACAGCTGTCAAATCGTGGTGATAGCTTTTGAAGAACTTTTTTCGTCTTCCTTATGAATTATGATAGCTATACATGCAGGAGAGTTATCCTCCTTATACTACAAGTAGTATTATTAAGTTCTCATTAATATGTACGTATAATTGTACTTTCTTAAAAACTGTGTAAATTTTCTGATCTCATTTGTGTGTATATTATGTGAATTTATTTAAGTCATTATCGTGTTTCCGTCCACTAAGTTTTAAGTTCATTACACTATTAATTAGGATCGAAACTTTGAATCTGGATTCATGGTTTTTTTTTATAGAAATCTGTCTTCGTAGCTTTCTACTCATATTCTGAAATCGAATTTAAATTGAAGTTGTGTGTCTTCGGTATTCTGTTAAAATCTTATTCTGTAGATATAGAAAGCAATTAATTAAATCAATGAATATTTTTAGTGTTTTTTTGTGGTGTACATTTTTTATAAAAGATATATCAACGCTTGACCTCATTCTCACCTGATGTTAAGTGACGATGAGGTCAACGATGTTACGCGTTGGTCTAGAAGGTGCTTATTTACTCTTCCTTTGAAGATTCCCAAGTTGTAGTAGTGCATTGGTACATGATTTTATATAACTTTTCTTCATATTACTTCATAAACTCCTAAATCTGCTGCAATCTAATATTGTTTTAATACACGAATAGTTGCCCATAGTTAATATATCAAAAAGTGTAACGGTATCTGAATTCATCATCCTTTTAAATTGAGACAGTTTTGGGGAGATTGTTGTAGGTATTACTTACTATTTTTATATCATTAAAAAAAACATAAAAATTGAGATTTAAATTGAAACACTAACAAGTCAAGTCAAGATTGTGCAGTTAGGGTTCTGTATAAAATTATATTACATAAAATTAAATTAAGTGGATCATTTATAAATTAGGGCTTTTAAAAACAACTAAGAAACCTACATCAATTTTATTATTGCTTCCAAAAGTATTCTTAGAGGCGGAATATTTTATTCAAATACTTGGGATCTCCTTTGAGATACCATTAAATATAAAATAATAATTTAAATTGTTCGACAATTAGGGTAGATAATACCAAATCAGATTGCTGGAAACGTCCACTGCTTGACATAGGTCTCCTCCACATTGACCGGCCCCGAGTCACTCACATCCAGCGACTCTCGAATAGGTACTAGGTAAAATATCTAATATTATTCTATTGTTTACTTGTTTTACAACATGTAAAAGCCCTCCAAAATTCTAAAAACTCGCTTACTTGCAATGATTTCTTATCGGATACTTTTTTTCTTCATTAACCTTTTTTTTAAATAATGGGGACACATAAACATTACTTTACGAAATAACTCAAATACTGTTACAAGTTTCATATATAGTAACTGTCCATCGCTTAGCCGTTACGTCATCCTTATGGACTATGAATTTTAGTCATCTACCCAATTGCTGAAGGCATGACAGTAAAGTGACACACACACACACACACACACACACACACACACAAACTACGGTCGAATTAAGAATCTTCTCGCTTTAAAGTTAGTTAAAAATTAAACTGACGGTTGCATTCAAAATAATGTTGCGAGCTGCAGGGTTCGAGTTTATTGGGAACACAGGTCCACAAGCCAATCTACAAAATGACGGGTCTTCCCGACAGAGTGCGTCCCTGTCTTCAATGGTTCCAAGTCTTTCGTACTGAGTCAATACCTGGATTCTACGTACAGAATCTTTTGGCACCACTAGAACACTATCACTTTTTCACTTCACTGTACTTTCGCTTTACGTCTTCTTCTGGTTTCCTTTTCTTCGCTTTTGTTAGCTGTTCACTGATTAGAACTGAACTGCGCTCAAAGCCCGGTCTGCGCCTTTTATACCGGCTGATGACGATTCCAGAACTTACCCAGTGATTGTCATTTCTCACCTTCATTTTATTGTTTACTTCGGGAATGTTCTACGTACGGCACGGGTTCTAGAATTTCGCTACTCGATTCGAAGGAGGTAGATACATTGGCCTCTCTCTTTCACACTCATCAATCCTTATGTGATATTCGAGAACTTTTCACGCTACTCGATTCGAATGAGATAGATAGATCCACCCCTCTCTTTGCATTATATCTAGACTGTTTAAGAAGCTCAATGACAATAAGCAACTTTAGTGCAACAGCTGAGTTATTGTCGCGGCGTCCAACCTCCACGGACGAAATCTCCATGGAGTGTAAACTCCGCGGCACCAAATGACTTTAATAAAAATAATTTACTGACGTTTTTCTAATATACATAATTTCTAGTATAATAATTTACACACAAATTAAACTGCTTGACTGTCAAAAGCCGATACCGATGTTCTAATGCCGAAGCCGACGTTCGAATAACTTAGTAGAAATATGTATAGGCATTCGGTCATTCGATCAAAATGACCTGAAATTAAATTCCCATATAGACTGTATACGAAGTAAAGCAAAGGTTTACGTCAAATCCAACATATATCGATAAGCGCAATATGGCGTAGACAATCGATTCAAAAGCACGACCTAACGTTCCACATGTAATAGTATAAAAAATCGATTACCATGCAATTGTTTCTAATTCTGCATCGCCTACTGATACGATAAAGCCACGGAATAACATGGAACCTGTAAGAAATATCAACATACCGGTTTGTATATGTAAAAGCCAACAATGGCATGAAATCTTTCACATTCAAAACACTGCAAGTGAGTTCTCCAACCGGTTAATAGATGGCGTTACTTGGGTCGGAATTATGTGCATGTGTAATAGAGATGTCTTCATTAATAAAGCTGGAATGATTTATAGTTGATAGCAGCATGCAGGAATAAATTGTGACCTCTGAGTGTGCTACAACTGTTACTGATGGTATGAAACGGGTTACAACAGTCAAGACATAAGAAAGATGTACGTTCTACGGTGCTATTTTTTTTTGTATAAATCATCATGAATTTTTTTCATCTTAATACATAAAGGTATTGCAATTAATTTTACTGAGTATTATTACTTATTACAAACGCGCAACGCATCACAAACCATTTGAACCGCCTCCGTGGCACAATGGCTAAATGTTTGGCTAACTATCTGGAGGTCGCGGGCTCGATTCCCAGTGGACCTATCGGTATTCGGTTCGGTTGGTGGTAAGGTAGGTATTTTTTCCATGTTGCCTAAGTCTGCCGCCAAAGAACAGTGTTAATATAACACTGTGTTGTTCCGGTATGAAAGGTATCAGAGCCAGCGCCTCATTAGCTTGAAGCTTCAGGGTGTGCACGCTTATCATCTAACGGCCTTATCATCACTTACCATCAGGTGAGATGAAGGTCAAGTCACCCATCATACATTGAAAAAATCAAAAAACACTATTTGAGACTCCCCAGTTAGATTAGGACATTGTAGACTGAATTACCTAATTGTTAGAAATTGAAGATGATTTCTGGCTTTGCAAGGCACGTAAAACTGTGGATCCCGGTTATTGTCTTTGAAAGAAGTTGTCAAATCCATGGATGTAAATTAATCCAGACCTAAATTTTTTTCATAGGCTATTTCTTTGTACAGCCACAATCGAATGCAAAAAAGGCTTAATATGTTTCATAGAATTTATTATCATTCCTTCTAGAGACCGAAAGACATAAGTTTATAATTATAAAGGTCACAGCAGAAGGGAAGATATAGCACAGCTATTAGCAACAAAGGACAACTACTGAGCTTGAAAAATCGATTCAATTCAAACCCCGAATCGATTCAACGCATCAAAGAAGTTCACATGAATAAAAAGAGAAGAAAAATTCTCTATCCTCAATTCAGTCGAACACAAAGCCTTTGGAGTGTATCAAAATGACATAAAGCTTGATTCTTAACAAAACACGCTTTATAATGGGCCATATGTGGTTTTTTTCTTCGGATTTTGGAAATGGATGACGTGTTAAAAAGGCAACAAATTGTATCTGTTCTCAACTAAGGCCCGTATCTTGTTTCTTTGTGACCAAATGGTATATTTCGAAGTCGATTTGCGAGAGAAATTCGAAGGATTCGTCACGGATTTAATGTGGTTCGTGGTTTTTCGATTGTGGATTTTTTTGGTAATACAAACTTGAGGCTATAAATATTAGGATCAACGTCGAGAGCCTTGCCACGTTCTAGTCTTTCGTTTGTTAAATACAATGTTTTATTATAGCTGTAGCTAATGTGATTGATTTGAGAAGATGAAATATATTTTTAAAGCATATGCTGTTTTGTTTTCACAAGTTGCTTTTCTATCATCAATCGACTTACTATATAATATAGATGAACCAAAAAGTAAACAGCATTCAATTGAAGATATTTGGCCTTTATAGTTCAACGAGATAAAGGTAACAATTTACTAAGTGTCAGTTATATAACAAATAAGAAACAACTACATGAAAAATAAGATAAATTCTACTACGAGTCAGAAGATGATACGTTTCAAGATGTAAAAGAAACAAAACTGAACACAGGGACATTCAACCGCACCATTTCCATTAAAGACTGTGACAACATAATAATGGTTGGAGACGTAGACTGCCTTTATAACGGAGAATTATACACAAATTACATAGCAATCACCCCAATACGAGACCCCGCTGAGTTAAACAAAGTGCACCTTTGCTTTTTGTCGTTTTCGCAAACAGCAAGCATTGTGGGACATTGTCATCGACACCGAAATTACGGACGATTGTCACAAAGGATTATGTTTACCCTTGGAGGTGTTTGAAAAATATTTGCTTTTGGCGTTTCGAGTGTTCTTTATTCGAATTTAGTGGCGGGCCTTTATTCGCGACGACCACACACGGTATGTTTTTTCTTTCGTGTTTTTTTTCGGCCGTTCGGTTGTGAAATTGTATAAGGTGTTTTGACAATGCATTCGTACGTGCGTCTGCGCCGTTTCGAATGTTAAGCACGGTTTCGCTTGACTTGTTTGTCTTCGTGTTGCGGTTGCTTTCGGCGTACCTACATATACATCCGTCCGTATAATGTATTTTATGTAAGTACTTGTTCAGTTTCAGCAGTTGATCTTTTTATCAGACAATAAGGTATAATTCCTGGGAGTAATTTTTCTTCAAATGTGTTTCTGTTTCAGCGGCATCATTATCAGCTACGTAATAGCTTTTATGTAGTTGCAGGTGCAGTACTTGTACTGAAAATAAGTTCCCTCGATTTGTGTTATGATATAGCACAGTGAGGCTGTAGGAATGTTTGTCCTTAGTGAATTGCACCGTAGGCACAAATGATTTATTGCACAGAACCTAAAAAGTATTCTTTTTTGCAAAGAGTTTTGATATTGTATAAAATCTCGTCGCAGTTTTTTGCTTCATATTGTTGTTGTTTTTAAATCTGTGCATACTCGAACTAATTAATAAGGAAAACGCTTTCAATTTTACGTATATAGAAGCATTATAAAAAATTATTTAATTGCCTATAAGTATAAAACAATCTATGCTTTAGAAAAGGTTTCACTGATTCACATAAATAACTACCTTTCTCGGGTAAGATACTTTAAATTTGATTATTTATATCATCAAATTAAGGAGCTTCAAAAGCCAGCTGATACCTATTAGTCTTTATCTACTTGTAGTACTTTTACCCACCATTTCGTGCTCGAAAAAAAAAACGCAAACGAAAATGTGTATCACAAAATTCATTCATGTCTTATTATTAAAGCGATCTGAAGTCCACAAGGTATAAACTCTTGCGCAATAATACTACAAATTCGTAATAAAATTGACCATTTAGTTTCCATATCTGCATAGTTTCATTTATTTTCATTGCATTTCATTGCAAAGTATCCGCAAGTGTAGCAACCTGCGCTGCGCCTGCGCCGGTATCGCAAGTACGCGAATTAACGGTGACATTTGTGATTGCGAATGCCATTCGTGCATGAACATAAGTGTGAGCATTTGCTGGGTGCTGTAGAGTTAGGAACGTCTAGATTGGGCAGGATGTCGGTGGGTGAATTACCTTCTATTTCGTTATCAGCTACATTGCATCTGTTTACTTTTGTAGATATGTATAAATTAATATGCCAATACAATTGGACTCACAATTCGGAGGTCCCGGGTTCGATTTCCCTACCTACCTAACCTAACCTATATTATCGGTTTGTTTTGTGGTATCTTAAGACAGTTTTCATGTTCGCCTAGCTAGCTAGTAGCTACCACCACACTACATGAAGCTGTCGCCAAACAGTATTAATAACCACTGTCGTGTTATAAAAGGTAGCAGAGCCAGGACCTCATTAGCTTAATGTTTATAGGTGAGAAATCATTTCATACAACGGTCTTATCGTCCCTAACAATAGGTGAAATAAAAGTCAAATGAAAACATACCTAAATCGCTACGCTTAGAAGGCAGATTAATAATCGCAGTAAGATGTCGATATATATATATATATATATATATATATATATATATATATATGCAACTTATGATAATTCAACATTACTCGTATAGAGATTCCACATTTTTGGAGTAATTTTTTTACAAATTCAATATTATTAGAATTCAACATTTAAGAGATTCAACATTTTGAAACTCAACCTAGGTAGGTACTTATTACAAATTCAAGAACTCAACATTTTAGTAGTTTAACAAATAGGGTCTCAAAATTTTGCAAATTCTACATTTTCGAACCTAAACTCAGAATCATGGAAATTAAACGTTTAGAAAATTAACTTCTTGGGTATCATCATTTACCAGAATTCAATATTTAAGAAATTTCAAACAAAACATTTAAGAATAACATTTTGGACCGCATATTAGTGCCTACTCTGCGTGTTGTTAGGTCTACGAGGTGCCCACGCGCAGCTATCGCGTCGCAGCTGACAGTAACGGCGTCGTCGTGATAGTCCGAGAGATAGAGGCCGCACACGTAGCCTCACCAGCAACGGTCACCTAGAACGAACTGTATGATATCATGTTTAAACAAAATAATTATTGTTTAAGCGAACTGTTATTACAAAATGTTACTGCTAAACTGACAGAGTTTTAAAATGGTATAATATTTCAAATTGTTACGACGTCTTTTATTGGTAAACCAATAACTTTATCATTTGAATAAAACAAGGTAACCGAAAAAAAGAGCGGTTAGAATTTTAGGAAATAGTGCTTTCTTTTGGTATTCATTTCACTAAACACTACTAAATTTTATTTAAAGCAACCTTTAGCCCGCTACTTTGTGGTAATATATTTCAGAAATTAGCAAATAAGAACACATTTCTAAGGTACAAAGTATTCAGTGTGTTACAAATCCAAAAATTATCTAGAGTGCCAAATTCCATCCCAATCTGCTAAGGGTTTTTTGTGTACCAGAGTCACAAACATAAAAAATTCGCCATGGATCTTGTCATATCGTATTCCTTAGAGGTTAAGGGATATCATGGAGCAAAAATAATAACGATAGGAATTAAGTTACTTTCATATAACTATTGATAATTA
The DNA here is from genome assembly GCA_910589575.2 of Carcina quercana. Classification (NCBI taxonomy): domain Eukaryota; kingdom Metazoa; phylum Arthropoda; class Insecta; order Lepidoptera; family Depressariidae; genus Carcina; species Carcina quercana. Next base: position 4,764,280 of record OU342442.1, read on the forward strand.
TGTTTATAATAAAATGGTTGGTTAGTTAACTGTATTTTGGTTAGGTACACATAGATAAAAATATTTGTCTACAATATGTCTATTTTATTCTTGAATAATTTTTCAAATCGCATTTTATTGTAAATAAGACATCTTGTAAATAGTTTGGGTAAAAGAATTTCTGAGGCACATTTAAATAATCCACTCCTAAAACCGGCACTACAAGAGAAGTCAGAAACAAATCAACGACTTACCTGCCAGGTAATTCGATCACAGCATTGAAGCCTCATTTCTTTTCCAATTTCAATAAAATCTAGTAATAAAAGAGGTGAGAGAGACTAGACTATATTATCTGTAATCCTATACTCAGTAAAAAGTAAAATCTTTGTACGGGGCGGTGGGCAGGGCTTCACCAAGCCCCGCCTACCCGCAGCCCGTGCCGCCCTCTGGTTGGTCGCCGCCGTATCGGCGCGTACGCATTGAAACGCGTACTTTAAGAGAATGCAATTGAATTGATCGCAGTCCTGAATGCTCTATTATGCGAGACGGTCGTAATCACTCGATTAAATGCCTAGTTTTATAGAGCGGCATGGTAAAGAGATTTCTGCGTGATCTAATTCATTTAGCCGATTTACTACGATATTGTGGCCCTGGCTACCTATTTCGCCTGCCAAGCGTTGTAAGGCAATTATCCTCATGGATCTCCTCCATTACGACATGGCGCTGAGGAACATGAGGAACGCTCATGTCCAACAGTGGACTTATTCAATTACTTATGATGATACAATATTCCATGCCATTAAGTTGATGCCTGTAAAAAAAGTACATTTTCTATCCAAAGGCCGTGTTTCACTAAACATGTGTGAAGGCACTAGGTCGTACACTTTCGTTTGTCATACACAAGGTGCACACGACAAAGTTACACTGTGTCGACACTCAGACGTCAATATGCATCGCGCGTTAATGTCAGTTACACGCGCGCGTGTGTGTGTATGACCTCACTCATTATTAGACGAGGTAGAATCAATATATTGTTTATAAATACGTGTTGTTGATATATATAAAAAATATATTCCTTCTGACTCTCCTACGTCGTGAAAAAAGGAGATAGTAAAAAACGTACTTTCGTAAAAGTTAAATAAAATTACTCTCGTATTTATATAGCTCAAATACGAGTAAGTATTAACGTTTTAAAGTAATTCAATACCAATCAGCTTAATTTCTTACGGATATTTATATACAATCGACAATGACAAGATAAGATTTTTTTACACGAAGTGAAAATAAAAACAAAAACAAATCTAAAACGTATTGTAAAAACAAATGCAATAATATAAGAAAGTGGCCAGCGAGCATGAAGGCCGAACCTCATCTGTAACAATAGTAAATTGGTTGGTACTAATATTTATTCAATAGAGTATGTCGATTCGATTCAATCTCAACAGGTGCTAGACATAATATATTCACAACCCAATGATACAGAAACTAGGTAATTTATCTTGCAAATGCCTACGCCAGCTGTAGTACAATTGCAAAACAGCTACTTCACTATTTGTCTCCTGCCCACATCGTACCAGATCCACGACAGTTTGTCGATACAAATGTTTTTATTGGCGTATAACATAACCAACTGTTGAACTGAGACATTTTGACTGACGTTCAATTCGTCTACTTGTCGCAACTCGGTCTGCGAGGAGCTCATAAATGGGAAGACTTCATCGGGATACAAGTAGCTTATGTCCTTTTCCATAGCATAGTCTTGGTATGTGCGTGCCAAATTTCATTAGGATCAGTTATGACGTTAAAATAAAATTACAATAACAAGTTGCTTTTTCAATTCTAAAATTATTTCTCAGAAACGACCTTCATATGCTATAAACTTTTTTGGAATATGTTTAGAAAATGGTTACCCTCCTGTAATAGAAAATGTGTTTTACTTATTTATATTGAAAAAGGGACTTTTTTAACTGACTTCTAAAAAGGAGGAGGTTATCAATTCGACGGGTATGTTTTTTTAATTGTTTGTTACCTCAGAAATTTTGACTGTGTGAACCGATTTGGATGATTCTTTCTTATTATTTGAAGGGTAGTGCTTTCGACATATACAAATGACAGAAATCTTAAATTTGACTTAAGACTACTTGAGTCTACTTTAGACTTTTAGGGCAATTGAAGTCGGTTTCCTGTTCTTTTTGTTCTTAAGTGAAAATACTAGATAAAGTGCATGGGGTATCATAAGGAAGGCATTCTTTTAAAAAATAATTAAGAGTTTCAGTCGTCATCTTACTTAATTGTCGCTTCAATATATTCAATGTTAACTCTAAAAGGTCAAATAAGTAAGGCTGTTAAGGTTACACCGTAACATCTAAACGCACTTAGCTGGTGCAAGTGACAGGATTCTAAAAACGTAGTCGTAGTTGCAAAGAGACTGTATGCAGTTCTAAGGTACCTACACTAGAGTGCAAAATATGTATGTAACCACTTTTGTACCATGTCACATTTACCCTTTGTTATTCCTACATACAGTTTGTTCAGGGAAATGTCAGTTAAAGGTAATTATGACACGGTACAAAAGTGAGTGAATATTTTGTACTTGAGTGTACTTGCTTTGAATTTAACCATTCATCAACATCAACAGCCTTTATATGACCCCACTGCAGGCCTACTCTCCTACAGAGAGTGTACAGTATGTGCCATAGTCCACCACGCGCACCCAGTGTGTAATAATTTCTTCTCAGGACTGTTTAGGTTTCACCGAAAAGCCAATTAATGATATTTATCATTCGTAGATAAATTCCAAATTGACACTCAAGCTACGAGCCAGGATCGAACCCAGAAAGAAAGAAAAAAATATATTTGGCAAGTACATAGTTTTTTTTACACTGTGTTTAGATAGTAATTTCAATTAGTTCGATGTACTTAACCTGTCCACAGGTGTGCAAATATTATAAACATATCTAATAACCTCGATTGTTTAAGGACTGACGCTCTACTGACATCGATGTCAGATTGGAAGAGTGGCCAGACATCATTGTATTTGGCAAAACCTCGCGTGTGTACCGTACTACATTATCAGTTATCTATTTCCGCTGTGATTGTCACGTGTAGTTTAAATCCTCTTCGCTATCCCCCCTTCCCTTCTCATTAGTTGGCACAGAGAATGATAGCAAGATTAGCAAGTGTTTACATCTCATCTCACTGCAATAACAAGTGGACAGAATATAATTTTACAACTTAGGCAAATAGATGACGCTTCTGCCGTGGAAAAAAGCCATATGCGCCAAAGGAACTGTCTAAAAATAATTCAATTCATGCGTCTAAAAAGTTAAACCCTTTGTATACCTTCTCGCAGTCAATTTTATCTTTGACGAGTACAAAATCGGCAAAACACATTCAAAATTAAATCCTATGGTCATGTCTATTAGTCGCAGTCTGCATTGTTGCTCACGAGCTGTGTGGAAGTCTCTTACACCGTAGCGTATTTTAGCAACATAGTTACTTCCTTGAATATGGCGAGGGTAATTTTCTGCCTACGTTACTTTGGGGTACGTGGAGGAATGTACAAAATGTTGAAACAAAGCAATCCCAGTTATTCTAACTGCATCATATAGGATTTATCTCTAATTGAAGTTTGCCTGAGAAGTCATCTGCATGAAATTCACTAAATATCTTACAGGAACGACTTGTTCTATCAGGATGAAAAGTAGTCTATGTCTTTTTTCAACCTTCAACTATCCCAATACAAAAAATCTAGTTATTCTGACTATCCGTTACGGCGTCAAGGCAGTACAAACAAACTCACTTTTGCATTCATAATATTATTGAAACGAAGTTCCTTTCATGAATACGAGTAGAGTGATGAGTAGCTAACAGAAAACTTATTACACAACGGTGTAACTGACGTCACATGCGCACGCGCTTGCCACGCCGAAAGGCATTCTCTGCACAAATATTGACGCTTGCGCACCATTGTGTCGGCGTCACCAAAAGATATCTTATCACGTGTTTGAGAGACAAACACAAAGCTGTTTGGTGACAGGCGCTCGTCTGTCTGTCGGTTTGTCTGTCCGCTATCTGTGCGGTAATTGAGGTATTGGACGTGCTGGGGTTTCCTGTTTACAGTCAGGTTTTTGGTTAGAAAAATATATTCATAATGTAAATATGCACAAAATTGCCCCCTAGCACTAACCGCCTGCATGGCATAATGGCTACACGCTTGTAGTTGCAATCTTGGTTTTGGTTGGTGCTAGGACATTTTCGATGGCCGCCTGGCTAGCTAGCACCATGCTTGCTAAGCTGCAGTGTTAATGTTAAAATCACTGTTGTGTCCCGGCATGAAAGGTAGCCGAGACAGCGCTTTTAGATTGAAGCTTCTGCGCACGCTGGCCATACAACGGCCTTATCGTCACATACCATCAGTTAAGATGAAGGCCAAGTGCAAACACATACATAAAAAAATATAGCCTGCACACAGAAATGAAACGTTATAGGTACTTGGTAGATTTCGACATGTTGATGACATAGATTTTAAGTATTGTGTATCGCGTCGGAATAAGGCTGTTCCTCTTCTAAAGCCGAGACTACATATTACGCGGTCTGATTGAAAACTCAGCACGTTATTTAATCATGTATTTTCCTGCTGTCTATTAAATTTATATATGTACGAGCATATGTAGCCACTTAATACGAATTATATAAAGTAAAAACTTGAACTCAGCAAAAAATGTCGTAAACCTATCTTTATTGCAAATTGAATCAGTTTAGGACCCTTTTTATACGAAGAAGGACCAAGTAGGCAGTCAAAGTTTATTGGTTTATTGCAGCAATCACCTCAAGTATGTTCTTAATTAACAGTATTATTTATAAAAGAATTAGACCACCGTCCTCCGTAATTGGCGTATGGGCCGACAAAATAGGGGCAGAATAATTAAAATGTCTTAATTTTATTGTGCTCCCTTCGGTCCTGGCCGTTTATAGTGGCCTATTTAAGAATGCTGTAAAGATACTTGGATCGATTTCATTAGTTTTTTGTATCCTTTAAAGGTCTTTATGAGTTAAATAAAACTTGAGATTATTTTTCTATTCATGTCATTTCTACAACCCATTTTATTCTTTCGGAGTTCTAATTGTTACCAGCTGTCTGATTATGACTCAACGGTATGTGATTCCAGATAAAATCTGCACTAAGTACCTAAATTCTATTACCGCAGCTACTACTAAACGTCATTTCACCTGAACTTAATTTTTAGGTGTTTACGAATAAAAAGCTTGCAGTCTTGTTTCTTCATGCGTTGATTTACGTGTGCGTAACTAGGATAGACTTAAAGACTCAGGTTATGCTAAATTCGGTTTTATCTTTGACGGTGCTGAGTTTACTAATCGAAAGTGATCACAGTAAATATTTAAAAAATTCCAATTTAATTAAAAAGTCGCCTCTATCAAATCCACTGGTAGACCTAAAATCAATGGTAATATTTTGCTTATCCAAGCTATAAACTAGTGTTTGTTTGTATGTTTGTCCTTCCTGAAAGAAAGCGAAAGAAAAGAATATAAAAGGTATAATGAAGCCGGCCTTATCGCTAAGAACCATCTCTTCCAGACAACCTTGGGGCAGAAGAATCCTATAAATAACAAGGGGTAAGTGGTGCTACATATATAAATCAATACATGTATATATACATATTATAAATACATATAATGGATAAACAATAGACAAAATATAGTAGATCAGGAAAGAAAGAAGAAAAGGCTGCTAAGGAATAATCTGTTTAAGGAAATACGTTTTAGGCTAGTTTGGAAGGATTGTAAGGAAGTGGTTTATTTGTAATACCTATTTAAATTTTCAAATATATAATCCAGAAATAAAATATAAACAATTTTAGAACAGTCTTTACATATTTTACCAAAACATTAGTCCGCACCTGAAGTACCTTTTGTCTAAATTACCATTCCCTAAAATGACTTTGTTCAAACTTTGTACAATGTACCAAGAAACTTATTAATATGCTAAATACATTGGTTAAAATGACAACCTTATTCCATGATAAATAACTACATAATTACTGGTTTGACATCCAGTCAGATTGCGTTTATGGCGACGTTAGTTGTTCACAAAAAAGAAATATCTCCTAATTATAAACAATACATGCCACAGCGAGACATGAAATTTACAAATTGGCAGTAGCACAGTTTTTTAAAAAACATGTGTGTTAAATTTCGTTCACTTTGTCGTGAAATATTTCTCTAATAAAAAGGTAAGTTTTTAACTTACAACAAATAAAATTGGCATCTATACAGATAAATTGTCATTTTATCGATGTATCAACTTTTGTCAAAAATTGTCACATTTATAATATTAGTGGAATTGTAAGGCATTGTATTAAATTTTAACAATATAAAATTTGAACAATTTTACTTTTGAACTTTGTATAATAGTTGTATTTATATTTCTACATTTACATACATATAATTCTACATATAATTCTACATTTATCATGCGTGCAGCTAAAATATGGAATGCACTACTGGTTTCCGTGTTCCCCGAAAACTACAACTTGAGAATCTTCAAATGATGAGTAAATAGGCACCTTCTAGACTAACGCGTAACATCGTCGACCTCATCGTCACTTACATCAGATGAGACTGAGGTCAAGCGTTGATCTATCTTCTACAGAAAATTTAAAAAAAATTAAGGTGTGGTTATTATTTATTTTAAAAATAATCTTGTTGCTTATCTACACAATCCTCATTATAAAAACAAATAGAAAACATTATACACAACGGATGTAAGTTTATGTTGTATTTTACCTTGTAAAAAAATTTAACTAGTAATTTTATTATATTGAAGAGAAAAAATGAATACTTGGCTCTCATCGGCATTCGACCGCCCCACCAATTCCAAAGCTTCCTCAACAGCCGCTCGCCGCTCCCAGTAAAACGCCAGATTTGTGGACGCTACATTATCAAGTTTTAATTCCACCGAAATTAGTTCAACCAGCTCCTTAGTTTATTTAAAACCAAATCAGTAAATTTGGGAGCTCAAATTATAAATTCTATCGTTTAAAAAGCCTTATATACGATGTCGTTGGTAATTTAGTGGCTTCGGTTGCAGGGGAGACACATGTTTATGATTTTAATTGCGTCTCTTTAGGAAAATTATGGACAAGAAAATGAGCTTCAAATAAAAAATTTAATTAATTTTCGGATACGTTTCTCGTTTTATTTGTTTTCTGTTTAGTGGTAATAACGGAATGATTTGTTGTAACCTATTTAATGTGAAGAAGTGGGTGCTTGTTACTGTCGCTGATCATTATTTTTATGAAACAATAAACTGGGCTCATTATGTTACTGCATTAGAATAAATTAATGTTTAAAATTATTTATGTTACATAATTCCGCTACTATTACAATGAAGACTAAACAAACAACTTAAAAAAGGTTGATTCAAATTATGATTTCGTAAATTTGCATGAGTTTTTATATCTAGTCATTTTAATGATAGATCAACGTTTGACTACAATCTTACCTGATGTTAAGTGACTATATGGTCGACGAGGTTTCTCGTTGCCATATGAGGTGGCAAATTTATCTTCGTTTGAAACATCCCAAGTTTTTATCAGCAGGGAACATGGAAACTACGTATATTCTATGTCACGCTATAGAATACTTGTATATCCGTCAATATTTGAGTACACAATGTAAAATCACTTGTTATTTGATGTATGGACAAACTTTGTACTCATTTACATACAAATTAGGTCTGAAGGACTTAGTTTATCAGAATGGACTCAACACACCAAAAATAACTCTTGAGATACAGACGTTTAGAGTTGAAATGTCATCTTTGCAGATGTAGTTTAATTCTATATGTCTCAGAAAAACGCTTTTGTATTGTTACATGAAAGAACCTTCCTGAAAAGCTAATCCAGCATAATCAACTCAGTTTTAATCATATTTTGGTTTGAGTCCTTTCTGATAAGCCAGATCCTATTATACTTCATCCCAGTTCAGAATAAAGCGGCCAAGTGTAGGTCAGCCACGCGCAGTGTAGGATTCAGTAGTTTCCCGTCACAATATATTGGTCAACCATTACGCGTGGACTTATAAGACCTCTACCGTCACCAGTCGTGAAGTCAAAGCCGCAGGCAGGCCGGCTGCGGCGTACACCCGCTAGTGAATTTGGCATTTTTAGAAGCATTGCAGTGAAGGATTGTGTTTGTGACTTTATGGTGGCTGCTTCTTGTTTAGAAAATGTCTACTATCTATGGATATTTTTAGTTATTATGTTATGGAGATCCAGATAGCTTTAATTCTTGTGATTATTAATGTCAGTTCACAGAACCAATCATAATTTGTGCCTACATACTCATAAAAATGACAAAACACTCACAAAAATACAGAAATAATCATCCATCAGCAACCGCATGTCAATCAGTTCACCAGATTACGCAAAAACCAAGTCTTGTTCCGAATTCGAATAACGCTTCAACATCACGCCATCTTCCATTCAATAACCACTAAAAACAATGACACACCCAAAAATATCAGAAATAAATTCCGTAACCCAGTAATGGGCCCAAAAAGTGCTCACCAAAATATGCAAATTGCTACATAAAAACGAAATCGAACTGCTACAACCTCTTATTGCCGTAATGAAATAATTTGCAACACTTTATTGGTATTACATTGCGCCAGTTGAGGATCAACTTATCGACTTAGCGGGTGGTAATCGCGTAATGAACCTGCTTTAACGCTATCTGTTTTAATTGGTGAGGCGCTAACAATTCTCAACCTTAAGTCTTAATGTTAAAAGCTCGTGAAGAGCAAACGATTGAGTTGTATAAAGCCAGGTGTTAACACAATTGCATGTTTGTATCGTATGAGGACTAATTTGTAAATAATTGATGAACTTTCATCGCTTTTAATTGCGCGGGCGCACTGTACCTCTACATAACGATTGTGATTGTTTTATTTGTATTAGGAACGGTTTATATTATGATAAAAGTACAAATAAAATTATAGATAAGTAATCTTTAAATAAATATTTTCTGAACCTATTTTGTCTTCAAATGTTGGCAGAACTTCTGAGCGTCTAGATTGCAATCGATCCATATAATGCAAATTTGGATCATCGCAGTCGCCTGTATAAATCTACTGTTTAACTTGAGCCTCAGACTTTACATTGATGACTTCCGAAAATCATGGCGCGAAACTAGTAAATTGATATAGTTGATAATCCACAATGATACCTACGTAGGTAGACCCTAGTGCCTATTTTCGTCAGTCACAAATACTAAATTCAGGTAGACGATGATATAACAAATTTAACATTTCTAAGAGTAAACATTGATGTCTTGAATCTATACCATTATTTTAAAATTCTACATGCGGAACAGATAAACGATAGAAACGACAAAAGCATTACATAATAATTTGTATAAAATCCCACTGACGACATTGATATACCTATAGAAATAATCGACCACCAACAAAACCTTCAACCTATCTTTAACACACCGCGGCGGCGGCGCGGCGGTTTTTTTGTCCGCAACACTTTCGGCTCTTCGTAAAAAAATGTTGTAACCACACTTCATCACACAATTAAATTCCTGCAAAGAAAGGGTATCGATGGTCGTCCATTATGGTCTCTATTGTTACCATTCGCCTCACAATGCTTTACTTATGGCCCGTTTAGGATGTGAAAAAAGAAATGGCTAGTGGTTGATACACACAGCTAGATTGGATAACGCACTGGGATGCGAGCTGAAAGTGTTTTGATATGAATGAGTATTCATTACTAAATACATAAATTATTACTAAATATAATATTATTACTAACGTATGACTCTGTATGACTGTTTGGCATAGGGGGAAGCTGAAAACCTGCGCCGCACATTGTCAGTGCTAGCTGTACTCGTAACAGCATTTAAGATAAATATTATCTTATTCCTGTATTTTTCCTCTTCTAAATTGTATTGTTTTTTTTGTTGGCTGACAATAAATGACTTGCTTGCTTATTTATAAACATCATCAATAAATTAATAAAAAAAATCAATATTATTTGAAAGTTTATATCTTAAGTTTTAAAATGACTTGAAAAACACAAAATTTGTTGTTGTTTTTTTGAAACTTTTGTCCTGACTAACCGACAATTGGTTTTTCAAATTTTGTTGCTGGCGAGTGTATCGTGGCCGGTATGTCCCGCCCCGCACGTTATTTCGGACCATAACAAATTCGTCAGATCAACGCGGCAAGCTTGACGGCCAGTTATGGATTTCGATGTATGAATATTATGATGGTTACATATTGTTATTAATGTGGTGTGGAGATGAGATGTGCCGTGCCATGTGCCTGTTGTACTATAATGATTACAGTCATTGTGTTACACGATTTAATAGGTATTTGGTTTTTGGGAATGGGTCACGTGGCGAATTGAAGGTCGATGTTAGTTTTTAGGAAAACGGTTGCTTTCTTCCAGAAACGTTTATAATTAATCTGAGTAGATTGATCATTATTTTTTCTAAGAGAACTATAGGGAGATATCAGAAGACCGTACTCGTCATTCTACGGCGCTTCATGTCTCTCAGTTTTTAGGAATACGAGTATAAGTACCTCAATTTTTTACAGCGGCACTTGTGTTTTCAAACCGGGCGTGCCCCTTTTGTTTTCTTAAAAACGCTCTCTTTACCGAACGTTATTCTCCCATTATCTCGATGTTTTAATGTCTGATGGTTTTAGCACTTGGCCTTCATCTCACCTGATGGTAAGTGACGATAGGCCGTTGGATGGTAAGCGTGCACACCCAGAAGCCTCAAAGTTATGAGGCACTGTTCCTGCTACCTTTCATACCGGAACTCAACAGTGCTATTAACACTATTGTTTGGCGATAGACTTAGGTAACATGGTGGTAGCTAGTCAGGCGGACATACAAAATCCCCGACCACCAACCAATGGAATGGTGACCACTGTAGTCTTTTGGTTTTTCTGATAAAATTACAGAGCTAATAAATTTTTAATATAAAAAACAGACAACCAAATCTGATGAATATGACTACAAACCAAAAGAGCATACCATGACTCGATCTGAATTAACTAATTGTAAAGAAAAAAGTTTTTAAATATTTCTGTTTCAGAAAAATAAATAAGTACCTACACCAATTGATTTTTATGAGTTTATTTAATACCTTATCAGAACAGTCATTCACATAGAAGTTGATGAAAATCTAAATTTTAAATCTGATGCATTTTTGTTCTATTAAAAGAAAAATGGTCATCAATTCAATGCTGTTTGATTGGAGCAGTGCAAACAATCAAACCGACGCAATAAATAAAATCTTACAAAAAAAGACAAGGCTTAATCAAGTATTTGAGACAGTTACTTCAAACATCTATGGAATGATCGGAACTCAAAATACAATATCATCAAAGCTTGCTCTATATTTAATACAGCTAGGGTTGGCGATTTAAAACAATGGATGTGTGCTAATATTCGTTTATTCGTAGCTTCACAGTAGGTATGAATTTAAGTAACATTTTTGTGTCAAAATCCTGTAGTTTTACTAAATCCCACTAAAAAATCTCAAATGAAATTTACATTTGACAATTAACCCGGGATTTACTCATTGATATTACTAATTAGGTATTAACAGTCTTTTTATACAAATACATCTTTACTCTTATCGTATCTACCACCTCGTCGATCTTTCTTGTGTTTGATTAAAATTAAATCTGACAGCCCTAAATACAACACCGTAATCAAATGATAGAAAGATGGCGTCCAACTATCTCTCTTTACCATAATCCAATAACAAAATAACATCTTCAGTTAGTTCAATCCATAACAGGTCTTAACCCGTTTGAATTAAGCAGAAATATTTCGAATTTAAGAGTATAATGTAAAAGTTGCGCGTGCGCATGACAGTTGATTAAAAGGGACCGAAAGCGGGCCGAGGTTGGGGGCCCGCGACAGCGCCCCAGGAGCAGCCCCGCGGGAGGCCCCCCTGATGATTGTATTTAAAATAAATAAGTGCCTCAATGAACGATTGTCCGCGCACACATTCCGCGACGGTGGTTTATGAACGTCTGTGTTTGTGACAGTCGATAATTTATGCGATGCGACCGTTGCCTTGCTTGCAGGCACTACTTGGTAGAAGCGACGATGTTTACAATCAAAGGTCATCTTATTGTCAAAATAATGTATTTAATTTTCATGTACGATTCTCCAACTGAGCCAAGGGTGACAACGCTTCCAAACTTCATTAAAAATCATCGATTGAAATATTCGCCCAACTAAATTAAAACACAAAGAAGCAAATGTAAAAGAAGGACATGTTTATTTGGTATATCTATGCAAAATTGCTAAAACAAATGATTACCATAAATAGTCAATATACAATGTTACCTGTGTTATATTTTACACTGGGAATTGAACCCGTAGCAACTAGGACACAAGGAGGTGGTCGAAAAAAACCGCTGCAGCTTAGTAGCAGACCCAAAATGTATACGAAACTAAACGCCACCTTAAAAAACAACCAAATAATAATCGAACTAAAGCGCATGAACCACACACTAAAATTACAAGAATTAAATCCCTATCAAAACGAGCAACCAAAAATAGTGAATAGAATAACCATTACCAACCCCGTCGCTTGCGCATCTGTTAAAGGGTAGATGCATTTATAATGGTTTTATAATATCTTTAGCGTGCCTCCTATAATCATGAGATTATCGTACTCCTTTTTTCAGTGCCGTTTTCATTAGAGCGGTTGTAATACACGAACTAAACGTGTAATCTGGACAAAAGGACGTAATTATAGGTTTCTGTAAACGGGGTTACATGTTTTTGTGTTGATAATGGCATTTGTAAAAGATGTCCTAAGTCCTTTTAAAATAGAATCCTTCCAGCTAAGCTGTTTAAAATTGGAGAAGTAAAAACATATGGGCCATGAAACCGGTAACACTAGTAGTAATGGACCAGTAATTTTCACATTCATAATCCTGTAAAGGTTCCGTAAAGGACGAGCGGACCCTTAAAAATTCATATCGATTATTTATTCCATGTTGCAAACGTAAAGCGGGAGGGACTGTTGATTGACCAAAATTATTATGGTCAGGGTGAGCTGTTACAGTGGAAAGGGTTGGTCCATCCCATGGGGCACTCTATTTGGGAGGTCTATCTTAATTACTAAATGTAAATTTTGTACTTGATCATGATAAAAGACGCAATGAAGCTTGACTTGATGAAGACATTCGCAAAACATCATTCGACGACAAGTTACTAAAAACAAAAGACTTTATTGCACATAACAATTTAAAAGCATTAAATATTCAAACGGCACTATGCACTTGACATAAAAGCTTTCTCGACGAAGCAACCTGTAAGTTAAAAGACCTAAGTCTGTAGATGTACAGAATTAACAAAACAAACAGCTGGATTACGTCGTACCCACATTTTATATTGAAACAGACAATATTTCACCGAATCATAAATTTTACAACCGTTGTTCCATGGAACCGCGAACGCGGGCACCTAAGTAGAAACTTGTGTATGTTTATTTTTTGATAGGACTGTGTAACTGTGTACCTTTTCTCTTAAAAAGTCTTTTTTCTCTGTTTGGGGAGGTTTTTATTTCGTCTTATAAAAGAGGTGGCCTTTTTACAAGGCACGATCTCGCCACTATTATTGTTTCAAGGAATTGGTCTGTTTGGACAGCGACATCTTTAAATTCATTTTTTAATAGAACAATTTCGCGTTGCGGACAATTCTTTTATTTAAAAAACTCTCGATGTTTTATTTTAACATACCACAGCCTATCGATATAATAAAATCGACTTTTTAGAGGTATACTGTATAAATCTGTCTATAATCGTTTCACTGACTTGAATTGAAATATCATTGGGATAAAACCTCGTATCCCTCGTAACCTCACCATCCCATTGGCTACGTGCCCATTTATAGCGATGTGAATTGAGGTAGTCCGGATAATAATTAAAATTTTGCATCCGTCAACCGGGAGCATTTATGGGCTCAGTAAATGTGGCTTCACAAATAAATGTGGTAGTGCCTTCTTGCTGGCAACACCTCCAATCTGACACCGATGTCAGGCGGACGTTTCCCTGGAGCTTGCGTGACTTGTAGTGTTTGATCCAATAGGATCACTGAGCTAGGAGCATATAATCACTACGTTTTCACTGAGTTGTTTTATTAAAATACCATTGATACGTTAAAACTGTGGACATAACAGGTAAACATTATATACCAAGCGGACTAAGTAATTAATCCTTGAAAGCTTTAAATAAAAATATACAAGTTTCAATATAAAGCTAAATATAGTCATTGAATATTAAAATTATATTCACGCCGATATGATAATTTTACACCTAGAGAGACATTGACACTTAAAAGTTGACGACAAAAAATAAAACAGTAGGATTCCAAATAAAATTATACACGTATAATCTGATATCTGGTTTAAGATCCGTGTTAAAGTGTTAACAATGAATATTTGTGCGGCTTTCGATCGAGTTGCGTCCGAGATGACATTCAGAGATAACGTTGGTAACGCTTGTAGGGTAGCCGAGTATGTCGTGGGACCTTTGGATGGAATCATTGGTGAATCATCGGATTTAGTTGTTGAATTTGTTGTGATTTGCTTGTCAGATGAGAATACCAATGGAAATATAGGAGATAAATATAATCTAAGTCAAAGTTTTGATCCGGCTTGATATTTGCCAATATGCTTGTGAATATTTTCTGTGAGGACTTTAAACGTTTTTAACGTTCCGCATTGTATCAGGAGTCTAAATATTCACTATTTGAAGCTTTTGTAGCAGGATATATAAAATTTGTCAGAATCATATGTTACTATTGTTTTAGTAAATGCTTTAAAACAACTTTAAAATTGTAAGTAATATATTTTGCCGTTTATGCGCTTTATTTATTATTTGGTTCACTTGTATGCTATGCTATATATTCGTATGTAAACAAACCTAGCATGTCAATTTTAAACTACTTTGAACTGTATCGAATTGAAAATTTGCCAATGCATGTAGTTTATATCACAATATAATAATTTGACATCATTTATCTGATTCCCTGGAACCAGGAGGAGAATTGATAATATTTTCAGAGGGTTAACATTTCGAGTTGGACTCTTTTTGTTTGTTTTGACGAGTCTAATTTAATCTAACATTATTACAAGTGGTAGAAAATGGAACTCTTCAAGGGACACTAAGCCCCTCGAGTTCGGATTCATTTTATCTGCTTTGACTATAGTTTTAGTGCGTTACTAACAGCGTTGTTTTTTCTATAACTTATTAAATTAGTTATAAATAATTAATTGACTTTAATTTTTTTTAAATGGTATAAGGTTTCACTAGAATAAAATTAAATAAACAAAGGTCCTAGCCAAACAGGGGAAAGCATTAAAAAGTGATTTTTACTACTTTTGGAATCGAACCCGGGACCTTTAAAGTGTGTTGCGCGTCTGAGTTTAACACTATGACATTTGCGCCACGGAAGCCGTTAAGCCAAACCTCTCAGATAGATGTACCCATTAAAACAAAATCTGATGCCTTAATACTGCTATTACTTAGCAGGTGAATTGATAGTGGGAGTCAGTAATAGAAACATGCATTCCACGCCACAATGCACGGTCCCGAGCCGCATACATACAGCAAATCCTTGCGACCTTGACCAGTTCGTCAGTCCATCTAGTAGGAGGTCAGCAATGTACTGGTACATGTCCGCGAAGAATCTGGAAGTAGGAAATACACAGACGAACGGAATTGACCAAAATATCTCGGTGAGTCAATCAGTAAGTTGAAGTGGCACAGGGCAGGCCTTCATCACTCAAAGAACCGAGTGGTGACTCCAAATGAAAGGCTGAAATTACGAATTATTTTCATGGCCCATCCACATCCTACGCTTTGAATTTCAACCCATTGAATGGGCTACACTTTTATTTGGCCTTACAATAACCGCACCACGATCTGCGCAGGTCTTGATGCGCACGGCGCGGGGCGGAGTCGCGCGACCTGCGATTATGGTTGCTTTTTTATTATTTGCGCCGTAGATACCTTTTACATCGCCGTTCAATTACTGAGGCGCGAGTGTGGTTGACGTTGGATTACTATGGATGAGACTGACACGAGGAAATCACTTTGTGCCGCTTCCAGGAAGTCGGAGTCAATCTGAAATGATCGTTTTAAATCACTGCTCAATATTATGGGTGCGACATCTAGGTAAATACATTTTGTGTTTGGTGGTGACGCAACCGATCATCAATAAATCTATAGTTATTTTCCTTAAATTAAAAAAAGGGTTAAACGTTTCGTTCCTATTGGCTATTAAGTCAAATATAGTTCAAGCCTATTTAGCCATTAGTTATAGCATGCAAATAACACGTTCCGCAAATGTATGGACCCCGGCCCCTATTTGTAAACATAGTTTTGAAATGACATTATCAAATAAAAGTGACTTGATGATTACCATTAATGATATTTAGATATTGAAAACGCAAAAAACAAAAGACTTCACCTTAAAACAAAGATGTCGTCAAGGAAATAACATTTGACGTGTAATACAAACATGTGAATGAAAAGTGAATTAAAAAAAACGACTGCGTAAAGTTTTTTTAACATTTCATGATTTTGATATTATTTTTATATATTTTTTTACCTTTAACGACACCTCTCAAGCTAAAATCCATCGAGCCGTTTAAACCAGAGAGCGTGCCAAAATTATACATACACATACATACTCTCGAAGAACATAGCCCTCCTTCTGACGCAGTCGGGTAAAAAGAATGATTTCGTACAAATTCTGGTAGTTTTATATATCCAGATTTGAAAATATATTTAAACAGTCAATTTCTGAAACAAAATTTCTTTTATCACATTGTACATTAGATTGATATTATACAGCTTATTGTAATATTTAAATAAAGTTTGTCCATGTTTTACATTTCTTTAACGTAAGCTGTTTTACATGTTTACTTTTTTTAAACAAAATTGTCCTATTTTCAGTTTACACTGTCCATGTAAACAATATGGCAGTTTAAAACAAAGTTTTTTTTTATTTATCTAAAAAAAATAATTTTATATGCCATTAAAAGTAACCTGACTGTGATCTACAGTGAAAAAATGACAATTAAAAACAATACTAGCCAGGTAGCATTTGTTTGTTTATAAGTGATTATAAGTGGAGATGACAGAAATGTTCTCACCCAAAAACCTCAATAAAGCATGAATGTCTATTTTTAAATGACTAAAGGAATGTCTAAGTTAGTCTGTACCCTGCGCCCACGCACACTGATTGCGCTTGCCTTGACATTAGTTCGACTGTCGCGCCCGCGCCGATCTTCTCCGCGCATGCGCTCTCTTGAACCCTGACTGAGCATGCAAGCTTACAATGAAAGAAGTTATAAAAGTTTCAAGCTCTCAGTTCGTTGTTGGGCTCTGTAGTGGAATTTCTTTACTTTTTAAATGTTTCATTAATACAGTTTAGCTGAAAAAAATATTGCCGTAAAATGTCCCTTTCACTAGGCAAGAAAATAATTAAGATGAATATTATTCCTTAGTTGTTGTAATCTTGTCGTAAAATATAAAAGTGATAATTGACCCATTGACTAATTTATGCTATGTTTACTACAGATGAAATAGCATTTTCTATACGATATGTCCTTCATACATATAAAATTTCCGAAATCGACATTCTTACGATGAATACTATTACTTAAGTGAGTATATTAATCAGTAAAATCTTGCATTTTTAAATATTTTGATTTATCACTAAAAAAAAGAAATATTCCGTTATGAAGTTTGGTTCCATTTTCAAACTATTAAGACATATTTCTACAAGGTCTTTTAGATTAGAATATTCAATATTTGAATCTTCCGACTTTTCTTACCAAACACTACAGTTTGAATCGAAATCTATCATTTGGAAAAAGAAGTTGCGGACTATTTATGTTAATAGTAATACAATTATAGCAGTGACATCATTCACTCGCAAAAGTTTTGTGTGCAAATAGTATGTCTTCAATATAAACTGAATTACTGACTTTGAGATTGTTATATAAATTCTGAGATGTGCCTTGAAACAATTCATTCAACTCAACACGACCCAATTATTACCTCTTCCATAGACAATTACCTACTTCACATTGGATCCTTTTGTCTTAAATCAAGACCATTTTACAGCCTTTACAAAACTCTGTGTCTATTATGACAGTAATTATAACTTCATGTTAGAACAACTATTGTAAATGCTCAATAACGCATGCTCCTGCATTTTCCTAGATCATTATGAGAACTATAAACTGAAATTGAATGAATGAACCCAACTTATTAAAACTTATGCTTTCCTCTCTTTTCTTTCATGTATTTCTGAGAGCTATTGAGATAGAGAGATATATATATAAAAACTATTAATTATTTGTTACATGGCTGTATTGCATTTTCCGTGAAGTATCTAAAACGGTGTGTTGTAAAATCGGTGTATGTTCAAAAGAAAAAAAGGTAAAAGGTCTCAAAATATCGTCGATAAAAAGATTGTCAATATTCCCAAAGCATGTTATCAAATGTTGTAACCGCACACGGAGATTACCAATCTCAAAATCAATGGTGATAAGATAAGGAAACATAGGCCAGTACTACATGCCCAAAGCAAAAAAGCCTTCCAAAAAGCTCCAACTTTAAGCCAAGCGAGATCACACTAGTCTGGTTACAGCAATGACGTCCAATGTAAAATGTTCATTAGCAATTAACGAATCGAAACGTTGGAGGGGTCTTGTAAGTCTGGTTGATGTGTCCAACTATCTGAGCCCTTAATTAGAGTTCGAAGTGACCGTCACCGCGCATTAAGCGTTCGTTTCATCAGAGGAGTTGTTTTCTGCATGAGAGGTCTTGGCGGCGCCTGCGCATACTGCCACGGCGCCTTTTAAGGTGCAGTCTTATCGGTTCAGTTCGGATCGTGTTACCAACAGCAGACATGTTGCTCTTCCGATTGGGTATCAATTTAGATGAATGACGTCATCTTGAAAGGTGTGTTGTTCAAGAATGTTATATGACAAACACATCGGGTTTCATCAAATAATTTTCATACTGAGGATTCTATTTAGAGGAATTTCGTTTTATTATAACAATAAATAATTTGATTTTTAACTGTCTGAGTGTCTTCACTTTTTGAGTGAATTTATTTGGATGCGTCTTCAATATACAATGTGATGTTGTCACCTCCATATGTTGGTAGTGGTTTTTATTACATTAAAAGAAAACCAAAAAAATGTACATTTTTTATTCAGTAACTAACGTTTAATCAGTTTTGCGGAAATTGTTGTATCCTATCGAATTCACCATTGCTTAGAATAGAAGGGCTTTAAAATCAGCTTCTTCGTTAGGTAGACATTTCCATGTTTCAGTTTTATTTGTTACGGTATGGAAGGTAGCAGAGCCAGCAGCTCATTAGATGGAGGCTTCTGGGTGCGCACGCTTACCATCCAACGGCCTTATCGTCACTTACCATCAGATGGGATGAAGTTCAAGTGCAAACCCTTCATACATAAAAAACTTTGCACGATCTCCGGTTTAATTTTTTCTGTATTATTGTTGTCCCGCCAAAAATGGTCACATATAACATTTTTAATAAACACTACGTGTTGGTCTACACGGAACATGTTCAACCTCGACTTAACGACACCCAGATTGTAACTTTTCCAGAATATTTTGAAATTGGAATAGAGATGTCGGAAGTGCATTCCGCTCTCTCGGCCTAAATGTGCTAACAGTGTCTATGATAAAAATAATATTCAAAACCATATTTCAATATTTCCGCTCATCCTAAACCTTTTCAACCAGATGTTTACACTTTCTTGCTTTCTCTTGCAACACCTCTCCCGGGGGAAATTAACTTACCTTTATTTTTGAAAGCAAAAACTAAAAGCAACGAAATGGAACGGATTTTAATCCTTTCACTGCTGATATTTACAAGTCAGTACGTGTTTAAATAATATGAGAAAGTTAGAGATAACACAATAAAGAAATAGGTTAGTATGTAAATAATTTTATTTTGTCGTGCTAGTCTTTCGACAAAATTATGATTTGCTATGGGGATTCAAATATTTGCCTTTAGTCATTGGCCGATTGACGAGGATTGTGAGGCTTACCTTCAAAGGAAATAAAGATTACGAACACAGCTTAATGAAATCCTATCTTATGCCTAAGTTAACCGTATTAAAGACAGTAGCTACCTTTCATACTCAAAAGTCATAAATCACTCACGCTGATCTCCAGTTATCCGTTGAATTATGTACTTTACACTTTACTCATAAGCTTCGCTTTTTCTGTTACGTCGATAAAGGTAAAGTAAAAAGAGATGTCCCTAAAGATCGTAAATCCATCAACAGAAAACACAGGCACTTTGTGAGAGGTTTTATTTTGGGATGCCAACTGAATATCATTTCCCCACAACTGGGTGGGATTCCAAACAATAAAATTTACATAGAAAATCCGATTAACTTTCGTTTCGTTGACTCAGTCGATAATCTTCTCGGATTGAGAGACAATGAGTCTGGACGTCTGTTTGAGTCCTTTTTTATACCGTGGGATAATGGTAAGATAATATAGAAGTTTGTTTGCGGTTACGACGGTAAATAAGGGATAGAGCGATAGTTGAGCTGTCAGTTAAATATTTTGGATATTGTTGGTGATGAGATTAGGGTGTTTACGTGAAAACTCTTGCTATATTATAACTTGCTATATTGGTAAATTATATATTTCATTAATGTTTGTAGAGATATATGATTATTGTTGTTGGAGCAACGTTGTATTACAAAGGATTCGTAAAAATACGCATACTTTGACTTTCCGTTGTAAAAAGTATGCTAATTATATTATTCATTCATTACGTGAATTGTTAAGCAGGTCTTTGAATTGTCTTCTGCATCTGTGATATATCATACCTAAAATTATTTACGTAGAGGTGAAAACGGCGAGTACAGCTCTACAACTGAGTTCCTTTAAATCTATAATGCTTGGAGTCAACTTCAAGGGAAATCGTAACTTCAATATAGATACAGTGTGATAGATTAGTATTTTAGAGCATTTATAAAAACTATTTATTATTTAGATTTTTTAAATGCACTTATATACAAATGTTCACTTGCTCGTAGTTGGAATATAGGCCCCTCTAACCGTACATTTTAAATGTCGTAAAATAGAAGTGTGTTTAAAATGTAGAAGGAACGGTTTCATCGCAACTAATCTCGTCTCAAGATTTCGATTTCTCATCTGTAGGCCGTTGACACAAAATAAAGTAATATCCCCGAGTCACCCGCCGCTCCCTATCTCCTTGTAATCGTATATATTTGTAGGAACGTCATTATTATAGCGCTCAGACCGGCGGGTCCCGTCACCGGACACAAATTATCGCTCAATTTATAAAATTAAATGCATGTGTTATGTAAACAACTATTTTTACAGTTTGATAGATATTTTCATCATTAAATTCATCTTACTGCGATCCTTTCGCCAGCCAAGCAAGTAATTGATTTGTGAAGCTTTAGCAAATTATGATGACGAATGTAACAGATGCCTTCTTCTAGCATTTTTGTTTGTTTTGGAAGATACCCTTAAGTTTTTTGCTCGGGAGGTGCCAATAGAGTTGCGAATTTGCATGGTGGATATATTAGCCTAAAAAGTACAAGAAAATACAGTTTTGAGGGTACTCTGGGGAGATACATATGTAAGGGTGTAAGATATATGTTTAAGGCGTTTGTGGTTTCGTCACATAATCTTACTAATACGACTATAACCAATGTATATGATCCGATCATTAATAAATTCCAAACTTATTTGGATAAATTAGGCGCATAGATCTAGACACGCGGCAGCGTGTCAAAGCCAAGTTCAATTATGTTTTGAATTTGACGTAAAAAATATTTTGTCGGTAATGTGTTTCCGTAGAATAATTTCTGAAATAAACGGAGTCATGAGAAAAATTAGTGTCTAAAAATCACTCAGAGTCCAATCTATAAACATATAGCTCAATTTTGGAACCGAAATATTTGTCAGTTTTATTTACAAAATTTCACAGCAGAAACAGCGCTGAAAATATGATGTTTAAAATTTTTTACTTACCATGGTTATCTCATACTTGGACCCAGAGGTCATTTCCTACTCACCTGATTCCACTTGTAACATACTTTATGGCTTTAGGTAATCTATTTCATTGCTAATAAAAGCCTGTAAAATAGATACTTATTCGACGTTTTCAACACTACTATCAAAGTAATTTGTTTGAAACCGGAAAACAGTACTAAAATCGCGTCCAGTATCCACTATGGTGGTCCCTTATCGGCAATACGTCCCCCTTCGCTTCCACTGAGACATTTCACCTTTTTTATTGCCATGCTCTTCGCGACTTTACTTCAACCCAACTTTAATTTGCCGTTCGACGAACCACTAAGCCCCGACTAAGTGTAGAGATTTCCATTCGAAATTATTACTTCCGAGCTGCAACAGTAAGTTTGTGTTGAGTAAAATTTTATCTACGTCTACTTTCTCACCTTTTTACGAGGTAACGTGTGAGTCGAAGTGTCGTAGATACAATTATCGATTAGGTAATGTTATCGGGACCGATCTCTTGTCTTCCGGTTTATTTTGTTGATTTAGGTTCGGTTTTTGGTAATTTAGGGGCGATTGAGGTGTCAAGGGACTACTTCCTCTTTGTTTGGTATTGATTTAATTTCACATAAGCTACGTCGTATGGTTTGTACACCGCCCCATGTCTTCCCGTGGGCTTCAATTCGTAGAAGGCGACTTTAAAAAATTCCAGAGAACGAACATACCGCCAATCACCAATTTAAGTGGTTATGGCATATGGTCATGGTGGGTTGATCTTCGAGGGAACTATTATAGGGACCTGCCCTCCATACCAGCTGACGAGAAAAAAGGATTTCAAAATTTAAAGTCGAAAATCATCAATCTAATAATATCACTTCTGAAATTGCCATTATTCATTGGTTGTGTAAAATAACTTTTAAATTTCATATTTGTTTCAGGTTCATTGATTTGAGTTGAACAACTTGTCGTCGCAACGTTGTCGACGCTTGTAGGTAAAAGAATAGTGCGATTGTTAAAGTTTCAAAACTAAAAACACTACATGCCAGAGATCCCAACATCAATTTACTTGTAGATAAATCAGGATGAAGTCGGTTAAAAAGAGCTGTGCCGTTTTTTTTTTAATCAAAACAAAATGGCATTGAACTTTGTGAAATTTAATTTAATTTTTATTGTAAACTATGATATTGTAACATTCAGTTCTCATGATCAATTGGTTTGGGTTTGAGAGCTGCGAATTCACTCATCTCTCTTTTTGAGTTGAAGACTTAAATACCCAAAAAATTGAATGGCAACCAAACTGATTAATAATTTTAATCTCATTCCCATATTCATCCTTACCATGTAAAACATAATAAAACTATCAAAAAGTTGACTATTGCTCCTAGTTGAAATCAGGCAAACTGTCTCTCAGACACTATGCTATTTCTCACGACGATCCTTATCAAGTCTAGAATATATTACGGAGCGTTATATGATACCGTAAGAATAAGACATTCTTACGCTTTGGAAGCTGACAGTTGCACGGCTGTTACAACTCTGGAATAGGGATGCAACCACTTTATGCGAATTTCAAATATTGTGTGTGGTTTCGTTTTTTGAACAAGAAGTGAGATATAGTAACGTTGAGATATAGCTAAATTAAAATGTGTGTATAGATTCGTAAAACTATAGTTTTTATGTGTAATATTTTACCCGTATGATATCCAGCGTCTCAATCATGATATTTCTACTACTCGGGAAAATATAAGTGATTTCTATTTACTACGCAATTAAATCCGTACCATGTAAAATTTTTGTTTCGCGTTGGCTCTAGGGCTGAAGACAGTGACCGTATAGTCACCTTTTCGTTTCGAAGTTTATAAGAGTTTACGAGCTTATCCAGGAAGTAATAATAGAGCTTGAGTTGTTCCTTTGGAGGACCTAGAGCTCTCCGTTGTGGGCAGCAGATGGACACCGGAAGTTAACTGGGTAACTGTATAACCCGGCTTTTCCCTTAGCTAGAGAGTCGGGTATCTTCAGAAGATTTCCCTTCGTGAAAAAAGAGCTGAAGAGTAGAATTTACTCACTCACACACTTTTGTTTGTGGGAAAGGCTCTGGTAGTTAACTAACTTACACCACACTACATTTATTTAATTCAGTGTGTAATAATAAAATGAAAAAGTATTTTTTTTAAAAAACTGGCTATGTTAATTACATTTAATTATGAATTCTTAAAAACATATAAGAATTATATATATGTATAATTTGATACCTCACTCGACAGTTTTTGAAAAGATTTTTTTATTATTTCCTATAGTTTTAATATAGCCTATGACACTCTAGTGGTTGAGTCGAATCTGACCACGTATAATTTATTAAAATTTGTTTAGCTGTTTAATAGATACGAGGGAACATAGAGTCGAACATACGCACAGGTCAAACACATATCCCTCCTTTTGGATTTGCCGCAGTCGGGTAAAAATTAACTATACTGGATTTATTTACATTATGTCTATGAATACGATGACGGTATCAACTTCCAGCCCGAGCCACATGGCTTAAAACATAGATGACGATAGATTACCACTATGCAAGGATTTCGGATTAGTTAAAAGTGTAAATGCTATATGATGCAGTCATCCCTACGATAAACCGTTATAATGAACATGAACTAACTACTCGCGCTCCCTGTAACTGCTACCTCAGTGAAATGGAAGGGCATGGCAAATAAACCTACGATGCTGGGCTGTATCACATGGCATAGAGCTCGCTCTGAGCTTAATTATGACCGTGTGTAACCAAACGTTTAAAGTTCGTTCGCGTAAATAGTGTCGCCTGTGTAAGATACCGCCCGGCACACACCGCCTTTTGTCAAACGATGCCTCCGCGACATCCAAGGAAGCTGCGGCATACACCCGCTAGCGAATTTGGCAATGAGGTAGTGTTTCTGTCTTTGTAGTGACTGCTACTTGAATAGAAAATGTTTCGTGTTTAATTTTATATTCCATCACGTGTACACATTTTTTGTCGTTTAAATTATTTTTCTTCTAAAATAAATTATGCTTATGAAATTTATACTCGTTTTTTATTACAATAACCACATGTTACGTACAGGTGTAATGACACCATTTTTTAGCGAAGGGCCTATAACAACAAAAAATATGCATACAAATAAAGATGTTAGAATGCCATGTACATATTAAATTAACAATGAAATCTTAACATAGAAATAAAATATCCTACAATCAGATAGCACAATGAATACTGTATTCGAATAACGTATTCAACTCATTCTACTCGTATAAAAATGCAGTCACAAATTTGGTCACAACATTCACTGGATGCATAAATAACAAGATTAAATTAATTACAGTCACCGAGGTATAATTAGGACCACCACTAAAGGGCGGGACGGACGGCCCCCTTGGCCCCCTGCCCCACTCTGGACCCACCTGCAATATAACCGTGGTGAATGGAATACATGCATATACTAGTATGATACAATGAATGGTGAATGATAAAAAGCAAACTACAACTATTTTTTCAAATTTCATGTTTTTGGGGCTTTTTTAAGGTGAAACCCGTTCAGAATAACAGAGAAAGAAGGTTGAAAAATTCAATTTTACTTCTAAAAATAATAACAATTATACTTATTAAATTAATTTTTAAACTCAAAGATAGCGTTTACGCCTTTCTGGAGTCCGATACACAAATTGAAACACTTGGATCGATGGAAAATAAATCTCGAAAACCCAATTCGTTCAAACGGCAGGTCTAGGCGACAAAAACCCAATTTTGTTCCCTCATTGCTAAATATATAATTGTATCCCTATCCTACTATTTCTTATAAACACATTTACGATTTATGGGACAAGTTTTTACAATAATGTACCACATTATCTACAATTATTTCCGCCGCGGAAAAGTATATCACAAGCGGGAAACTTATCCTTACCGTTTGCGATGGATGAGGTCCCGTACCTCAAGCCATGTGTCACGTCGAGTATATATGTATTTTCTTTTAAAACTTATACCAATACTAGTGAAATTAATTACAAACTGCTTTCCCCGTATTCGTCACCTTTTTTTTTTTTTTTTCGAGGGGGAAATCTTCTGAAGATACCCGACTCCTTAGGAGAGAAGCCGGGTTATGTGAAATTTTTATCCACTAAAACCCCCTCGGTGGTCATCCTCCGCGCAAGTCGAAGAGCCCTGGGATCTCCTAGGAACAACACCAGAACTCCTCTAGCGCTTCGCAATCAGCCCTTCCCTTGGCCAGTGAGCCATGACGTCTCCGCAGCTCCGCGCTGCAGCGGGACGGGACCACGCCGTACTACCGCTGCCTTCTAGTGGTCGCCGGTTTGCACCAATAGGACGACCAGAGCTCCTACTCTGGCCGCCCGCGACCCCAGGTTCCCCTAATCTGGGGCATCGTTGTGACGCGGGGGAGCGTTTGCGCCTCCCCGACGTCGCCGTCTACGAGTGGGATCGGAACGTTCGCGGTCACGTTCTGCTTCCTCCTTCTGGAGCATGACGGCCTCGCAGAATGCGACCGCGGCATCCCACGCCACCCGGCTCCCCAACATCGCCGCAATAAGGGCCGGTGGGGATAGATCCAATCCGGTAATTTGAATCAGGACTTGCCGCTCGGTGTTCCATGCTGGGCATTGCTCGAGCGTGTGCTGAGCAGAGTCCTGATTGTCACCACAGTGATGACACTTCGCTGTGTCTTCTCTTCCTATTCTACTCAGATACTCACCAAAACAACCATGTCCAGTGAGCATCTGAGTCAGTCGGTAGGTTACGCGTCCATCCCGTTCCAGCCAGGCCTGAAAGCTTGGCAGGATTGCCCTCACTGCCCGTATTCGTCACCTAGGTTCCTTTCCAAATTCCAGATAAACGTAAAAATTTCACCCTAGACTTCTTCAACTAATTAGTGTGATGACGAAAATCATACCCAAGCACGTACATAGTTTCATTCAACATTTTTACACATAAATTAAATGAAATGGAAACATACTAATCATCAATCAGAATCATTACGCACGATATTGCGTGCATCGCGTGGGTGGACACCCTAATGAGGTGCGGCTGGTAAATCACAAGTCACGTGTGAACTCATCTTTATTAACTGCATATTTCACTTCTTCATTGTTGGTGCTGTACTGTTACTATATTTTGCTATAGTTAGCTGGGGCTTGCTTGAGTTAATTAATACAGCATTTTTTGACACAGATACATCCCATGTGTGTGTTTGTGTGTGTGTGTGTGTGTGTGTGTGTGTGTACAGAGACATGATTTGGTCTCATCAATATATACATATTTTACATGAATATTTATGTGTAGTGGACACCATGCCGCACGGACTGGCTCTAGACGAAGTGTTCACTTTGTAAATATATGTACGTTTTTTTGTTTTTAGTTTGTAATTGTAAATAAGTGATTTAGCATTAAATTTGTATTAATATTCGTTTTAACATTAAATACAATTATATAAATATTTTACGAACATTAAAAAATACATGCAATGCTTCCTCTAATTACGTATTTACTACTAAACTGCTTTATATAATAACAATAATATAAACATAAAGATATTTTACATATCTTTTTATACGAACTAAAAATAGATTAACAAAGTGAAAAACGAAACTGAAAAACTTTCGCGGGCCGGTGTGCTATCGTACCATCACAACACCAGCTCGTTGATCCAATGAGTTACTATTGTGTCACCTGTCGGACAGTACAACAAAAGCATTTATTTTTTTAACTGAACTCTCTGATTCGATAGTACTACTGGTAAGCAAATAATCCTGCTGTAGGAACACAACCACAAAAATTTCAGCCGTTATAGGCTATCAAATGTTTCCGTGAATAGATTGGCAAACCAACGCCCATCTCAAGCACACAAACGATACAAAATAATTCGATAAAATCTCGCAATAAAAAGCAAAACCACAATCTCACCCAAAACCACTTATGAACCAATAACGTCAAATGAAAATCAAAACATCCCTATCCTGGGCGACAAATTGCCGACGGCGCGGCGAGACGGAAGCCGCAAAAAATTCGCCTCCAAACTACACAAAAACGATTTTATTGCGGCTAACGAGCGTACCCTGATGTTATCGCTTGTATTACTTTCATCCCTTATCGGAAACTGTTGCTTTCCAATGACCGCACCTTTGATTGGGTTAGGTTTGGTTTACATGGGACGAAATCACTACAGTGACGATGGATGATGATTATTCACTTATTGACTATTCAGTTATTCACTTGATCACTTATTTTCTACAGATAAACAGCGATTTCCA
Source organism: Carcina quercana (assembly GCA_910589575.2). Lineage (NCBI taxonomy): Eukaryota > Metazoa > Arthropoda > Insecta > Lepidoptera > Depressariidae > Carcina > Carcina quercana. The sequence continues at coordinate 4,792,675 of OU342442.1, forward strand.
ACAACAAATAATAAAAAAACATGTTTCAAGTCATAAGGCTTATCTGTCAGTTATTGTTATTGAAAAGAAGCAGATATTTTTATGTCGGCACATAGTACATTGTTCATATACACGCCAGATGAATTTGTTACGGTTCGTCGCGCGCTACACTGAATGAGAAGCATTATATAACAGCTGTTCGAACAATCTTAGGTACCTTGTTGGATTCCCTACGGGGAATATATTTACATGCTAGCCTAGCTTGCCACCACCACATTATCTAAGTCTGACACCATCAAATCGTTAATAGCATATTTGGTTCCGGCAATCGATAACATCGCGAGGGCCTCCTCAATTTGAGGCTTCTGATTTAGCGCACTTTCCTTAACATTAAATGACATATGCAAGCGAAAATACTCGTACAAAATAGTAATATAACTTGTAACAAACCGAAACAAAAGTCCTGGTGGCCACCAATTTTGTTAATTTTATTTTACCCGCGACCTACAACGGCATATAAACCGGACTTAATATTTTTTGCCCCTAGGGTTACCGATAATCATGTCACACGTTTTTTTTTACGAAACCACACAGGACAAAATGGCGTTACCATCAGATTATCATAGGTTTGTGGTAGGATTATTACTTAATTTTTTCTCCCGCGCCTACCTGTCCGAGAAACCGAGATTTTTGACGAGATACGACGAGCTTTCGTGACTGTACCAGTTCCACTAAACGCAGACCCGTCTATTGTATCTCTTATATTCAAAATGAGGGTTCATATCAATTTGGTTCACGAGGGTTTAAAACTAATTAATAAGGCAAGCAAGCTTCTTGCCCGGTTAAATATTTTGTTTGATATACTTATTAGAGATTTGTCGAAACATTTATGTCGTCTGTGTGTAAGATTAACTCAAATATGACAACATTGTAATTCCTTTATCATTTAGAGTATTTACCTATTCATTATAACCGTGATTTAGAAGTTGATTCAGTATTTTTAGGGTTCCGTGCCCATAGGGTGTCCAACGGGACCCTAATATTACTTAGCCTCCGCTGTCCGTTCCGTCTGACACAGTGCATTATTTTTTATCCGTGATTGGGTGGACATTTGTTGCCGTGAGTGTATTTCTATGGCCGATATGACAAAGAATAAATAATTAAATTAAATTGGGCGAGAATACCTCAATATCGCCATTTATACTTATTACCTATAACGGCGCCTAACCAGAATAAACTTATGTGCTCGTATTTAAGAACAAGTTATCGCGTTCAAAAAGAACTAGTAACCGACTTCAACTGCCATTAAAGTCTACCTCGTATTTAAGACTTATTAGTCATGGATGTCATTGTCAGAGCTGGACCATATTGAAATTGGACCACACGGGAAGCACCAGCTTTCCAATAAAAAATAATTCTGAAGTCGGTTGATAACAGCATATAATAAGAGTTTCGCGACTGAACACGGACTAAAATAAATTTGATTATTTTCAGCTTTTTTTCGCTTTCTTGGACCCTTCAGTACGACGCGCAATTGGCCTTTTTTCTTCTTCAATTTGGTACCTTAAAACTGTAGGTGAGTTCAGAAAATCTGAAAGAGAATGAATCTCTTCCTTGGCTCACCACCTTTTATTGTCATGACAGACATATTCAACTAGGTTAAACGAAATAAAATATAATAATATAAAAAATCAGTTTGTTAAACTAATTGTATTTTTCAAATTTATTTTATGAAGTTCAGTTTAAATTTTAGTAAAAAAAATGGCTTATGTGTTATATTTATTTTGCACATCTATTTCTTATGTTAATACTGTATGTCTTCCTAGAAAATAAATAAAATAAAAACATGTTAAGTTATTGCCTGATCATGGGCCATCACGCAAGTGTCGCGCCCCATCACCATAAAGTCCACGAAAAGCACAAAATAACAAAGTAGAAGCACTAACCGTGCACAACCCACTGAGTTATGGGTGAGATAACTATTTTACGGCAGTCGGTCGGGCCGTCATACATCTTGCCGACTTAAATGTTGTCGTTGGACCACCGGCTAAATACCAACGGTACACGCCCACTTCCTTCACTTTGCTGACGATTTATGCACGTGACGGTAAAATAACTGAGCTGATAAAATAAAAGAGCTGATAGAAATTACCCGAAGTTGCATCAACGACTAGTGATATTTCGGGGCTCTCAATGCATATTTTGATATGATTGGCTCTTGGCTTTACTCTTTTAAGCGACGCTATACGACTGTTTCATTATTGATAAAATAAAGCAAGTTTAATTTTAGCATTACAAATTATCATCTTCTTCAAATCACGTTATAATTATAAAAATACAAATAAATGCAGATAGTTCCTTCCTCGTGAAAATGTGTTCCTCCTTTCCATAAGTGTAGATGGTGAACGTTGTAGCCATGAAGGTAAAAAGGTTAGGGCGGGCGGCACAGTAACATCTTTCTAGATTCATGGTTGTAGCACAGGTTTTTCAGTAAATTACGTCAGTAAATTTTATTTACTTCTGAGAGAAAATCGAATGATGTTAGTCTATCAATCCGTACAGAGAGCGCGTGAAGTCTATGGCCCATTAATTGGTCTTCCTGGCGTCCTGGTATAGACATCCATTGGTGGCACTAAGCGCATATGGCCTTTAATTGCCGTATTCATTGTAAACTTCTGATTATGCCACTTTCTGACATGTCAATTATGTATAGGGTGCCATTTTTTATAATTTGGACCATAATATTTACACATGTAAGCAATCTACAAACACATGTAAACCACTGGTAATGACAACTACAAAAGCACATCGAATATAAGTTTTACTGTCAAATATTTTTCAACAGTAAAGTTCTCCTAAACGAGGTAAATACGATTTTAAAAAAGATATTTTTTTTGGCATTTTGACACGTCAATGTCATGGCTATGACCATTTCAAATGCACTGTTTGCACCTTACACCTCCATTAAACGACTATATTCTCCACCCACAAACAACTACAATCGGTACGTACCTCCCAACGCTCTGCACAATAAATCGCGAGAAAACCGTGGCTTAGAATCTCAACAATTTATGTTAACACGAGAAAAGTGGTCCGCACGCCCGTACATTATCGGCTTTAACGGGTGTCAATTGAATTTTATAGGCTTTTTACACGGGCTGTAACTTTACGAGCGAATCGGCGAAATTGAGCTCGCGTTTGTCGCCGTGTTGGAGCTAATGCACACCTTTATTCCTTATCAATTTGCAAGAGAAATTTTCTACAGGACTCTTGTCGTCAGGTGGATTGGTTTTCAACAACTGTGTTGCATTCATACGTCCTTTACACGTATGAATAAAATGTCCATTAAATAACTGTGTTGTATTCATACGTATCACACCTATGAACAGGAGGCGCTATCATTAACTGCGTTGTATTAATACGTGTCACGCCCATGAATAAGATACACTTTCAATAAATTCGTTGTATTAATACGTATCGCACAGTGCGAATAAGATGCGCTGTCAATAACTGCGTTGTATTACTACGTATCACACCCATGAATAAGATGCGCTTTCAATAACTGCGTTGTATTACTACGTATCACACCCATGAATAAGATGCGCTTTCAATAACTGCGTTGTATTACTACGTATCACACCCATGAATAAGATGCGCTTTCAATAACTGCGTTGTATTACTACGTATCACACCTATGAATAAGATACACTTTCAATAACTGCGTTGTATTACTACGTATCACACCTATGAATAAGATACACTTCCAATAACTGCGTTGTATTACTACGTATCACACCTATGAATAAGATACACTTTCATTAACTGCGTTGTATTACTACGTATCACACCTATGAATAAGATACACTTTCAATAACTGCGTTGTATTACTACGTATCACACCTATGCATAAGATGCGCTTTCATTATCTGCGTTGTATTAATATATTATGGTCCAGTGGTCCACCTAATATATGTACTATGACACGCAGGTTTCGAAATTTTAAATAGCTATAGGATAGTAAACATTGATGGGTTTGAATTTGTCGTTATACCAAGACTGAGTAGATATAAACTTTATTTAAATAAAAACTTTCTTTCAAACTACCTTAATATACTCTTTCACTTTTGAATCACACAAATCTGTGGACTACTAATTTTTCCACTTAATTGACTTTATTGTTTTAGGCAGTATCTCACAATTAAAAGCAAAGGCTTCTATTAAATTAACCGTAGTCAGATAAAAATATACACATCCATAACGCACTACATCAACGTCATGTCCACGCTTTTAGCAACCGAAATGCTTCCGCAATGACATCGTTCAACAAATTTATAGGGCGGTAGAAAACTCCATAAAACGTCACCGAGTGGGTGTTCCGAACATCGGCTCGGTTTTATGTTAATAAAGGTTTTATTAAGGTCACGGCTATAACGTAGCGATGAAGTATGTTTTTTGTTCACTGTGTCACTGACTGGTTATTATGTTTAAAGCTAAGTATAGTGATTTAAAGTTTAAACAGCGTTGGATTCTGTGTTCCGCGAGTTCTATAGCCGCGATGCCTTCGATTGCAGAATTCTAGAGTGAATGGGTAATTTATAGGTAAGCGTTATGTGAAACGTATATAGTAATATACGCATATATCATCTTTCTTTGTCCTACTTCAAGATATCATATAAGAAGAAGAAGTTTTTGTGACACAAATATGCATACAAAAAGATTTCTAGGATTATAAACATAATTTCTGGAAAATATATTCATATTTATTATGTTACTAGCTTTAGCCTGCAACTTCGTCAGCGTTGGCTTAAGAATTTATTCAACGGGTACTATCGATCGAGAGAAGTACTTCTATAAAAGAGATGAAAGATATGGATCCCTCACATCTCACGTAAACCAAATAACAACCAAGGATGCTTCAAATTAAATTACGATGCACAATACCATATTAGTCTTTTAATATAACATTGTTTCATAAGGAACTCACAAATGCGAATACATTAAAAGCGCTCGTAACAAATCAATGGCACCAAAATAAAACACGAACGAAACAAAAGAATTTGAAGGTATCTCAAGGCAGCTCAATCGTTGAGGAGTGCGTTATTTATTAGTGAAGATTATCGCAACAAATCACTGGGACGATTGCCTGGCCGCAATCGTTCGGTGTAACCTGAGACACCCCTTACATTCGATGATTGGACAAATAAATATATTTCCCGTATCCTGTTTATCAGGTTTGGGGTGTTAATAAAAATGTAGGGGAGTGTCGGGGCGAATGGTCACCGAGGAATAATTTATTGTTCGTCCCTCGATTCGTGGCTCGGCAACCCTTCAGACAGACTGATAGTCTGTGACACCCCAGTGACATTTGACAATAGTTTATTGGGCTGTTTTTCCATTGTCACGGGCAGTTTTTACACATCTGTTTGCTGAACAAAGTTTAATGTAGTTTATTTTCTACGATATCATTTATTTATTAGACTGTGATCCGCTGTTGTTAAAGAAAAGATGTTCTTGTTGAGGATCTAGTGAATGTAGTTAAATCAGAACGTCTAAACAATAACAGTTAAAATTCCTAAATGTAGAATAGTTTTTCTGAATAATATTATCGGAGTTACATTTTTGTCATAAAGTCACAATTAAGTGTTACAATATACGTCAGTATATAAAATAAATATAGCAATTTCTAACCAAATCCAAATTCAATGACATTATTAGCAACATTATTGCAAACATTATTATTTTACATCATAACCATAATCTAATGCAAAAGTCCTATGTTGTATTAATTTAAAAAATTGCAACCTCAGAATTTGCACGAGGAGATGTTACATAATCACCACACTTGGCAGGCGGACTAGTGACAGCAGTAAAATGTTGTCGTTACATAGATTAGATGCTGTTGACCATCTCCTGAATTTTATTACATCCCTTGCGTCACGTTCGATCTCTGGTTTAGAATAGAATCACCCCATGTTTATTAAAATTATCGTAGGAACCAGACCAAAGCATTTTTTTATGTTGAGCAATCAATTTACGTAAAAAAAGTCTAGGCAATGAGTAAAATTCTAACTATACCAGAAAATACAAGACTAAAACGATTTAGTTCCATTTTACCCAATCCCCCTCGGTCAAGCCGGTGTGAATGGGCCCGTGGCCAGGGTGGCCTGCGTCCGTCGTGCTATCGGACCCAATAAATTAGGTGCCACTAACACAGCCTCACAGAGCCTGCCCGTGCCCGTGTCAACCCGCCACTAATGTACTACTGCGATAGCTCTTTCATTACCTTCTATATGATCTGAACCAGTTTATGTCGGCCGTGGATACTAAGTCGAAGAAGACAACAGGAGCTCAGAAATTTCTGGTTGACGCGCGTCGTGGAGATATTTTGAGTCATTCGGTACTTACGTGGGGGAAGAACCAACTAACAAAAGAAGGTAGGTTTTTGTGATTGTATTTCACATACTTTTTAAAAACTCTTTCACTATCTTGAATGGTCTTTTGACTTTTGACAATTAATTTCATCCTACTAATATTATAAGTGTGAAAGTTTTGAATGTACTACGTCAGATATTGAAATTTCTTTTGTTTCTTTAAACTATTAGCACACTTAACAGAATAACCACTATTTTGTACCTTATGCTGGAAATGGAGATAGATGTCTTCTATGCCTATCGAACAAGTAGAATAAATCCTGAAGTACATGCGGACAAAGTCGCGGGCGGAAGCTAGTAGTTCATAATGTATCAATATTAAATATATCAATCTATGTATGTATTAGATTGTAAATAAGTGACTTTATGTACATTATGTCCCTTAAGATTATCTGCTTGTTTTTATACAATTACGAGTATGAAGGAAATTATGGTTCCTAAGTTTATCTACGTATTATAATTTATCCTTCTTTACATTCTTTCCAATATAATAATATATTTAAGTAAAAGCATGTAATTATAATACAACGCTCTTTATGCGTGATGGGCTCACACTCGGCTTTAATTAACTCAATAAAGAAGTGACAAGACCTTAGGATGGATTCATCCTAACCCTGAAGCCTCAAGTTAACGAGATGCTGTTTTAGCAGCAGAATTAGATAAATAATCTGTTGGTAACGGCGGACATAGAAAAATCCCATACCACCGGCCAAAGCGGTACCCCGATAGGACTCGAATCTGAAGCCTCCAGATTGTATGTCCCTGTTGCCATTAGGCTAAGGACGTGGTAAAAAAGTACAGCGCAACAATAATATTTTGGCACGTGGATGACATAGACACGGCACTTTTTTCAAAACCTGTACCTGGGGCACATGGGTACATTCACTAAATAAAAGACGAACATACTTACATCCTAACAACTCGACGATTAATTTGCTAACGTCATTCTACTAGATATATCGTCTAAAAGTAATAACTAAATTTGACAAAATGGCAGCACTTTAGTTCAAATTTTTATCACGTGCCAAAATATCATTGTCAGTCAGTCTGTATAACTCATGTTCTACCGAATGATCGCATTGACGCAATGGATTATTTTTCATCGGAGATGCATAGATAAGTTGAAAGCACTACGTTAAGAAATTCGTTCTTCTGAACTATCAATCTTTTCTCTCCCAGTGGATTCCTACTACATCCCCTCAGATACAGACGATACCAGACAGAGGTGCATCGAAGCAGAAGAGACGGCGCGCGCGCATCTTGCAATTTGTCGCCGCGATCTTGTCGCGATAGTGCACCACCAGAGTCAGTAAAAGTGCGTGCGCGCAGGCGTCATGCGACGAGAGACTACAAATTTAATAATCACAATTATACGTTAAATGTGAAAGTTAATTTGTTTATTTGTCTGATTCCGCAATTTCACAACCAATCGTGATGAAATTTGACAATCTCGAAGCTGGATGGAGAGAGAAATAATGCTGCTTTTTATCCCGCTCTTTCACTCATCATCAGGTAGCCGGTACAAAAGTAACTCTATACCTATGAGTGTTCATCATCATACTGACTTTTCGAGGTAGACTTAGGTAACATGGTGTAGCTAGGTGGACATATAAAATGTCCAAACAACAACCTAACCAAGTACCGATAGGTACCCCAACTGGAAATCGAACCCGAAATCTCCGTTAGTCCAACAGTTAGTCATTATGTTACGAAGGCGGGTAAAGGTTGTACAGTACGTATTGTTAGTGATTTAAGTAACTTCTACATTTTGATGGTCAATATTTTCTTCCAAATCGATACATCTAGAATTCTAGATCCTTTCAACATAGACGGGTCCAGACCCAGGTGCATCGATGCGGAAGAGAGACGCCACGATCTTGTCGTTGTGGACTACGACTAGCGTCAGCTGTGAGGTGCGTGCGCGCAAAACGGAACCATGCAACAGGTGACACGTTTGCTTTTTCATTTAATGAATACTAGGGTCTGTTTTCTATATGATCGATACGATACTCGTAGTCCAATAAGGAGCCTTAAAAATATAACCTTGTAAACAAAAGGTCCAGAAAGATCCTTCCTTTTTTAAATATAACAACTTTGAAACATTGTCAAACAATATACATTTTAAAATGATAATAAAATTATGTCAGATTATATTAAAAGTTGCATGTGGCAGATGCAGAAGCGTGGTATTTTTTAAACCTTTTATTATTAGATTTTTTCACAATTGAACAAAATCGTTTCGGACTTAAATGTGCTCACTTTTTATGGATCTGTGGATGGAAAACACTTCGGTTTTACTTACTGTTATAAGTTCAGTTTATATGTCAATATCTAATAAATTATTAAAATTAAAATTCAGGACGTAAAACGAATTAAAAGCTCAACCCTATTGTTTGGTATGTTCTGATAGATAGTAACGTCAAGTCTTAAGCATCGTCAGTCTCCAATTAGTAGGAGTGCATGCTTGCATGAATACTGCAGTCAACTACCCCCGCAAACAAAAAGTACGAATGTTGCAAGACTTGTTAAGTCTCTTCGATGTAACGATTGCGGGGACGAACATCGAACTACTCGGATGTAATCGATTCGACGCATCGATGCTCATTCAATAATCGAAACATGGCTCCGTTGACTATTTGCATAAAAAACAAAAGGTTGCTGTTCAACAACGTCGATAAATACTTAGGCAATGTCCGTTGTACACAGAGTCGACTAGCATTCAATATTACAAGATGAAACAGCCAAGTCAAGGATCACACGAACGGTTTGATTCTCGAAATAAAATAACGTTGCATTAATTTAATAAGTATTAAATAAAATTTAAACTACGCAATAATCATCAACTATTTTATCCCAGAAATGCCTTACATCAATTCAGCTGATACTATTCAACCTGCTGAATCAATTTTTTACCATTATATAGCAAAAACCACCGCAAATAAACTTGCTTTCACGTAAAAAACAAATCAAAATCGGTCCATCCGTTCAAGAGGTACGATACCACAGACAGACAGACACACAGACATTGGCATCAAACTTATTACATCCTGCTTTTTGCGTAGGGAGCTAAAAAAAACCTTCAAAAAATATTAAAATACGAGTATTATTCCATTGGTGACTTAAAAAGTAAGATTACATTGCACCTCTAACTTATTGTTCGTGAAGTATATGTACGAGATGAAAACATAATTATCCTAAAATATTAACATTCTAATTATTAGGAACCCTCCTAAACCCATTTTGTACTTATTTTTGTAATTTATTGGCTCTAATTTTTTTATTTGCTTCAAAGTTACTTCAACATTAAGTATCAATTCTTTTCTACACTAAAAATGTTTTCAAAATTACGTGCAAAAAATGTTCGAGTGATCTCAGTAAGTGTATATTTATACAGTTATTGCTAAATCAAGGTCAGTTCCTAAATATTCTTTTGTAATCTAATATTCCTCTTAGCTTATATAAGAACCCCGCTGATCAGCTTAACCAATTTCTCAAAACACCTAATCACCCGATAATTTGTCTAAAGTTCATGATATTCACCATTTTATGACGTCTCTAAATTATAGGGGCATTGGTACGAAACCTAATATTTAACAGCATTTATAATAATGGGGTCCGGTAGTACAAAGTTGCGAAACTTAAACTCAATTTTGATATTCCTTTAATTATTGAGTAGCGAAAATTAACGGGAGCTGTTTTTGTTGAACGAAGCGAAACAAAGTTTTAATGGTGTTGAATCATCGTGAGAAGTTTATGTTGTCTCATTAACAATGTATTGTATGTTGAATTAGTTAGTATATCTGCAATTTGTGTTTAATCATCATCATCATCAATGCTGGTTTCCTCATGCTGTTTTCCTTCACCGTTAAGCAATCGGATAATATACTTGAATTGAAAACAACTCATAGGTACACGGTTGGATTCGAACCCGGAACCCTCAGAGTGAGAGTCCGCACCTTATCCAATGCGCCATCGACGTTTTAGTTACTTACATTTGAAAATATAAAAAAATTAAAAAAGACTGCTAGTTGTCGCGATCTATTATGGAGGCCCAGAGTTTGAGGTTGAAGTTTGAGTTTATGTAGCTGAAAATCACGGAAAGAAAATCGGTAAACCATAAATGCTAGTAAAATTCCCATACACAGACATTTACTGGATATTGTACATGTAAATTTTTATTGGTGTATTAATATTTGAAAACTCAAAGCGAATATCAGTATTCACAAAGTGCAGCTATAATTTTTTATGTGCGCATACTCATTTTGCTTCTTATTTTTAATAAAAACCACACAAACGTTAAAAGATGGCAACACCAGTTTACTATCCAATCGTATTGTTGTGCACAAGCAACATTGATGATTGAATCTTATGGAGCAGCCAATGAAGTGGTGGAATAGAGGGACACGTTATCCATAAATCGATATAGCATAATAATATCTTTTCATTTCATAACTCAAAATAACATACGAATTTTTCGTCTATATTTTTTAACTGATTACAAAATAGAACTATATGCTTCTTGTATTCTATAAATATGTACCCATTTTAACCATGTCGTATTCACCTTTAAATGTAATTTACTTCAACTCACTGCATAGGAATTAGAAAGAGCGAATGTGACATGGTACAAAAGTAGGTACATATTTTTGTACTCGAGTGTGCTACATAAAAATACTATACCGACTGAAAACTGGTAACATTTTTGAAAATTAATTCACTTCGTATTTTTGGCCTTCGAAATTGGTTGGTTAATATATGTTGAAAATCTAGCTTCCTCCTTTTTTCGACTATGGTAAACTCGGAACACTAGATGTTGCTAGACTAGTATGTGCGTCGTAGTAAGTATATCTTACATTCTTTAAGACCTGTAAAACATAAATTACATTTGTTTGCACCTCCCAAAAGCTTCAAATATCACGTCTACCCAAGATGATCAGTGGTTCTCGGACGAACTTATTAATGTAAGTAGGAGGTACTCCAAACGATAGCATTTTTTAATCATTTGGTGTTTCTTTAAAATAATCTTGGGCCCCTCTATTATATACAACATCAATGAAAACAGGCGCGTTTTTATGACAGTGCGAACAACTGAGATTATGTTTCGTGACCTCGTCAATATTGTTTATGTATGAACAACAACTTTGTTGTGTAAGTACGTGTCAGATGGCTTTATCAATAGTTTGTTGCCTGTATTCATTACAATGTTCAAGTCTATAAAAGTCATTTTAACAAATGCTCAGCGGTTATTGCTGGTTTGATTTTGCAATCATTAAGTAGCCAAGTAGTCCCTGCGTTGAGAGAAACAGAAATATCCAATTTTTAAAGGCTTTACTTTTGACCAGCTGTAAAACATATTTTAGTTACATTTCGTTTACGCCAATTTTCAAGGGCAAAAATTCAAACAGAATGCGGTTTATTTACAGTTGACTGGCAATCGATACAGCTGTATCGAGTTATTATATTGCGACGGCATGTGCACTGCAATTTTACAGCTGCCTTGCAGTCTAAATGCACACATGCATATAGGTATATAATTAAGTTTCTAGGAATAACTTTTATCAGTGAATGTCACAGTATACGGTGCATTTTCGTCTGATTCCAAGCTTTAAAATACTTTTCTATTTTCTTGAGCATCGTGTACTTTTTCACTTCATTACTAAGCATATTATTTAACAGTGACTTTTTATTGATTTCTCGTTGTACCTGAATAGATTTATAGATAACCATATCAATCCACATTGGAAGGCGCTCTCTCCATTATAGCGATGTCAAAATGTGATGGCGTCCATCGGCGGCAATGGTTGTCTATAATTAACCCAACTGACTACTTAACCCGCGAAGCCACGTCAATCAAGTAAAGCTTATTTTTTATCTACCTTGCATTATATACATAAAATATGAGCTAACACTAAACTGAGACAACATAACTCCAGCCGGGTGTCACTCGACACGCCACGCCACCTGTAATGAACCTGTGAATCTGAAGTGTTCCTGAGCGAAAAACTGATTCAAATGATTTATACAGTCTTCCCTTGAATGTAATTCTACTCCATTTAAAAAGTTTTGAAAGATCGCAATAAATGATAATCCAAAAGCACTCTGTCCGGACTGTATGTAGGATGTTGTAAAAGTTGCCAATGCACGTCCAAAGATGTATGCGGGCGAGCATATTCTTGGTGGAAGTTTTTACTCCCATTTTTAAGTACATAATATGCATTACTTTATTTTTAAGTGATGAAATTATCTTCTAAGTTTTTTTAGCCACAATTAATATATAAAACTGTTTAGCAACAACGCGTTATAAACATTGCCAACGGCACGATAAATTTCAACCCAAAAAACCTATCACAAACCGCAAAACGTCAAAGTTCATGGGAACCTGAGAGGCGTATCAAGCCTTACACAACATTTGAAACAATGCATTCACTCAGTTGAGTGCTGCACTCGATATATGTCGACTATGTAACACATACTGCTGACCTTTGCTTCAGCTAATGCACTGTCTGACCGCGTGTGTAGCCAAAAGTCCCAAACTAGTAATTAGTCCGTGATTAAACGCCGATACAAAGTTGCAGCTCCCACGATATTTTGGTTTATTCCCATCAGTGTTGCTTCCAATACTCATCGGCTGGTACCACTGTTGGACATGAGCCATCCTCATCGATGGATACACTTGATTTTCTGTAATGGGATTTGTCATAACTTGGCAAGCGAATTGGTGATCGCAGTAAGATGTTGGTGTTACATAGGTATCTCCTGAATAATCTTCACTTAATCGACTTTTACCACACCCGCTCGATGACTTGGGGTTGTCTTATGCTAAAACTGAGACCACACTATATCTGTATCGTACAGAAGTCCAAAATACTGTACTAGTAAATTTGTAGAGGTACAAAGACCTCTTTTTTATTCAAAGTGTGTTTGCACTTGACTTTCATCTCACCTGATGTTTGTGTTTCCAACAATACAGCCGCGGGATTTCGACATTAGGAACATTGAGAAGAAATAGTAATTTAAATAAACCCAAATTAAAGATTATATAGAGATGATTCAAATCAAACCGTTAACTGATTACAGCTCTCAACTGAGATCAGCAGGGCTAACATGAACGCCAGTAGATAATTTTGTCACGAAATGTTGTTATGCATAATGTCGATATCTTGTCAATTTCTCGATAAACTCATGAAATATACAATAAAGAAAGTTTCGTCACTTCCAAATCTTAATTAAACATTTAAACATTTACTGGAAAATTTACTATGATATGTTTTTTTCGAATGCTACAAATATATGTACTATGAAGACGAATGTCAATGAGATGGAACGAGAATATATCAAAGAGACACATGACATATTTCTTTTACTCGGTCTTAGCTAATTAGCTTAGTAGTATGTAGGGCGTAGTATAAATTCTATCAAAGGGTTTATTTTTGCCCCAAAAATTCTGATTGGATATAAAATTAATCAGGTTAACATTTAAAAATCCAGGCGGATAGATAGGAATAAACTGAATGGCTCAACGATACGCTTCTCAGAAGTCACTCCTTACGTTTACAGCTAAAAGGTTTTAGACTAGATAATTATATTTAATAGGGGATGAGTGATAGCGCCTCTTCCTTAATTGTAAGGGTAGCGGAACAGTACAATAGGGCCCGAAAGAACAATTGTTTGAAGTTGATGTATCCAGCGATTATGCAGTAGCTTCCAATGCTTTTAGCGGTTATCGATGGATAATTTTCTTGTCAGGATTAAAACCAATCGGAACATATCTTTGTTTGATCTTTTTAGGATTCACACTAAAGGTGATTTAGCAAATAAGTTGTTACATTTCACTTTGTGAGTAGGCTTGCAATTTGACTAATTTATTTGTTTTACTCGTATAATATAAGTCCAACTCAGTTAGCGACATATATCAGCGTCAGATTTAATTGTTGTGCTTGAGTACTAGACAAATATTTGACGATATAAATAGACATTCAAGACTCCAAGATCAACTTTGGTTCAATGAACTATCTAACGACGAGTCAGTGAGCTGAAGTAGGAATGTGCAGGCCACATCGCTCGAAGAACCGATAACCGGTGGGGAGTTAAGGTTCTCGAGTGGCGACCACGTCTACCGGTCCGAACCCAACTAGGTGGACCGATGACCTAGTTAAGGTCGCGGTTAGTCGCTGGATGCAGTTGGCTCGGGACCGGTCGATATGGCGTACCATGAAGGAGGCCTATATGTAGCAGTGAACGTTTCCTGGCTGATGATGAAACTAAATCACCCAAACATTTCCATTTATTTTAAATGTAATTTCAACATAGTAACTAATTCTTTATAAAATAAAAACACAAACTATAGCTATTGTGGTTTACACCATATTCAGAATATGGCGGAGAATCATCACCAACCACTTCAAATCCTTCTACAATTAAAATAAAACAAAATCAAATGAGCAATTACTCGCTCGTCACACTCGACGTGAAGGTCGATCGTTTTAAATTAAAGTTAAGGAGCAGTCATTAGTGCCTTCCATTTGCGGGCTTCTGTTCGTTCCCTTTTTGTGCGTACGCGCTACTCGATCACCAGACGATAATGTACACGATACACATCGGTGAGGAATGCAGCGATAAGGGGTGCTCAAAATTGCGACATGAAATTATCACACCAAAAATAGGAAAAAAATTATCAACAACAAAATATGGTATAATCTATTGGCTATTTGTGCGTCTGTTTGTCACAAGTATTTTTTGCCACCTTTTAATTCTATTCCAATGGTCGTCAAAATTTTACCAATGCTCAATATTAAACCTTATTTTAATAAAATATTACTTTCGATGCGATGTGAATGCGAATGTGAGTTTGTTTGTCTGTTTGTTTGTTTATACGTCCTTCTTTTCTGTCGTAACATAGATTCGTATAGAGATAATGACTTCACTTTTTGTCTCGGGATAGTTGAAGGGCCGAAAAAAGAGACATGGTACTTTATAGGCTACGCGACAAAGTCGCGGGCAAAACCTAGTTAGTAATAAAGTTGCAGTGTTAGCATATTTTTTAAAACAGCCTGTACGCTTTAGTTTCAAATAAAACACGTCAGTCTTGTCAAAATGACGTAGTGGTTGCGTCAATCAAGGAGCCACTCGAAATAAAAAACTACCAAGACGCATCGCCAATTATTGCAAGCTTGCCCTTAATGGGTTTTGCATGTACACTGATTACTAAACAGATTCTATGTCTACGAGCGATCAGCTCTTGATGGATTGCTATTTTCTGCGACGTTATTTGAAAATGGAACTATGGATTCTTAGAACTCGTCTGATTGAAATAGGTAAAAATATTTCTAGGGTAAACCTTAACGGGGATAAAATGCATATGCCTGCCATTGTCTAGTGTGAGACGAATTTAAACAAAATCGGTTCATTCGTTTGGTCGTGAAAAAGCAACAAGCAGACAGAGCAGAGATACATTTACTTTGCAATCTATAATGTTTGTAAATTTAATAACTTTAATGACTTCCTGTGTATGAAATACGATTTTCAAATATATTTCTTATATTTTTGTTTCGTTTAAAATATGACTACTGGAGTAGGACATACAACATAGGACCACTATCAGAATATAATCACATCCTATAGGTGTAATAAAAGGCAACTAAGGAAGATAAGTACAGAAGGGCAGAAGCATCTACCTAAATAAAAAAATCTTACTGTGTTCACCGAACTGCCTGCCAAGCGTGGTGATTATGAAACCCTCTCATGTAAGGTCCGAGGGGCAAAATGTGTTAAATTATTTTGTTGATGATGATAGTCTGTGTCGTCCTCGGCCAAATCTTAATTTAAAATCAGATCAGATGAAGAGCTCATAGAAGCTCATAGAAAAACTGGACAAATACGAGGCAGACTCGCAAGGTTTTCTACCTCCGTAAAAACACACGTTTCTTGTAAATCCCCTTGTGTATCCCCTTTCGGTATCTAATGGTATATATTTTCATTATTTGATGTAGTCTGTAATAATTAACTAATTACACACATTCTGCGCAAATTTCCTGTTACAAGTCTAACGCATATCTGTGTCTGTTCCTTAGGTATGGAAGCGGTACGGGAGGGTGTGTAAAAGCATAACTTCAGTCAGTCAGCCCTGTGACAAACTAATGGACGGACAGACAGCGGAGCCGTTAATAATAGGGTCGCTTTCGCACACTTTGGATACATCCTAAAAATGCATCACAGTGTCTTCCTTGCAAAAATGTTTTTGCAGTTGCTTTGAAATTACTTTAAGAAATATATTATTTTCTATAAAAAAAATCGATTTGAACAATTCGCTATAAAATCAATGTGTTCGACTACCATCGCCAAAAATAAACTTAGGCAGTCTAAACAATCCTCAATATTCTTACATTTTATCTTCTGATCGTTTCTTAACTCAACCTTTACTGGCATTCACTTAATTTTAAAAGTCAATTTTAATGAAGCCCCCTCGAATGAGTTTTGTGCAATTATGTGCATTGATTGATGCATCAAATTGCATTTAGTTTGCTTAGCTACAAGTTTCCGTGTAGTTCAGACAATGCTAGGAAACGACGCATGGATTAAAAGGAAATCACGATAACTTATGGACTGGAACGAACTGATTCCAACACTTCCTGTTACGGTCTACGGCTGAATGGAACAAAAGTAATAATTCTAGAACATTTAATCACTACAACATGTATTGAGTTTGCATCCGCAGAAGGGTCGCAATGTTGTTTGTAGATTCAAGCAGATCCGTGTTGAATTACTCTGAATTGAAACAGATATTGTTAGTGAGTTTGTTTGATAACTCCGTGTTTTAACGACACAACCAGTCGTGATGAAATTTGGCACGCACGTAACTTTGAAGAGAAATTTTTACCAAAGATTTTTTCTCGTGCGGTAATTCACGGGCAAAATTATTAGTAATATATGAAAAATTCTATTTTCTGTTTTTTTTTTACTCATTAACAGTGATACGGTTCGACGCAATTTTATGGACCGGTGATTAGATACCTTTTTAACTAGTATAAAGAGATAGGAAAAAACTACTAAAGGATCTTGTGTGAGAAAAATTTACATTTTCGCAAAATGTTTTTACAAAAGGAAAATGGTGACCTATCGTTCGCATCGCACGAGATTCGTATATTTTTCGAAGCTTTTTATGTAACTTGCAATTTTTATATGAATGGTGTGTATGTTTGTTTGTTTAGGTCAAATCTTGCGAGCTGAATTATAACTACTTCCTCTTATCCTACGGAGTGAAACTTATTTACGCTGGCTCCAGTGACAATGCATTTTTAAAATACCATCAGGCTGGTCTTATTCTAGAGTAGGAAGGTGGTTTCCTAATTCGTTGGAGTCGTTTGATTTGTTTAGACAAACACTATAACTTTGTATGGTGCCCAGGTTCTGATGATGAAGCCGGAAGGTGGTATAGGAACTCTTACACGAGCCATGATAAACTCGTCATATTAGGGCTCGTTTGATTTGTCTTGATGAGCATTCTGCAGATCTTATGACAATACAGTAATAAAGTACTGTTAACAAGAAATACTTTTGAAATTTTTAATCAAAACTTATCTAATATTGATCTCCATAAAATAAAACAAATCTAAAAGTAGAACAACACAGTCTAGTCTAAAATTACTACCTACTAAGCGGCAAGATTTCTTTTGTATTTCGTATTTGTGACCACATGTGAAGCTATAATGATAGGCTCTATTAGGGTTGTCAGCTCATCTTATGCCACCGCCAGACGTTTGGACAGACGTACATAAATTTTAATTACATATTTCGTAAGATATCTATCCGTAATAACGGGTGTGGTAAATTGGTAACAAGTGAAATTGTAGGTTGTTTATTATAAGTTGCATATGTGTTTTATAATGTTTATGTATTTTGTAAACATCCCACAAAATTATATTCAGGTTCCGTTTTCGTGGATTTTAATAAAAGGTGGCATACGGGCTTTTTTCATGTTAATTACTAGTAATTAATGATAAAGCATTTTTTTACATCAATAACTGAAACTCTGCCAGCAATGGAGTCGAAAATTCAAAAGCTTACCTACGAAAACGTTCAAATTTCTAGAACATATATTTTTAAATTTGGTTACAATATTTCAATTTCCTTATATTTTGATTAGTTTGCCCATTATTCATTGAAACTAGTTCCAAGGGGGAAAAAACAACTGGATAGTCCTCCTTGCTATTTATTCCTTTTTAATCTATAATGGATTTGCACATGACTTCCATCTCATCTGATGGCAAGTGTCAATAAGGCCGTTATATGGAACGCATGCTTACCCGGACCCCTCAAGCTAATTAGCACTGCTGGGGCGGCAGACTTAGGTAACATGATGGCAGCTATGTAGGCGAATTTAAAAACTGACGTAACCAACCTTTGATTAACGAAAATACAAAGAAAAATGTTACATTTACGACTAAAACTATGAAATATCATAGTCATAACTATTGAGTCGTATAAACCATTTATAGCACCCGGCGATTTACCCCTGAAATAGGCGTGTGACGAATTGAACAGTACGATGACGAACACAGAATGAAACTCTACCACTTGCCGACCTCGAGCCTCGTTTACATCTCGTATGATAATGTTTTGCAAAGAACCATAATAAAGGAAAAAACCGGCCAAGTGCGAGTTTGACTTGCGCACCGAGGGTTCCGTACGGAATATGGATAATTAAAATACGGAAAATCATAAATAATATGCACCGAAAAATCCTCTAACGAACGCGCCTCGATTTAATTTTGCTACTCATCACTAGATGGCGCTACTAATACGTTAAAACGCACGTCAAATAAAATACGTTAGTTGTATGGGAGCCCCCTTAAGTATTTATTTGATTGTTTTTTGGTATTTGTAACATAAATACATCAAACAGACAGACGGACAGCGGAGTCTTAAGTAATAGGGTCCCGTTGGTTACCCTTTGGGTGCGGAATCCTAAAAATAAATATATTCTGATGTAGAATCAATCAAGTTCAAATATTTGTGTTTTATTGATAATTTGAAGAATGACTTTTTGTAAATTCTTCCTTAAACTAAACCCTTCGACATTATTTTTATATTTGCATGTAGATGTCGAGTCGAACCACTGGTACATTTACAATTTCAAGTCTGCTATTTTTATCTGTTTAATGGCAAAGGAACACATTTAATGATCATAAATAAGCAAAACTTAAATATACCCTTACATATTAACATTTAATGGGAAAATTATTTTCTTTCAACATCTTTATTCAAAACAGTATGAGATTGTACAAAATTATTCTAAAAGTGTATGTCATGACGGAATTTCTGATGAAAACGAAGCATGATTATCTAAACGATTTCATTAATTAAAATCAAAATAGGAGACGCGTGAAGGAGGCCGTCAATAAAATTTGTTTTTAATTATACTTTATTGGGCCAAATTGGCTTTGTTTTTTTCCAAGGTTCGCGTCTGGAAACTGTTTAGCCGGAACCCTTTGTTCGGGTATCGGTCTCATTGATGATTTTACAAGGTCAATAATCATTATTGACTGTGATAGGATAATTAACTAGTTTTAGAAAAAGGTTCCGAAGGCGCTATAATGGTTAACAACCCTTAACGCCGCACGGAGCCCTTTTTTGTGGAAGTAAATACATATAAGGATTTTTTCTTTTATAATCCCAATTAAATTCGTAACTTCCTTACTTGATTGAATAGCAGCAATCATAGAAAAGAATAAGTGACAATAGATTTAATTGGTATACTAGACTAATGCAACGAGTACACCATGCTCAACTGATGATGCCATCTAGCGGGGCGCGGTTGAACTTATTGTAAACAGGAACTCGAACCATGAGTGCAGGCTGTAGTAGGTATATAATACTAGTACAAGACAAAGACACCCACATAGTTCTCTATGTATAACAGAGTATGATAGAGAACGCGTATGAACTAACTAATAAATACAAGGATTCTTTCTTTGGAAAGAAAAGGAGGTCAGTAGATCATAACTGAAAAAACATGTCATTCTCGTAAATGTCCTGCGATAGTAATAATTTTTGGCAAAGTAAGAAAATCTCAGAAGTGACTTTAGAATATTTCCAGAATTATCGAAATTTACGTGAAAATATCCCGTATTAAGTTTCCACTTACATAAGGACCAATATTGGGATGGTTCTCATCTAGAAATTCTCGAGGTCGTGTCACAAATTTAAAGAAGCACGACGCGATCTCCTTTTGTTTTACCAAATGTACTATATTTTTTTGTTTACAAATAATGTCTTCCTTTTCTAATTTATAGTGTGATCGTGAGCAGTGCTTACTTTTTCTTCTTCAGTCATTCTACAATGTTATACAGTTAAATATTTTCCCCAAATAATACATCGAAATCATTTTGAGATGTATGTTGTATGGAATACATAAATAAATAGAGCCTTCTACATTTACTTTTTATACAAAAACCCTTATCGCATCGCTGCCATTAATTTCACACACAAAGGTGGTCAAACGATAAGCATGTTTTGACATGTCGTATTTATGTTGTTCGGGTATGAGTTTTATCTTAATTACTTCAGTAGAAGCTTCGCCCCTGTCTATTCGAGGCCGTTTCAATTAAGACAGTTGTTTCCAGTTAACATCTTTATTTTTGAAGTTTTTTGTTCCACACTTTCAAACTTGAAAAAGTGGTTTTCGTTATTAATGGACGCAGATTTTTGTACTAATTGCCAAATTTAATAAACGGATCTCTAACAAATTGACTACACAGAAATATGTATGTCTCGGAGTTTCTCTTTTATGCCTGGAAATTCAGTCAAAGCGTAATTAACTTTGGTCACATCACAAGCCAAGTTACTTCGTTTCGATAAATTATATTTTCACACAAAATTAAGGACCGCGAAACAAGGTTGCATTTCTAAAATCAATTTATACATATGGGCGCAATTTAGTATAATTATTAGCTGAAAGTTTGAGTTATTTTTCAAATTTTCGGAATTGTTTCGGACCTTGGGCCCCAGCATCTGGTAAAAAGTGACAATGGCGCTAGACAAAAAAGGTTTGGGATCACTGTTTCAGATTTTAGTGAGCTGATGGTCAAAGAAGCCCTAAAATCGGATGGAAATTTTGATATGTTTGTAAAAAAACTTAACTTTAAAACTCAAAATAGTTGTATTTTACGACTTGTATATTAAAATAAACACATCCGTATTCATAACAATTATAATTATTTATGCACAGTGAGTATACACCTGCCCTTTATTTCAACTTACCGTAAGTCAAGATTAAGAGGCTATGTTGGTAAGACCACGTGGTCGGTTTCAAGGTTGCATTGTTTTGTAGCTGTCCCTCTCCGAGCCCTATCCTACCCGAGCGCGTACGGGGAGACAGCATACATTACGCGATGTTATCCACCCGTTATTTGGATGTTTCGTAGTCCAGGGATCATTTGAAGGATACAGTATATTATGTAACCATTTTTTTAATACAGTATACTAATGAAATTTCAGATGTCGGTGGTTTTTCCAAATTGTTCTAAATTGATTCATACTCTTGTAAATCAGGTTCAAAGTTGGGGCTTTTTATTACCGAAAAATACAATTCTTTGACGCCCTGTAACTCTGGAAGTATATATTTAAACGAAAATCTGACTCACCACCGACACAGATATTTGTTTCTAGATTGTGTTTTGAAAATTTCATAGATTTTCGTAGCTTAATACTCAAACTATGACTGGACTACGTTTGTATGGGCGCTTTGACAACAGCATACCCTCTTAAGCAGTATGATGGAAAGCGTGGAAAGTATGATGAAAATTTATGAAGCACTGACTGTGCTTTTTATTAGCGGAACACAAATGTGCTATTGAAATTGTTGTTTGCTGGCAGACTTCGATACTTTGGTAGTCGCTAGCAAGGTGAACAGGAAAATGTCATACCACCAACTAAGCCGCATACTGAGAATCGAACCCGCGACCTTCGGATATTGAGTCCGACGTGATTTTATAATTTTTGCTCATTGTGTTTATAAATTTTCCAAATTGTTTTTATTCCAAATAAAATTATTTGAAAACAATTCAATTAATTCCCTGCATGTGTAACTTAACAAATTAATAAGGTTCATGAAGCGGTGCGCACGCGCAATGCATCAAGCGGACAGCGGCCAAAGATAACATTAGCGTGATATACGAGTCATCGACAACACCGATACCTTTGTAAGTGTCCATGTATAACTTTGGAAGTGTTAAAATACATATACACATCGGTCAATTTACGTGTGGCTTTTAGAGTTCCGTCCCTGCAATTTAAGACAACGATTTTAGTGAATGAAAAGTAAATTCTAAAATCCAGATTTCGTACTTTTTAAATAAATTTTAATGATTTTGATATATTTAGTGTCACTTTCACAGTAAATACGAATCTAACGACAACTCTCAAGCTGAAATCCATCGGGCCGTTCAAGCTACAACACTGTGTATGTAAAAGATACTATTTTGACGATTTCCCTTGAAGGCGCATCACAACCTATAGTGCACTTCCCATTGACCTAGAATCCTTAAATTCGTCAAGAAGTAACTCTAATGATAAGTGAATATAAGGCTGTTGGATGGTAGGCCCAGAACCCTCAAACTAATGAGGAGCTGGCTGTGCTACCTTTTATTCTGGAACACAACAGTGCTATTAACACTGTTTACCGGCAGACTTAGATAAATGGTGGTAGCTAACCAGGCGGACAAATAAAATGACCTACCACCAACCAAACCGAGTACCGATAGGTACCAGTGGGAATTTAAACCGATACCTCCGGATTACTGCAAGTGTGTAGCCATTAGGCCACGGACGCGGCTAAAACATACATAACACTTTATATAGAACAACTCGAAAAATATACATCCTAATTTTTATGTTACGGATAATACGTTTGATGTTTTAGCCGAGTTTTTCGATTTTATTCTGGTTTTCGGTTGCACTAAGCTCCCAAGATTAAAAGTAACTCAAATCAACAATCAGTTCTAATCTTCTCGCAACGAAACGAACATAAATAACGATCAACATTTTTTTAGATAGAGGAACACACGTGGGTGGATTCGATAGTGTACCGTTCGATATTCATCGATATCGACTATCGATACATTCATGCAGACGAATCTATTATAAATGATTAATTTATAAACCGACTATACTTTACATTCTTTATGACTTAGACCAGGCGTCGATGTAAATATTGCTTTCATAAATTGCTGGATTCGGAGTCATATTCTTGATTCTCATTTGTATCGATTTTCGTAAAATAAGCTATTTAGTGCCATCACAAGTTTTAAACATATATCGACTGCGACATCGTCCTCGTTGACTTCACAAAGGAACTAGAATAAAAATTAAGGAAATTAAAGAAACACACT
Organism: Carcina quercana; assembly: GCA_910589575.2. NCBI lineage: Eukaryota > Metazoa > Arthropoda > Insecta > Lepidoptera > Depressariidae > Carcina > Carcina quercana. Next base: position 4,816,472 of record OU342442.1, read on the forward strand.
CACTTTTGCATTTATAACATGTATTAGTATGGATAGAACACGTTTGAGTGTAAGGTTTATTTTACAGTAAAATACTAAGTCAGTTCATGACTAAAATGAGGAAAATTTTATTACCTACATCTAAAAAGTTGCGATCTGTTGGAAGCTCTCTTTCTTTTTTGTCAATTTTTTTTCCTTTTCTTTTTTTCCTTCTTTAGATGTAGATGTAAAAATGTCAATAGGTAATAATAAGAAATAATAATAATTAATTTTCTGTGATTATTAAAGTCTAATATGTATAAATTCTTTCAACTTTCCGGTTAAAGAATACTAAACAACTCAGCTATATCTCTGTGCATTCAACCTCGCTTTGCTGCCCGCATATTGAGGATTCAGGCCAATGAATAGGGGCTGTATTCATGGGTTTCTACACAAAATCCCTTAAAAATTTGAAGAAGAAAAACGCGTAAGTTTTACTTTAATTCGTGTTAGTTTTTAAATGTTTTCAGTGAAATTGATGATTGATATGCCATTTAAAATATTATTGTCAAGCAAATATAAATATATTCAAGTAACCAAATGAACTATATTTATGTATCCGAGCCCCTGAACTAAGGTTGCATTACAAACTAAGCATAGTTTATGAGTGCGTCACGTTGATTTTTAGCAACCATAATCTCCATCACTCCTGAGGTAGTTTCAACCAAAAAAATATCCGTCGAGACGTAAAATATTGGTTACACGCTTTTGCAATTTATTCGTGACTTTTTTGGCACTTTAGAAACGAAACACTGACAAAACGACGAAAAATAAAAGATGAAGACATCATGTTTGGCTACAACTCCACCTGTGAGATATTGTTGCAATAGCCGCACTAATCTATAAAGATATATTTTTGTTGATTAATGTCATCGCATGAGACTTTCGATTTTGTGCGTGTTCGAAATTTGTACTGTCATTAGAAACATTTAAAAATTCAATGTTCTAGACTTTAGCGAAGGGAATTCACCATAGGCACGGAAAAGGCCCATATACAACTTTCTATCGCGATAAAGGATTTCCGAGAAATAATATTTCAGTAACTTGTTCAATGTTCATCTTAGTTGTAGATATGTATTTAGTAAGTAAATATTAATAGGAATATCATAAGTCTATTTGTAAATAATTACTGCACAAAGCCAGCTATCCGATTTGAAAAAGTTATTATGATAAAAGAGATTTTGTATGAAACGTTTATCGGCGTAATCATCCTAAACCGCCTTTATTGAAAGACACCGAGTTCTGAGTTATTCAAAATGTCCCACGGCGTATTCCGGCCACTGCACTGTAATCGTCGCTATCTAACAAGATGAGTGATAGCTTATTGTCCGTTCGCTACCGGTCTTTACCTGCCAACTCCCAACATGCCTATATGACTTATATCCTTCTAGATAATCTTCGAAAAAATACTTAGCTGTCTTACAATAAAGACCATTCCACTTCACGGAGTCAACAAATATATTTTATTTATAACAAAACAACGCTACCTGTATTACGTGTTGTCAACATCGTCGAAATTTAAACTTTGTGTTTGTGATGTTTTGATTCGTTTTTGTCTGAAACATTAAATCAATTAGTACGACTGACAAAGGTAGACCGATTTCGAGATAAATGTCTCGAAGTTTTTATTCGAGCAGCAATTTCGTCTTATCTTGGACAATATTGAGCGTTTCAAAATGCATTGTTCTCGCAAAATGCATGTTGCAACTTTTACGGAGGTATTGTCGCATGATTGTAGTACAGAGAAGCGAAGTGATCTTGATACTTGTAATTGTTAATAATTTTACTAAATATTTCTATAGTATAGTGGTTTAGAACTTTCTACTGCTACTATGTATCTATACCTACTTATATGCAAATATACTTTTCTTAATATTACAACGCTTGTCGCTTGCATACGGCTTCACCTGACAGCGAGCGGTAATATGTCATGATTTTTGAGCTTTGTATGAGTCTGTATTATTTTTTATTTGGAATTTTTCTACGAATCATAAAAATCATCAAAACCTTCTCACTCCTGACAAGAAATTCAAAGGTGTGTGTGAAACACGGACTCACATTTTAAAATAGACTAGACAAAAAGCTCAGAAAGAGTAATTGAAGCGGAGAATATCTCGATACAGCCAATAGCAGCTCCATTAGTTACTTTCCTGATTTACAAATAATAATAATAAATTTTATAGCAATCGAAAAAGGCTAAAATATTCCAATAAACTATAAATTTTAGACAGACTTAGACTGTATATTATTTAAAATATGATCAAATTATGTTTCTGTGGATTGTTCTTACATTACATTGTTAATGATATTGTTAATGATTCTTACATTGTTAATGATAAAACCAGATCCGTCTTCCAATCTCGTGCTAAAACATATTCTGTGACCAATAAATTAGGTTTCCACTTTAACATATATTGGGAAGAGTTGGTTCAAAGCAAAATCCAAGTATCAAGACCTTGTTGTTGAGTTACATAAATCGATTTAATAATCTCTCCAGAGTCGATGGTTCGATTCCCAAATGCTTTTGATTTGCTGGGAAATTATTATAATCTGTCGCCGAAAACAATGGGGGGCGGTTACGTGGAGGGAGGGGTGCGTCCATTCATCGCCATGCGCACGCGCATGCCATCATACAAGATAACATATTCCTGCTTGCACCGTTTCTACTACAAAGTTACTTATCACTGAATCGAAGTACTGAATAAGTGTTGATTTTGTTTATTTGTTTGATTGCCAAATAATCGAATAAAAATATTTATAAAGTCAGGGTACTGTACCCAAAACGTGCCAACAGGACCTTAATACTAACCCTATTCCTGCTAAGTCTCTCCGTCCGTCCGACTATGACAAGTGTCAAACTTGGAGTTATATCTGTGCCTACTTTTAAGTACTTAACCCCCACCCCGTAAACTATGGAAGTTTGTATGAAACTTCCGCAAATTTTGATGTTAGAGGTCTGAAAATTAAAACAGTGACTCCGTGTATAAATTAGAAATACATACTCGTAATCAGGATTTTAAGTAAGTAGGGTATGGAAGTTTGTATGGGTTTGGTATCGTCATAAGCATCTTACGAAAAGAATTGTAATGCCACCAAAAACATTTGCATGTAAAATTTGTCGAGGCGAGACAATATGGATCGCACTGTCAAAAAGTTATCAGATCTCAATGTAGAGTCAAGCTTTACCCTAATCGCCCTAATTCTACAAGCCCTAACTTTACAAACTCTACACCTTAGTCAAAATATGTGCCTTGGCCGTTTAGTTACTACAAGAACTATCGCATAACAGAATATAGAATGAACAGTCAATAAATGTTTCCCCTTACGCCCGTGTGACGGTGCTGGGACCCCTCGGACTATCAACAGCAATATTGTGTTGATTATTTGTGACGAAACTGCACTTAGTCAAATTTAGAGTAAATAATTAGAGTTCAAAAAGAACTATAAACCGACTCCAACTGCACTAAGAGTATACATCATTCATCCCCTAAAATATTCACCTCTAGAGATAGAATTACCTAGGTACATATTTAGTTTTCTCAATAACTGAACCAACTTCGATAAAATGTATATGGGAACATCTTAAAAGTACGTTCTAGCTAACAATAACAGAATCATCAAAATCGATTCATAACTGTTGGAATGATAGCGTAACATGCATACCCCCAAAAAGTCGAATGGAGCACCTCCTAATTTTTTGAAGTCGGTTGCAAATGTCTCGCATAAAAAGCTGTGCCAGGTGTAAGCGGGAATATGCCAACATTACACAATGACAGACTTGGCGCATCTCCACGGTACACAATAATGATGAGCCGGTACACGGAATGTTCCTCGTAAGTCAAACAGAACGTATGGACGGCCATTAATTTTGATTGGAATTACTTTTGTGTGCGGTCTCTCTAGCCTTTGTACCGTCGATTGTCTTTAATAAAATCATACATCTAATTACGTGTATGAGCTGAATACACATATTTCTTTTTTATTTATACTTTTTTGAAATGTAAACATTAATCATTGCCCACTTAGCAGCAGTGGCTTAAATAGCAAGTACCTCTACGAGTATTTTCGTACTAAGGTATATATAAACTTAGGTCCACCGCTGAACCTATAATTTGGCAAACAGTTGAATTTAGTTAAACTAAGTAGCACTCACAATAAAAGTTTTTTTTAAATATAATAATCAACCCCTAAAGGGATAAAATACTCAACTACTACTACTACTAACTGACTAAAGCTAAAACTAAAATAAATTTCTCACTGAAATACCCACAAAAAATAACATTTAGCTGTAATTACCTCTAAAGGGTGTAAGTGGAAGTAAGCGGAAAAAACATGATGAGAAAAAAGACGCCAATATGGCTAATATAAAGCTTTTGGCTTTAGAGAAATAAGTTAGAAGATAAAGTTACTCGTAAGTTTATTTGCGAAATCGAGTATGGTTTCGGTAAGAATCGCAGTCGTCTAAACTCTTTTACAAATAAATAAAATAACGCGTGACGCTTGAATTCATAAAATGATTCTGGCTAAAATATTTTGGTATTTTTGTAAACAAAAACAAACAAGCCTGTGTTGGCGAAAACAAGATAAGGGCATACTTTACAAGTTATTTCGTCTGTTGGATGGTCGACTGTGCGAAAATTAAAAGTGATCTATTAAAACTTTTACTGTAACATGTAACTGTGACCAGATTCACAGATCCACACCAACCACAAATCCCTAAGTTATTGAGCGGTTCTGGTACTCAAATAGAAGAACAGGAACAAATATTCGGCTTCACATCCTGCCCTAAGTGCGGCGCTTAGAAAAGGTGTAAAAATAAATATAATATAATAACACAGTCACGCTTATCTGCTATTAGCTACGTATATATTTGTGTAGGTTTGTTAGAAGTTTTGTAAAATAAGTAAAGGTCCAATAACTTTTTGAGCCCGTTCTTTCGGAAGTTGAAGATATACGATTAATTTTAAAATTAATGGGCGTTTTCCTACTTTCCTACTACACTAACACGGGCGCACAATGACCGATTCAATTTTTAACACAAAAAAAGCAATGCGTATCCAAAACTAAATAAAATATTTTATACAATTTAAGACCCCAAAAAAGCCAAGAGAAGCAGAATCACTTACGAAGGGTTCCGTACAAATATTTAACATAAGATGGATATTTTTTTTAAAAAAAAATACGATACTATACGATACATACTTGTATGGGGGTCCAACTTTAAATTTTAAATATTTATTTTTAACACGACTTGGACAGCGGAGCCTCAGTACGAGTATTATGGTTCTCTATAGCGTGTGGAAACCTGAAAAAGAAATCTTGACATGGTAACCAATTTGTGTTTTGGAAGTGTGTTGTTATTAAAAATATAACAATTTTTCCTTTCGTTTCTAACGTTCCTCGCTGCGCACACGCAGTCAATTCAGATTATCTTATTCGGATTGTATTCCTTATCACTGACATCAATAAACTTCTGACTCCTCCTCTTCTACCTCTACCAGTTGAAAGCATCTAGATATTAACCGTGTTCATAATAAACATACCTATATATTTTCAGGGGGACTGCAAACAGAATGACATTAGACATTTAACGTACAAGGCTATATATTTTGTTTAAGGCTTGCTCGTACCCGTTTCTGACCTTATGTTGTCTGTCGCCTCAGCCGCTACAGGTTTCGCGATAGATTGCGCTTGCAAACAAAGGGATGAGCGGTATCGATATCGATAAGAGATGATTTGTTATGTTGATAAGTGTGGCATTCAATTAAAAGAGTGAAGACTGCAATTGATGAAATGGTAAAAATGTGCACGGGGCTCTCCTGTAGACCAGCCCCGATCGGTGGCATCTAGCGGCCACCTGCAACATTTTCCAGGTCTTCTGTCTATCTAGCGGAGGACCGGCCCAGCATATGCTTTCCGGTACGTATTCGCCACACGTATTACTATTACGAAAAGTATTACTATTCATCGGCTATCCGTTCTTCGAGCAATGTGGCCTACCTTTTGCCACTTCTACTAACTGACTCGTCGTACTATGTGTGTGAATCTAGTTTGTTCAAGGCTTTCTTCATTTCGCTTTTTATTATGCATAGTACACACACACACACTTTTTAACAAACTTCGTTCCTTGAGTGATTTTGAGCTTATTTAGTCAGCCAGAAGGACCACGTTTCGGTTCCGTATGTAATCACTGATTACGCCTGATTAGACCTAAAAATTACTTTCAAAGTAATTCATCTATTCACCTCAAATTAATACCGTCTCATAAAAAAATAAAAATTATAAAAATAAACAAGTTGTGATTGTTTGTTAGTTATCTCTTGGTGTCTTTACAGCATTATCCCAATCGTGATTACTTTAACACACACAGCCTAACCAATGTCATGGAGGAGTTTGAACCTTTTCATCACAATATCGTGGAATAATTTCTGAATTGCGAGCAAAAGTACGAGTACTAGTTCAATAAAATAAAACGTTCGTTCTTAGTCAATATTTTTTCCAAAGAAACAAATTAGAAACCAAACAGAACATCATCATCAACAGCCTATATATGTCCCCACTGTAGGGGCTCAGTCCTTCTCTCCTACAGAGAGTGTATGGGCCATAGTCCACCACACGGGCCCAATGCGGATTGGTAGACTTCATACACACCTTTTAATTTCTTCTCAGGAGTGAGCATGTTTCCTCATGATGTTTACCTTCACCGAAAAGCCAATGGTCATTATTTTTTGTCATTCAAATAACCAGGATTGAACCCAGACCTCGATTGTTCAAGGACTGACTCTCTAACCAACTGAGCTACAATGGCTTGATGAAACAAAACATGGTTGATCTACATAATTCACAAAAATTTTAAATGTTTCGTTCATACTGTATGTGTTTGTTGTATTTTTTGAATACATACAACAAATAAAAAACTTCAGAACTACTCAACAAGGCGAGTCTTCTAAAACATTGAGACAATCACAACGAGATCTCTTCGATAGAGAACAGTATCGATATTGTAATGCACCCTCACTGTCGACGGGGCGCGCCGCCCACGCAGGTCGCGATGCGCGCGCGCCGCCCCGCGCTCGTGACATAACATCACGGGATCGTTCAATATCTTTCGCAAGCCGACTCCGGCGCAAATAGACAACCTTCGGACATAATCTTAAAATATAATAATTTAATTACTTTTATACCTCCTTTATAACATCATTGAATTGACATAAGATAGAATGAGATAAACATACATTATCTGTCGCAAATAATGTCTAAAAAACATTTCAGCGGTCTAGAATCGGGGCAATGGCTGAAAAAGTCGTGCATTTTGTGCATATCGTCATCTCTCTCCAATACAAGAAATGCCGTCATTAAAATGAAGAGTATCCACCTGAAATAATCTAGCTATACTTGTATCACAGATTATATAAATAAGGTATACTAAACACTGTATGCTGTCAAACGCCTGTCACATAATGTCATCAGATCGCGTTCATTCAGTCCCTCTGAGGTGACGTACCCATTGACTGCGCAACGGTACCGGCCAGTCACAATATTGTAACTTAATATCAGATCATTAAGGCTGTAAAACGCGGAAATGTGTGGGTGCAAAACCACCGTATCTAAACTATAATTTGAGGTCTGCTTCGGTCCGTTATGCCTGTAGTAATATCCGTGACGACAATGTATAATTGTTGTTGAAGCGATGATTTGTTAAGAGAGTTTTAATTGTTAACACGTGCGTAGATTCGTATGCTGACATTAATTCGTTGAATATTGATGTGGGTGCTCTCTGTCGACTTTCTATCTGTGTAAATATATCTTGCAATTAAATGTTAACGACTTCGTTTGGTGAGTTGAAAATATTGACAGATTCGTTTTAGTATTGGTCTGTCTGAGGATAGGCACATGACAGGCACAGGTCAATGCATATTAATAAATCTTTGCCTATATATGTGGTGTCTTATCCTTTTTCATTTGAATTATACAGTACGTGTGCCTTACTATGATAGTTGAACTATACATACAGTGTGTTAAAAGCGTATTTGTTTTATAGTATCACCATCAGCCGCCCTCTTAAATGTCTTGATATGATATGCTAGGCTGAGGCAAAATGTAGCTATGGCTTTGCTAAAAAGTCACTGTCATTAAATATTATATAGACGCCATCATCCAATCATCTTCATACATAAGTTATCATTAATTTACGCAATTGTATCTTGAAGTAAAGTGTGTGAACGCAAAATTTCGAGGATCAACAGACATTTTTCAGAATTTCTCAAAACCTTTTTTTTTTATTTTCTACCATCTAAGCTAATATTAAAAACAATAAAGTGACTTCGTATCCTGTCCTTCCCTCACGTCATAACGAAGAAACATACTTACCATATTTTTGTATAGATAAAGTTTAAGGGCCGGTAAACGACCATTTTTCCCGATCAAACAAGTCGCAGATAAAATCGCGGGCGAAAGCTAGTTCAATAAATTGAAATAATTAATGTAAACAAAACCATATATTTTTACAGTTGTGACCACAGTTGAGCACTCCTGCTAGGTTCGCCTGCACAACGCGTTGCGCACGCGTCCTCGTCGCCTGCGCTTGCGCACGGAACACCGCACCGCCCCGAACCACCCGCGACTCTTCCACGGAGATATCCGCCACAGCTAGAGATGCAAATGGATTAATAATATTTTAATTTTATACTATAAAAGCTGTGGTCTTCGGTGTTGGACGCCCTCGGGCCCGCTGTCGGCTGTACTTACGATCCGAAGATGAAGAAGTAAGGACTGGAAGGATACTTGGAATGATTGGTTTATTCTTGGAGTCTTATCTCACTCGTATCTCTTATCTTAACAAATTTAAACTGCCTCTATAGCTTATGAGATGAAGCGGAGTCTACAAAAGATACCCAACTCCCTGGGGAATGAGCCAAGATACGTAGGATTTATCCCATTTAATGCCTCCAGCAGCCCTAGACAAGCATTGTTAGGGACATTCACTGTGTAATAGCAATATTGAAGTAATTTGAGCTGAATGATTTTTTGGTCAGCTGTTGCTCGCAGTCGTTAGGTTTGCCAAAAATACGGCAGTATTTGACAGTGGGACATAAGCAGCAAAGAAGAAAACTCTTTTAACCGCCTCTGTGGCTTAGTAGCTACACAGTAAGACCAATCCGAAGTTCATAGGTTCTATTCCCGGTGCGAAGTGTGTCTGATAATCGATATAATTGGTGGTATGACATTTATATGTCCGCCTAGAGATCTTAAACCATGTTATTTAAGTCTTCCACTTAACGTCAAAGAAAGATATTTTCCGGAAATGAGACTCGAGACCCTAATGAACTGAAAGCTTCTGGATGAGCACACATTCCATCCGTCATATATCACGACTAACGCCATATCGTAATGTACAGTAATCGTGATACTCGTAGTATAACTCACTTTTCGCGTTCCGTACGTACCCTTCAGATTGAAGAGTTAACAAACTGGAACAGAAATAACATTCAATCAAGTTACAACGCGCCAGCGCCAGAGCAGTGATATTTAATTTCTAGACCTTTGTGACTCAGACGGTAGAACACGCTGTATAGCACGATCACGTATCACGCCACATCTATACATCGTGTTCCGAAATGTCTGTCGTGATATTTATCATGACGTATTTTATTTTATCGGTGCTTGGATGTGAATTGTTTTTCGTATTTTTGTGTTATTGTAACGTAAAGCGGTAGAAGATCGAAGCCATAAGCTTCTTTTGGAAACACAGCTTTTCATGAGTTTGATCTTGGCATCATTCCCGACTGACGTCTGACCTATGCTTTATAATAAGCTTCAAATCATTTAGTAGGCGACGTAAAAGGCAACTAGAATAATAAGAGGATGGGTACCAGAGTTTGCTTAAGTACTGCCTAACATCCTACTGCGATGCAATCCACCAGGCAAGCGTGGCGTATAGCAAATATCTCATGAAAGTCAGACGTAACAGTCTAAGTGTGGGGATACACCTGAATTTGCTTTTCTGATCTACCCAGATCATCTCGAATCCGGAAGGCGAGAATGCCATATCAAATGTACCGATCGTCTCACACCTGTCTACCCGCACCGTTAAGCAGGTCCGGTCAGCAAGCAACCGGCCAGCATCGTTGTAGGACGTTCTGGCCGGTCAGAAAGAGGCGCGAATTACATACAAACTCCATATAGCTGAGCGAGAGAGATTTGCATCAATACACCTGCAGTTGTGCAAATCAAGAAATCCAGGTCTAGGGAATTCTAGGTAGATCAGAACAGCAAAGACAGGTGTCCCTGCGCTAATAGGAAGCCTCATGTCGAACATTAACGCGTGATTAATTTAGTAGCCAAATTTTATTTGAATACAATAACCATGGCGTGAATGACAGTGTTTAGCGGCTGATTGATATCATAAAGTAAACTGACAGATTATGTCATGGTTTTTGCGACAAGTTCTTCACCGGTCTTAGTTCATTTGGTCTTGTACAACCATAGACAGCCTCAGCTAGAAACAAAAACAAAATTTAATAGACTTCCATTGGCAACTCTTAGTGGAAAATCTCTTTCGAGAAAAGTCTTGAAGTTTCTCGGAAATTTAAAATCGGCACCCGTTTATTTCAAACGTGTTATTCATATTCATAAAGAATATTGCATCATTCAGAGGCAACATATATTCCTTTGCGGTTAACCAATCAACTCAATACTCATCAAACATCCATTGATCCGTAATTCATTCATAAAGTCGATTAGAGTTGGTTTACCCATTTATGTCTTGATTGTGTCATCCTGGCGAGGGTTTACTTTTTACTCATGTTGTTTGGTCGTGTGGATCCAGGTTTAGAATGGGAACGCCCTGTCTTCCTGTGGGTATAGTTACAGCAGACCCAGCTTGATGATTACGGCAAATTACACCATAATTGATTGTTCATCATCCATTAATCACGAAAGGTGTTTTAGGGTTTCGTGCCTGAAAAGGAGTAAAGGTACTACCATGATGACTTTGTTATCCTTCTGTCTGTCTGATTGTCTGTCCATACTCTTTTTCTCAGGATGATCATGATGATGATGATTCTCAGGAGGATCGTATCATTATACTTACATTTTCATTAGCTATTAATTATGATTGTCAGTGCTTGCCCCAGAGCTGTTGCTTCTTTGCTGCGGCTTAGCCTCGTCATACAGCGAGGGAACAGCGCTATTGTACTGGGCACCATGTCTCATGGACTGTCTCAAGACGACCTTCGTAGGTATATGATTTCTTTATGTATAATAGATTTGCACTTAGCCCTTGATCTCACCTGATGGTAAGTGAGGATAGGGCCGTTGGATGATAAGCATGTCCACCCGGAAGCTGATGGGGTACTTCATCTGCTGTACGTACTGATACACACATGTGCTATATTAACTCTGCTTTTGGCGGCGGCAGACTTAGATAACATGGTAGTAGCAAGCTAGGGATCGAACCCGGGACTTGATGTAGCCATTAAAACACGGAGGCGGTTAGTTAAATTGAAATTGAATCGATTGTAAAATAGTTGCATATTATCTTATCTATCAAATGGACACAATGTTGTATGAATGAAATAAATATTGAATGCAGCTCAGAAATCACACCACCAAAAAGGTGTGATTAAAAATAACCAAAACCATAACAAATTCAGCAATAGTCAATTAGAATTAACATGAATGAACAGTCTGATATCACCACACAATTAACTCAGGATTTACCTATTCTTTCACCATTCATTAAATGTATTATCAGCACGCAAACCTTGCCGAATGAAACAGTTCATCCCACTCCAAACAAACGATCATTCAAATCAAACCCATTGATGGTAAACTCAGACTAAACTAAAAAGTAATTATTTTTTAGATTTTGTATCGTTCCTTGGTCATTATCCCCTGACATGTTAATCGCAGAAATATTGTTGAGATTGCAATTTTTAGGATTCCGTACGCAGAGGGTAAAAAATGGGACCCTATTACTAAGATTTTGGTGTGTGTCTGTCTGTCTGTCACCAGGTTGTATCTCATGAACCGTGACAGACAGTTGAAATTTTCACAGATGATGTATTTATGTTGCCGCTATAACAACGAATACTAAGAAAGAGAATAAATTAAATATCTCCTCCCATACAACTAACGTGATTTTTTGCTCGTTTCAATAAATAATGGTACGGAACCCTTCATGCGCGAGACCGACTTGCACTTGCCTGATTTTATTTTAATTTTTCTCGTCATATTAGTACGATATCCGTAGATTCCATCCATAAATTCCTTCCTTGGTGAAGGGGTTTGAAGTTTCAAATTAAGTGTCTAGCTTAAGAGGTTTGAGCAGGATATCCAAACGTAAATCATTACAAACACACAAAAATTATTAATTCGTTAATAATTATGTATTGTAACTTGATCTCTAACCGAAATTTGTAATAGAAACACTTAACAGATATTATATATTATTTTATAAGTTTGAAATACTCGTCAAATTTTATATCATCATCAAGCAGCCTGCCCCACTGCAGAGGCTCAGGCCTACTCTGTCCTGCAGAGAGTGTATGGGCCATAGTCCACCACGCGGGCCCAATGCAGGAATGTGCAGGTTTCCTCACGATGATTTCCTTAACTCAAAAGCCAATGGTAATGATTTATGGTAAAAAATGTCATATGAAATTAGTATCCAAATATTTAGTCATACAAGTCCTGCTTATTGATTTAATTAAAGTCAAGAATTTGTTGTCACCGTCATTGCCACTCGTATGTATAATCGTTGTGGTAGAGACCTAATTACAAAATATCAATTGATTTAACTGTTTTTTCTGGTATGAAAGACAGAAAAGCCAGCTCCTCATCAGCCTTGAAGCTTCTGGGAGTGAACGCTTCCTATACAGCGGCCCTATCGTCACTTACCGTCAGGTGAGAAACAAGGTGTAAGCCCATTACATTAAATACTAAAAATATAAATAAATTATAACGATACTCGTATATATGTAGTTTAAACGAAGCCACAAATAATAAACATGCACTCAGTCCAGTCACATTTATGAAAATAATTAACAGAATCAACAAAACAAGTGCGCTCTAAAATTTTACTATAGTCTTAGGAAGTAACCATTTTGTTTATATTTTAGCCGTAAAACTATTAAATGTAATTAACAGTTGAGGAACCGCGTAGAAAATTGTGTGGAACCGAATAATCGATTTCAACTTAATGCTATAGCAATGTGAAGATCAAAGGAAGTACTGTGGGTCTGTATAAATATTTCCTTTAAATGTTGTTAATTATCATCAAGGATTACATCCTGAGCAATCGTGTACAATGCTGTTGGACACGGATGCAATTGTTTAAAAAAACGATGGCCCATGCGTTATTGTTAATCTTTTTAAATCGTCTTCCTGCTTTATTTTGTTAATGGTCCTGTTTTGAGCTCAGTGTCTTTTTAATTGGACTTAGTTTTGACGCGGAAAAGATAACGATAAAGGTTGAAATGCAAAATATTCTGTCCGCTGGTAGCCTGGAAGACTTCTCTCAGCAGAACAAAAATAATGGATAATCTTTTTTCCAGTGCGTATTGTAACAGATTGCGCGAATTTCTCGAATACATCAAACACTCAACACTCCTTCCTATTTTAACAGTGGCGGTTGATGACAATTGGAAGCTTTTCGGCTTTTAAATATACTAATATCACAAGCAACACTTAGTTTCATAAACCGTCAAGTTAACCCCATGTGCTACTTTTATTTCGCAAATCAGCACGTCCGTCACCGTTTCGTTCAATCATTCGTTCAGCCATCTCCTATTATGCCATAAAGTTGACCATTAACGGGTTAAACATTCATCATAATTGGCGTCATTACCTTTGCATAAGTAAAGACAATTATATTGATCTATCATTTGACTGTTTCAGATATTCCCAAACTTTTTGTTTGGCGAACCTAAATTTAAAGCAAAAAATATGTATTTATGTGATCATCATCAGCCAGGAAACATTCACTGTTGGAAATAGGCCTCCTCCATGGTCCACATTGATCGGTCCCGAGCCGCTCGCATATGTGATTTTCCGCACAATCACATCGTCCAAAATCTATTTTTACAATACAAAGCAGTTTTCTATAAGGTATATCCAATTATGCTAAATATTTTTTCTTTTTTCTACATAAAGTAGTAATTTTAGTTACTCTAATAGGTAATGAAAGCATTTCAGTCATACTACAAGAATATTAAGCTAACTTATTTTAAAACATCCCAATTTTCAATCCAGGTGAATATATTAAGCACGGTGCTGGCGGCGTTTTCACGCTGTATGCTGTATACGACCTACCTGCCAAAGAAACCTCAAATAAAGAATTATCATTATCAGCTGCATAATCCAGGTGTTGAAAATTGATCATATCAGCAAGTTTACCTAGTCTTAGCTAAGTCTGCCGCCAAAGTGTTAATAGTACTAACACGTAAGTAATATAACTCCAACAGAAGATATGCCAAAATCCCCGAAATAGTTAGTCTTAAGATCTAATTAAGGTACTAAAACCAGTTCATGCTCAATATAAGTAGAATATCAATACTGTATATAGATACATTTATTAAAATATTATGGAGTCAATTCCACAACAATTACTAAATAAATAATAAATAAACTCATCGTACTAGCATAGCTTATGAATAGCATATGCAGGACCCCAGGGGTCTCTAGAACCCAGGTTGAGAGCCGCTGAACAAGACGGTGTGAACTGTACTCATTAGTGCAGGATACACCCACGCTCGCCTACGCCGTGACTGCCCGGTGAGCTGGACAAAGTAGTGGAATTGGTTACACATAAACAATAGAAAAGTATCCTACAGTACTATATATGATACTCATATATATCAATGACTAATATGTAACATGAGAACGCAAAAGTTGTATAAAGAGTCAGTCTACCAAGAATATAGTTCTGGATCAATCCCTGGCTCATTCCTGTGAGTTCCATTTATTTAATTGGAATTTAAGATGAGAATGAATAATCAAAATTGAATTCGGAAAACTTTTGGATTTTCGGTAAAGAAAATCTTAAGGAAATCGTTCGAATTTCAAATTCAAAAGTGTGATCTGATCGTATTGCTCACGTCTGCAGGAGTTGCTGTCAGTCTCACACGTGTGCCATTGATGGAGCTTATCGAGCAACAACCTTTAGCTACTGTACTGTAGCTAGTAATATGACATAAATACATACGTTGCCGTTTTGATACCAACGCGACGCAAGTGTAAACATTGTACTACCCTCTGAATAGTTTCAATTCACTTATCTAGGTATGCTGGAATAAAACTCAGTCACAAGGAAGACTATCCTTAAAAATGATTGTAATTCTTTTCCACCGAATTCAAAAACTCGACTCGAGGCTCTAAATTCGACGGGTATATTTTTTTTTCGACTGGTGGAACCGATTTTATGATTCTTTTTTATTTGTAAGCTGGGGCTTCCCGTGTGGTCACATTTCAATTTGGTCCAGTTCTAACAATCATCCATGAGAAAACCATATAAGTCTTAAAGTTGCATTATTTATTTATTTATTTTAGGGAATGAATGCCTTTTAGGGCAGTTGAAGTCGGTTTCTAGTTCGTTTTGAACGCGTTAACTTGTGATAAATTGGTCACGTTTCTTCTAGCGTTTCTTCTTCTGAACATCAACTGCTGAAAAAGAGCTTCCATTTATAAGTACTGTACATGTCATAAGTAAGAAGCAGAATTAGAGTCAGCATTTTAATTCTTCTTGAACTGATGAACGGCATCTACGTTCCTAACAAAGAAGCTGAGACGTTATTGTCTTAAAACTACAATTTGAATGAATTTTATTTATGAGTTTCTGTCTCTAATATAGCAGTGAAGTCAGTAAAGATCTGAAAATACTTATGATTCATCATCAACAGCCTATATACGTCCCCACTGCAGGGGCTCAGGCCTACTCTCCTACAGAGAGCTGTAGTCCCAGTGCGGATTGGCGGACTTCACATGCCTGTTCAAGACATGCTGGTTTCCTCACGATGTTTTCCTTCACCGCTAAGCAATATAATAATGTACTTGAGTTGAAAAACAACTCCTAGATACATGGCTGGATTCGAACCCGGAAACCTCAGATTGAGAGTACGCGACATATCCACTGCGCCACCGACGCTCTAATTACTATTAACTACACTATTACGTGACTGCTTATGATTAAATTACCTATACAAATCAATCTATTTGAAAGATTAACTGATTACAATCAAGTTCATTTCATTCATCATCATTTTACTTATAATATGGAAGAAGAAAAAACATAAAACAGTGCACATCGCACATATCCTCAAGCTAATTCGAAACAAAGCTCCTTCCGCGTATTGTGCCAGCTAGCCGTGAGCGAAATTAGCGCAATACTACCAGATCGTGTGTGAGTTTGTTTGTTTTATTCGAATGTTGCGACTTGGGAAGTCCACGAGCTTAGGTTCCGCTGTTGAGAATAGTGAGGAATGGACTTCGACTTTAAATAAGTACATACTTTATATCAATATCAAAAATAGGACGATTTAAACGTTGCAAAGTACACACTCTTATTTTGATATGGATAGCAGCACTTGTAAGCTTATCAAAGACTTTCCACTAAAAAGCAGCAAAGTCACCTCCCATACAACAAACGTGAATTTTTTGCTAGTTTTTTTTCGATATTGATAACGGCAACAGGTAGTAGACGCTTAAAATATTTACAGAATATTATGACTTGAAAAATATATAATTAGATTAAAATAAAAATATGTAAATGGGTTCCCATACAACAGATATGACTTTTTTGACATTTTTATAGATAATGGCACGGAACCATTCGTGCGCGAGTCCAACTCGCACTTGGCCTAATTTTTAGTAATTAACCTCTATAAACTACAGGAAAAGCGGAAACCTCTACTACAAGCTAATTTTTGGGCTATAAGAAAAACAAAATCACGAATACATACATCCAACTAAATTATGCGCAGGTTAATGTCTCTATACCCAGATTACAATGTAATATGAAGTAATTTTCACCTTTTAAAGGTTACAGCACAACTCGCGGTTTAGACTTCCATTTCAAAACAACTAGGTAAGACATTTACAGCATCGTGGTACTAATTGACTCATTGAGGTTAATATTTCCAAGCATCCAGTGCAGTCTAGACGTGGTGAGAACTCGTGACGATGCGCCGGCGCCGGTACCAACTACACCTGCTATTAGAGCTACTACCGTTGCTTGGAGTGCTATCATAATCTATTTCAGTATTGGTTGTATTGTGAATGGAAGAGCAAATTGTGTTTCTGATGTCGAATGGAAGTGGTAGACAATTTGGATATTTTTAAAATATATATTTTAGATTTTTTATATATTAAGCTGTATTTAGGAAAAAATATATCTACTTTTTCATATTTCTGGTCTTTTTATGTATGACGGGTTTGCTGCCCGTTCTGGAACATCTCCCTCCCTCTGGCGGATGTCGCGAATCTGTGCATACACCCTCGCATCCATATCCACCAGAATGTCCAAGGGATAATCTCACCTCACCAATCTCACCAGGATAGTTGCCGCCTCGTGATCGAAAATTCCCTACCACCAACCAAACCGCGTACCGATAGCTACCCCCACTGTGAATCGAACCCGAGACCTCTGGATTGTCATTCCAACATTTAGCCATTAAGCCACAGAGGCGGTTGAAAAAGAACTAAGTAGAGATTATAAGTCCAAATTCTGGTGAAGAACAGAAATGAAGTTTGGGTTGAAATTGTTTCCCAGCATAAACACAGCTCAAAAATTCTACTTCAATGATGGGTCTAAATAGACCATTAATAATTGATTTTAACTTAATGGTACAGTTAAGTCAATATCGTATGGCACAGCAAGATCAGGAAGCAACAAAGGGCCCTATTACAAAGAAGTCTAACAATCCTTTTCTTGATTAGCGTTTAGTAAAGTATTTTTTTTTACTTCAAAGACGAATAGCAAAACCATGTTTTAGTCTACCTAAACAGGAACCGTGCCGTGGGAACAACTTACAAATGTGAGTTACAGCATAAAAATTCAGCTTTCTCGCCGTCCAGGCTTCCGTTGGACGACCTCTGCAGATACAATCTCCGATGTACGATAGGAACGAAGCGAGCCGGGTGAGTCATGCTCACGCGCAACTCTGGGCGCCTTGTAACGCGGATGTTGCTTCTCTGCTTACCTAATCTTTAAATGCCGGGTGGTGGTTTAGTAATAGTATTTACACGGCCTGGAATAACACATTCCTAGGGTCACCACATGTAAGCTACATCTCTCAAAGAAAAGTGAGTTTATTTCGCCCTTTCTTTAGCCGCCTTTCCCAAAGTGGAAAGATTTTATTTGAAAAGAAGCTTTTAATCTAGAAGCTAGTAATTTATTGGAATAGCTATCAGACATCGATAATCATAGAAAAATATACTTACGACAGTCTGATGATAATTTATTTTTTATGCTGAGTCTTCATTATTCCGGACCATTTTCAGAATGTAAAATGAGTTTTTGACCGAAATCTCACCGGATGGTAATAGACAATAGTTGGATGGTTAGTTTCAGCATCCAAAAGGCTCAAACAATGACACAGTTTTTGGTTGCAGACTTAGGCAACATAGTAACATAGCATAACAACATAGAAACTGCCCTGCCACCAACCAAACCGACTACCGATAGGAAATTCAGATTTTTAGACCAAATGTGCTGCTTCCAAGTATCTCATAAAATCATTAAAATAGATTTTATTATTGTTGGTTGGTCATCAACTGGAAAACTGAACTGAACATTGCCCTGCCTCCAGGGTACGTCGACATGACCGGTTCCAAGGCGCTTACATCCAGTAACCTGACCTTTATAAGGTCCTCAGTCACATCAAACGAGCTTTCTATGAGGTATTCCATGATATGACATACTCAGTACTCACCACGATTTTCAGGCACATCGATATATGCATACACTGCTTGTCATCTCTTGAATTTTCCCTCAGTTTCTAAGGTTTGGAGACACGGCGAATAATCCAAAATCCGCGATCTCATTGGGTCAGTGTTAGTCAGGTTGCACATTTTAATATTAAAAGTGATGTGGATCCCTTGCAAATGATTCACCAGTGCCTTTGACGTCACGAAGCATTGAAAGTTTGGAATTAAACCCGCAGTCATTATAAAAAAATACGGTTACAGGAGTATATATTATTACTGATTTTTTTGAATTGCCTAGAGCTAAAATCCTTTTTGCAAAATTTACGTGAATTATATAGCTTCATATAAAGGTTTTGACTTCGCCTTCATACACGGTGACAATAAAGCTTTTTAAAGCGTGATCCAGCAGCCTCAAGATAATGAGGCTCTATCTTTGCTGTCTTCCCTTCCGGAACACGTCATTGCTATTAACACTGCGTTTAGCGGCAGACTTTGAGAACAGGTGGTTGTTGGACCGCCAATCAAACCGAACAGCTATGGGGCCGTCCATAAATTACGTCATCGATTTTTTCAGATTTTAGACCCCCCCCCCCCCTATAATCATCCTATCGTCATTTCTTAATGCCCCCCCCCCCCCCCCCCTTCTCCCAAAATTGACGTCATTACTAGTTTGTCAAAATAAAACATTGCAGATTTGAGAAAAATAGGGTATTATATGATTAAAACACTTGGTTATAGAATCACCTTTTATTATTTTTACTTTGGCAATAATCATTGATATAATATAACTACTTATTTTTTACTTTTCTTTGGATAACTCCCACGGAGTTTTCACCCATTCTTTTAAATTCATTAATTATGTAATGTTGTAGTTATTATTTAAGTATTGTGTTTATTATCAATACATAGTATAAAACAAAGTCGCTTTCGCTGTCTGTCCCTATGTATG
This sequence comes from Carcina quercana, assembly GCA_910589575.2. Taxonomy (NCBI): domain Eukaryota; kingdom Metazoa; phylum Arthropoda; class Insecta; order Lepidoptera; family Depressariidae; genus Carcina; species Carcina quercana. The sequence goes on from OU342442.1 coordinate 4,836,363, forward strand.
CTTAGATCTTTAAAACTACGCAACGGATTTTGATGCGTTTTTTTTAAAATAGATAGACTGATTCTTAAAGAAGGTTTATATGTATAATACATGTAAGTACCACGGGCGAAGCCGGGGCGGGCAGCTAGTATTTTACTAGGTGTGCTGGAAGAAATTTCTTTTTAGAAATAATAATAATAAATAGAAATCTTTTTGTGCGTGAAAAATAAACTATAAATAAATAAGAATGACGTCAATTTCGAAACACCCCCCCCCCCCCCCATCTATCATTTACCGTCATCCGCAGACCAACCCCCCCCCCCCCCCTAATTTAGAATGACGTAATATATGGACGGCCCCTATATCGACAGTCACTACAGGAATCGAACCCGGTACCTCCGAAGGTAAACTGTGTAGTCACTAGGGCACAAAAGCTCTGGTGTGTTCCTAGGAGATCCCAAGGCTCTTCAACTTGCGCGGAGGATGACCACCGAGGGGGTTTTAGTGAACAACAATTTCATATAACCCGGCTTCTCTCCTAAGGAGTCGGGTATCTTTAGAAGATTTCCCCCTCGAAAAAAAACAACCACGAAAGCGATTAAAAGCTGACGTGCATTCCCAGCAGTTCCGCTGAAGTTGTCCCGCAACTGGACCGCTCGGAAAGTTTTTCCCATAAGTTCCATTACTCTCAAAATGGGTCTGTAGGTGCAGTTGGTAACAGCAGCGGAACTTTTGGGAATACAATTCCCAGTAGTCCAGTCACGGGGCAACTTCAGCGTAACTACTGTGAGCACACGAAACCTTAAAATAAAGTACCCTCAATCTGCTTAACATTTATTGTCTGTGCCCGTTCGACACGGAGTTATTTATTGCAATTAATTATATACTTATCGATACGCCCTAGACATTGGCACTGATCCGCGTGGACATCCGATGACTAACGCGGTGCCCCGCCGTCTGCCACCGCGTTACGCTCAAGCGAAACCTGTTCCCAACGCAAATGACCGAGCTGCGCGCGCGCCGGCTCTTGTATGTATCCAATTTATTGATCCTTATTAAAATTCATCGAGGCTTTATGCAGTCAATCGAATACTTAATTGAAAAGTTTGGTTTGACTTTTGTTTTGAATTTGAAAGTTAATATTACTAATTGTTTTAAAAAAATGTTCACAGATAACATGTGTAGGAAAGCTTTTTTGACGTCAACGAATCACGAAAGGGTCTATAGTTAGTACTATGAACAATAAACAATCAAAATCCGTTAAAAATTCGGATTCCCGATTCTTACAATTTGTTCCAAATTCGAAAGCACATTCAAATAATTCATTCCATGGTCATGGTAAGAGGTATCACGGAATGGAACAAAATATTTGAACAGGAAAGTGTTCTTGACTCATTTTAACTAGTTGCCTCCGTGGCCAAGTAACTACACGCTTGCTTACTGTTACTCTGAAACAGCTGAGTCATTAGCTTTAAGCTTCTTGGTGAGCACGCTTTCCATTCGACGGCCTTATCGTCACTTATCGTCAGGTGAAAAAATATATATTCGTAGTGGGTTTATATACCGTGTGTTCTCAGACTTTATAGGTGCTTGAATAAGATATTGTACTAGCGTACTAATGTATAAACTAGCATGTATGCAATAAAGTGCCATGTCACATCCACATTTACTTTATATTACTTATGGTGTCAAAGTAAACGTCAATCAGCAATTATTTTGGTATGGCATGGCAGCAATTCCTTATAATTAAAATACTTTATTTTATAGGAAAAAATTAATAACAAAACGACATCAATTTTTAAATCATATTTATTCATTGATCTACACAATGAAATGGAATACATACATAAAATAATGTAACATAGTAAAAATATTATTTTCTTTACATCTAAATCTATCTCAAAAATATGGCTACGCGACAGATTCTAGTCTCTGCCCAGTATTGGCACATGGAATACTATACTCTTCACTTTACACAAATAAGGGTTTAAGTACATATATTTCTTCTGATAGAAACTGTGTGCAAGCAAAGTTTAAGTTTTACAACAAATCGTTGGATCACACGACACAAGTTTTCCTCTTAAAGCTGCTGTAAAGTGTAATTCAACCCTTATTTTAAATTATATTCGAAGCGGTTTATCTCATACGTCTCATGACAATTCATATATAAATACTTTATATATTGTGTATAAAGACAGTTAATAAGAAAAGTTAATTCATATTTTATAATAATAACTTTACCAAAAGTATTTCGCAAAAGCGTCGAAATAAGGTAAAGCCAAAGGAAGCCAATGATTTTTAGTAACAAAATTTTCCAAATTACAAATCTCAATTACAATTTTTTACAACGCATATTAAGATTTATAAATACTGAAAATTTCAAACTTAACTCTATACATGATATTGTATTTATTTAAATCAATGTGCAAATACAAAACATTGTTTAAAAATAATTTCTTTCGAAACCATTGCTCCTATCAAATTATCTATTCTCGTTATAAACTGATAATTACAAAGTAACACGTAAATTTTATTTATACAATAAAAAATATTATTGTTATTTAAAGCAAATTAAACGAATAATACAAAAGCAGTAAACTAACAAAGTCGCGTATATGAACTTGTAGAAATACTGTTTAGCCGATTCATACATTTTGCACAATTTTACTATTCTAATTCTGTTCTGTTTTTGTCTCAATATGAGACCTCAATTAAAATTATCATAAAGCCATTTTTTTAAAATTCTGACTAAAGTAACATACGCATGGCTACAGGTCAAGCTGTACATTTCCAGTATAAGCTGAACTGGCATCGTGCGGGAGCACATTTAATGCGAGGTCAGCTTATACTGGAAATGTATAGCTTGATGTGTAGCCGTGTGTACATATACAGGGAAAACTCTCTAAACTTTGTAATTATCAGTTTTAATTATTCTGACCATTTATTTCCTACATTAACAACAATTAAGTCATCTTTAACCATACTTCTAATTATTAGGAACAACCCTCAAAATATACATTAATTTAAGCGAAACATAAATGGAATGTTACTTACTAATCATTAATAAATAAAAGTAGCGGCCAAGTCATTTAATTATTACACGTATAAAAAATAAAACAGATTTTTAAAAACTGTTGTGTTTTTCTATTTGTGTCCGAAACTGTACGTTCTACGTAGAAACTAACAGTATATTTCATAACAATATATTTTTTATTAAAAATAATATAAATATTATTTTACATTAAAATATAGCTAAGCAGTTAAGCTGTTTTAAATGCTACCGTCACTTAACCTAATAAATACTATTTACAGAATCACCAGAATGTTTTTCTTCGTTGTTTAAAATTAGAAAATTTTAACAAAAATTGTAATGTACTGAAAAAAGTATCACAAAAATATCCCCAAAGATCTTCATAATACAAGAAAATACGTGCGTGTGTCAAATCAACTCTAGTAAAATTAAATAAGAGTCATCAGTACATGTGTTACTTTCAAAGAAACAGTTTTGCATATTTTACCAGAACATTTTGCGGTACGAAATAATTATAAAAATATTAATAACGTCGATATATAGGAGACCTACTTTAGCATTATAACGACTTTTGTAAATCGAATGTCGTCTGACCTGACGCACATGATTTAGTATAGATCTGTAGTTGTTTGACCGAAGTCGTGTAAATATGTCGTTTAACATTTCACAAACACTCGTATTATAGGCATTAAGTAACAGTTAACACACTGATGACACTCTTATTAAATGTTATTGTACCGAAAATATTAATACGAAGTAATTTAGATTATGAGGATAATTGCAAAAGTCCCATTCTGGCGGTGTTAATGTCGAAGCACGAATACTGTTATGTAAATATTGTTGTAATGCTCCCAAATAATAAAGTTACGATGTCACAGGGTGTTGCTTTAAAATAATGTATCACCATCGTAAGTACATGGTCTCCTTGCTTGGGTTGTAGTGAATTTCTCTGCAACAAAAGTCATTTGATTAGATTTATAGGTTACCAAGAATGAATGAATGATATAAGAATGTGAAAAGGACAGAACACAGGTTTTGGTTAGGAAAATGCTTGCAGGGTATTCTACGGTATTAAACATAGCACGATCTATAATAAAATAGAATTGTGCGGTCCTCTTCATGTCCATTCTCCTTAGCTTGAAGGAAATCGAATGATTTACTAAGTGAACGAATGAAGGATTGAATGAAGTTCTTACTCTATGTGTAAGAGAGACCGCTGTAGAAGGATCGTGCTTACTCCGTCACCTTCACCGCCACAAGCATTGACTACATCTACAACAATTGAGAAAAACATGTTATTATTATAAATGTTAAATTTCAATTGTCCCCTAACGGTATTTCCAGTGTAAAAGGGGTCTCAACATAAAAAACCATGCCAAATCGTTACAGTAAGTTAATTCGGTGCAAGTAGTCGGAAAAATGTGCAAAATAAAGAGGTTAGTTAATTTTTAATCTTCTTAAAAAGTACCGTTGCCAAACATAAACATTGATGAATAATGCACTTTGTAAATAATAGAAACACAAGAAAAATAACGATAGTATGGATTTTCTAAGAACTTAAAAAATGGACCGTTAGAACCTAAAACAAGATTATGAATTTAATTCTGGATTAAAATAGCGGGCTCTTGCCTCAGGCTCCCTTTAAGGGATTTTTTCCTCTTTTACATTCACAACAATGGTTCCAACATTTTAAACGGATTAATGTCCACCGAGCAGACAACTTATTTGAGATATCTTTTGGCGTAACTAAAGGATCAATTCCGTAGAAACATAAACCAAAATTGAGTCGTAAAAATGCTGAAACTTTGAAATGAATATTTTATCATTCGGTACATTTTATCAACACACCTACAACGTTATTTATTTAAGTTGAAAACACTGCGTAGTCGTTAATTTCGAAATAATACTTTGCTGTTTTATTACGTTAATGTTGCAACAAATAAAAAAGGCTATAAAAGAGTTTCGACTCAGTTGCAGAAGAATCTTCTGTTTAAATTGCAAGATATTTATAAATCTATACCATGAGAGGTATTGAAATAATTAAAACCATCGACATTTAAATTTGCATTGATAGTCGCGTCAGTCACTTGAGCACACGTGCTCGTGATAATGTTATTAAACTGGCCGTGAACCTTGCAAGTTAAACCTCTTTTAATCTCATCATCTCCTTGCAATCAACGAGACGGACGTCAACTGAGAACCGACGTGCGTACGTTATCTGTACCTACTATAATATCAGTCATGGCACGCTTCCATTCTGAAGTTGAGCTCAGCTGAAGTTATTGGTCACATATTGTGAATTAGGCATAAAGTATTTTTAACGCACTTGAAATTCATCTCACCCGATCATTATTAAGATACGAGTACCTTAGATTCAAGATTCACTTTATTGACCTAGTAATATGAACATTACACTTACATACTCGTATATTAAAACTATACTTAATTATACTTATATATTTATATAATTATATACTTATACCATATTAACTCAATTGCTAACCTAATATATATTCGAAATATGTTTCAAAGTTATCAGCCAGACTTTTTAAGTGTTGTCGAAATGATTCAACAATATTTTTAAATAGTTGCTCTGGATTGTAAATAGCTTTTAGTTTTTGCTAAAATTGTAAATATTATTTTAAGTTACTAAAAAATAGTATTGTTATACATAAAGTAAATATAAATTTCAAATTACACATGATCGTTTTACTATGTTTCAGGTTTCAAAAATTAGTTGGGTATAAGCTAAACTTATTCTTACAAAACTTTTTTGTAATTAATTTTAGCTACCAACAAATGAACTTTTCAACGAAACTTTCCCCTACTAACGATTTCTTGATAGTGTAACCGCACTAGATGCGTCCCGATCTCGAACGAGACTTGTAAAGGGCTTAGGTGACAGAATGGCGACATTTATACACTTCCGCGCAGCACAACACTGGGCCACTTCGTGAGTACACCCTGTATTTGAGACTGTGGGAACTGCGCTTTGTATTTTATACAGAGTGTTACGTATCTAGCCGTATAGTATTGAAACTTAGATAACGTATCGATCAACTACCGACTAGAGCAGGGGTCAGTTAGCTACGACTGAAGAGCTGCACAGGGCTCTTTAAATAATCAATTGCGGCTAATCTAGATTCTTCTTTAAAAATAACTCAAATCCAAAGAAAAAAAATTTGAAGTAGACTTTTTATGTAGTTAACTTTTGGACTATCTTTAGACTATTTGACTTTGTGATAAATACGAGTATTAAAGCAAAAAACTAAAGTCACAATAATATTTTCCATATTTTCACTTTCTTGAAACAGAGGATATCAATTCAGAATCTTCTTTCAGAATTTTATTATTTTTACCATCCTAGCTTTTACTTATTATACAAATTGCATATAATACTTTAATAGTATGATCACGATGTAAAAGGATAAAAAACAGTAATATATCTAACATGTAATATCATTGCAGATTCCAACACACCCTCTACAGCGGACAAGATTTCCCAAGGTGCTCCTAATTAACCGCATTTGCCACCTCCGCTGCGCCGAGATGCGCCCGCGCGACCATTGTGAGTGTACTTGCTCCGGTCTAACTGTGCAATTACGTATCGCTTTAGATTCGACGTAGAAGGAATCGCGCGGCGAACTCGTTCCGATAGCAGTTACTGCGGTTAAATAAATGAAATACACTAACACACTATGACAGTAATATGACGATGAAACGTAAGAAAATCAATAAAAAGTCAATTTTAATAATCATATTTCATATATAGAGACACAGCGTGAGTTTATTGGACTTAAGTCACTTATTTATATCAAATCAAAGAACTTATCAAAAAAATATCAAAAAAAAGAAATAAGGGTTGCTTATTATAGGCTACTCATTGAAGGCAATCACTTTCGAATACATAAACATAAGACCCATGTTTTAAATAGCCTCTTATGCTAAATATCACCACAACGTACCAACGATTTTGTAATAATATGTCGGGTTAATTACTCAAAAACTTCTGAACAGATTTTTGTTATCTTTGATTTTTTGAATTTGTCTATTCCCCGAATAGCATAATAACTATTAAATCTGCTAATTAAATTCACCAAAAATATTTATTTACTCAAACATTCACGACCTATTTTTTAAGTCATTGTATGGCCTGTATTTTTATTTCGATTAAATAAGTAGTTCCATTGGAAAAAATCCTAACGTCCACGCAGACGAATTCTTGGGCAGAAGCTTAATGAGTAAAAATAACTATATAATAAAAATTTATGTGAAATTAGAATATTTATTACGCAGTGTACAACAAATAATCTCTACTTGTTTTATCTAGAGTAAAAATAACGACCGTGTCAAGTCAATGCGCAATGCGCAAGAGTCGTGAATCGAAGGGATCGACTTATCCAACGATGCGCGATAAGCCATCGCATGCGCCCGCGACGATCACCCACTGCACTAACTAAATGGGACATCTCATCGGGTGCTATTTCCAGAGGCAATTAAGCTAGTCGACAATGTTTTGATTACGTCTCTCTCACTGTTGCTTTCAAATGAACAATTTATACTTTAACTAGAATGTAGGATTAAGCGACATATTCCGTTTTATCTGGTTTGGTTCGTTACATATTTGTTTTTAAAACCGAATTAAAACTTTACTAGAAATCAATGAACGCTACGCATTTTAGTAATCAACGAGTATCTTTAAAAGATTGGTCCAACTGAACATTATTTACAAATCCACATTTCAGTCTCAAAGTAAATTATTGTGTTTAAAAGGTTTTTCATATGTCATCGGATCGCACGTTGGCCTTCATCTCACCTGATGGTAACTATAAGTTTTTTGGATGGAAATCGTGTTAACCCGAAGCTTCAGCCTAATAAGGCGTTACCTATTGGCGCTGCTGTTTGGCGACATTCTTAGGGAACATGGTAGCAAGAAACCGAGTACCACTGGGAATCAAGCCCTATCTATTAGGACACAGAGGTGGTTTAGAGCGGATAATAAATCATTTCAGACAGGCATAGGTGTGTGAGTTTATTTAAAGACGGAAACTGATCAAATCTATCAACTGTTCACTATAAGACAGTCGTAACATAAAGATTGTCTGTATACAATTTAGTAAAACAATCAGTAGCGGTACTTGCGAGCCGGCGGCACTCACGTTGTGTCGGCACAACAGGGGACGCACCGTTCACACGCGATCTTTTATTACTACTCGTGTGTAACAACCCCTTTTAAGGAAGGAAATGTTTGAAGGTAGCAAAGAAAGGTTGTAAAGTGATAGAGGAGACTCAACGTAATTTTTAATAAAACTGGACACGTGACTGTTGGTTTGGAGAATTGTTGTATCGTGATTACTGATTGATTGATCATTTGTTTACTGGAAGTTATTGAAAATTTCCGTAAATAGCGCCGTAAAGCCGTATCATATTGCACCACGATAATGCCCGCGATAGTGGCCATGTGGCCAGACAGATCAATTGTTAAGTTGGAAAACGTAGCAATTATTGAGCTATCTTGCATATAGTCCCCAAGCAAGCTTCGCGATCTACGATTTTCATCGCCAGAAAAAGATGCCGAGGAGTATGGTAAACTGTTTGCGAGGTCACCACGGAGAAGAGGCAAAATGTTTTCTGATTCTGATTTACTTTAGTAGACTTTAATTTTTTATTATTCATTCCAGAAACTTCCAGTGTGCCCCACTGTGTGATTATGTATCTGCATAGACTCAATATTTGTATTGACACATTTTTTACAAGTATTCTATTCGAATTGCTTCGTTTGGAACTCGCAGCGTCTTACGACGGACGAAGATTACGCTGCATCAAAGGCTAGCAACTATTAGAGGACACTCATTTTATACGAGAGTGCAACCTTAACGTCTGCATGGGTCCTACCTGTGGTCCTACGTACAAATTGCAGCAATTTAACATCGGAACGGTAAAGCATGGTACATATTGTTGTTCCTTGTTCGGGGAGCATAAACTGCAAATTATACTGTGGCAGTCACGTGTGGTTGGCTCTGTCGGGCTACCGTCCGCGTTCGCACAGTTTCGGAAGCATTAGGGCCCATTAAGCACCGTTAACACACGAGCACGTCACGAGATCACGACTCTCTGGCGGCGTGCGCGATCTATCGAAGATCTCAGTAGCCCGGATGTGGACTCCTCTCGTGCCGTTTCACACGGAATGTTTTGTTGTAGCGTTATATGCGTACTGTACAAGTACTAATGTTGATTTTATTGAAAAATATCTAACATAACAACGATCTGTATGACAAATTGTTTGGCGTTTCAATGCTGTCTGTACTGCTCATCGAAGATACTTCTTTTTCAAACTGCTAAGATGTCATTTGGAAACGAATTGCGCTGCGAGTGTATTAAAATCTAAAATCATTGAAAAAAGCTTAGTAAAGGATGGTATGCTTGCCAAGTATTAGGAACCGCCAAGCACAAAAGTAATAAGTATTTTCCCGGATTTTACCAATTTTGACTCATAAAAAAAACTCAGTCGTAGTCTGGATCCACAGAACAAAGCAACCCCGACTTAGAATATTTTTGAAGAATGTAACATCTAAAGACTGCTAGAAATCAAGTTTACTTCTTTTTAGTTCTGATACTGATACTACAGTAGCTTTAACTTTGGCGGTTAGTCAAAGGCTTTTAGAAGGCACTTATGACAACCATTAAACTTATTTAGGCAATGTTTTTCCCAATCTCTGTGCGCTTCTGACGAGATCTAGTTTTTTTACAACAGACAGTCCTAATAAAATGGTCCTTCCACAATACATTCCAGTGCGCAGTGTGTCGTAATCAGCAAGCGTGTCCCATTCTCGTTGGTTCTACATCAGTTTCGTAATGGGCAAAAACGTCTTATGTACAAATATGGTACAGTTTATGCTCACGACAACGCGATTCTTCAGTTCAGTGTTGAAAAACATTTCTTGATTTTTTTTTGTAAACTTTGTTTCTTCACAGATGAGTCAGACCAGAAACCAAGTTAATAAGGCGCTGACTACTAACTATAGTATATTTCAAAACCGAAACACATCAGTGCTATTACTACTTATCTTTGATGGCAGTCTTAGATAATATGGTGATAGGTAACTTAGCGGACATACAAAAATGTGGTATCAATACCACCAGGTAAACGGAATATAGCTTTTAGTTAGATTACATAAACATTTAGTATATATTTTGGTTTTGCCACACTGTCATCTGAATTGTATAAGCGATAACGTAATGAGAAAAGAGATGTTTCAAATATTATTTGTATTATTTGTATTTGAAATTCTGCCTGCACTTTACACTACATATTTTTTTTTTTTTTTTTTTTTTTATAGAAGATAGACCAACACTTGACCTCAATCTCACCTGATGGTAAGTGACGATGAGGTCGACGATGTTACGTGTTGGTCTAGAAGGTGCCTATTTACTCTTCTTTTGAAGATTCCCAAGTTGTAGCTGTCAGGGAACACGGAAACCGGTAGTGCATTCCATATTTTTGCTGTACGCACGATAAATGTGGAAGCGAAACGCTTGGTGCGAGCTGTAGGAATATCCACAGTGTACGGGTGAAGGTCTGCCGTTCTTCTGTTTGACCGGTACTTGAACGGCGAAGGTGGAATCAACAAAAATAGCTCTTGCGCACACTCCCCAAAATGTATCCTATAAAATACCGAAAGGCAGGCAACCTGACGCCTATGTAATCATGTATGTAAAAAATCAAGTAATCTAAATGTACAGAAAAATACTATAATCATTATATTACATTTATTTATATATATTTTTGCATTTATTGTAATTGTACGAAATCATTTTTCTGTACTAAGTGACAGCGTCAAATGTCATTTTATTGACGCCATCTTTGTTATCAACGTTAAGTCAAACCTGTTTCGTGCGATTTCTATGTTTTTGTACCAATAGACTAAACCAAAATATACAAAAATGATAATGTCCTTTTAAAATTATAAGTGTACAAGACCAGGCCTTGGCCATACATTCGCAAAACGTGTCATTTTCTAATACTATGTGTTATCTACAGCTTTTCCCAATATTACTCTAATGCATTTGAGGTAAATATTTTAGCAGACGTGGAATTCATCAAGCTTATCCATCATCGATTTCTCCATGGGCTAAATCAAACTTAATTTCCCGACAACTTTTATTTTATAGCCAAAGGTTAACTACACCTGTGGCAGTGTATTGCCCTTTGTCATCGTCTATTTCACAGAAGCGTAGAAAGTTTAGAGTTGAGACATAATGAGAGATGGGATTTGCATTACTTAAGGTCGCGACCCATCTCCTGCAACTTGTCGCTACCAGCGCATTGTATGTTAATTACGGTGACAACTGCACGTATCTCGAGTCGAGACAATCTGGCATGTGACACGTTGACATGCGCCGGCGCCTTTATTACAGATTATTATTTTTAGAAAGTGGCTTTTATTAATTGAGTTTTCTAGAAAAGAGCGTGAGCTAGATATAGCTGATCCTACTAAGAGTACTCTTAAGACTAAGTTTAACAGGGTCAGTTTTCGGCTTAAAGTCAATTAAAACAATTAATGCAATCCACAATTATTTTTGGGAAAAGTAAGTTTGATCATATTTGTTGGACTTAGCACTCGCAAACGATTTCGAACTCTTTGAAACACAAATATTATCAAAATCCATACTTCTAAACTAATATTAAAATAAGTGAGTTGGTTGTCCCACCTTTAGGTAGCAACGGAGAGGCAGAAGGATAGGGGATATGGGGATAGGTGAAGAGCCTATAAAATAAATAGGGTACTTTTATTTCGATCCGTCTGTCAGTGTTACTGTCACCTGGCCTTTAAAACATCCGTAGTCGTCTAGAAGAAAAAGGGTTGTAGTGATCGGGAAGTCGGCACAGAATTTCTTTCTCTAGTTGTACACATAACAAATGAAGCGAAACGCTTCGTGCGAAACGGTGGAATTTCAACTAAGTGGGGGCGAAACCGAGCCGTTCAGGTTGACTGATTGTAAAAAGGGGATGATGGAATTAGTCGTAATAAAATAAATAGTAATTGCGATCAAAACGTAACCGGTAAAAGACTGGAAGGCTGGAAAAATTTACGGTGGCGTTCCAGGCTTAATAGTTTGCCCCTTACCAGCGAGCTGTCACCAATGAGTCTTGTGGCGACGTTCTATTGACTACACTGACAGCTGCATTCATTCTGACATATTTTTGAGCCGCTATAATTAGTTTCTATTTACAGCCAGGTGTGACGTATTATACAATGTTGATAGATAGATAAGAACGATGCTCACTACTGTTTGTCCTTGCCTCGATGGTATAATCGTGTCACGTATTCGGATATAATAGCATGACAAGCGGGACAGATATTTGTACTGTTTTCTTAGTAATCTACATGTTGGGCTCATCAGTACACCGTGACTACTCAAATCATCAATCTATATTATAATCGAACCCTAAGGTTTCTGTAGGCTCTCTAGTTCGTGGCTTGCCAATAAAAAATATAAAGACAATGCGATGAAAAGGAACTAGAACCTCAAAATATGAAACATTTCTCAATTAGACGTTTTACAGAATCCCTAAGACTGAAATTTTTACGCAGAAAAAGCCACAGACAAGCTCAGTCTAATTAAAATATTAGATTTTATTTGCATTGCTATTTTCATTGTAAAAGGGGCCGAAATGGGAGAGGAAGTCGTTATTTCGAAGTCAAGTTAATATGGTCAATTAAATTAAATGGTCAAATGTATGAAAGGGCTTTTGCGTATTTTTGATAGGTAACAGATTTACTGAAGCTACTAAGTACAAGAGTTTTTTAAAGAAAAAAAATTCTTAGTATGTAATATGTAGTCTTAGGTAACATTAGGTATACAGTGTCAAAAATTAACTTTAAAAAAATTATTTCGAGTTAATGAGATTCCGAGATGAATGAGATTCACACCTATGAGATTCCGTCCAGGGTAAGGAGCCCTCGCTCAGTGCCGAGTATTGTCTATGCGTGTATATGTATGTAGTCGTAAGCGTAGCGTGGTTCAGAAGAAGATTTTTACTTCATTTTAAATTCCGAAAACCTAAGAAGGTATTCAATAAGACTGGCGTGGTCCCAACTACGCATGTAACAGTAGTAACCCAACTCTGAACAGCTGAGTGGTCTCGTGATCGTGCAGACTCTAATCCAACCTGGCCTGGCTAGCCACGACCTTGTCAGACCGACACACCTGACAAACGGTGGTCGGGTCTAACCACCAAGTATGTAGGTCGGGTGGATAGGTGAGCGAACTATGTAGGTAGCTGGATGACGCCACATGACAGTTGGTCGAAGGATATTGTTTACATCGAGGGAGGAAAAACAACGACGTTTTTAAAAAAAGGTCATTCAGTTAGGGTTATTTTGCGAGTATACACCTGTTACGGTTCGTTTCTACGTCCCTTGCACTGATGATCCTATGATCGAAGATTCTATTCGTGGTACGTACTTATCGCTTTACCATTGTGTCCGGTTGTGAGTACCGTTTTTGTCCACAAAGCTAGATATAACCATATTTTCTAAATCTACCGTCAAAACCTAGATTAAAGAGCACTTATTTTGACAAGAAAAGCTAAGGTAACAATATCAATGCTTCGTTTGCAGACTTATGAAGAAAAAATGCACGGCAACGAATAACACATTTTAATAGTTTAGAAACATAGTTTGAACTCTGGTGGAAATTCTAGTTTATTATATTTTGCACAATTACTTAATTATTTGGACGCACTTGCGCTAGCTTCATAGCTAGCTATGACGTAAGCGAATGTAATAAGATTTACGAAACGATAGCGAACATTATTTCTATAAAACAATGTTGTAAATGTTGATGTCGCTAGCTCTCAGTCCATTTCCCAGGTTTCACTTCATATAATTGTAACACAAAATATTATGATTCGAAATGTTCGCATATTAAAAGTAAAGTGCATATCTGTATGATTGGGAACAGCTTTTTATTTGAGAAAGTTGTAGGTATACAAAAATGAATCAAAACATGGCCACAATTCCAAATAAAATATAAAATAATTTCCAAATCTTTCTTGACTAAAGTAGGTTTTGAATTCTTAAAATTTTTAGTCAAACTCAAACTTTTCATATACACAGTTACCACTGTCGTGCTAAAGATACGTGACCCTTATATGGTTGTTTTATTGTATTAATAAATTTAGAAAGAGTGCACGGTTACATTAATTAATTTTGAAGAAAAAACACCAAAAAAACACCATTGTTAAGAAATTAATTCCAATAACGAGCACCCCTATTAATTGGGAAAACTTCAAGGAAAACCAGCCAAAGAATACTGACCTGTGTTGACGCAGATTGTCCTGCCGTTTGAAGCTCTTCCCGCAGACTTCGCAGCTAAAAGACAGCTCGGGGCTCTTGTGTGTGCGTTCGTGGATCATCAGGTTATAGGACTTCGTGAACCTGCGCTGACAGTACTTGCAGACGAACTCGCACTTCTGACGCAGTTTCCGCCTGAAGTCCCGCGTGTGGTCTTCGTCGATTTGCATCACGGCGAACATTTTGTATGGTCTATGATGCTTGCGTGACGGGCGGGGCTTGCCTGTGTCAAACAATGATAAGCTTATCAGCATTATATATGCAACTCTATACCTATCTAACTTATAATTAAGGTTGGTTTTGGAATGTTTCGTAAATTGAGATAATAGAGTAGGTAAACATGACTACTATAGATACGCAAGTAGGTAGAGATAGTTGCTTCAATGTTATTGTATTTTACAGTTTGTAAGCGTATTTAAGACGTTGTTTTGCTAGTGATGTCCTGCACAGACTGAATGTTGAAATGTTTCAGTTAGGAATCATTTACAATCAAAATCTTATGATGTCACTAAAACCGACCAAGTGCGAGTCGGACTCACATACAGAGGGTTCCGTATCACCGTACAATATTGAACATAAAATTGAACTAAAAACGCCGAAACAGAAAGTTCTCACCCCCTTAATTTTTAACGTTTTATTTTCTGTAATACGGCCAGTTTAATGTAACTTATGCATCGGGTATTATCAGGGTTGGTCTAATTCACTGACTTTTGTTAACTAGTTTTATTTGAGTTTATATTTATTTGTTATTTTGTGAAAAAATTTACTCGATTAAAAAGTATCTACCTATTACGGTTCAAAAGATACAACCTTGTGATAGGATCATTTGAGTATACTAGTGGTAGCCCAGTGTTAGAAATTCGATCATTGTTGATTTTAAAAATTAAAAAATATATTCGCGTTCTGTACTCTTTCTCTAAATAAACTTCTCCATCCTCGCAATTTTCGTAAAAAGGGGTACAAAGTTTTTGATTAACGTATTAATATATAGAATAACCATATAAGCATATAGCTCAATCACTATCAGCCTACCTCACAAAATACACTTGTAATGTCATATTATTGTGTGTATGTACAAACATCTGATCACCATGTCCAACAGTGGACTTATTGCATCCAATTATGATACCATAAATCCGGTTTCTAACAAAATGTTCCGATGCACCTAAAGTTACACAAATATGTTTAAAACGACGTAACTTTGCTTCGTATATTCATGAAGTTCTAATAATAAGCTCCTTAAACTAACTACCCGCATATATCGACCAACAAGGCACACGTATTCTATGAACGAAGATTACACAGAATTAAAGAAATAACCATTCATCAATATATAAACATCAACACTTCACCATTCGAGTACCATTTAAAGCCATTAAATTAATTAAACCGTACAAGATTCACGTTCAAACCCAGCGTGGTGTCGTCACTAGCATACCAACCTTACAATTATGAAACTAAACACTTTCACTGTAATTATCGTCCAACATTCACGCCTCTAAAAATATTAACTCAAACACCAAACTAAAAATTCAAATATTGTTCTAAACGCGCGGAGTTAGAGAAACTAGATGTGTCAATGACAGCGTGCGATCAAGAGCGGGTGCGTTCGGCAACTGCGCGCGAGAGAGGGTGCAGAAACTACTGATAACGTTACGCGGAAGACGGGCGCGGTCCCCTCCACGTGCGCACGAGTGAATGAACAGGTAGCTGGATGGAAAACGTAAGTGGCAAGTATCCTAGTAGGCGTGCTTTTACGACTTTATGATCCGACTACTAATATTTATGGCTCGTTACATTGATGTCGTTATTTTAAAATTATTTGCAATTTTTGTACAAATATTACAAAGTATAGCATCACATTATTTTTATTAATTTGTAAATGTTATGTAATAGGTGCTAACAAACATTTACAATTATTGAATGCATTTTTATCTATGATCAACAAAATTAAAGTTACGAAATTTCTGTCACGATTTGAAAATAAGTAAAATATTTTATATAAGTAGCCAGAAATATGAAAAATAAAAGAAGTCTTGTTGTTGCCAAGTTCAAAACATTCCCTAAGTACTCGTGCTTTAGAACAAGTGCCTACTTACCGAATGTCGGGCACACGCTGCTTGTGGGAAAGCAAGCAAGTAGCTCGCGGCACTACCGTGTGTTTCACTCACGAACGCACCCGACCCCTTATTTCGGCATTAACCGGTAAATTGTTGATGATTTTCGGCTTCTGTCATTACCCGCACCTTGGAGGCATAGTGCTTTCTAGATTATTTAATTCCGAGTAATTAGAGCGAGTTTTTTGTCTTGGAGATAAAACTTTGTTGGGGGAAAAGAAAGCGGTGGGTTAAATGTCGGTACTTTTGACTCTGCTTAAAATGCATCTCAAACTGTAATTTGTATTTTTAGTTTACTTAGTAAGAACTAAAAATACAACATAGACAGTGCCTTATTCACTTGAGGCATTTAGTGACCACAAAAGCACGGCCATGTCATCTCACGGGTACCTGAAAAAAAATTCAGTAGCATCTGCCTTTGTAACAACAGTATTTTACCGTGATCACCAATCCGCATGCCATACCAGATTATAGCAAATCCCCGCATGGAAAGTCGGTCACAGGCACGGACAGTGGACTTATACAGCCTGAGTAAACACAATTATAAAAACAAAATACAACCTCGGACCTCCTTACTGTCAATAAAATAACTGGCTGTCAACAAAATGCAAAACCACACGTTTTCATTCAAAAGCTTAAAACTCGCAATATTTAAATTCCACTCGCTAAAGAAGCTATAAAGCTGAATTCCCCGTACGAGCGTGAAGCGGCACTTATTACGAGACGGTTTTATTACTTTTAACGTGTCTTAACGCCATTCAAATAATTTTATATATTACGATCGTGTGCACAGCGCTTTACTTGAGCAGGTAACGAGCGGTCGTTGTGGTCGTAGCATGCGTTTGCATGATCATAACAGTCAACTAATTAGTCTGAAAACTTACTCTTAGACTTGTTCGTATTTAATTACGGTTCAAATTCAAATTTTGGGAAGAATTTTGGCATCAACATCGAGATCGGTTTTTAATCAGACATATTCGTATTTATGTATATATCTAATGAGTGCATTCGTCTTTGATCTCACCTGATGGAAAACAATGCCATAGGGTAGAGCATGCTTGACACCTAGGGTAAATGAAGCACTGGAACCGTGCTATTAATACTGCTGTTTGGCAGCACACTTAGACATAAATTTTAAATAAATTTTTTACGCACAATAGATAGAAGTCATGAAAAGTTTTAAAACGACAACTGTCAAACGTCAGAGTGACATTCGCGATGCTGAAAAATTTAGACTGTTTTGGGACGCCATTTGCACTTCAGCAAAAAAGATAATATTATTAAGATCTCGCATCGTATTTCAATGAAACATTAAGACTAATTAAAGTGCAATTAACATTGGAGATTCTCGTTATTGTACACTCGAGTACAAAAATATGTATCCACTTTTGTATCATGTCACATTCACACTTGCTTGTTCCTATGCAATGTGTTGAGGGAAATGTCAATTAAAGATGAATGTGACATGGTTCTAAAGCGGGTACATATTTTTTTACTCGAGTGTACAACTTGAATAGCAATAAACGTGTGATGCGTAACCCAATTAATATGTACAATATTTTAAGCGGTTTATAATACATGCCTCGTAACTGGCTTAAGAGTATTTAAATTCATTTGACGGCATTAATAAGTACACGACCGCGTTGATAAGAATATGCACGTTCAACGTGAAAAACACTTTTTGCAAAGCTTACAAACAATTTTAATCTACTCTACTGTACTACTAATATAATAACATACTGAACCAGTTATTTTGTGAAGAAAAAAATTAGTTTTATTTAAATTTTGATTTGATCTTTTATTATTATGAGTCGTTACGTCTTTGTTTTCTTCTTTTTTACAGATGCAGTGAATTAATTAGTGAGTCCAGTTATTTTAGTAGGTCCATTGTTGGATATGCAAGCACACACACATACATAATAACTGATGTTTCCAAAGCGGTTTACAAAAAGTAAATTAGTTTGACACGTACTTTTGACAATGTTAAATCTGCTGAATCTGAAGATATGTACTTCTGCCGGAGCGAAATAATCTTCACAAATAATGAAACATATTGATACGAAAACTCTTCTTGAAATCAAGAAACCAACAATGTATCTATCTGCTAAACATATAACTGACCAAAAGTATTAATCGCAGTCTATTAAATACTATATCACAATTAGTCCAAGCGGATCTCAAGATGAATCACAAGACCGCACGGGCCATAGGCCTCAATCTTGAAGAATACACCTCGCCTTACTTGGTTATGATTTGTGAATCATAATATTGTAATGCTAAAAATCTTAAGTATTCCATCATTGCTCTGTTTTGTTCTACCTTCATAGAGAATGGGCTCATTTTTAGTCGAACCTTTCCCGAACCAGTCACCGTCAATTATTTTTTTCAGAACCTACTTATTACGTCAAACCTTCTATCTATTTCAATAGATTATCATTGAGTTACTTTAATTTTTTTGAAATAGGTTTCAGTTTGACTTGAATATCACTTGATGTTAAGCGATGATGAACCTCATCCATTTCTAATTTAAGAACCAGACAAATAATTCGACGATAAAAGTTTCATACAGCATTTATTTTAATTTAGGCTTTTTGCAGTAATTATCTAAAAATATCGGTCATTGGATGATAATTTCGGGAAATTAATATCATTAACATAAACCTTCATAATGAATCAATTCATTATTTGCAATTATTTTTTCTTAAATTTACTTTTAGCAAAAACATCACCACCTTTGGTTTTGGCCAATGCCAATTATATTGACGCGCAACTGTTTAGCAGTCAGTGATATTCAAGATTCATCTTTGTATTGGTTTTGCTAAATAAAGTGTATTTATTATGTCACATGTTCTCTATTTCCTTTCCTCACAGTCGAAATGAAAAGTAGAGTGTTTACCTCGGGTGAAAGAATCAATTGCACCCTCGAAAAATAGGCGCCCTTGCTTCGCTCGGGCGCCATAAATATCTCGGGATGCAATTGGTAACTTTAATCCCTTGTGTAACAATCTAAGATTCCCTGCTATAATCCGATCTCCTATTTTTATATAATAATTACCTATTAAAGCAATTCTATTTTCAAAGGTTACACTCCACTCTCAACTTGAGCACTCACTCTATATGCATTGCCTTATTCTTCGGCCATTAGTAATAAGTTTCATTGCTCTTTCTAGGAATTAGATAATCAGAAGTGTGCGTATGGAAAACCCAGGTCAAAGTGTAATGCTTACGTCACAAAATGAGTATTGTTATTGCGACTTTTAACTACGGGTATGTATGCAGAAAACTTAGTCATTACATTACAACTTAACTAATGTTAAAGAGAATGAGTTGCTAATTTTTTACATGTTTACTTAACGTCCATCGAGATCGCATGTTGAGTAATAAAAACGAAGCCAAAACGATTTTAAGACTACATGAAATTATGTAAAGGGTATGTATGAAGTATTTTACGTGGCCAAAAAATAATAGATGAAAAACGTTTAAACTGTAACCTCTTCATCATCAGGCTGGAAACCTAAACTTTGCGTTTTGCGTTTTTAAGGGTTCCGTACCCAAAGGGTAAAAACTTGACCCTATTACTGAGACTTCGCTGTTCGTCCGTCTGTCATCAGGCTGCATCTCATGATCCGTGATAGTTAGTTGAAATTTTAACAGATGATGTATTTCTGTTGCCAAATACTAAAAACCAGAATAAAATAAATATTTAAGGGGGCTCCCATACAACAAATGATTTTTTTAGACGTGCGATGTAACATACTCCTAGCGCCACCTAGTGTCGTACTCGTCTAATACTGCTACTGCAAAAGTAAATTGATAACGAAAATCGAGGCGCATTCGTTAGAGGATTGTTCGGTGCATATTATTATTTACGGTTCTCCGTATTTTAAATATCCATATTCTGTACGGAACCCTACGTGCTCGCCCGACTCGCACTTGGCAAAAAAAAAACATTTTGAAAGTTTGCGAGTACATTCTGCTCCAAACGAGTGATGCGTCATTGTTGAAAGCAACATTTGCGGTTTGTTTTAAAGCTTGAGTCAATGAGCAAAGTCATTAATGTCGTAAGTTGAGAATGCCGGTGACTCAAACGACACATTTCGACTCAAACAAAACTTCTGTGTTACGCTGACATAAAAATGCGATTTGAAGATTAGATAACTTTGAATTACGTTTTGTATAAGACTCCGCGTCTTATACACTCTACTACTCTTTACAATACATAATTATAACACCTGTCTAGCCGCCTGTTGGAAGCCACAGGTGATGGGAGAGCTAGTGGCTACCTTCGACAAAGGATCAGCCTAGTTATCCAGCGAGGTAACGCTGCCAGCATCCTGGGCGCTCTGCCTAACGGTGCGAGACTGGATAGACTAGGTTTTGTGTTTAAATTTAAGTAGGTTATACTCGTAAGTAATGTGTAATTCATTATTTTATTGACATTTTAATAAATGATTGAAATTATTACAACGCTACGAGTCAGTGAGCTGAAGTGGCAATGGGCAGGCCACATCGCTCGAAGAACCGATAACCGGTGGGGAGTAAAGGTTCTCGAGTGGCGACCACGTACCGGGAAACGTCTACCGGGCCGTCCCCCTACTAGATGGACTGACGAACTGGTTAGAGTCGCAGGGAGTCGCTGGATGCAGGTGGCACGGGACCGGTCGATGTGGCGTACCATGTGGGAGGCCTATGTCCAGCAGTGGACGTTTCTCGGCTGATGATGATGCTACGAGTATAATAAATACAAGCCAGACTATTGATTGAAAAATTTATTCAATGGAAATATAAAATATAAATTTATTTATTTTAAATTCAATATTGAAACGCTAAGCTATAATTTTGTAATTTATATTGTGATGTTAACTTACATACCACAAAAATTTAAAAAGCTAATAATATGGCTCAGGGAAAATCACTAAACACTTACTATATGTCTCTGTCTGTCTTTGATGTCGGCACCTTTAGTTTCATAGGCGTTTAGTTCATAGGCCTTTAGTTTCAATCAATATAATATGACGTCAGCAAAGACAGACGTGAAATTGTAAGGATGATTCAACTTAGTGAATTTCACCCCTGTTGTTGATTCATAAAAAATAAAAAAAATTACTACAGGTGTAAAATGTAAACCAGGAAACAAATTCAACCAAAACCCTTTTTAAAAACAAAGTATCGGGATAGTAATTTTTAATGTGAGTGGCTTTTCTGTAAAAAATAAATTTCTTCTCTTTTGCGGTTAGTGCCTAAACCTTAAACAAGAACATCAAATATAATCCTTAGTGAGCTAAGTTACAAAGTGTACACCACAATGCCACATGCACAGCCATTACAAACTTTATTGGTCTTTGGTTCATTAATAATATTGTATAAAATCTCGCACGTTGCAGCAATAAACAGACAACAGATGAAGCGCATTCAATGATGTACAATAACTTTGGATATGACATTTCGTACATACATCTGGGCACCTTGTACTTATTCTTCGTTAGCCGTCAATATCGACTCACTAGCATCAGGTAGATTTTATAATAGAATCACCGAAAAAAAATAACATTATTTTCAAATCCACAAGTTTATTTTTCGACTAGTTAATAAGTTTGTTTGTCTGTCCCCTGAATTTCTACCGACTGCTGTACAGATTTTTGTTCCCACAGAATGTTTTAAAGTGACCCTAAACGATGTTTTCTGTAAATTGAATCCTACATTAATCTGTTTAAAACTATGCACTTCTTCATTTCACTGTGTCATAGTATTCGCAGTTAGTGGCTAGCCCTGTCGCGTCATAAGTTCATAGTCACTAAAATCTCGGCCTATAAATAAAACTAAAATTTAACTTTTGAAGTGCTTTTCTAACCGTTGCAGGTGCCGTGCACCCATTGGTCCACGAGCCCCAACGTAGCATATCCATAGTTTTAGCAAGTCAACAAACGTACCTAAATAATTATAGATAGAAAAACTGCCACCTTCAATGGTAATCGTGCAAAATTCCACAAGCTAAACACACCTACCTACTAGCGCAGTTAAATTGTTAGTCAATTGTTAGCAACTTTGTTGAGCACACCATTATTGTAAACTTCGGCAGCTGTATTGATAAATTTTAATATGAAGGTTTTAATGACTCGGTAGGAAAGGGTCAACGTTTGAAGCGAAGCAGACATTATATGTGAGTTAAGGTCCAAACACACCAGGAGAAACTGTTTTTGAGTTGTTGTGGCTTTTTTATTGTTAATTTTAAAACCTTAATCTATCCTAATCTATCTTAACCAATTCCGTTACTAATTTATTAAAGCAGTTTATTGTTATGCATGACCAGTGTCAAATAATCTTTGAAATCAGATATCATATAAGACACGCGCTATTATGGAATATTGCACTAGTTTTTTATTTATTTTAATCAACATTGAAATAAAAATAAAATTCATTATTCGATGTACTCGAGAGCATCACATCGACGAGCTTAGCTTTAGAAAATTTGTCATTGGTCGCATTGTTTCTGTAACTTGATACTTTTGTTACATCACTATTCGTTCGCAAAATGTTTTTTAGAAAAATGCATCATCATGCGTGATTATGGGTATTATGCCAGTTACGGGTTGGTCTTGGACTGTCTACAGCACAAATTGACTACATTATATAGCTTAAAGTTTACTCTAGATTGGATTGTTACTAACATAAAGTCATAATTATTGTACTACTAGACAAAAACAGTTTCATAAATGTATTAAATTTGATGTAATTCAATTTAAGAATCGATAAAACACTGGCTGGCTGGAAAAGAGCCAGTCTTTCGGCATTCCACAGGCTTTATTTCAGGGAGTGTGCGATCTAACTACGCGTCCTAATTACAAAGTCCTCTTCCTACAATCGGTCGAAAAAACAACCTGTGCTTCATCCCTACTTAGTTGATATTCCACCATTTCGCACGAAGCGTTCCCCTTCTTTACGTCTCATACATATGTGTAAGAAGTGGAATTATCTCTTCTTCTATGATTCTCGCTCGCTACATCCTGGATGTCTTCAAGGGCAGAGTGACTAGGCTATTTCTAGGCAACAGTGAACCATCTTAGACCACTTTATCAATTAAAATCAAATGAGATTGTATCAAACGCAAACCTGTCTAATAAATTAATATAAAAAAGATAGGGAAATTATAAAGTCAGTAAATTGATCTAAGCTTATTTG
This sequence comes from Carcina quercana, assembly GCA_910589575.2. NCBI lineage: Eukaryota > Metazoa > Arthropoda > Insecta > Lepidoptera > Depressariidae > Carcina > Carcina quercana. Next base: position 4,860,029 of record OU342442.1, read on the forward strand.
ATTTTATACTTTTTGTACTAGAAATAGAAACTTTCGCGTGCCACGCTTGTCAGGTGAATTGGCGATCGCAGTAAGAAGTCGTTGAGACGGGAAGATGCTCGTTCCTGAATTTGTCCTTCATTTTGACACCCACCATAACACATTCTATTTTACTGCCGACGCCACATGTCTTGTGTGTTTTACATTAAAGCAAAACTTAAGTGAATTGCATTACAAATCGATCAAATGGTTTAATTTTCTCTTTACAAAGTTAAATAATAAACAACATTAAAACTCAGTGTTAACGCTAAAACCAGTCAATTTACAGTCTTTAATATCCTGACTGTCCTGACCTGAAGATCAAATGACAACCATAAAAGTAAACGTTTCTGCTTTAAGGTCTGTAATGAAAATTTATCGCGGCACGATATTTGAGAATTATCTAGAATCTGGATGGAACTTGGATATCGTTTTTTTTCTAAGGCTACGCTTACTAAAGTTGGTGCAAACTATCAGGTTACGAAAGGAGATGTTGCTGCCCATCTTCTTAATAATTATTGCCATAGACTCCAGGGTCAGATCAGCATGCTGGTACCAAGTTATAATTATCATCCAAACTACATACAATCAGGGTGTTTCAAGTGGATACGACGACGTATAGAAGTAGGTTAAAATTGACTTGCTAGATTTGTTTGGATACATAGCAAGTGACTTCTATAATTAATAGTTAATTGCATAGAAGTGATAGATGAACAACGCCAATAAATAAACCAATTTCAAGTAATTTTAGTTATTTTATAATAGTCCCAATGCCACCTGGGCTGCATTTATTGTGGTCCAAGTTACCGCTAGTACTCATTGGTAAGTGGCTATATTCTAATATCAAACAACATATATCGCGTTCTATAATTGGAATATTTATCACGTTATGTGTCATTACCTCTATAGTTGCATTTAATACGGTCTATTATGGACTATTGAGGGCATTGTATACCCTTCAACGGGATGGCATACAACTTGCCCTGTCAGCGTGACTTCGATCGGCTTTCGGCTGTCATCTATACTCTCTAGGAATTTGTCGATTTATGCCTTCCTTGAATAGATGTTTGAACGAGGATAATGTATATCCTCCCGACCGTTTCTTTATAGAAGTATAAATTATGTATTTATTTTATATTTAGAAGTATTTAAATTTATTATTATTGTTTTATGTGTACTTCTCAGGAGCAGTTAGACGCAGATTGTAAAACCATCTCGTATGTGTCAACTTTTTTTCTAAATTGAAAGAAAATTGTTAGCATTAGGAGAAAGTATCATAAATTTGATCATTTTCCCGGTTATCCGGTTATCATCAAAACTTTACCACGATAATCGCTAGAAATATTGTGGTTTTTCTTACGAACAAACTCAAAACAAAGTATAAAGGGACAAATGGAATTTAGTAGTCTGTTGGCGTCAAAATCACTCTAGTGATGATGAATGCGAAACTTATAAGCTGTTGTAAATCATATCATTTTCAACTTTCAACTTCTGTTTGTATTACCACTAAACTAAAGCAAACATTTTAAGGGTTCCAAAAAGTTTTTAATGCATACAGGGTAAAAAGCAATAAATTAACCAGCGCCTCTTGACCCAAAATCTACTCGTAAATCAAAAAACCGCCAAACACAAAAAGAACAAACGCATTGATCAAACGCATTTAAATAAAATGATTACCTCTGCATTGTTGTGCACGCGCGTCCCAGTTTATTTCAACACGAAACTTTATGTTTATCATTCTATTTGACATTTTTATGAACAATGACATGTACCTCTCTCCCTCTCACAGATACAAATCTAAGGTCTGTAGAAGGGGATGGAATGTGATCGTAAGCTTGTCCTTTAACTTTAAAGGAGAATGCGAGGTATGGGCTGAATCATGTTGTTATAATTACGGTTTGGGAGTGTAGGAATAAATCTTTACTAATGAAAGGGTAGTGGGAATACACCCTTGTACAATGTGTTGACATGTCTTTAAACGATTTGACATGTTCACCGTTTTAAAAATATACCTATCGTGGAAGTCATGACATGAACGCCTGTTTTCGTTATTCCTTACCGTAAATATGTACCACCAAAAAAGTTTGTGTAAAAATTGGAAAAAAATGTTACAAGAACAATTTAAGTGTTAATTTTACTTATATTTTACGGAAAATTGCCTGTTGCGAAGAAAATGCATGTAAAGCAATTTAGGTCGCATTGACTCCAATTCACTAAGAACAAATCCTTACAGTCTCAGCTGACGATTTCTCTAGTTTCCTAGGCAACAAGGATCAATATCGAATGACGATAGCTCAATTGATTAGTGAATACACCCTTAATCATGCATGCATTCAGTCTTACCCAATTTACTACATTCAGATTACATATCTACAATCTTACTTTCATGAACGAAAGCTTGATGAGCACTCTTTCAATATCTGTTCTCATAAAGGTAAAATTTGTGAGACTACAAGTAAATAGTGCATAGTCATCTATATAATAACTAAACCAATAATCGTCTTCCATGTCGTCACTTACACCAGGTGATAGATCAATTCTTGACCACAATTTCAGCAGACGATATCTGTTAGACGATGGTACAAATTGATCCAGTAGTGGTAGTATCTACTCCTTTATAGTATACCAACGCTTGACCACAATTTTTTAGTTAGTTTAGCGTGAGTCGCACTCGCATACCGAGGGATCCAAACGAATGAATAGTTGTTAACGTATGTACTGAAAATCAGAAATAATATGCACCGAACAATGCTCTAAAAAATGCGCCTAAATAAAAAAAAATCGCTGTAGTTTTGTTCCACGTCACTAGATGGCGCCACTGGTACTTTAAAACACACGCCTCTCAAGCAGTATTATTACGTTTGGAATCATAAAAACACGTTGCTAGAATGGTAGCACCGTTTTATTTATTTTCATTTTTATTATTTGATGTAATAGCAGCAATAGAAACACACATTATGTGAAAATTTCAACTGCCTACCTATTACGGATCGTGAGATACATCCCGCTGACAGACAGACGGACGGACAGTGGAGGCTTAGTAATAGAGTCCCGTTGGTTACCCTTTGGGTACGGAATTCTAAAAAACTGCCTTCAAGAAAAAGAGAAGGTCATATTATGTTAGTTTATCTAAAAGCATCCACTTTCCGCAAGCCATAACCACATAGTCTCAGTACATAATGATAGTAGTATGGCAACAATTTAAATTGAAGCCGCGAACCTGACTCCAAATTATAATATACAAATGAGCGAGTGAGCAGAAATAACGAAACAGTTTATGTCTCGCGCGTTCCCACAGGAACGGTATGCGCCAAGAACCGGACAGAGCGAGGAGCGGAGACGCTGTTAGAGGTAAAGTTATTGACATTGAAAAAGTTACTTCTATTGTAAACGTGTACATTGTAGTGAAATTATTTCATTGTACGGATTTTGAAGTAAAAAGTAGACTTTTTTCAAATTTGTATAATAAAAATGACAGTTGCATTTCAGATTTGTTTATTCTGAGAACTAACCTAAATTTTTTTAAACTTTGTTGTTGCAGAAAATATATCTCACAATGATTTGCTATTTAAATTGACCGATTCATTCTACACCTAGCCTAAGAAATTCAGCGTTATGTTGTTTATAAACTGATATTTACGATGCGTATAAAATGGAGTTTTTGTTTTTTAACTCTTTGTCGAGTTGGTATAAAAGAAACGGTATTTGTAATTAAATAAATGACTTACAATACAACCATGTAGTGTTTATCAAAATTGGGAATATTTTTGCAATATTGCGATCAAATAGGCTATTACTGTTATTAATTTCAGTTTTACTAGTTGTGATTGCTGCAGACAAACCAGATTAGTTTGAATTGATGATCTTCTGATAAAAATATTTGTTATTATTCTTGGCATAGAAATGTCATGTTAAACCAATGAAAATAATGTATGTAAGAACTACACAATGCTAATTAGGGTTCCGTGATTCAAAAGGGAAATAACCTATCAGGATTGCTTTCTTGTCCGTTTGTCCCATATTTATGTGGCATAAACCACCGTATATTTTTATTGCATTGTATTTGTAAGTTGGATTTTACACAGATCCAAGGAATCACAGACGTATTAGATATTAAATTTAACTTGATACCCTCTACGTGTTCCTGAGAAAGAGGGTCTTTCGTTTCGTTTTTCGAGGGATTTTTCGTACATTTTGTCAATAAAGATTTTTAATCGATTTATTTATTTAGTATTAGCTAACCTTTAATGAACTTTTAATTCGTTTCTTGCCTCGTGTCTGCATCATACGCAACTCAGCTTTTTACCGCAGTATCCTTATCATTGCTTGCTAAAAAGCAAGCAAAAGAATTGAAAATATGATTTGTCAAAAATGACCGTGAATACTGCTGATGTACATAAACCTCTATCATAGGTCGCTATACCTAATTCTTTCATAGAACGACACGTTAAGAGATAGTGCTTCTATTAGCTCTATAATGCCTGAAATACGTCAGAACCGTACTTCGTAATGTAAAATACAAGTTAAAGAGACTAATTCTACTCCACAGCTCTCGCTGTTCGACGAGCAGCGAAGAATCTGTGAGTGCCGGCTGATATATTGGGGGCTTCGGCCGAATAGCCCCCGGCGACGCGCGCTGCGCCCGCGTTGGCCCCGCGCCGCGCGCTGATACAGCTCTGATTGCCAGGACCTGGGCATTGCTGTGGGTCCGTGCTCACTCTTATTTTTGTAAAAAAAAATTATCATAGTTGTCTATTGTTGAATTATTGTGATAAAGCCAGGAAGATGGTGATACCAATTTTATTTTATCAAACAATGCGAAGCGTTCCATTCGCAAATTGATTCAAAATAGATGAATCATTACGATGTGCTTTTCTATAATACTTCACGAACAGAAATGTTAAAACTTGTAAAATCTATCATTTCGGAAATTGCCAAAGGATAATGAATGCTAATTAATTGATTTACGGCAAATGAATAAAATCCGTAATATTTTGATAAGAGAAAATAAATATAATAGAGTTTACATAGAGTAAACGTGTATGTTGTATGTACCTCTATAGTACATCGATCAAATTAATTACGTACTTTACTCATTTTACGTATGTACGTATACCTATTTAAATGATAATGATATACTTTTTCCATTCAATACTCTGTCATTAGCCTAGCAATGCGGTGGTGCACCTTTCGTTTGAGAATCAACCCCGTGCAACGACCGTCATGCCAAACTTATTGATTATGTCAAATCTCTTAACGGAATACATTGTGTGATTGATGATGTGATCTAAAACAGTAAATTTTTCCAAAGTAAAATGTGTGTTTTTGTATTTCTAGGGTCAGTTAGCTATTTGATTGTTTCTCCAGTTTCCCGAGAAATTAAAGCTATGTATGATTCAAAAGCACGACGCTACTTGACATATTCATAACTCAAAATAATTCAACGCGTTGTTTACAATTACACCGAACAAATGAGCTTTTATAATTGAATAAAAATAATATTATAATTGAAGAAATCACTGCTCTGGGTCTCTGACGCCGGAGTTGTTTCGTTTCGTTTTTGTTTCGGGTTGGGTGCAAATTGTATGAATCCGAAATTCTAATTTTAAACGGATTTGATCAGTTATTTATTTCCGTTTATCTCCGGTTTTCGTTTGGTCATTTTGATGATTGAAATATACTTATCGGATTTTTATTAAACGACTTTATTTCCCTAGAGCATTAATAAACTACTTCCAGCTAGATATCCTAGTTAAACCACTATTAATGTATTCCGAGGTGCAATAAAATGGTTTTGCAGTAAAGCCAAAAGTAAAACAGATTTCGTCTTTAAGTCAAATAAAGAATAAATAATGTTAACTTCCCTCCGGGGCCGCCCTCCAGTACTCTCCGTGGTTAGGGCGGGCACGGTAGCAGTAAATACACGCATGTACACTCACGCACATATTATTATGTGCACGCGGAGCCCGGCTACTGGTTTACGCTCGCGGCCAATCAAACAAATTTGTGCTTAAGTGTACCTCATATACATAAAGGCGAAGTTTGGTGTGAGCGAAACGTAAAAGAGATCTCATGAGTTTTTGATGTTGTTTCCTCAAATACTGCATAACAACAAAAGTCATGTGTTTTCTGTCTATACATGAAGGTATTGTGTATGTGTACTCGAAAGTTATACCAAAAAGTTTGTGTAATGCTGTGATAGCTTGCAAGTCACTCGCAAAGGAATTTAATAAATACTTACAGTAGATTTGTACCAGTGTCATGAATGTCTCCCGGGCACCTATTACAAGATTAGTTTCGTTTTTATGATCGGGAAGAAATTGTATGAACACTGAATCCGGATTTTGAAAGAATTTCAAACGGTCGGATCTTTTGTTTAAAATTCGAATTCAGATTCATACAAATTGCACCTAATCCGAAAGTAACTCGAAACAAAAACGAAACGAAATAAATCTTGCGCCAGGGGCCCAGATTAGGTGACATCAGATAAGTGATGTTTTACTCTCTATCAGCTAAGCTCATGACATGGGATAGTAACCATATATTCCCTAAAAATTAGAACGACGTAAGGCGATATTTTTATTACTTTTACAACACTAATCAAGTCAATCAAACTCATGAATAAGCGAAATAAATAAATTGAACATAAAATAAACAACATCTTTTTTATTCAGGGCAGATAAAGCGGTGCGTGATCTTACATATAAAGCTGATCAAGGGCTCGATTGGCGAAGCCCTGGGGCCCTTATTGACGTAGACTCTGAGTTATGGCAATCCATTGCATGTATTTATTTTTAATGGTTTAGTATTCGACATAAAACACTTTTTATTGCCACTGTACTACGTGATACTTCAAACAGCACCAGGCAACGAGGATGCCGTTAAATTGTTTAATAATATATGCAATATGTATGCATAGATGAAATTTAATCAATAAGTTTACAAATAGGTATGTGAAAATACCTGCTGAGCGCCTTCCGCGCTCCCCATTGTCCGGGTAAAGCTGTAAATGTCGCTGGACCAACAGCATCAAGTCCATCCGAAAAAAGTGCTAATAGGTTCGGTTACTCGTTAGTGGACTCTACGTCTTTCTTAACGGGTCTTAACGAGTCTTCCATACAAAATTTCTTTTGACATAATCTTTTAACATAAAATGAAGCTGGATTTGATAAGTAATAACATCAAATTCGGATGGATCGGATAGTGTCGCAAAATGGCGTTTTGAACAATAATCAAAAATAAAAATTGTGATTCACTATGAAGTTGTATATAAATGGCACAATACGATCTCATATTCTTAGACAAATAATTACTGCAAACAGACAGCTATCCTATTTGAAACGTGTATGATAAAAGAAATTTTGTATGAAACTTTTATCATCGAAATTACCTTAACTATGTTAGACAGCTCTAAATGTGTAGCGATCCAGTGTTTGTGTTTCCAGGAGATTACTCAAACTATATTTTTAGTTTTAGAATTCAGTACCATCGCTAATGATCTTCTCTATCAATCCGATTCGACGCACTCATGCGCAGCGAAAAAAACTTAATCCGGCTACCGTGCACCAATCAGAGCACGAGGGCGGGGCGCGTAACACGGCGGCGGATTGTATGGTGAGCGTTCAAAAAACGAATATTCACTTTTTTTATTTACCACCGAGATGCGCAGGCGCGTGGGTGGGACTTTCTATCGCCCGCGGCGGTTCTCGTGGGATGATCGCTGAGGTACATGCACCGAATGATCTCCGACAAATCATGTTAGAGACCAGAAGACAATAGTGGGTAGTCAAAACAAGCGCGCTGCGTGGTAATGGCTATAAAACTCAAATTGAAATTTAAAAATGGAAACAATTACCGCAAGGAAGCGGACACTAGTACGAGTATTTCCAAACTTATCAAAATAAGTTTAAGGCAAGTAATACCTTACGTTATAAAATCTAAATATATTAACCATGTAGTGTAAAGCTATCATTGAAAAAGCTTAGTCTAAATTAGGGACCGAATTTGACATAGTAAAAAACGTTTAGTTTTAAGAAAAGACCGAGATTATCCTTGAAACACTAGCGAAAATGAAATAGAACACGACGTCTGCGCACAGGAAGTGAAAACTAAAACAGCAGATCCAAACGTAAATACCCAAACGCCTTGATCCGAGTGAAACAAAAAACCGCTGCGCCGAACCAAACAGCTATTAAACACTCAAAATCCCACCGTAAATAACGAAACGTCTAAATAGATCTAACTTCCTAAGCACACACCGCAAAAAAGCAGGTAGGTACGTCACCTGTGGCGCTTGGTGCTTCCCGACACACTGCGGTCAATAGTAAGCAAATAGCGCCGGTGCGAAATGGCCTCTACAAACACAAACCGCTCAATGGACACACTGAATTGTGAATGAAAACTTGCTAAGTGCCTAATTTTGAATTGGTTTTAGTTTGGTCAATAATTTGGGTCTAAAACGTTATAGGCAATCGAAATTAAAGGACTTCATTAATAATAAATAAGATGCTGGAATTGAATAATATCCACACATGAAAAAAGTTTCGTTAATGTAATAACATTAAAGTTATGCATATTGATCAAATACTTAAACTCTAAGACATCCCCATTGAAAAGCAATTATCTGATATTGAATAAAGAATACCGATATATTTGCATTTACATGAATGATTTCAATGACATAAAAATACTTATTCTCTAAATTTAACACAATAAGTAATCTAGTAATCCAATTACGGAGCATTCACAGCAAACGCAAATACCGAGATCAAACGAACCGCCTTTAAACGTAATATGTACTATTTACTTATATTATCAGTACGGAACACAAAGCTTTTATCACAGGCTTAACAGGAATCTGTTTATTATTTGCAGTAAACTTTATCGTTATAATATTATCAGGTATCACTCCTGTCGGAAAAGGTCAAAGAAAACCATGAACAAAACCCAGCCCGTGCGCACACAAAGGTATACGATAAGCTATCAGCACCACACCTTCCACTTGCGTAGACGCAGGTACTACTCACTTAGTGAAAACGTTCACAAAAGTAGGTTTACTGCTTTCTACTTTACTTTTCTTCTGACAAAGAAGTTGAAAGGGTCAATGGGTGTTGATTTGAAGTCAAGAGAGTAAATAATTTTTTCGGTTACAAGGTATCTACAAATTAAAAAGATGTCCGGAAAATGAAACTCTTTGAAGATGAAGTAACTATAAAATAAAAGTAAATTAGGCATAAGGCAATCAAATTAAATCATGCCATAATACTTAATCATATTCGGGACAGTTTTAATGTCATCGGTAAAATATGTTTTGAACTGTACGAAGAGCCACTATGAAGAGTAAAATAGAAAATAAAAGCAAGCGCCTCATAATCGCTACTAAGAACTAAAGGAACTAACATCTTAATAAAGAATTGACCCAATATTTACCAACCCTTGAACGAAGAGGCGCTCAAACTGTGAGCTACATTTTGTTTATATTTAACACATCCCAGAAAGGAATTCGTTTATCTACGGCCCTCGAGATTATGGCAGATAAGCACAACCGAAACTCGACCAGCCTTTGTCTTTTATCTACATCAAACAAAAGTTTCCTGTCATATTGTGTGTCGGTTGACAAATTATGTGTTAAAGGCACGTTTGTTATGTACAAATAAGGTATCGACTGTTGACTCTTGAACGTTTGAGTTCTAAGAGTCCATTTGGGATGTTGGAAGAAAAATAGAGATGGCTCAGAAAAACTTGAGTGAATGATGGGTACATTAATTTGGACATAAAAAGTAGGTCTAGTCGAAATCAGAATGTGTGCGGCAGCAACGAATGAATGTAAGAGTTATAGTTTATAGATGTCGATCGGTCAACAGCTTCAAGGTTCTCTGACATCAGTCAATCAGTCGTCATAGTTGAACCGTCATCGCAATGATGAACTGGCTTTAACATCACTTTGATCCAGGACTTATGGTACAGGTGAGAAAATCATAAAGCGTTACATTAAATGAATACATATTTTCAACCGACTTCAAAGAAGGAGGAGGTTTTCAATTCAACTGTATGTTTTTTTTTTACATAATTATGTTACGTGATAACTCCGCTAATTACGAATCGATTTAGATTATTATTCTCTTGTTTGGTAGGTCATACTTAAGATATCGTCTCATATAAATTTGATCGAAATTGATTTGGCACTTTTTGAGAAAATTTACAAGAACAAAATGTATACCAAGATAATTCTACTAGTTCTTCTAAGGGTGAACGTTTTAGGGATTAAATGCTGGGAATACACTTTTAGGGCAGTTGAAGTTGCTTTCTTCGTTATTTTTGAACGCATTAGTTATAACATTACACAAATAATACAGTATAAGTTTAATTGAATAAACAAACTATTACAATCATTTGCTCACATTGGAATTGTAACAATGCCAAGAATGCTAATGTTCCGATCGCCACTGGCACCACGATATAAAACACGAATTAATATTCTATCCCGACTCCCAATAATCAATTATGTGTCCTCGATCAATATTTAAGTATGAAAAGGTATTATTAATGGACACAACGTCGCTTCGGCCGCAGCGGCGTCACGACAAAAGCCTTTCTGACAATAAATAATCATTGTCTTCAAATATTCCACCCTGATACACATAAACATGGGGAAATGTGTTAATACTTGCGTGTCCATATGTGACGGTTTTGTATCGAAAGAGGTTACCAGAGCCGGATTTAAGCACCAGACCGAGGCCTTAATAACCCTTACGGAAGTCTCAACATATTTAATTTCACCTAACAATAGCTAAATAAATTACGAGTATTATTAATTGTATACAAAAATATATATTTCTAAACTGGCCTGCACTTGTACAATATTTAAAAAATCAAGAAATAATCTAAAGAATAATCTTAACAAAGAAAGAAAATATGATTTGTTTGTTTCTACAAAATATGCCATCGGTATTTTTTAAGTTAAGTCTGGCCTATTTTGTGTGGTTTCAATCTTATTTTATTGTAATTAAATTATGGCCTTTTTAAATGACAAGTATACAAGTCCAGACCGGGGCTTCATACATTCATGGAACGTGTCATATAACTGTATGCAGATATTTTGGGAGTCGTTTATTCAAACTTTTTGATGATCATTCGCATAATAAATTAAACTATCGAAGTGCACTAAAAGGCATTCATCAGTTGCTCTCATATGTACAAGTACGAACCGATGTGTATTGCATGACCCCATAAGACACGTGGGGCCGGGCCCTAGAAGGCAGGCAGTCCGGCGCTGCGCATCGGCAAGGTTTAAAGAAAGTGGCGTGCGGAGTTGGCGCCCCGCAGTGCGTCCTCGGCATTCTCAAACTCAGAACACGGATTTTAGGGGATCCGAACACCTACGTGTTTGGACGCGTTTTTGTAAGGAACTTTCGCCGGTGCGTGAAACAATGCGAGAGAATTATGAAAAGTGGTCGCCCTATGATTTCGGCTTCAGAAAAACCTACCAAAGACTTCCTTTAAAGGATAAAGCCGCCTCCGTAGCCACAAGTCTACACTTGATTTACAGTCTCGGGATTGTTCCCCAGTTCCATTCCCAGTGGGGGTTTTCATGGTGGTAGGTCATTTTCTATCACCGCCTGGCTAGCTGCCACCATGCTACCTAAGTCTGCCGCCAAACAACAGCTCTGTTATATTTCGATATAAAAGGTATCAAGAGATTAGGGCTACTGGCTACGCACGCTTGCCATCCAACGGCCTCATCGTCATAAAAGTCGAATTAAAAAATGAATTTATGGGTTTGCATTTGGTTTTTAAAAGGGCCTTCAATTGGGCATTTGGATGGAAAGAGTGCGAAAAGCTTATATGGCGGTAACTAGCCAGGCGCACACATAAAATTCCCTACCACAATCGCAAATCGAGGCGAGTACCTATGGGTACCCCCGCTAAGAATAGAACGACTGAGGAAGACATTATGGAAGTCGGCAGTAGTACCTGCCTATCTACGGACAACATTTTACATTTAACTTACCAAACGTGGTAATTAATTCCCTCACGAGAAAATCGACATGTCAAAGGAAGGTGCATTTTGCAGATGTTGAAAAAAATAAAGAGAAACCGTACATTTTGAGTAGAAGTCTAACAGCAAAAAAACTGAGTAAAATTGAGCGAGCGAAGTTTGTATAGAGAAATGATTGTTGAATATATGTTGAAATATTTGAACAGGTGTTTCTTTTTATTCACAAAATATACTGTCAATTTTAACCACAATTTTCAATAGTCCAATAAATGTCTTCACAAACCATTTACATTCTAAAAACTATGAATCAACTATAAAACAAAAGAGGCCAAATTATTCACGTATATCGAAAGCAATAGAGCTGCGTACTATTATGGGTAATTCTCGACATGGAAATATAATTTAGAGATCCGTGGATCGACCACAATTGGCGAATTGCGCGGGCGGCGCGTGGCTGCCTCTGCCACTGTGATACGCGGTCTACACCAAGAGCTAGCCACATCTATTTAAAATTTATTATATATATTACCGAAAACTTTATGATAACCTTTCAAGGGGTTCATTCGTTACTAACAAATTAACCATGGATATTGACAACCTTTTTTTAAAAAAAACCTTGTTTCCCCAGTCTTTTATATCTAATATGTATCTGCTTGTAACAGCAATGAAGAAAAAGTTGAAAGTTGTTTAATATTATGAAACTGACCTAACACATTAAGTGATTTAACGTAGAATGAAATATGGGTAGCCAATAAAAGTGACAGTAGCCCAATTCTAACTAAAAACTATTCTCACACACCTAGGACCCTCCAATGCATATGAAATTCATTTTAATAAAATCTGTTAATAGATTCATTAGAGGACATAACAACAGAAAACAAAAATTAATTTTTATTAAACTTATATAAATATAGTTTAAATTAAAAACCAGCATTGAGGAATCTACAATTAATGAAAAAGTATTTCCTTAATATTTAGATTCTGCTAGAAAAATCACATGCTTAGTTAGCTCGCTGGAATCATTTTTGACAGTTAACACTTAGTGTTGATGTCTTGATATTATGTTTTTTCTACAAAACCACCGTTGAAAATATTCTTATAGATAAATCCCAAAAATAATATTCAAAAGGTAAAATAATGTAAACATTTGTTGCATGACAATTGCCCACTTAACAGAGAATATTCAAGTTAATGTAGTGAAACTTTTATTTGCTTAAACTGTGTCTAGACCCCCATAAAATTTAAAACCTCTTGGACTTTCTAAACTCGTCTACATCTGTTTTCTGTCTGTCTTTAATTTTCAAAGTAAAAATCAAATTCGAACACGAACAAGTGATTTCGGCTCGGGGTCTATAAAGCCCACTTTACCAGTAATTACGGATGTAAATTCGACTGGGCCTGCGGCACCGGTGTTTTAACAAGAATTAGCTCAAGCCTGCCCTCACATAAACAAGATGTTTTCTTGCCCTCTTTTATTTAGCAACATGTTGGTTTTAAATAATGAGATCAATTTTCGTACGAGCAATCTTTCTAATGAAGTAGATTAAGTTTTGTTATTAATCACATACTTCAACAAAATTGTTTAGAATTCTTGGCTCATTTTTCGCTTAATTCGCTTCGTTGTGCTTTTAGAAATAAATAAAGCTAGATGTTTATTTTTTAAATTAAGCAGGCGTGCTAAGTTTTATTCTTGAATTAATTGTTTAAAAACATTTGATTCTTATACAAAGAATTAATTCTTTGACAATATTTAATACCACCGTTTGTTATATATTTGTATAATGGTTCAACATAAACACCTCACTAGATATTCCGATGACACAGAAAGGTGGCGGGGGGACCAGCCACTGTGTCGTACCACGAGAGCTACCTGTGTTCAGCAGTGTACGTATCCCAGCTGGTGATGAGGATTGGATATATACTCGTAGCAAACAAAAGACAGCAACGATTTTCATACAATACACGGTGTGGAGAGTTTAGGATCAAGTAACGAATTCTTGAAATCTTACAATCAAGAAGATATACTCGTACATTCACATACCTTCCACGTTTTGTTATTAGTTGTAGCAGTAGCGTTAGTATAATTTCGTTTTAAAATAAGTAGTGTAAATGTTTTTGGTATTTCCTTGCATGTTTCACCATAATGGTTTCCATGCGTTCAATTCATCATGTATGTTTTCAATTACATTTTATTTCTACGCAAAACAAGTAACGACATAATGCTATATTATGTCTCCTTGCAAAATAAAAAGAAAGAACATGGACGTGGAAGAATGAGCAATAAGTTACTGTCCTGCAACTTAAGGTTAACTTAACCACTGTCAGTATACTGGTTTTAAAACGAACCTTAATTATTAACATTCGAGATTATTGTTCATTTTAATCGAATTACATTTTTTTATTTGTTTACAAATAAGTTTCCTTATTTAAAATTTATGTTCTAGGCTTCTTGCCTTGTGTAAATGTGGAAAGTTTTCTTGTAATTTTATTACTTTTTAACCCCCGACTCAAAAAGAGGGGTGTTATAAGTTTGACGCCAATGTCTTTGTGTCTGTCTGTGACATCGTGTCTCTCGAAAGGATGGGCCGATTTTAATTCGATTTTTTTTCTTCGTGAAAGCAAGTGTTCGTGCAGCGGTTCTTAGCTATATTTGGTAAAAATCGATTCAGCATTTTCAAGAGTATCTGCTGATGTTAGGCATTTTCGGCATAAAATTTTTATTTATTGTTAAATCAAACTTTATTTATGTCTGTCTGTTTTTATTAGTTTATCATTGTATACCACGTGTTCTAAGTAAGTAATAATAATGTAAACATTTCCCCATGAATGGAAATAAAGCTCTCAATTTCTAGCCTGGGTCCGTAATAAAATCTTTTTAAAAAAGATTGCATGAATATTTATTCACGATTTCCATCTCTAACTGCATTATTTAAAGAAAACAAATCTCATGGGAATCCCATAAAGTACCGAATACAAAGTAACGCGTCAAAAATTGCACCTAATGATCCGTGCGCGTGAGACACGTTGAAGTCCACAAAAGCGCGTTAATATTCCCTAAAATATTTCGAAAGACGCTTTTTTATGTCCACCCACCTTTTATTGTTACATAAACCATAAATCGTCGTAAAATAGTCACTGTATCGTACAGTGAATGGATTCTAAGTTCGGGTGCTCATGATTTTAAATAGAAAAAAAGGAGTAGTTTTATAATATGGACAATATTTTTCATCTTTGTGAACCTTTTCAATGTCCTTTCGGGCTAGCGCCTCTTGGCGCTAAGACCAATTTAAATGATAATGCCTCGTTCTGTATATTTAAAACGTCTGAGGTTTAAAGGCTGGGAACATTCCTAATCGGTGTTTTGGAATTCTTCATAAATTATAGGATTCGATACTAATATGATTGGAATATTTTCGGTACGTATTTTGAGTTTGTAACCTGAGTTGGTTTGTTTGCAGTCATTAATCTGTAGAATCATCAAATAAGGCAAGTTTCGCAGTGAGCGGTTCTTTATGCGGAAGATTTAATTTCCTAAAAAATCTACATGAGACAAACACAAATAATAATAGTAGTAAAAAATGAGATATGTGTAAAATTATTATAAAATTAAAATAAAAAGTAATTAGTAAGTAAAATAATAAAAATAGAAGTCAAGATGTGAAAAAAATATTTTAGATGTTCATCCGATTTGTGTTAAGTCTGATCTAGAAGTCCAATAACATTGCAGAATATCGAGGAAAATTGATAATTCACACATATTCGAAGACAAAATACAGACCCAGTCGTTTCTCTCTTAATCGGACGGTCGTGCTTTATTTATGGTCCTCCGATTGGAGATAAGTCTCGGACCAGCGCGCACTAACTCATGCACATCTGCAATGTTGCGAACCGAAATTAAGAGAGCATCGATTAGATCAAAAGCATAATAAGAACAGACGTCATGGTACTCACTGCGAGTGTTGGGCCGCTACCAGCTGCGGTTGTTGCTGATTAATGTTTATTTTAACGTATAAATTAGTCGGCTGCGCGGCGGAGACTGTCCGTGTTCAGTAAAAAACAGTAATTTATTAGTGGCGACTTCTCGTGTTGGCACGGGCTTAACGAGTGTCTAGCGTGCGGTGCGGTGGACAGAAAAAACTGGCTCGCTCGGTACGTAGCTCGAGCAGCAGTGGCCTGAGGAAGAATAACCCCAGGAGTCGATGGGAGCTGCCACCGCTTCCGAACGCACCCCGCGCCCCGCGGCCCCCGCCGCCTCCCGCCCGCCCGATACAGATCACGCATTCTACGAATACCTTTAGCCACGGCACTGGCGACCGCCAGTTGTCCCTCTCGCACCGCTGACACCGCTGCTGCGCCCGAGGACCGTCACTGACGCGCGGGACGAAGGGGCCTAATGGACGTTTCACAGAGAACGACGCTTCCTAAGTTCACCGAGTAAAGGTCACACGGGCTAAGCGAGCCGGACGACGCAGCATGAGCGTGGAACTCAGCCGCGGCGAGGTAGCTGTGCGTGCGCAACACCGGCAGCGCCCACATGACCGACCGTTTAGCTGCGCGCGCTACTCGCTAACCAATCTCCATCTCGCTCACATCCGCACCTCGCTCTATACTTTTCGCTCGCACAGCAGCGATGTGGAAAAATGTATCTAGTTCTGTGGAGGCGACGCGGAGTGCAGTAGCAGTTGAGTTTTTTTTTCGTTTCAATAAATTTGTGGTTGTTCGTCTCGCTTAGTCGCGCGCCTGGGGCGTCGTGGAACGAGACGGTAGATTGCCACCGGGTTACGCCTTCCGCGCGTTCTCATAATAATGTAGGTTGGCCGCGTATTAGAGCCCCCGTGCACTGCATATACAAAATATGAAGGTGTCGTAAATACGGGCTTGTTTGCGGTGAGGCCCGGTTTGTTTATGTACGCCTGCGCCTGCGGCTACCGGGCTACGCGCCGCCTCCTATACTCTTAACACGCCATGTGCTTTACATGGACGCCCACTTGTTAGTTTCCTTTGGTGACTGCTGCGGACGGGACCTTGGACTATAATAATATAAGTCAGGGAGAAAGTGCCAGTTGTGATGCATTTTAGATAACAGAAATACGTATGAGAATTAGGAAATTATTTTTGTGAGGTCAACATTAAGTAAAGAAAAATACATTACTAAGCACTCATTATAAACTGCAATATCGAAAAATGTTACGAAAATCTGTGTTCTGTCTCTACATCGTTATACTATCCACTGCGGGTTTTATTGTTAAATACTATAAAAACTGCGACGAATATGTAACAGTTAACGCGTTTAACGGTCCCAAGACACGCGTCCGTTAAATACAAGTCATTCAAATAGAACAAACGACACAATGGTGAAAAGACTGACAAAACTCGCATTCCATACAACACCGTCACGGCTGTAAACCTCCAATCAACTGTACAACGTGACAATAACCGAAAACATCAAAACATATTAGAGGACTCATTGTCTACGGAATTGGAATACATTGTGAGGGACCACGGGGAGCTCATAGAGACTTTGTCCCACGTTATGGACCGCGAAGTGTCACAACGAAACAAAGGAAACCGAGTGTTTGCTCACAATATCCAGAAACAAACGCAAACTTTTATGGCGACAAAAAAAATGTTCTCGATAGTGAATGTTCGCTTTTGTGGGTCGAATGAATGGTCACCGACCACACCGGGTTGACATGCGTTGCTAATTTTCTAATTTTGTAACCGGTCGAACGTTGGGAATGCAATCTCAGGGATCCTAATTGCATTTTAGAGCTCGTCTAAAGCGTTTACACTTTGCAAATTACGAGTCTCGTGTGTTCGCGCGTTTATGTCTTTTACCTTGAAGTGATTTTACTCATATAAAAGACATCAACGAGCGACACAAAAATTTTCTTCAACTCTTGAATAATTCTAAATTTAAACTTCATCCTCACAGTGTAAACAATTGATAACCGTCTTTTGCATTAAAAGTTTATCGATGGCTTAGAAGTGAACAATCGTTGCTTCCATCAGTACGGCTGTTATATCTTCAAGAATTCACAGATACAATTGTAACCTTACCTCTTGGAGATACGGTTGAATTAACATTAACAGGTTTGGGGAAATATGTTCAACTAAGTGTCGGACTGTACATGTTAACAACTGACCACGCTACCGGCACCATAAAAGCGAATTGTATCTCGAACGAGATCGTCTGTACGCCATATAAAGCAGGCTTGGCTAGTCGAGCGCCTTCTAAAAATAATGTTTTGGCTCATCATTAGCCCGACAATGCGTCGCGATCGGTTCGAGCTTTGTCTTTTTGGTCGGTGACGCAATTCATACCCAAACTGAACAATAAAATTCCTAAAACCAACAACCTGTTCTCGACTCTATTCCGCCGCATTAACAGTTGTAAATCAATCGGCAGTCGGTACAGTTGATCTCCGAAAGAATTGTCCGTTGACAACAGAGACATCGATGTTCTTTTTTCGTATATCGATTGTAAAAAGCATTCTCATGATGCTGTGAGAAATTTCAAGAGGCGGAGTACATGCGAGGCTTAAATTCTTTGTCCTATTCAACGTTTATTCTTTTGTGTCAGTGTTTAGCTTTGAATTATTAAAGGAATAGTTACTTTTGAGCTCGACGGTACTATGTAGATCGGTGGAAGCGAGATGTTATCAGATTTCTCAGTCGAGTAAGTACGATGTGACAGACTAAATAGAGTCAATGCCTTATTGAAGCTAATCGCGTGTTCACCGTTATTTGAAGCCTTTTTGGCTTTGAGGAAATACATTGAGGTACGGGTTTGCTCAGATTTATATTTGAAAATGATAAGTTTAATCCAGTTTTATATTCGACAATTACTAAAAACTTGTAAATAGAATCGTATAAAATTTTAACACCTCCGTGACCCAGTTACGCGCTTGTTGGACTCTGAATCCGTAGGTCGTGGGCTCAATTTCCAGGGCGGGTTATATCCGATATGCGGTTTATCGCAGGGTTTTGAGTATTAATTGTGTAGACAGACACCTGAAATTTTGTATTAATTATATATAATTGTAACAGAGTGTGTATTGTTACCAATATGTTATAATTAAACTATGTTAAAATCGTCGGCGTGTTTGCTTGGCCTTAATTCTGCCAAAGTATATAAAAATAGTGATCTTAAATATTGTATAGTGCTACGAAATCGTTCGTGTGCAAGTCCCACTTGCACTTGACCAGTTTTTATATTTCACATCCATAACAGATTGATCAGGTTCCAGTGGAAAGTCCCGCTGGCTGGTTTCCCTTTTAGCTCTATATTGAATTATACACATTGAACTTCAACAGTATTTCACACTAAAATTATAAATGAAAAAGCAGCCCAGTGCGTGATGGGCCACGGGTTCCGTAGCTGAGCCCACACAGGACGAAGTAAAGTAATTTCGGATGGAACTTTTACGAAACTTTTATTATGACATCTCGAAGTATATATTATAATTTAAAGGCACCTAGGTATACATACTACTACTGTGAATTTTCCCATATTTTTAAAAGCAAGAGTTTAGAAGATAGGGTGGGGGAGGGTGGCGCCCAACTTTAACAAAAATTATTACTTTAAAGCTTAATATTTCGCAAACGGATCTTGAAATCGAAAAGTGGTGTTCCTAACACCCTCAATGTTTTTGACAAACCTATTCAACGATACCCCACACAATCGGATCGGGTTCGATGCAAAAAAATATTTCATCCCCAAGTATCGGAGCCACGCTTAAAGATTTCAAGATTTTATTCTACCACTTTGTCGACGTAATTAATATGTATACCCTTACCAAGTTACAGTTTTCTAGTAGTAAGGGTCTCTGAGCAAATCCGCGGTCAGACAAACGGACAGAGCGAAACTATAAGGGTTCTTAGTTTGACTGCGGAACCCTAAAAGTGATGGTTTGTCTTTTTTCACTCAACAACGGAATAATCACTGTAATTTTTAGGGTCCCGCACCTCAAAATACATAAAGGAACCCTTATAGGATCACTTTGTTGTTAGTCTGTCTGTCAAGGCCCTTTTCCTAAGAAAACGTGAAGGTATCAAGTTGAAATTAATATATAATACGCAAATCTGTAGTCCCTTCGAGCTGTGAAGAAATCAATCTTCTAGTCTAGGTAAACGTATTAAAAAGATACAGCTGATTAAGCCACATTTTTAATGAAGAATTAATTTTTAAAAAAATTCATTCTGACCCATAAACTTCCTATTGACCTAGAATCATGAATTCCTTTTTTCCTTTTGAGATACCGAACCCTAAAAAACATCTTGAACAACTTCGATATATTATTGATTATTGAATGTATATACTTGGCTTCTCAAAAACTCCACGAATCCAAAGCAAGAGCAAAGTAATAACTTTATTAATTGTTTGGAACATATTTTCAAGAAGTCTTTATCAAATCATATAATCAATAAAGGATTTATGCGAATTCATATGCAAATGTTTGTTTTGATAAATGTACTTAATCTACAAATCTGCCACCGGATTCCTTCGCCAATGTTGTCCTACAGGTAGTTCGGTATCGACATTAAATCAATATTATGGCCTTTTTATAGTCCTCAAGATATTTCGACTATTCACATTTAGATAACAGATTACAATATTCAATGTAGCTCTTGATTATAATATTTTATTTTTTATTGAAAATAGATCAACTTGACCACACCTGGTGATTTCTTCCCTATACTCTTTGATTTAAATTTCATATATTATGGGCTTGCACTTGGGCTTCATCTTACCTGATGGTGACGTTAAGGCTGGGATGGGATGGTAAGTATGCGCGGCGCTTTTACCTTTCATACCGGAAGTTTAATTAATAGTACAATTTACTTTTTACCTTAACAGACAGAAAAGTCAGTCATTAAACGAACTTTCCGTGGAAATCGTTAATGTTTACAGACATAGTAGGTCACAGAATGGTGTAGAAGCTCCTGTCTCTCCCCTGAAATGTTTCAGAGTGTGTTCAGCACGGGTGAAATATTAAAATATCCCCCCGCTCTAGGAATCAAACCTGTAATCTGCGGAGTGATTCCAATTGTATTCGACTACGGAGATGTTTTAATGACATTATTTTATTATGATGTTACAAAATAAAATATATTCGATACATATAGACACAGCAGAATTTTTTTTAAATTACAATCAGGGTAAATATAAGTAAAGGCCTTTGAGCATGTTACATCCGACTACAAAAAACAAACCACTGTGTGTCCGTCTTGGGGCAAAGTTGACATTGCTTGCATCACTTGCAGTCAAAGTCTTTACGTTTATTTTTATTCATTTCTAAATGATAATTAATAATACTCAAAGGTGACAAAACAACTAAATTAGAAACATCCAAATTTAGTTATATTAAATAAACAAACAAAAACAGCAATTTTCCACAAAACGCTCCCAAAGGACGGAATCGAATTGATTCTCACAAAAAGGACATCAACAGCTGTCATTTTGCCGCCGAATAATTGTATTTTACAATCGTACCGTGCTATAAATAATTCAATTTTTCGGTCCGAGGATTAAATTACTGCCTTTGTCCATTCCGATATGCATGCGACAATAAAAATGCAAATTCCAACCAAACCATGTTATAATTTACAATTGTAAAGTGGAGACAAGCGTTGGACGACTTGTCGGACGATCGTTTTATGTGGATTCCTCTTTTTGCTACTTCATTACCTAGTAGGAGGTAACCGCTACCTTTTTTTAATGATTGTTATTTGTTAGTAATCGTTGGGTTCATTAGTATGGCTTGTTATAAACACTTTTAATTTCGCAGTCGCGTGATTATGCTGGTTGTTAAATATTGAATGGCTCGGCTTCGGCACCGATGGGGCCTGTAATTTTAATGAAGGCAAATGAGTTTTTTGTTTGGTACACAGTTTACTGCAGACGTTAATATTTTATTACCTATACAATTTTATTAACTTAACCTAAGCTTATGGATAAAATCGTATGAATAAGCTTTTCTCACCTGCGCAAATCTTTAATCGAAAACAAGTATAAAATAAAAACTATCTTGAGTTACATAAAGCAACGCACCTTTAATTATTAGTTAATTTTAAGGTATGTCTTGTATGCCTGTAACCTGTTTAAACCTGTTTAAAATGCTATTTTTCATAAATTCATGGAGTTGTAATATAAAAAATTGCTAATTGTGAACCAGACACTGTGTCTGCAAGAAGCAAATACCACTTTCATATGAAAATTGTGATTGCTGAGAATAGCTCCATGACCTGAGACTTCTTAGTTCCAAAATTTTGATACTATTAATTTTTTAACGTTTCATAAAGTGTAAATAAATTGTTTCACAAATTCCCGTTTTGGAGGTTACTTTGGGATTTAATTGAATCGTGTACCGGTGGCTGTTTCATAAAAGATATTTTATCAATATTAGTATAATAATATTTTTTTCAACCGACTTCAACAAAGAAGTAGTTTCTCAATTCAATGGGTATGTTCTATTTTATACCTGTTACTTTCGACTGGGTGAACCGTTTTGGTGATTCTTTATTTATTTCAAATCTGGTGGTTTTCGTGTGGTCCCATTTGATTTTAGTCCAGTTTCAGCAGTTAAAAAACCATTTAAGTTTTAAATTAGCTGTAGACTTTTAGTTCAGTTGAAGTCGGTTTCTAGTTCCTTTTGAACGCGTTAACTATGTCTACAAATCTCCAAGCTTCTCTTAAAAGTATGATCATTCGGGGGTGTCTGGGTCATGGAATAATAAATCAGACTTAAAATGTTCCTAATAGTATACAACAAATAAACAACTAGATTAACGGGCTAAACACTACGATAATGTGAGGTTGTTACATTCAAATTTATTACACTAGGTAACTATTAAAGCGAATTGACGTCAATAACATTCAGACCGACGAAGTGTCTTCATCTTATTTCTTTTCTTATCAGCTTATAGCACAGATGTTTCTATTCCAAACGAGCAGAACAGATGGGGATGTAAAAAATCAATTTAAATGTTATTCTAATGACTGTATTATGCAGATTTGGGCGATTTTATACAACTGTTGCGATAAATCTTCAGCAGGCGAGACAAATAAGTCATAACATTGAGAGAACACGTAAGGACAAGGCCAGACGATATCTTTTTTGTTCGATTCGATACAAGATTTAACATGTTGCGGTTTTTGAAAAATAGGCTCTCCAAATTTAACGGGAATCTGCTCAGAATCCGTCCATACAAAATTTCTTTCGCCATGATCTGTTATAGCAGACTTTGATACGTCATCACCTAAAAATATGAGATATACAACTTTATTGTCAATAACAATAGCCGTTACGCAGCTAATGGTCACTAGACGGAGTTTTAAACAATAAGCAAAAACTGTGTGTAAAAATCAAAGTTGTGATCCACTATGAATATTTATGTTTATGATACTCATTTCGCAACATTACAATCCGATCTACTACTTTTGGATAATTACTGCACGACAGATATCCTGTTTTAATATATTGTAAAATAAATTTAGGATGAAACTTTTATCGGCGTAATCCTTTTACTTATTCTAAATTTTGTTGGAGAACTTCTAGGAGCATTTAATCACTGGAGAACTTGATATGTCATGACATATCGCCGCTTGTTTATCACGCATGAAAACATAGACACATCATTTGCGTCTGTTATTCTGACTTTTTCTGGAAGTAATCCTATCAAAAATCGACGAAAAAAGATGTTCAAAGAAAATGATGTTTTAGCTAGTAACACAGAATTAATATAGTTCGTATATAATACTCGTAGAGGTTCACCGCCTCCCACCTCCCACCGCACCGTGATCGTTATCACGACATTTGTTTGAAGTGTCCGGTGTGTGTTATTACGCTGTCACATCGGAAGGATTTCTATCTCGGTTG
This sequence comes from Carcina quercana, assembly GCA_910589575.2. Taxonomy (NCBI): domain Eukaryota; kingdom Metazoa; phylum Arthropoda; class Insecta; order Lepidoptera; family Depressariidae; genus Carcina; species Carcina quercana. The sequence goes on from OU342442.1 coordinate 4,883,927, forward strand.
GATTCGGATCTATTGGTCTTTCTATAATGTCAAACTTTTTCAAGACTTACGGGAAGAAATGAGGAGGTTGTATTCAAAGGCAAAAACGCCGTACCGCACTTGGAAGAAATTCAAGAGGACCTACTTGGCTCAATATAGCGATATGTTTTCTTGATATTGACACGATGCAAGGTTTTGATATTCAATAACGGTAAATTTCAACTCCGTATGGAGGAATACTATAACCTGATTACTCATCAGATTTTGTACTGAATCCATACTAATATTATTAATGCGATAGAGTTTGTTTGTGGTTCCTTTACGCGGTAACGGAGAATCGGGAGTACTATAGATTTTTGTATGGTGTAGTTGAAGGGCCGGAAAATTACATTTTATCCCAATAAAACACGTAGTTCCTGGGGCTATTTCTGACTTCCTCTGACTGACTTTTCACTCGGTGTTGCAGGCAAAAGCTCTTAGTTTGTTTGTCCTTCCTTTACGTCAAAACCGAGAGTCAGAATTACTTCATTTTAGAACGTTACTTGACGGTCCGGAAAGGATGCTTTTCATCCTACTTTAACAAGTGGTTGCCTTAAGATATGTTATAAAGTCCACGTGGAGGAAAGTGGGCAACGCCTAGGAACGTAATATTTCTACGATATTCTTTCACTATTTATCAAGGAAAGACATCGCTAACAAAGCTTACGGTTTTAGTTTAAAGGAAGCTTTTCAAATTTTTCCTCGCACACTGCGGATGTCCACTGTTTGCCTACATTGCCACACAGGAAGTCTTTATTTGACGCCGCCATGTTTCAACCGACACACGGACAAACAAGCCTCGCCAAAATGTTAACAGAATCAATGGTCATTCTTGGAACAGCTCGGAAAACCGATAGGGTGCATTTACGGCTTTTATGTCAATCTTGAAACCATTTAAAACTTTCTGTTGAAATGGATCTGCTGCGTTGGATTTTCGACTTTATGGTCCGACGTCAGCTCTTAAAAGATTGTGAGCATTTCATTTCGCATGTAAAGAACGAGTTTAAAGTGTAATTGTGGTTTGAAGTTTGGGTGGTGACACCTCGCAAATAATGTAGAGATGTCAAACAGACCACCAGCATGGCGGTGCTTTTGAGGTGTACATAAATAAATCAATGTTTTAGGATGATCGATCACGGACGTTAGGTGGGCTTGGTTTAGAAAACCGCCCGGCCCTCCTTCATAGATCAGGAGATATGTTTCACAAATAACGTCGACAATTGTCGCACTACTACACTATTATTATAAATGTGTAAATGAGTTTGTTTGTGACTACTTGTAATCATGATGAAAATTGTCATGCAGGTACCTTAGGGAATAAGTAAAGTGTTCACGTGAAATGATTCCTGAAGTTTCTTCTGAACACGGACGAGGTTGTGACTGAAAGCTAATGCTTTGGTCTTTGTCTGTGGTCTTTGGGTCACAGCATCGGGCTGAGCTGGTGCCGTTTTCCAAGCTTACTTAATTTTGCTGTAATTATTTGTTTTTGTTTTCTGTATGTGTCATGCGTGTGTGTGGTTTTTTTCCTCCTTTTTTTAAAGCTTGGAATAAATTATTTTCTTTCTTTCTAACTACTAATCTAAGCATAACTAAGTCTTTCCTGAGGTATGGGAGCGGTTCGGGAGGGGTGACAAGTGGCGTCTTGCGTGACGCCCGACTGAAGTCATGCGTTGTTTGACGTTCCGTACGCACACTCTCCCGTACCGCTCCCGTACCTCTGGAACAGACTCAGTTACGCGTTAGACCTGTAATTTTTTCCTGAGATTCAATAACTTTATGAGATCCATTTGGCATAGAAATAACACAAATCATCAACAACAGATAAATATCACAGTGTTACGTGTTTTGTTTTTATGTTACTCGAAGATCAGATAATACAGAAACTGAAAAACATTTATTTGACCAAGAGTAATACGGAGTAACAGTTCTCTAGAGACCACAACGTACCGGGAAACATGTATCGGTCCGTCCACCAACGTTCAAGCGTCGCGGGTTTTAAGAGGATCGGGACCGGTCACGGTGGCGTCCATGGGGGAGGCCTGTGTTCAGCAGTAGACGTTTCCCGTCTGATGATGACGATATATTTCTACTAATGGAAGAGCAAAATCTCTACTACAAGCTTTAGAGCTTAAAATGGATTTTCGGCCTCCACGACACAAAGTTTTTTGACAATAATAAAAACTATTTCTCAATATTATTATTTAAATATAAAGAGATATTTACTCTAAAACGCTAATTATACATCATCCACTGCAGTATGTAGCAACCAAAAGCGACAAGCGACAAACCCAATCACCACTAACAAGCTCTTAAAGAGCCGCACATTTCCGACCCGACAATTTGGTACCGAATCGCAGCCCACAATCCTTCCAAACGTCATCCTTGCGAATAAATAGCGTCTTGCGCCTGTAATATAGGGCTGTAACAGAATTCATTGAAGTCGGCGTCCCCCACACGACATGACGTGCGTATGCGCTTATTTATTCCCCCCTTTATCGTGTGACGTCCGCGCATAAAGGCTCGCCGCCTGTAATAATAGGAGGACAACCATTGTACCGGCCGAACATGTATAGGCTTCAACCATTCATCTCGCTATGCCGATCAGTTAAGGCTGTAACGGAGTAATGCTGGTATCGTTATGCTAAGAGACTTTTAAGAACTAACTGCAACTTTGCGTCCGCGGGAACTACGTGTATGAAAGGGATAAAACGATTATCTCTACACAATAAATCAACAAATTCTGAGTCGCCGTTACGCCGTGAAGGACCAAACGTTTGCATTTATAGTCTGCTAGTATGGATACGCAAATATATGATGTCGAAGACAATTTTATTATTGCACTCCTATTAAGGCTTGATTGACAGACTAACTCACTGTTGAACATAACATAGACCATTGTGGAATGGGACGACGGCCCGGTACACATTTCTTCTACGATTACATCGGTTAAGTATTCATTCAGAAGAAGCAATTCCTAGAAAGGATGGTCGCCTGCCTATTGCCATTTCAACTTACTGACTGGTCAAGCTATGCGGGTTACTTTAGTTCGTCCACGGATTTCCTCATTCTGGGCATACCTCGCTCCATCTTTCGCTAAGTGACTTTGAGCTGTTTGATTCAGACAATCATAAAAGACCAAGTTTCGATTCCAAACATTTGACAGATAGACAAGCTTTTGATTGCCGTTTCATGGACTGTTCAAACATGAAAGAACAGTCAAAATCTGAAATTTATTTATTTATTTATTTATTTATTTAGAGACACCAACAAGTTACATTCCAAATGCTTACAAAATACAAACTTACATAACTAAATTACTAAAAATGTTAACTTAATTATAGGTATCCACAGCTTACACAAAAATTAATTTTAAAAAGAATGACAATAATACGAATCATGAAAAAAAACATCATAATCCAGAAACTGTAAAACTGTGGCGCAGCCAAGTGAGACCCATGTCCAGTTTTAGCCCTTAAAGAATGATGGGAGTAATGCCCTTCGAACAGTAATAATTTCTATACTTTGAACATGGATTTGCCGACTGCTTTTAGAGGTCCGAATTGCAGTTTAAGTGAATTTTTTACTAGTACCTTGTTGCCGCCGCCTGATTATTTGTAAGTCTATGCGGAGACTTTACTATAAACAGCGTAAACTTATACTCGTAGTAAAAGAGGGTCTAAAGGGTTTTTGTGATATATTTTAAGACGACTTTCAACTATATACTCCAATATTCAATAAATTATCAGTGTGTAGTTAAGGTTTCAATTGATTTTGTATAAAAATACTCGATATTTCAATTACATTAGAAATACTCTAATAAGACAGACTGATATTACCCAGAATACAATCACATAGTTGGTGTTTCTCCAGTGATGAAGAGTCCTTTCCCAACGTGCACCACTCTTTCCGGACCTCAGTCCTCCTCACCCACTGGTTTTCCGCTGTCTTCTTTAGGTCGTCAGACCAGCGGGCTGGAGGACGTCCCACCCTAGGTCTCCCGGTCCGAGGTCTCCATATATGTACTGTGTATTTTTTACATTTGAGAATATTTACAGTAACAATATTTTACATCATACTAAAGGGGATAATCCAACTGTTAGACCCTCCATCTTGGATTTTAGAGTCGAACATGTTTTCTATGTTAAAATTTGCCATTAGCTTGCTTCGCTTGTCTGATTGGTGAGACCAGTAAGATAATTAAATTAAATAATCAAAACTTTCGTGAGACATTATTAAATATATCTATATCGTTTAATCGGTGACCGACTGATGATGATGATCATTATCGGATGACATGAGGTGATCAAATTTTTAATCCGAGATCACACAGCGCGGTGTCTTAAAGTTGTATGACAGTGCCCTCAAAGTATTTGCACCTATTCCTATGGTTCATTTCAGTCCAATAAACAGCAAACAAATATAAACATCATTTATTAGGTAACCACAAAGGAACAATACTCGTAGCTCCTTAACACTTACTCAATATTCAAATTCTTATCAAGGCTATGTAGTCTTATATTCTTGTTAGGTGTTTTTACATCAAACTAAATGCGGTTAAAAGCGTCTAAGGATCCGACTTCATATTGGCGCAGATATGGAGTAAGATACACGGTCACACCACAAAACATACAATCGAATCGAACCTCCTTCGTTTTTAAAGTCAGTTGAAAACACCTTATAACTTAAATATTTGTAGCATCCGCTTGTTCAAAAACATCAAATAAACCTTTACTTTCCACAAGAATCTAATCTTATGTTGTCATCTCTATAATCCCTAATCGTCCCGTGTTTCAGAGATGCGCGAGGTTTCAGCGCGGCGCCGGGCAGCGCGCGCGCCGCCCCGGGCGCTCCGCTCGTGGGAACCTGCGCCTGCGTCGACCGCTACAGGCCTGTAGGTCTGGGATCGAGCCTGTTGTGATTAGAAGTTTGTGGTCGCTTATTGCTGGTGCAACTTTTACATTGCATTGATGTGTTGACACCAACGGGAAAATATTGAAGACAAGTAACACAATGCTTAAAAAGTAACCATGAAATACATTTTATTTATTTATTGAATTAGGTTGGTGCTAGGGTATTTTCTATGTCCGCCTGGCTAGCTACCATCATGCTACCTAAGTCTGCCCCCAAACAGCAGTGTTAATAGCACTCTTGCACTCATTAGGTTAAGGCTTATTAGTGAGCAAGCTTACTATATATATTTGAAAGACCTTCAAATTTAAATGAGATATAACATTCAAAAAGGGTAATCAAAATCGGCTTTCTGTTAGGGGTGGACGGACTACTTTCTTCAAATTTAAGAGGGTATGCTAGTGTCAAAGCGCCCATACAAACGTAGTCCAGTCATATTTTGAGTATTAAGCTATGAAAATCTATGAAATTTTCAAGACACAATTTAGAAACAAATATCTGTGTCGGTGGTGAGTCAGATTTTTGTTTAAATATATACTTCCAGAGTTACAGGGCGTCAAAGTATTGTATTTTTCGGTAATAAAAAGCCACAACTTTGAACCTGTTTTGTTTTTTAAGAGTATGAATCAATTTAGAACAATTTGGAAAAACCACCGACGTCTGAAATTTTATTAATATACTGTATTGAAAAAATGGCTACATAATATACTGTATCCTTGAAATGATCCCTGGACTACGAAACATCCAAATAACGGTTGGATAACTTCGCGTAGTGTATGCTGTCTCACCGTACGCGCTCGGGTAGGATAGGGCTCGTATAGGGACAGCTACAAAACAATGCAACCTTGAATGCGGCCACGTGCTCTAAACAGACAATCCTCTTAATGAGACCACTATAGAGATATACAACATTAAAAGTGTCATCAAAATCGGTGCACACGAAAAAACATTCAGCAGAATTGAAAACTTCAGTTTTTTTATCAGCTGATAAAATTGGCTAATTTCAAAATTCTGCAGTCCAACATTTACTTATGAAGTCACTAATCATTTCAGACAGCCAACACAGACTAGAAGCTGGAAAATCATTAAAAACAATGTATGCACGTTCGGAGGCAAGCTGCCCGCGCAAACTCTGCAGGATATCTCACGCCTAACGTATTTTATGACAGTGTGCGCGTCCAGGACCTCTAGACTAGCTGCGAGAAATGCCTAGCTTATGTTGGGAAGGCACTAGTAAATCGTTACAACGTCGTAAAAACCTGCTTTGTTTACTCAGGAATTTCCGTTTTTCGAAACAACAAGTTAAATTGAAACAATATTTATTCAAAGGTAATCTTAGCAGATTGTTTGATGGCAGTGCATTTTCTAAACCAGAACAGTGAATTATTCTTCATTTCTACCAGCAATAAAATGTGTCAGAATGGCGTTTTGGTGATGAAGAAATGCAGCATAATGAGTCTGCTATTTATATATCAAACGCATGTTCCGCGAGATATTTGATAAAAATTCAAAATCATAACGTTTTCAGATGGATAAGTTGTATACTATTAGACAATCGCAAAATAGATGATTGCAGTAAAAATTTAAAAGCATCCTTCCATCTATGCATATGTATATTTCCACATATTATAAACCTGAATTCAATCTGATTATTTAAAAAGATTTATCTTACTCGAATCAGTAACATGGAATACATAAAAAGACTGAATACCACTACACACAAAAAAAACTATCGAAAAACTTGGAGGTCTACTCTAGCACCTCACGCCACACTAACGAGTATTCATTCACAACTATCATTACAACTTAACCAATAGCACTCTATTAATTAAACCCAGTGAAAGAATGAGCTTGTCAACGGATCTTCTAATTATCGCATCTTCTTCCAATTTACCAACTTTTTCGAGCTGTTATAAAAATATATTTTGACTCTTAACTTTTATGTAATAGAACTGAAGTATACTTTTCTGAAGCGCAATAATTAGTTGTCCGTCTACAGAAACATTCGTCACGGTCGGTGCACAGGCGGGCGGATATACAAAAAAGCATTTAAAAAAAGAAACCGATAGACGCCCTGTGCGGCCTAATTAAGATATGTATCAGATGTGACCAACCCTCTTCTGTTTCAGACGCCATTGTCCTTACATAAAAGGATTGAATGGGATATGTGGAGGTGAGCGATAAAAGCTGTACGAGTATGAATGAATGACTTCAACGTTGAAAAATGTTACGAGTGAAATATGGGAAAAATTATAGAACTGGTCATTACAACGTACAATTCATTGTTCTGGGGTATGATGCTTTAGATAGAGACATAATTGAAGAAAAAAAATGAAAAGTTTTTAATACGTCTAAAAAGTGGACGGTGGACGTCTTCAATGACCCAATAGGTAGTCCGTGAAGTCAGATATTGACAACTATATTTGTGTTAAACAAATATGCTATACACTGGTTGACATAATCAAGAAGTCCTGGCGAACCTTATCTGAGAATTGCTTGATACGGTGGCGGCTACAGAATCTCTTTGGAATGTATCTTCAACGTGAAATTTTTTGAAAGTAGATCGGGGGAATTGGATTGGTTAGATCCCTGGAACATGCTTATAAAAGTCACAGTTTTCTTTTCAAATGAGGTTCTAGATTTGCTCAACACTAGTTTAGTGTTGCGCAAATCTTTCTTGGTCCCACGAAATGTACTAAGTATCACTGTTAGAATGGCGATTTACTGAGAACAAAGGGCAAAACAAACCAACCACGGATTAGCAAAATTATGCTATGACTGACCTGACTACACAATAATAGTCAATTCAGTTCTGGGTAAAATAGACGAGTTCGCTATACCATTTTCTTGTGTCACATTAAAATAGATTTGAAAATGAAAAAAATTAACGCATTCAAAAAGAACTAAAAACAGACTTCAATTGCCTCAAAAATGTTCACCCTTAGAGGTAGAGCTATCTAGATTACATATTTGGGTTTTGTTGATTTTCTCAAAAAGCGCTCAATCTCTCTACCAAACAAAAAATTCCTCAAAATCGGCTCACAATTGGCGGACTTATTTTTAAAAAAATCATACAGTCAAATTGAAAACCTCCTCCATTTTTGAAGTCGGTTGAAAACGGCCGGGTTGTGACATCATCACGAACAAAATTGAAAGAATCCTACGATTACAGAGCGTGTCCAGCACAGATCTATGTAATTTAAACATTATTGTGGTACATGTGCTAAGTAGCTATTGGACGTTATTTTAGGTAGACCTTAGTATTCATACAGATCGCTGTATAGGATCATCCATTTGGATTTAGATCTGTGCAGAAAGAAACACTCGGTGCCCGATTATTCGAATTACAAATGTATGTCATTTTAAAGGTGTTCGTTTTGGTTGCATTGAAGGCAAACTTTTCGGGTTATTTTTCATAAATTGAACGTGTTAAAGTGACGCGTGGGTTGACGATACGAATTATTGGCCATTGTTATTAGCACGGGGCGGGCTCGTGTATCAATGGATTTTTGACCTTAGGATTTATTCATACTTCAAGATCATTAACTAATATATATTTTATGAAGATTATAAGTTAAATACATGAAAACCAAGCTTATTATTTCCCAAAATGACAGCTGGCACTTCTCATTCAAACCTATGTTTTAATCCTTTCACTATTTTTTAAATTATAAGTGGATCTGTCTTTATTGTATTTTCACGTGTTGACAGCTAAACCAACCTTGTCAAAATTTCACTTTACCGGAATAAAAAGTAGCCATTTTACTTTAGATTTTTCACTTTACCTTCATCTTACCTGATGGTAAATTAAGATAAGGCCGTTAGATGGTAAGAGTGCACACCCAGAAGCTTCAAGGTAATGAAGCGCTCTGCTACCTTTCATATGGAAACACAAAAGTGCTATTAACATCTCTGTTTGGAAACAGACTTATAGGTATCATGGTGGTAGCTAGACAGGCGGACATAGCAAAACCCACAATCAAACCGTGTACCGAAAGGTACGCCCACTGGAAATCGAACTTGAGGCCTCCGGATTGAGATGTATAGATAGCCATTAGACCACAGAGGCTGTTATAACTATTAGTGCCTTTGAGGAGCCAAGAGGACAAACGGACAAACTAACTTTCACATTTTATTACCTATGTACAATGTGAATATAGCAGAGGGATGTAGTAGTACAAGGCGAAAAAAGAGAGCTAAAAGATTGATTCTTGTTTTAAAATTTGTTACGGAGAAAACCTATTTCCTTTATTCGTTGAATATAATAGAACCCTTTAGGTAGCAAACATCATACGTTTGTGCTGTACTCAATGCGTATCAGAAACAAATCACAAGAATAATGTTATCAAGCAAACAATGGCATACAATTTATTCTGGTTCATAATCCACAGAATGTGTTTATTAAACCGTAAAACTAGGCGTGTGCCGTCTCGTACCGTAAACACATTTGCATCTCGAGCGCGGCCCGCCGCAAACCTCAATCGATCGCTAAAAAAATCCATCGCATTGTACGCGTAACTACCTATATAACTTTCATGCTAAAGCGTGCACCTGAAGTACGCTTATCTAGAACATTAAAACTAGACCTTATACATTACAGTCAAAGTCAAAAGTTAAGCGTGCAACTGCCCGAGATAAGACGTTGCTTCAGCGCAGGTTTCAATACAATAATACGTGCACTGGGCCGGCGCGCGCGCGGTCGGATCTGACCACTACTGTGCATTTCCCACGGGCTGCGTACTCCTCCGTCTCACTTCCACCCTATAGCTGCGTCACTGTCTCGCCTGATGGACTGCCGCTCTTTCGTTAAACGAAGCACACCCACACACACTGTCGGTATTTCAGATTGTTCCGTGGAGACTGTAGAAGACTTAGATTACGTCAGCCCACGGGTTCGCTCGCTAGATGTTTGTTATCGATGTGTCTGGGCTGCGGTTACTGGCTCGTTGCACGCCCTCGTTTTTAAATGTTGCAAATTGATCGATTTGTGTTGTGATAGTTTCCCAGACTGTTGGCTGACTGAGACCATTCCAGTTTAAGTTTAATAGAATTTAAACCACTCGCGGTCTCACGCTGCGCTTTATATATTTACTGCACTTGACTCTTCGACGCTTCTTGATCATCATTAGACGTAAATTTATGTCAAATATGAGACTTAGCCTCCTCCTTAATTCTTTTTTCTTTACATGGGCCTCCCTCACAGATCCGGACCCGGACTGAACCCAGTCCGGCAAGTTGGACATGCCACGAGGGCTAATGAGATCATTATCTTCGAAATCAAATATTTTAGTTCATGTCAAAGAGTAGGTATATAAATTGAATTATTGGTATAGCTTTTTATATACATGTCTGCTAACTGGAGCACAACAGTGTAATTATGAATATACCGGTAATAAAAGGTAAGTATATAGAAGAGCGCCCCATGAGCTTAAGGCTTATGGATGAGCACGCTTTTCATCCAACGGCTTAAAGTCGAGGCAGTGTAGTAGAGATAGCCAAGTGCAAAACCATATATACATATAAAAGTATATATGTAGAAGTGAAAAGATTCATACAAACGGTAAATATAGGAATTATCTGAACTTTTTAAGACCTTTTTAAGGACTTTACAGACCCTCAATTTGAATTTACATAATAATTAACATTGATTGAACCTTTTGGCTAACTATACGTAGGCGTAGATTTGGGGAATAATATAATTTTAAAACATTAACGTCAAAGCAAACCCAATCTTCTAATCTTCCTGTCAGTCAAAGAAGAACACGTTCGATGTGTTTAATTCCCAAAAATTGCATAATTTGCCAATGCCCAATTCCAACTAATGACTTTAAATAATTTTTCAGAAAAGCAGATAAGCCAAAACTCCGCTTGAGAACATTTTAGAGGATTTTAAGTTCATTGCGGCAATATTGCAGCACAGTGTAAATAATTATAATCAACGCTTTCAAAAATAACAATAAACCTATTTCAACGGCCCTAAAACTCTGCAGCATTCATCCCATAAAATGTTCACCCTAGAGGTAAAACTATCATATTTGGTTTTGGTTGATTTTATCAGCATCAATGTAGATAAAATTTAGTTGGGGCCACCTTCGAAGTGTCTCCTACCAAACAAAAAAGAATAATCAAAATCCATTCACAATTGGCTTAATTATCGCCATACATATATTTTAAAAAATTCTAAATGTATGTTATGGCGATAATTCCGCCAATTGTGTATGGATTTTGATGATTTTCAACCGATTTCAAAAAACCATAACATACATTTAAAACTTCTTTTTTTAAATGGGTTGAAAAGTAGGTTAAAATGTTGGCAATACTTCCTACACCCTATTAAGCTACTGATATTATAATTGTGAAAGTTATTAAGTTTGGATGGATGATGAAGAGACTCACTCTTTTACGGGTATCGACGCATAATGACAGCTGCACACAATTTTAGGCATGACACACACGCACAATCGCCTATACGGGTTATCGGATTTCGACGTTTAACACACTTATGGAATTCTAGATTAATACATTGTAGGATACTTTCTATCTCTGCAAAACGGATGACATGTGAACAAACAAAAAGCTAATTATGTACATACAATTTGTACATAGCCTGGTCAGTAAAACATCATTGAATGCCTTTCATTCTATTCTACTTCATTAGGTATAATGTTTGGTTTTGGGGCATTATTACTCAAAATACTTATGGCTCTATATTATTCCAAGTTGACTTACCTTATACATTTCCAGCTAGCTATGGAACTAAAATATTATTTCTGCTATTTGGTAACTTCATAGATCTCGTGGTAGAGGGTCTTCTAATTGGATATCAGTCTAGATCGCTCGTGCAAGTCTTGTCTTCAGTCAAGAGAGTGCCGCAGGCGCAAGCCATTCCCTCTATTATAGAAATATTTGGAATTCTCTGTAAATCCGTATCAGCGTCGATTTGCGTCTTGAAAATAAAATACGTAGCTAAAAGAATGTTTTTATGTAACCTTTATTAGTCATCTGTATAAAATGTGTTACAAAACTGTTTTAAAAGGTCTAACGTTTTATGTATACCTAGGTTCGTTACGATGACCTAGCTAGAGTCACCTCTAGAGAGCTGGTTTGCCGTAGTCAACATATCATTGACGAGCTGTCGCCGGTGAGGTGGAAACTGAAGACATTATATATGTTACGTGAATAGTTTTCCACATATATTTTAGTGTTATATGCATAGCCATATGGGCAGCGTTAAAACATAACTTCTCGTCCAAAACATCTCTGCACTTCTACAAAGGACTTCAATCAAAACTTGGTCCTTTACTGTTGGCCGAGTTACAGAGCGAGGTATGTAACAAAAAAGCTATTTCCCTTCGTGATCCGGAATGAAGAAATTCGTATAAACTAAGGTCACCGACATATCTCGACGAGTCAGTGAGCTGAAGTGGCAATAGGCAGGCCACATCGCCCGATGAACGGATAACCGATGGGGAGTAAGTTCTCGAGTGGCGATTACGTACCGGGAAACGAATACCGGCCCGTCCCCCTTCTAGAATGGATGGATTGGATGCAAGCCTCCAGACCTGTGGTGTACCATGGGGGAAGCATATTTGTCCAGCACTTGACGTTTCCAGGCTAATGATGACGATAGTCATATGAATAACAAAATAATACCTGAATTATTGAATAACTTATTATTATTATTTGTATTCACATCCAAAAAGTTGAAGCTATATAGATTTTGTGCCCTAAGTTTTTAATAGCCATCATGATTAAATCCTTAGGCGCGCTGAAGTGACCGACAGTTCGACGAGTTAATAAGCACCAATGGGCTGGCAACATCGCTCGAAAAACGAATAACCGACGAACCAATAGACGATCTGAATCTGATAAAGGTCGCAGTGAGCCGCCTGTCTGTATATGGAGCGCCTGGTATAGCGATCATGATGGCGTATCAAGTCGAGGTAGAGGATTTTTCCAGGCCAAACTAGACACAGTGAAAAAATAATAATGGTCAAGAAACATTTAATTACAAACAAAACGCAGTATATTTGATTCACATATTTATTAGAAAAAAATAACAATCAGTTGTCTTCCGACATAATTATCGTTATACTGGTTATAATTTATTTCATGTCTTTCAAACACGAATAAAGAACACTTGAATACAATTGATGAACAAATACAACAATACCACAGAAATTGACAAATAGAGGTAGATTATTTCTTCATATATTCTAGTGAAGCTTAAATCCAGCGGGCTTTTTTGTACAGTCTATCTACCCTATGAGCTTTGTTGATCAATGTACACTCGAGTAGAAAATAAGTACCTCCTATTGTACCATGTCACATTCACCTTTTCCTTATTTCCTTTCTTGATCCTTGTGCTGCGCGGATTAAACGGTGTGTTGTAAGTTTTGTGTTTGTGGACCGTTTCATTCAAGAGCTATATACTATACTTTATTAGTCCGGTCAATTTAGACCAAAAAATGAGAGTGAAGTTACATAAAGTCCCAACAAGCTGAATTTCAGTGAAATGGTTCAAAATATAATTATAACCAATGTCTAAAAGTTCCCCATCATTCCCCTGTAAGGAAAATTTTTTATTCAAGGTCAAAGGTCAAAAAAATGAGTTTTTCGCGATTTTCAGCAAAACGGTAAGTTTTATCATAAAAGTACCTTAGACAAAAATGGAGATCATAACATTATCTATAAAAAATGTATCAATACTTTTTTTTCTTACGAGCCGCCGTTTCTGAGATATAACGATTCAAAAAGTTATAAAAGTTGTTATCGTCATAATATGCATGAGTACGCCACGTAGCAGTTTTCAAAATGTTTGAAAAACAATATTTAATTCAATGTGCTGAAGTTTTTAAAAAGAGTAATTCAACTCAACAAGAAGTTATTACCAACGGCATCCGATTTCTTCTTTCTATGTACGGAGCTCCTAAAAAAACTACCTTTTTAGATAAGCATCGATATGTTTCGTTAAAAATATTAAAAATAAAAAACAAGTTCAACTAGCTTGTCTTCCTCCAACCTCAGTTGCTGCTCACCAACATCTTTTTCGAGTATATTACCAAGTTCAAGTGTGGCTTGGTTATCAGCTAGACCCTAAAGACTGGGGTTGGAAGTTGGTCAACAATATATTAGAGCCAGTTCAAACTTTACTTCCACCTGCGCCGGAACACTATTTTTTGCAACTGCAAAAAGGGATGCAGTGCTAAATGTGGTTGCAAAAAAGTCGGACTGTCTTGTTCTTTGGCATGCACAAATTGTCAAGGCCGGTCGTTCTCTAATATTGAATCACAAACAATGGAGGATTCGTTTGACTCCGACAAAGTATCATGCGATACATCGCTATTGACGCAATTTACTTGCATCCAAAATGAAGATGAAGAAGAAGCAGGAGAAGAAGAACAAGAAGAAGAACAAGAATTTGAAACTTACGAATAAGACGAATAAACTTCAACACTTTTTTTAAATTTACATCGCTTTTATCTTTCCTAATCTTTGAAAATTTCCGTTATTATGCAATAGTTTTACATTAAACAGGATCACAACTGACCCGTGGAGTAGGCCTTCTGGGGAAACCGCGTTAAAAAAACGCGCTAAGTACACTACCTCATAGGTGGCGTGGAAACGTGTGCATATTATGACGATAACAACTTTTATACTTTTTTGAATCGTTATATCTCAGAAACGGTGGCTCGTAAGAAAAAAAGTATTGGTACATTTTTTATAGATAATTTTATGATCTCCATTTTTGTCTAAGGTGCTTTTATGATAAAATTACCGTTTTGCTGAAAATCGCGAAAAACTCATTTTTTTGACCTTTGACCTGGAATAAAAAAAATTCCTTACAGGGGAATGATGGGGAACTTCTAGACATTGTTTATAATTATGTTTTTAACAATTTCACAGAAATTCAGCTTGTTGGGACTTTATGTAACCTCGAATGTCTAAATTGACCGGACTATTATACCATTACCCATCCATGACTACGAGAAAAAGAAAGTTTTAATAAAAACTATACATTTAATGAATAAAAAAGAAGGGTTTAATTAATTAAAATGCAACATTTATTATTATATAACACTAAGCTTTTTGTTCGTACAACTTACAGTATTCAAAATAGCGACAATTTACTAGTGACAGCGAAGAACACAAAACAGTTTTAATTCTACTGAACTCCTTGTCGAAAATATCGACCAATCAAATCTCGATGTGTTTGCACAAGGAGTTTGTATCTTGTATAGCATGGATATGAAGGTCGAATATATTGGTGTGTTTTAAATTCAAACATCAAAACAATGATTGTTTATGCACTGTCTTCATAAATTTTTTAGAAGGGAAATTATTGGATATTTGTAATATCAATGAAAATTCATGTTATTTACTACAGGGTGATTTATTACGAATGGCACCTAACAACCCGTCGCGTCGCATGGCAAATATCAAAGATGACTGAACTATAATCTCCGTAAAATCAATATTTCCATTTACCTGTCATACCCAATGATCGTTTATGAACACCAATGGTACACATAAAAAGATACAAAACACTAATTCTATTTAATTTAAGAGCTAAAATGATATCGGTGGAGTAATCAAATCATATAAACTTTTTATTTATATAATTTAAAATTAGTTTTCATAAATCGTGTTAAATATACTAATACCCTTTCAGAATTATTTTTCAATGTTAATTTTCTTCTTACTGTTGATAGTATTACCACGTATTACCTTCGTCTAACTAACAATAAGTCAGAAAATTATAACCTAACAGTAACAAGAAATATGTATGATATTAATTATTTAAAGACAATACGGTGATACCTCAATTAGGTACAAAACAGTCTTATACGTTCAATGTACAACAGATATTTAACAGAACAGTTAATATTAGAAACATCAAAGTTGGACATTATTAAGAATCCCAAATGAGCACAAGAGTCTAGATACATATGAAATTTTGGATGTTTGTATCTCGATTGTATGAAGTTTGTGACACATTTTAATATGCTTTGTAACTTAATATATCGGTGGTTGTAACGTATTATATTTTTTACACGGTATTGTTGTCGGTTTAAGGAAATTATTCCCTCAGAATATTTTTTGAAACGCAGAGAAGCCTCAGGCCAAAATAAAAACTGTGAATAAAACTCCGACTGCTATACTATTCAGTGATCTGACGTTTTCGGGTTGCCAGTTTTGATAAATTTTACAGTAATCGATATTATTTTTGGGTGGCGATTGTTCCGCACTATTTTCACATAAAAACCTCTGATCGGCGGCAATGGGTATTTCTCGTCTTTTTTTAAATTTTCCTTTTTGTATTTTATTGGACTGTATGTTATTATTCCTGCTAATTCTCGTTATTTATCTTCTACTGGAAGGTTGCCCACACCCGAATCGGGCCGGAGTACCGCAAGGCTCCGTGCTAGCCCCGCTTCTGTTCTCGTTGTGCATCAACGACCCCGCCATCCACGCGCACACCTCGCTCTATTTGCCGACGACACCGCGTTGTACACGTCCGGCTAAACGTCCCACATCTCAAAATTCTAGTCTGCAACCGACGCATTGGCGCGTGGTTCAGAAAGTGGAGGATTAAGTTGAATCCCGAGAAGAGCGCGGCGTTCGTCTTCCGTAGACGACGCCCGTTGCACAATCTCCCCAACATTAAGATCTTCGACACGCCGGTACCGTGGCGGGATCGAGTCAAATATCTAGGCGTTACGCTGGATAAGGGACTCACATTCCGCCACCACGTCAAAGCCGTGCGACGACACGCGTCTTTCGTGCTGGGGCGCCTCCACCCTCTTTTCAATGCTCGCAGTAAAATGTCCCTTCGTAACAAGGTGACACTGTACAAGACGTGCACCCGTCCCATCATGACGTACGCTAGCGTGGTTTTCGCCCACGCAGCTCCCTCTCATATTCATCGACTTCAGACCGTACAGAACTGCTTCATGCACAAAGCCACGGGCGCCTCGTGGTTTGTGCGGAACCTTGATCTCCACAAGGATCTAGAGCTGCCGACCTTATATATTCGCGTCCGCTCAGAACCATCCCAATCCGTTTGCACGTTCAGCATCGTCTTACGTGCGTGCCGACTCCCGGCCGTAAGAGGCGCCCCCGGGACGTCCTCAACGACCCTGATGATCCGATCACCTTGCCTCTTCAAGCACTATCGATCCCTCCCCAAACCGACACATTGCAAATACACCGTCTCCACCGGCGGAGACGGCAAAGACACACCTTCACGACGAGCAATAATCCTAGCGCTTATCGCAATTATCGGCACATACCGGGTCGATTTTCTCCGATCTCTTCATCACAAAGCAACGTTCTAAGCCGAGGGCGAACCCGAGCGGGCGCCCTTAGGCCTGTTGCTAGTAATAACTGTACCGGTTGAGTGCCTTCCGCGCTCGCCACTGTCCGGGTGAAGCTGCAGAGGTCGCAGGACCAACAGTATCAAGTCCATTGTGTGTGTGTGTGTGTAATTTCTGTGCCAAATAAACTCTTTTCTTTCTTTCGTTCGAAAAAAAACCTGAAAGGTTGGGCAGGTATACAATCTACTCTTATTGACGCTGGTCCTGATAGATCTTACTTGTCGAAAAATGACACAGCTCCGCACAGAGCCACTTTTCACTCTCCCTCTTTCTCGCTCTTGCGTGCGAATAAAAAGGATGTGCGGGAGGATAGGTAAAGTAGACGCATGAAAGGGTAAAATACAATCTTTTCATTTATATGATGACGAAATTAATAGCGGAAGGATTGAAGCACCGCCCAAGTTGCCAAGAATCGATGGCTTTCTAGTGTCGTAGTCTATACCCCACGCTCTTATGTATAATTTGGCGTAGCATATGTGTGGTCTACGTTGCTGAAGCCGTTGGCTGGTTCGGAAGGCTGGAAGTCGTCAAACCTGCGTCGGTTCGTAATGTCTCAAAATAAATGTAGCTAAGGGATATCGGCCGGTAATTCTTTAGAACGCCACTATCGCATTTCTTACAGAAGAGCACCACCAGGCTTCTGATCTACTCTTCTGGCGTTGTACTTTTGTGGATGGCGGAATCAAAGAGCTTACAAGTATATTTTACTTGGCAGATATTGAATGTCGCAACTAGCGCATCATACATAGAACACTGTAATAAATATATTTCAGACTAAATTATGATCTCAAAACGTCAACAAGGTCTTCCATGGTCAATCATATCTACCGAACCTCCTAAGCCACTAGCAAAAGCTTCTAATAGACTCCCAGAGTACCGGTTTTCCACCCACTTTTAGTGGGTCTGATGTAATGCCGTGTTCGCCTTGCCGTCTTGTTATTTTGGAGTAGTTTAAGAACCATTCGTATCTCAAACATGCTGACGTCCGGGATATCTGTGGTAGCTACCTATAACGATGTCTACAGATGTCCACCGCGATCTCTCAAAACTTCCGGCTCCGACGAAACAATGTTACACGTTTATCTTTTTCTTTTGTTGATAGGGCGGTTTCCGCACTAAGACATGCCACTTCCATTTTGCGTGAATGGAAGTGGAAGGGGCTAGTCTACTCACCCGATCTCCTCCTTGAAATGCGCGAGACGTTTAGTTTACACAGATTTATCATATTGTTCGAGTCAAATATATAATATAATCACTAACCAGTTATAGCAGTCGGAGTCTTAATAATTAAGTTTCTAGAATTCCTAGAAGTTTATAACGTTAATGGTTTATCTACTCTATGTTATCGGGTCAAGTCTATATAAATAACTTTTATGCAGCATTTACACACTCTGCTCAGCGCACGCATTTAAACGGGTGCGATTGCCTTTCGTGAAATTGTAGTGAAGAGAGAATAACCTTAAGCAGATTTTGTAAAACGATATGACGATGTCAATTTAGCTGCATAATTATTTTGATTCTATAGCTCGTTCTATAAACTTAGCCCGTTTAAATTCCTATAGCTATTTTTGTGAACATATAAGCAAAGCATTTAGAGCCGCCTAATCTTTTCAGAACGTACACTATTTATAAACGCCTTGAACGGCTCGCAACGAGTCTGGAATAGCATATCTATTATCTTACTCAAAATTGCGAATTAAATGACAGCGTCACGACCAAAGAACAATATCACAGACTGCTATCAGACGCGTCATTTCTTTCATTCCATTCCCCACTACCTACGGTTTACACGCATCAATGAAATAACGTGCAAAAGAACATAAAAACAATACAGTATTCCTTAAATTTATTGACTTTTTCAATGGCGTGCATGTAAAAGCAATCAAAGCACTCTACCCCCTTTTATAGAATTTTTGATTACATTCTAACCTGGTGTTACGGAGTCGTTACTTGCCTAAATGAGGGTGGAACCCTAACATTCTTCTGGCTTACCTATTACAGAAGGGTGTAATTAGGCCATGCAACACTATTTTTCATTTTCTACCTCCACTCTCCCACTGCAACCCGTGTCCAGACATGGGGGTCTATTTTTGATTCGCTCGGGTTAAATAGCATCGTCGCATACGACGTAAGTTACGATCGACTACAAGTCGCATGAAAAAAGTTTGACCGTATTTTTGAATCATTCGCCTCAGGTATTGATAATATAACTTAAAATGTTTAATTTTATCCGTTTTACGCAGAAAAATAAAACCGGTAACATCGAAAACACGAAAAAGTTACTTCAGATTTTAACAATTATATTTTTAATTAGTGACTACTTGACCCTATTGTTACTAAATAGTAAAACGCAAGGAAAAAGGAACGCAAAGTTCATAGAACAGTTCCTACTGTCAATGTCAATAAGTGGTAATATCAGTGTTCGACGATGACGTTTAGTCTATCGCTCGCCTCTACAAAGAGTGGTCCCGACCACTCGTTGCAGGGGCTCTATTTTTGATTCGCTCTACGCGCCACGAGCGTTCCATTTCTACTGATTTTCATTCGACTTAAAACATTTGATATTTTAGAATCGCTCTTCTGTAACGAGTGGTCGTGACCACTCTTTGCGCAGGCGAGCGATAGACTAAACGTCATCGTCGAACAGTGACATTAACACTTATTGACATTTGACAGTAGGAACTATTCTATGAACTTTGCGTTTCGTTTTCCTTGCGTGAATTACCGGTTTTATCAATTCAATCGAAATGATAAAAATAGAGTTGATTTCAATTTATCGTTTCACTATTTAGTAACAATAGAGTCAAGTAGCAACTAATTAAAATATAATTGTTACAATTTGAAGTAACTTTCTCGTTGCGATAATACTGGTTTTATTTTTCTGCGTGAATCAGACAAAATTAAACATTTCAAGTTATATTGTCAACACCTGAGGCGAATGATTCAAAAAAACGGTCAAACTTGTTTTCATGCGGCTTGTAGTCGATCGTGACTTAAGTCGTGTGCAACGAAGCTATGTCACACGAGCGAATCAAAAATAGAGCTCATGTTCAGTAGTAACACTCACGACCTATAACGTACTAAGAGTGTCAAATCTACAGTAATATTATAAAGATCGTGCGAGTTTATACGCGGAAATCAATAATAACTTTATCGCAACCCTAGGCCAAAGTGTGCACTCGCGTCCTGCGCGAGGAGATTGGATCGCCACGAGGGAAGTGGAAGTGCTCAGCAGGAGGGCGGCGATGTGCTCTAAGGCAGTGGCACGAGCGACTCAAAGAGACGCGAAATGTGCGATTATCTAATGGCGACCACGTACCGGCAAAGACGTACCAGGCCGTCCTCCTACTAGATTGACCGACGACCTAGTAAAGGTCACGGGAAATCGCTGGGTGCAAGTGGGTTGGACCCGATCAATGTGGCATATCCCATCTTATAATAATGAGATAAATAAGAAATTAAGACGATTTGGGATGTAGGTAGCAACAGAACACAACAATTATTAGTTAAAATGACGTAAATGTACACATATACTCTCTTTTTTATATCTGAGAAATGGATCCTATAAGGGTAAAGGGCTTCGATATAAGGTAGTATTATCTGTTATCCTACTCTGATACTTAAGGGGGTAGAGCACAGTTGCGTTCCCATACAACGGTTGGTTTACTTTACAAGACTGATTTTACACAATAAGTTACATGAATGTTGGCTAAGCAGCTTATAATCATATATATAATCAGCTTAAATCCGTAATCAACATTAAATAAAATAATGTTTCCATATATGTCAATATATACTATTTAGATCAAATTATTGCGTATTTTATTCATTAAAATTAGGCAAAATTAACGTAAAATATATATTGTCATTAGGCTGGGAATGCAAATCTACTTTTATATGGGAACAAACGACCTTACAGTTTAGACGCCATTACGAGCCGTGGCGTTTAGAGATTTCTGGATTCTTAAAATTAGATAGTCATAAAATATATGAAGAATCAAACGCTATACACTGTTATAGCAAAAATAATTAATCCAAAATCTCTTCTTACATCTTACAAAATACTTAACGATCCTATGGCTATCGTATTACAAAAATATGAACGTCTTAATTAAAACTAGCTTCGTTTATTAGGCTCCCTAAATTTCTAAAAATTGTTATTTTTTAAATCTATTCAGAATTGAATAATTTTTCCATAATACGTAACAAATAGGATTGTCTCATATTTCAAAGCCCATTCAGATTCTTGTCCAGCATAATAAGAAAATTTGGTTGTCTCTTAAAGTCGGTTTATGAATATGAGAAAAGTTCGTGCCAAGATTTATTATTATTATTATTAAACCGATCGTGCCTCTCTAACGCTTGTTCTGCGCTCTCGCTTGCACGCTCGGTTCAGGAGGAACGTGACACTTTTTCGTGCGTGCAGCCAGCTTTCATCGATTTATAAGTTGTCACGTCAAAAACGACATTCGTAAGTCCACTTTATTTCTTTAATTAAAGGACATCAATGGACTTCACAAATACGTTTGACCATTTTATGACACTTTATTTAAGAATGACAAAACCTTTAACAACAGAGACATAGCTTGAAATTGTGACAAAACACGAATTAATTAACGCACGTATGTACGTGCTTCTCTAATCAACTTAAAATTCGAATCTCATCAGCTAGACAAAAATTAGAATGATTTCCAAAAGTTCGACCTTTATAACAGTAAAAATTGTCAAATATGATTTATTTTTAAAAATCGGGACCCCACATAGACGAACAAAAGTCATCAACAGTTTATAGGTAGAACAGTTTATCAGAGAGTGCACTAGAGGGCTCTTGGTGCACACTCTGCCCCACAAGGTACGACAGTTTGTGTGCGTACTGGCATGGCGCTGGAACGCGGACCGTTCCAGGCCAGTTGTAGTACAAATGGCACAACTTGTACGTCAGCCGCTGGCACTGGTCTGGGGTCATCCCGCTGTCGTCGTAGAGTACCACGTAGTGGGTCGGGGTTACAGTACCTTGGTTTACCTTCTGCGACGCTATCAGGAAGTCGAACCTGAAAATTACATAACTTGTTTTTAAGGGCCATTAACGACGCCTTCCGCTTCCGAGGTGTTGTCTGAGCGTGCCGGGTTCGATCCCCTGTGTTGACATTGTCAAAATCACTTTGTGTCATTTTCCCAGTTCGTTTAAGGCATTTTAAGCTGAATCACCTGATTGTCTTGTCAAAAGTAAGATCAAGGAAGGCACTAGACATGGGTAAGTGCAACACTTTGCGGTCGGATAATATCACGCGTAACGCATTGCTCGCATCACTTGACGATATCAACATTACTCGTTCACGCCCTATAGAGGTAAGAGTTGCAAAATTTAGTAAATAAAGTTTACGGACACTTTAATACAAAATGGGAATCGAATGTGAAGATGCGGTAAGGTCCTCGCCTTATCAATTAGTCGTGTTTAACACCCGCTGAATGAAATTAATATCAAACTCAGCAAGGACACAACAACCGTATTAAAGGTAAGGTTTTGCACGTGACTTCGACTCGTTGAGTATTCATCTTCATCAACAGTCTATATATGTCCCCAATGCACACCTGCCTACTCTCCTACAGAGAGTGTATGGGCCATAGTAGACATCACACAAACCTTTGAATTTCTTCTCAGGAGTGTGCAGGTTTCCTCACGATGTTTTCCGTCACCGAAAAGCCAATGGTAATAATTTCTATCATTCGTACATAAATTCCAAATTAGGAATTGTTGTTACGAGCCATTATCGAAGCCAGAACTCATTCTTTTAACTTAAAAGGAGTGTCCCAGAAAATGTTATGTAACGAAAATCATATATAAAGGAAAATAAATATTTTTTCAACTGAATACAAAAAATCAAGCAATTGTGACTCAGTGACTACGTAAAGGAATGACAAACAAACTCACTTCCGTATTAATCATATTAGTAAGGATTGTTATAAATAGTTCACTTACCAGTCACGTCGCGTGATCGCGTGATCTACGACCGTCCCCGGCGGGGGGTTGCCAAGTTCGTGGCCCTCCTTCAGGAAGATGCGCGTGTTGATGCGCTTCTGTACCACGATGTACGTCAGCTTTGGGCAATAGTTCTCGCCCAACTGTTTTAAGGACACCTTCATCTGAGGTATCTCGAAGTCGCGGATCACTTTCAACTGCCCGTCACCGACGCCGTCTCTAAAATATTTAGGTAGATAAATTGTTTGTTTTACACTAATTCAATTACTACTGCAAGAAATAAGTACAAATGGATATAACTAAAATGAAACTGGTATTATACATGACTTATCTTAATTTTTTTTAAATAAGTTTTTCAAAAATGGTTTCGCTTATTTTCAGGTTGGTATTGTTTTTTGCAACTACCTACAATGATATTACTATTTTTTGGGTGTTCTATGCAACATTCAATTTTATTTTATTTATATTTATTATCTCCACCATGGTATGCCACATGGTATGACTTCATCAAAATCGATTCACAATTGGCGAAGATATCGCGTAATATACATTTAAAAAAACATACAGTCGAATTGAGATTTTTTTTGAAGATTGTTGCAGATGTAAACATTTAACTTATTGGTGAAGCTGAACGCCCAATACCTGTACATGATGATCTTCTCCGGCAACGTGCTGTTGGTCCTCATGAAGTGTTGCAGCGCGCCCGCCAAGCACGACTTGAGACTGTTGGCTATTTCTTGTCCCTGCTCGTGGAACACCGCCTTAGAGTACCAGTGCGTCATCGGTTGGTTGTATGACGCGACGAAGGCTGCAATATTCATTATCAAGTTCTCATTCAATATACATATTTAGGGTTATGATGAAAAAAGGGAAATAATTTCATCGGTTGGTTGTATGACGCGACGAAGGCTGCAATATTCATTATCAAGTTCTCATTCAATATACATATTTAGGGTTATGATGAAAAAAGGGAAATTATTTCATCGGTTGGTTGTATGACGCGACGAAGGCTGCAATATTCATTATCAAGTTCTCATTCAATATACATATTTAGGGTTATGATGAAAAAAGGGAAATTATTTCACCGGTTGGTTGTATGACGCGACGAAGGCTGCAATATTCATTATCAAGTTCTCATTCAATATACATATTTAGGGTTATGATGAAAAAAGGGAAATAATTTCATCGGTTGGTTGTATGACGCGACGAAGGCTGCAATATTCATTATCAAGTTCTCATTCAATATACATATTTAGGGTTATGATGAAAAAAGGGAAATTATTTCATCGGTTGGTTGTATGACGCGACGAAGGCTGCAATATTCATTATCAAGTTCTCATTCAATATACATATTTAGGGTTATGATGAAAAAAGGGAAATTATTTCATCGGTTGGTTGTATGACGCGACGAAGGCTGCAATATTCATTATCAAGTTCTCATTTAATATACATATTTAGGGTTATGATGAAAAAAGGGAAATTATTTCATCGGTTGGTTGTATGACGCGACGAAGGCTGCAATATTCATTATCAAGTTCTCATTCAATATACATATTTAGGGTTACGATGAAAAAAGGTAAATTATTCTAACTTATAATCTCACGCTGGTGTCTGAATTTCTGTTCGTCCGGTCACTCGTCTTGATTTCGGCTTGAAATTTGGGAAATGGGAAATGGTGACCCACAGGTGCCGCAACTAAAATAACTGAGCTAAATATTTTTATATTTATTTATAAAGGATTGAAAGTAGGAATGTCGTAATCACGCCACTTTCTTCGGCGGAAAAACTGTTTTAGATTCGTAGACAAGAGGCCTGTATGAACAAAATAATAAAAGTACACAATACTTACAGCAAACACTCCGCTTCTTTCTGGTGTTGTCGTGGTATGTGTCAATGCCGACAATCATGGCGGATTTGAACGGTATGGGGATACTCCACAGCGTGCCACCCAGCTTGACGTTAATCTGCAGCAGGATCTTCTGCGTTATTTGGCGGATCTTCTGCTGATTCATGATCGTGCGAGCGTTTATTACCTGCAAATAATTTATTAACTGTAGAAAAGTCTCGAAGCCTAATTTTATACAAACTAACAATGTTAAACCTTGATCTAGAAGGTTATATACGTTTTGTGCCATCCCCTTTTTTGCGACAGATGTAATGGAACGCATCCAAACAGATATTTTAAAAAAGTAAAAGAACTGACAGCGACTGTCACTTTAGACTTGTCATTGGATTTTTGCATCGTTGGGAGATACCATATAATTAATTGTAACTAATATTAAAACATCGTTGTGAAAACCTTTAAAATAAATACATAGAAACATTTAAAATTGTTTAATTAACTAAACAATACATGGCGCAGTCGGTAGGATTCGAACCTACGCTCCCAAAGGGAGCTCACAAAATGAAACGCGTGATTTCCAGATGTACAAGATTCCTCTTGATTAAACAGCAACTTGAAAATTGCTAATCTACAGACTTCAGATCGATTAACTCTGACAATTGTCATATACGTATGATTTTTTTAAAATCTGATAAAATTATATGTAATGGTTTTGTTTGGGGACAATATGCGGAACTGCATAAACTATTATTTTTTTGTAAAGACCATCTTACTCATTGATATATATATACATTAAGGTACATCTTACTGTGTATACATGTAGAGGCCAAGCTATAAATATATACTGCAGTACCTGCAGAAATGTAGTTTAATTTTCAAACACTACAGCAAACACAATACAGGAAAGCAGTCAACATTTGGACCGCCATTTTGTGAACAAGTTCATTCCTGTTCGGATTGCTTTCGAAGTGATACGTATTTTTTCGTTTCCGTATTTGCTTAGTTTTTTAAGCTATTGTTTTGTTTTTTATTAATCCGTTAAGGCTCGTGCGGACTCTTCCAACGAATCATCTTTGACATAAGACAACGATTAGAATTTATTAAAATAAAAATGTTTTGAACCCCTGAAAGTTTGTTTACATTCTTTATCTCGTATCGTTGGCCTTACGTTAAAACATGTCTTTATTTCTTTATGTTATAAGGTACTCTTTGGTGTTTTCCTTTTACATGCTGCATTTTTTGATTTAGTCATTAAATTAGGAGCATCCGTAAACCGATTAAGCTTTATCCCTATAAAGGATTCCCATGTGATAATTTGTGACGTCTACGACCAAGTCACGAGCAAATCTATATCCTATACGAGCACAATATATAATTGTATCATATGAAGTACCTGTGATGGGACTGGATTCTCGACGCAGCATATTTGCTTGATGGCCGCGTACCGATCGTCTCTGGAGGTAGGGCAAACGGCGACCACCATCTGTGTGGCGCTGGTGATGCATTTCTTGAGCGCCATTATGTACGAGTCGATGCGGTCGTTCGGCAGGCGCACCATCTCCGGGGCAGACACGCCCATGCCCATCGGACGCGAGCATCGCTTCACTGTTTCTACGAAGTCCTGTTTCAGTTAAAGAGACGTTTCACTTTGACTGCTCCAAAAATACTAGTTGTATTTTTTGTGGTAATGTTAGTACTAATCAATACATGGTAGTAATTTGTTAGTAAAAAATCAAGTACCGCTTAGTAAATTTTATTGTCGCCATGCCATATTTATCTCTTGGCAACGCTCATATGGGTATTTAATGTTTTTGTGCCCAAAAAATCAGCTAGAACACACAAAAATGGTAATTAAAAGACTTTTAGTGGATAATCATGTTTTCATCATCAGCCGGGAAACGTCCACTGCTGAACATAGGCCTTCCTCATGGTACACCACATCGACCGGTCCCGAGCTAACTGCATCCAGCGACTCCCTGCGACTCTAACCAGGTCGTCGGTCCATCTAGTAGGGGGACGGCCCGGTAGACGTTTCTCGGTACGTGGTCGCCACTCGAAAACCTTTACTCCCCACCGGTTATTGGTTCTTCGAGCGATGTGGCCTGTCCATTGCCACTTCAGCTCACTGACTCGTCGAGCTATATCGGTGACTTTCGTTCGTCTACGGATTTCCTCATTCCGGATCATGTTTTAATGTCATGAAAAACATGCGATTGTGTGTCTGTTGGTATAATGACGCGATTTTTTGGTATAAAGATAGTTGAAGGGCAGGAAAAGTACATAGAATACTTTTATAGATCCTGAAGTCCGCACGAACGAAGTCGCGGGTAAAAGCTAGTGAAAAATAATAATAACGGAACATAAATAAACAATTCTATATTCAAAACTAGACAGGCTTTCAATTTGTCACCTGCTTGGTCAAATAAAAGTTTGCAAGAAAAACGATAACTGACGAATTTTGACTATTTGAATGTAGTTTGATTTTTACTGTTATGTATAATTTTATATTTACTGTGACTTTGATTTAGGTTTTGTTTTAAAATACAATTTTAATTTAATAACAGTATATGTATATTCTAAAAACTCAACAATAACATTTAAGGCAAGATTGAGCAAAAAAACGCCAAAAACATCTCTTTTTCTCTTTTTTTTTTTATTATTTTTCATATCGGCGACAGTAAAAACATTCCGAGTCAAATTTCAAGTGCCTACCTATTACAGTTTATAAAGAGACAGCATCTGTCTCTGTCTTTATGGTTTTGGTAACCATAGTAACTTAACTGTTGACTGTACTGTCAACACTCTTCTCGTGTTTTGCGTATTTTCATTTATAAAACCACATTGCCTTGTGTTAACAATCTCTTATATTGTTATCATTTGTTACTGCTTTAAAGCCGGACGCATAGCTGAGACTTAGTTATAAATACGGTCCCGTTGGGTGAGATAACCTTAAAATATGGAAGTACTTACATTCGCAGCTTGTCGGTCCCTATCAGTGTGTAGCACAGTCCATCGCATGAGATCGACGGCTTGCAACATCGGCTGTCTGGAGACTTCTCCATTCCAGTCCGCGTTGGGTTTCCCAGCTACCTTCACATTGTTACCGAATAACAGGGTCTCGGGCGGGAGGGTCCTCGCAGTGATGTTGATCGTCTCTGGGGCTAGAGACATCCCCCAGCCTTTCAGACGGTTGCGCGCGTCATCGTTCTCCATCACGTTTTTTATGAACTGGAAATTTAAGATCACGGTCGGTTTTTATCATAAATCAAAGTAATACAAATGATAGAAGGCTTAATTTTACTAATATCTATGAACTTCACATAAAGAACACAATCAAAACAAAACATACAAATTTATTAATGTATAAATGGGAGACAAGGCAAGTTAGCGGATGGAAAGAAATGTTGTGTCATCTAGGGATAGATTATTATAGAAAACAATATGCATACATTCCGACTGTACACTCGAGTACAAAAATATGTATCCACTTTTGTACCATTACTTGTTCCTACTCAGTGAGTTGAGGAAAATGTCAGTTAAAGATGAATATGACATGGTGAAAAAGTGAATACATATTTATGTACTCGATTGTACATGCGTAAAATTCCGGGGCGCCTAGCTTCAGAGGGGCAAACATATCGTGCGAGAAATAGTCACCTGTTTGAACGCGTAATGCCGTTGATTGGGCGTGACACGCGTGTAGGTGGCGACGTCCTTCATCAGTCGGAAGTTGCCCCGCTGATCGTCGGTGAGGCCCGTCAGCTGACACAGCTCAGGCACCAAGCAGATCAGGAACTCGGTCGGTATGTCCGACCCTGGCTGGCGTTTCGTTTCCCTGGAATTACAGGAATCTATATTTATTAATATGATGCTCATGTATTCATCGTGTTGTGCCGTGTAGGCTTAAGAATCTAGTATTGCTGCGCTGAAAACCAGCGCTGTCACTGCATACTGTAGTGTCAACATAAACTAATTAGCAATTCTGGGAAGACAATTTCAATTAGGGTCGGTGGCGCATTAGATAAGGCGCGGCCTCTCAATTTGAGGGTTCCGGGTTCGAATACAGCCGTGTACCTATGAGTTGTTTTTCAATTCAAGTACATTATCCGATTGCTTAACTGTGAAGGAAAACATCGTGAGGAAACCTGCATGTCTTGAACAGGCATGTGAAGTCCGCCGATCCGCCCTGGGCCCGCATGGTGGACTACGGCTCATACACTCTCTGTAGGAGAGTAGACTGAGCCCCTGCAGTGGGGGGACGTATGTAGGCTGTTGATGATGATTGATGAATTTCAATGAAAGTGATTTTTATATATACCCAACAAGAAACGTGGGAGAAAAAAACTCAAGAACCGACTTACACACTAAAAATTATGGTGGTTTTCTATATATTCGCGGTCAGACATTTCTGAGGTCGGATAAGGATGTATTTATTAAATTTTATTAATTATTATTATAGTATTCAGTGCCAAACAAACGGTTCCTTCTTTCAGATTTTGATACATGATATGAAAAGATGCACAAAACGTTTGGAAACTGACCTCGATATGAGCATAGGCTGGTCCCAGTCCATAATCTCGATTCCATAATTTTTCTTATAATAATCTATATAGCTAATTTTCACCATCTCTTTGCCTTCTTTCTTTTCAAATGTGGATTTCGGGGTCATCGTTTCATCTATAATATCCACCCTGTGAAAATAAAACACTTCATAATGAGATAATAATATACAACACTATATGAACATAAAAGTCCAGCTGGCTTGTCCAACAGCTTTGACATCAAAGTGGGAGTTCATCAAGGGAGTGCTCCCAGTCCTATGTTTTTCAATATCACTAACTTACCTAAAGTCAAATATTCAGAAAACCTTACCACGAAACCTTTTTTGTGTGGGTGACGTATCATGAATAAAAGATTAACTTATGTATATCAATGATAGAAATTATGATTCCAATTCCATTGATATGCGACATAAGGTTAATTTTTAATGAGGATCCATCCCTTACATGACTTTCAATGAGGGGATTGCCCATAATTACCACGTTTTGCCCGCAATTACAGATCGCAGTAAGATTTTGAAGATTTGATTTTAGGTGAACGTTGCATCCCTTCAGATTTTTCCCATAGTAGCTTTTTACTACATTCATGGGATAGAATGGCGTACGAGATAGTACGAACGGTTCGGAACCCTAAATAAATAATAATCTTATCGTGTAGTTTGTGAGGTCGATGACCTCAGCGACCCTAGTTGTTGAGCCACCATAGTCCTCTGACATGGCTCATGTAGCTACTACTGGCCTATCAAAGATAATAACCGGGGCCAATGGCTGAACGTGTTATATGAAGCAGCGAAACATCATACTTTTTCAGACAATTAGTTGATTCGCCCTGCTTTGTCCTAACCAAACTGGAGAAAGTCTGACAGTTATATTGACAATGGCCCCACCGGGAATCGAACCCGGGACCGTGTGTGAGTTGCGCCAAACAATTGCGCCAAAATAATGATGAGTTACCTGAACAATTTATTGTTATACGTGGTCATGACAGAGCACCCGACCAGCACGTCGGTGATGGCGCGTTTCCAGTTGACCCCCTGCGTCATCGTCATTTCCTTGATTAGCGAGAGCACCGTCTGCGTCCGGAGCACGCGGTGGGTGGAGTCCAACGTCAGCATCAAACCACCCTCATATTCATCCACTGCTGTCACGTAGCTACAGTTTAAACATTTATATCGTTAACGGGAATTATGTCATACAAAATTTCTTTTACCATAAACTTTTAAAATAGCTGACTTTTATAATTACCTAAAACATCGAATTGGCGGGATATGAATATCATTGTGGCACCACTTTAATGTCAGTGGCGTTGGCGTTTAGAAAAATAATTTAAAAGGTGTGTAAAAATGTAAATTTTGATTCACTATGAAGTATGTTAATGATGCAAATTTCCATATTAATATCTAGTCAGTTGCGTAGATACATATAATGCTGACTGTACTTCAGTGCAGACAACCTAGACATACAAATATATCATTAAATATTATATGCATTTAAGATATCTAAGGATGTAAATATTTTATCGTTTCTAGCAAAACCACTCGTTTTTCTTGAAATGAGTCTGGACAAATTACTAGGTAGTCCCACATAGTTTTAAAATGTATTTGAAATAATATTTACGACTTGTATTGAACACGCAAGTAATACAAGGCTGTTTAATTACTATAAATTCTATACTGCATAACGAAAGTCAAAATGGCTTGAATTTTTATATAGGAATATTGATAAGACGAAAAAGGACATACGCTACTATTTATCCCTTTCTAACATATGTTCCCGTGGAATATATTCTACAGTCGCAGGCAATAGGGCTAATATAACAACACTTATAGTTTGGTTCATAAACCTGTAACAGTTGTAATTATTGTAACCTACCCAGGCCAAACCTCTAGCTTGTGCTGAGGTATCTGAATAGCAGCGTGTTCGCAGAAATACTGCCGGCCGAACTGCACCAGCTTCAGATCTTTCATAATCTGCTTGAACAGCACGTTGAAGATGTGCACCATTTCACGCAAGTGACGGGTTCTACGGAACACTATCTGTTGGTGGGAGATGTAATTGACATAAGCAAAAATTCTTGTTGCTCAAGCCAGCAACAGCTTATATATGTCCGCACTGTAGAGGCTCAGGCCTACTCTCCTACAGAGAGTGTATGGGCCATAGTCCACCACGTCGGCCCATTGCGTGACTGGTAGACCTCACACACACCTTTGAATTTCTTTTCAGGAGTGTGCAGGTTTCCTTACGATGTTTTCCTTTACCGAAAGAAAAATGTTAATTTTTAAATGGGACTCATTGGTACGAGCCAGAATCGAACCCAGACCCCGACTTTTCAATAACTGACGCTCTACCCAACTGAGCTACCATGGCTATAAAGGCCAACCTTGTAATATTACGTAATGGGGAAGGGTGCCTATCGATATATTACAGGATACAGGACCCCATCAATGTTTTAGTTTACTCTTGCTTTGAGTGCTCTAACAATTTGTCAATGTTATGGTAGTGAAGACCTACAATAGGTTATATATATACCGTTATGAGCACGGTGCTATTGTCATATGGATTGGTGGAGACCAGATTGAGTGCATCGTCAGGCAGTCCATGAGGCAAGTACAGAGTTGTTCCGTCAAATGTCTTATGCGCGAAGTACTCTCTGTGTTCTGAAAGAAAGAAAAGATACAGTTATTAGAATTTCTTCTTTCTTTCTTTATACAATATACAAGTAACAAAATCATCTCTTTCATGTATTTATTTGACAGTCTAAAGAGTCATCTACTGGATAAATGTATACCATAGATCGCCATGACGAAATAAATGCTATTTAAGGGTGATCTCTCTTGAAATAGATACATATTGAATTATATTTTTTTTAATTTTACGTGTTGTCATAATATTCTCATACTAATAACAGTACTATCAACGCTACTGGTTTTACAAAATAAATTAACTTTTATTAAGGCGATCCACCTCCATAATCTTCTATTAAAATATAATAGCTGGATTTGTGTAGTACCTATCTAAAAATAGGACATCGGATTGTGATGTCGCGAAATGAGTATCATTAACATACAACTTCACAGTGGATCACAATTTTCATTTTAAACACTTTTTTCTCTTTTTGTTCAAAGCACCATCTATGAACCATTAGCTGCGTAACTGCTATTGTAGTTAACTATAAAGTTGTAAATAAATGATATTTATTTCGCGACACTATTACATCTCCTATTTTTAGGTAATTACTTATCAAAGCCAGCTATTTTATTTTAAAGGATTATGGCCACAGAAATTTTGTATGGAATCATTAGGAGAGGGATAACGTTAAGAGTAAATAAATGTAGCAAAACATTTGGATATGTTTAGCATTTGACGTTGCCCAACTGATAACGATGGTAAATCTAGATTTTTATATATGAGTATAGAAAAAAAACTTACGATTCAACAATTTGAAGCGCATCGCTCTGTAATCCTGATCTGGCTCGTACTTGACTTCGTATTCATACACACTGCTTTCTTCGAATTTCAGGTATATGAAGTTGGAGGTGACGTCACATGGAGTACCAGTTGACCCTTTCATCACTACAGGTGGCGTGTCTTTGACTTCTCTCTGCAAACCGAACAAGGGCTCCTTAACAAGCATAGATCTTTGCGTCTACAAAGAGTTTCCATTCTAGATAGCGATCTACCACGTGACGCAAACTTAAAATCGTTGGTCAGACTTATTGTAGCGTGTATTATAATGAATAAACAAGGACAAAAGCTACTGTTAATCATGATACAATGATACTGATCAACATACAATGATATTTCGTGATGTTTACATGTGATCATTATAATATTGCTAATCTGAGAGCACAGGAATGCCGCCCGCAGATGTATTTTTATAAACAACTACATGGCTTAATATTTGGCCTTTGTGGCTATTAATTTAAATCACGCTAAATAAATAAGTTCTTAATTACAATCAACAAAATCTTCTTACCTTTTAAAAAGTTTTTGCGACATGACATATAAAACACAACCATGTGTGGCACGCGCACAATTTGGTCTTTGCAATATTCAATGTAAACAACTTACAAATGGTTTATTCTTCGGAACAGACGACCTGTCTGTTGAAAGCCCACTGATCGTGCTCTCTGCTATACCGTGTGTGATCTGATCCACATCACCCTGCCCGACAGCCTCCGCTGGTTTCGCAGATTGTGCTGCCCTCCTGTCACATAGATAATATTGTTTTAGGTGGTAGCCACTCGAGAACCTTTACTCCCCACCCGTTATCGATTCTTCGAGCGATGTGGCCTACCCATTTCCACTTTAGCCAACTGACTCGTCGAGCTGTTTAATACCAGGCTCATATTCGTATGCTAAACGACGGAATGAATCGGATGTAAATGCTGGATGTACTTCTTGGCGTTATTGGTCATTTTGTTATGCGTGTGTCAACTACGAATTGTTGTGCTTTTAATTGTCTTTGTTGATTTTGTTTAGCTCGTGCCTCTTGTGATTGAAGTTCCGACCGCCGAGAGTAGAGATTATTTAAAGTTCTAATATTGCTATTAAGAAGCGTCGGTGGCGCAGTGGATAAGGCACGGACTCTCAATCTGAGGGTACCGGGTTCAAATCCAGCCGTGTACCTATGAGTTGTTTTTCAATTCAAGTACATTATCCGAATGCTTAACGGTGAAGGAAAACATCGTGAGGAAACCTGCATGTCTTGAACAGGCATGTGAAGTCCGCCAATCCGCACTGGGCCCGCGTGGTGGACTATTATGGCCCATACACTCTCTGTAGAAGAGTAGGCCTGAGCCCCTCCAGTGGGGACATATATAGGCTGTTGATGATGATGATTGCTATTAAAAATAGGGGTTGGTGGTAGAAGGGTGACAAGTTAGGATTGTATGTATTTTAATGACAAATGATAACAAATAAAAATAAATTTTTTGTCCAAAAAATAATTCTAATTTTTGGGGGGTGGACCACGCTTATCAGTTATGGGGTATAAAAAATCTTTGTTCTGTTTACGGGGTGAGACGTGACACCGGTAGACGCCTGGCGGGAATAACTGATTGAGTAGTAACTGATCAATTATCGACCGCCGCGAGTAGAAAATTACTAAGGTACTAATATC
This sequence comes from Carcina quercana, assembly GCA_910589575.2. Taxonomy (NCBI): domain Eukaryota; kingdom Metazoa; phylum Arthropoda; class Insecta; order Lepidoptera; family Depressariidae; genus Carcina; species Carcina quercana. Next base: position 4,918,734 of record OU342442.1, read on the forward strand.
GCTATTAAAAAGTAGGGGTTTGTGTTAGAAAGGCGAAAATTTGTCCCCCCCAAAAACTCGGGGTGGACCCCCTTAACACTTAGGGGTATGAAAAATAGTTGACATTCTATTCTCAGACCTACTGAATATACACACAAAATTTCAAAAGAATCGGTCAAGCCGTTTTATTAGACTAGATGATTTTAGTATGTCAATTATTTATATTCTATAGGAACCGTGCGCGAGTCTGACTCGCACTTGGCTGGTATTTTAAAATACACACACACATAAAAGGGGGAAACTCGAGAGATCTATTAAATTGTGGCCCCAATAATTAAATCACGCCACACTTTGGGCCACATCAAGATCCATCACTGAAAGTATTTATGGAATGAACACTTCTCGCAACCCCCGTGAGGATTGGTAGTCACTAGTCACACACGTGATTTACTTACAAAGTCTGCATTATCTTCAACCCACGTCCGACACCTGACACTGGTGCTGCAAGTTTAGAACTGACGTCACATGCCGGAGAGAACGATTGAACTGTGAAATGAAAATTAAATACAAGTTTACGTGAGCACCATCTACAGTACACTACCATCAGATATCAATCCTCAACCTAGCGAACACTTCCTAAGCTTGGTTGAAGCTAGGAAAAGCGCCCGTGTACAGAGCAGACCTACTTACATATTTAACTAACATCTTACTGCGACCACCAATACGCCTGGCTACAAACCGCGGTGATTATAGCAAATCCCTGTTGACTTATTCAATAGCGACTATCGAAACGCTGGACTGAGCAGAAGCGCGCCTGCGCCGCAACATAAGTAGATCCGTACTCGTTCATACGTTCACCTGCGCCTCAATATATGCCCAATTGCCCACCATCATTCTGGCTGGTATAGCATCACAAAGCAACAATGTAAAGACAAGGCGCTGCAGTGGTTATTTACGAAATCCTACGTACGATGACCTTTACGCACAATTCTATTTCTAAACTTTTATCGTAAAGTATCATTTAGAACCACATTTAATGATGAATGAATGATGTTAGGCATTATCGGCATAAAATTTAATAATATTTTTTTCGTATGAATATTGCGTAAGGTTATTTATATAATTTTTATTAAGAAAAAGAAGTTACCAAATAAGTAATTATAGTGAAACAAAAAGCTGCTCAGTGTGTTGGTTTAGCCCATTCGACAAAAGTCCAAAAAGTCAAGCCGTTGGACGGATTAATAAACACTTCAATATAACCTAGCTCAAAGGGTCGTTAAATTTTGAAGATGAAAAAAACAGCTGCATTCTAGCACCTACTTAGCTGACATTGCACAATTTCTTACGGTACATTTCACTTCTTTCCTATTGTAATTTCCAATCGGCTTCTGTTTTCCCTATCGCCTGGATGTCTTCAAGGTCAGAGTGAATAGGCTATTTCTATTCAAGTGTGTACATCTTTGACCACATCATCAATTAGCACAATCCTAACATAGATAATATATTACTTCCCAAAAAATCAAAGTTGAATTTTACCTCCTGGTCTCTGCATCAAAGACAGCAGCATAGCGGCACGTCCACGTCCACCCACAGTTGGTTCGCCCACCTTAATAGGAATATATAAAAGAATACCAGTCAATTACAGAAATAGCTATTACATGGAAGGGTACGAGGTCGCCCATGTCTTGGCACATGTGGATATTTCTTCCCACCCTTCCCTAAATCATCGATTGAAGTAAAATGTCAAATTTCTAGTTTCCGAAGTGGTTTCCCCATATAAAACATGATAACTATTTTCAACTTCTCAGGGGAGTTATTTAGACATCTCTTTGTGGTCTTTCCTTGGTAGTCTAGTATTCATCATCAAGGTTTCCTGATAAAAAAAAATGTTTATTATTTAATATATATATTTTTTGTGAGGGCTTCTTTCATGTTTTTAGGATTCAGTAGCTGAAGTTACAACAGTCTTACAGTGCCTACTTTGTCTATCTATCTGTTTATCATAATTCTCTATCTCAGTAAAATGGTAACATGTAGCTAATTAAAATATTTCACAAAGCACAACAATCAGTCTCTGACAAACTGCACATGTGTTATCTCATTGCTTTAAGTTCGCTTTTGCATTGCGTAAGGACATTAACCTTTTACAGTATTTGACATAATTTTATCTGGCGTTACAATTCACATATATATTGTTCGTACTACTTATCAAGACAGACAGATTTAGTTGCACTATATGAGTTCTTTTTTATTTACCATTTGAGTTTGGAACACTAAAACAGTTCACACTTGGTAAATCCTCCAAGATTTTTATGACAAATCCATAATGGAAACCTTGTTTAGCTTGTACTTACATCTATAAAGACATATTTTTAAAGTGACAATAAAAATGGCAAGACCATGATTAACTTTTAGACAAAATTTAAATAAGAGTTATGCACCTCAAAAGGAACCCTTATAGGATCATTTTGTTGTCTGTCTGACTGTCAATACCCTTTTTCTCAGGAACGCGTGGAAATATCAAGTTGAAATTAATGCAATCCGCAATGCCTTGGAATCTGTGAAAAAATCAAGCTTCTAAGCCAACACAGTAAAAAGATATGGCCATTTATGCCACATATTTTGATGATCTTGCTAGCGCATGGAATCAAATCCTACAGGACCTAGAATCATGAAATTTGGCATGAAGCAAGGTCTTATAGCACAAGTATAGGAATAAATCTAAAATCCATGATTTTTAAATTATGTCACATTAAAGTCGCTTTCTTAAAATTCAATGAGACTTGCATTGTTTGGTTACAGATTTATGATTTTCAATATTTTAACTATTCCTATTATGTATGGAGCCCCAAGTACGCCAGTCCGACTCGCGATTCACCTGGTTTTTATGCTACGGCTAATATGTTTCTTATTGTAGTAGCGGTTTCCTTTTTTTACTTTCTTGTGAATCAAATTAATATATTAGTACCTGTGAAATGATTTCTGTAGTCCATGCAGAACGTTGCTTACAAATGTACTAGTAATAAATTAAGGCGACAATTGGCATTGACAAAAGTCAGCTAATAACCTATCATGCATTTAACCTGTATTTCGCTATCTGTAGAGGCAAGCACAGAGAATGCCCTGAAACACACACGAATCCCATCACCTATTACATGATACCGGTGATGTAAACTGGCTCAAAAAGACTATAATTATTTTATACTGTAAGATCTGGCAATGGCCAGATCCTATATACAAACATTTGCCCAACAACATATCTGTTTATAGTTTGCTGACTGATTACAGTCAATGAAGAAAAAAAAACGTTATTCAAGTAGATAACAAAGGCCTCTGGTGCACAGTGTCTGAGCATTCAACTTAAACATAACACATTCAGAAGGTCCTGGGTTTGACTCCCTGTGGGAACATTGTGAAAACCACTGTGAGATTTTCCCCAGTTTGGTTGGATTACTGCAGGCTGTATGCCCTGATTGTCTGAAAAGATGGTCCTGGTTACTATCTAAGACTGGTTTGTGAGATCAGTTCAATATACATGTTAAGAGGAAATAAAACAATTTAAAGGAATAATAAAATCCACACGATTTCTTAGGTTAGGTTACATGTTTTCAGAGCGACCACAAGGTACAAGGGTAAAGTGGTCATGGATAAGCTAACTTTATTTTTTCTCATGATGGAAAGTTTTAAACTTTTTCCTTTCAAATTTACTTAACATCTTTGATTTCTTATAAACTCACTACACACGAAGCTGAAAATCTATCTATTAACTTACAACACTTGGTGCAGCACTCGATCCAGGGGTGGTTTCCTCCGATCGTGGTGGAGAATCCAAGTTGGATTTACTTAAAGCAAGCTGGAGCAAGTGAGCACCCCGGCCGCGACCCTTCCCTGGGTCCTCCATGATGAGTGTTCTATAAAATACTGAAATAATAATATTTGCTGAACAATCAAAGAGACCAAATAAAAGTCAGTCAGAGTGTATCTTCGGGTGCAAATTCAATAAAAATTTCATAGAAAAAAGATGCAATGCAAAGATGTATGTAAGGTTTGCAGTTGTTTTTCACTATTTGTATAACTGCATTATGATTTTAGAAGAACTCAATAATGTGCATTCGCTCTTTTATGTATACAACAGTAAATCATGTTTCTATATATTTTTGATGTTACCTTCTTGTCACAAAATAAAAACTTTCAAGATCACATTCATACAAGGGCTAACCAGTTCTAAGTAGGTTAATATTCTAAGCCTACATAATTGTTTTGAAGGTAACAAAATACTTCCGTCTATTGCGAAATTCAAGGCGGGTAATAAAATACCATTAATTGCATGCATTACGTATTTGATTCTGATTCCGTTTAATGTATTGACCAAATTAAAATCAACACCCGTGATCACATAAACATGGTAACTTTTTTATGATTTTATTAAAATATAAGACTTACCTTAAAATATCCGAGATTCTATTATGAATATCTCAAAACAGAAATGTTGCTTGGAAGCGAACGAACGAAGTCACAACACAACACCTAGGAGCATTTAATCACTACACAACACTACACAACACACACATGCAACAGCGAAATAAAACGTAGTGAGTGAGACTGAGTGACTGGTTACTTGTTATCTATGGTTACCTGCTCAGTTAACAACGGTTCTTGGCGCGAACTTGAAAAATTGTGGTTCAGTTATGTGTGTTTTTAGTGCAAAAAGTGTCACAGACGGTGTTGTAGTATTGATTACGCAAAATTGTGAAAGTTTCGACGCGATCGAAAGGGTTTACCACGTCGAATACAATCGGCATATGGATTCTTTCGAACTATGTTGAAACCAAGGCTGACCTTTGAAATTCTCGTCAAGAATCGTCAAAACAATCGATAAAATGTACACTTTATACATTTTATTGAGAAAACTGAAGTCTGTTTTGTAAAATATTTAAGCTGATGGTAACTTTGCCAAAGCTTCTAACAATAAAAAAATAATAAAAAATCAGCGAACAACTCAGTGAAGCAAAACACAAGCGAACGAACAATACATAATATATTAGTCCACAGAGTAATATATGGGTATTAGTTGTGGAACTATCACAACGGACAGATAAGTGTTGTTCCAGTCGAATGGTAGTAGGGTAAAATGACCCGTTCCGCGAATGTATGGAGCCAAGGCCTGATCTTGTAAACTTATAATTTTAAAAGGCCATTATCAAATAAAATGGATTTCGTTACCATTTTTATATATTTAGGTTTAGTTTATTTGTACAAAAACATATAAAACGCACAAAACAGCTTGACGTTGAAAACAAAGACGACGTCAATAAAATGACATTTAACACTGTCACTTAACACAAAAAGAATGATTTTGTACACTTAAAATGAAATTCTAGTATTTTTCTATACATAATTATGTTATTATTTGATTTTACAGTTTATATGGAAACATTTTTGGCTGATATTATTTTTCTTAATTAACTGCACTACACTTTCTTAATTAATCACTGATCCTCCATTCTGCATCCTAAAAGTTGTTTTCTAGTCTCTAACTAAGCCTAAGAACGGTCGTCTGTAAAGTCGGTTTCCGGAAGATAATTTTACGTGATAACGTCATAAGAAAACCTTGATGAAAAATTGAAAAAATCAGAAAATTATCATTATTTTGTTATGCACAAAGAAGAAGTTAATTGAAAATTAATTTTTTTTCGATAAATTAACATTTATTTGCACTCGTTCATTTTAATATATGACATATATGCGTCACAAGCCCAACGCTTAGGCCGATCGTGCCTCTCAATCGCTTGCTCCGCGGTCTCGTTGCACGGTTGACTCAGGCGGAACGTGACAATGAGTCATGCTTTTTCGTGCGTGCAGCCGGCGTTCATCGATTTACAAAAAATTAAAGAATGGGTCTGCTGTGTATAAATGTGTGCACAACGCACACGTAGTGACATACAAAGATAATATGTAAGATATACATTAATATAGTATACAAAATAATAAAGTCACGTATGTAATGTTGTGTTAACATTAACAAACAAACGTCTATCCAACAAAAGTTGCATACCGAATTTTTACTTTTCCCCCAGGGTGGATACAATATTTTTCTTGGAATGGACTTGATGCTGTTGGTCCTGCGACCACTACAGGTTCACCCGTCCTCGGCTTTGGGCTGTCGCTTTGTGATGAAGGATTTTCCGTCTCCGCTGGCAGAGACTTTTTGGAACGGGTCCGTAGTGCTAGGAGAGCCAAAGTGATGGTGAATAAGTGGCTAATAATATGTGACTCACTTCCCCTGTTAAAACTATGTATTTGAAAATACGGAATCTATTCCGAAGAAAAAAGAAACCGTAGGTACAAGTGCGTGTCGGACTCGCCCCGGAATTTAACGGTTGTTTAAGAAGTTTTAAATGGATGAAAGCATTCTGAGTGTATTCCGAATGCTTCCATCCATTCAAAACTTCTTTTCCCATAATCTTTAGAATAGCTGACTTCGATAAGTAATCAATCGTCTTAAATCTGAAATAGGGTGTCGAGAAATAGTAGATAAGTTACGCAACTACAGTCCCTAGATGGCGTTTTGAACATATTAAAAATTGGTGTGCGAACTGAAAGTTGAGACTTGCTATGAAGTTGTAATGATTTTAATTTCGCTACAATACAATTCGATGTCCTATTTTCAAACGTTTTAAAAAAAAGAGGAGGTTCGGGAGGATTTTGATGGTTCTGTTTTTGTTTGGTAGAGTAATACTGCAGAGGTGGGTGGTCCCATAAATATAAAGAAATTGATACATCACTTTTTGAGAAAATCAATAAAAACCAATAAACTTATATTTGTACCTACTAATGGTTTTCTGTCGTGACAAAATGAAGTCGTAATTTGTTTGTTTATGTATCTATCTATCTGCATCGGTTTGTATGTTTGTATTGTTTTTGTTTCATTTATAATAATAATAATCCCTCTGGATACCACGAAGCTTTAAACAATTACCAAGAAAGGTTGTATAAATGAAAATTGTGATTCACTGTGAATAATCCAATATCATATGAAAATGAAATGAAAAAATGTTTATTGTATCATCAGACCATCATTTTCAGATACCTACTGAACAAAGCAAATTGTCCTATTTTTAAAACATTGTGGTAAAAGAAATTGAGATTTTAACGTTTAGCGTACGAATAACCAACCCGAATATCAGATAGACAAGACATAGGAAATCAAATCCACAACCTTCGGATCATTGCACCGATAGTCTCTGAGTCAGCGTCGGTAAAGCAAGGTTAGCGAGAAAAGCCACAGAAAGATATATACATATTAAACTAACTTCGCGTACCGATTTGTTTCCATAATTACTATCACCACTGTCTCGCAGTATTTGCTAGCGTATCTCACTTCTCGGTTATGTCATGCTCGAGTATAACATACCTTTATTAATGTATACTAAAGTACACTTTCACAAGTGAAATAAATTCATTAAATTAATTTAAATCAGAAGTCGAATGCAATAAAATGGCACTTAACGAAGCTTACCAAACTACTGAAAGTGATACACTTCCAAAGGGTTTCAATAAGCATTTCCAAGTCTTAGATTCTGTTTGGGTTGCAAACCAATCAGCTCCCAGTGATAAAGTTTATACTTACGACGAAGCTATCAGTTTAACAGGTAAGGTTTCAGTATTAATCAAGTATTAATTGAATTTACCGCTTAATAAAAGAAACACGTGGTGGGCGGTGGGGCGCGGCACTGCTGACACGTTGATTTCAAAATGGTTTATGTATGTTGGTAATAGATATTTCTATTGGTGATTTCTCTAGCTGATGTCGGCCTGTGACCAAGTTATCGGAATACACGATTCAACTCTATCTGGATTCAAGCAAGGATTCAAATGACTTCCTTGTGACCACAAAGATAGGTCACATAGAGGTCACATTACTTTGGCTATCAGAAACCAGATTTAGTGCTGATAGTGATTTTTAAACCACTAATCTTAATAAACTTTTTAAACTAAAGAGATTTTACTGTACCGCCCGGGTAATTTTTTTTAAGGGTTGCGTACCTAAAGGTCAACGGGTTCTGGAATATCTTCAGCGGGCCACTCTTGAAATGCATATATTGTCCCCATTCAATAAAAAGAATCGGTTCACGATTTCAGGAGCGATGGGGAGGTGGACCTAGACACACCCTTTTTGAAGTCGTTTAAAAAGTTTAGCGTTTATTCTATGAACGTATTAAATAAAAGCATCGGGTAAAATATTTTAAGCTTCATAGTTTCTTTCTATACTCATAGTTACTTTCAGTATTATTTTATATTCATTATAATTAATTGCCGTGTGCTTCCGGCTTAGAATGTAACCACCCCATCTCTTCTCGTGGGTGTCGTAAGAGGCGACTAAGGGAAAACCTACACAGGGGGGGGGAGGGGCAGCAGCCTCCTCCTGAAGAACTAAATCGAATACTGCGATCACCAACCCGTCTAGCAAGCGTGGTGATTATGCTAAAACCCCTTATGGCAGTACGCCCATTACTACGGCCCCCAGTTCCCGGCGGCCCCGCTATTCCTGACTACGGTAGCGGTGACGGTTACGGTGGGGCAGGGGGTAGAGTCGCTGGATGCAGGTGGCTCGGGACCCGTCGATGTGGCGTACCACGAGGGAGGCCTATGTCCAGCAGTGGACGTTTCCCGGCTGATGATGATTATTAATCGTCGTTTATTTATCTGTCTCTGACCAGGTAATGGACGTTATAACTTTATGATATGTGCTCTCGGGAGTTTTATATATCTGGTCAAGTCTTTGGACTTATTCTGCTTCTCCGTGATAGTTCCTGCGTTTGCTTGCGAGATACAACTTGATCACAGTCAAAAGAATATATTGATGACAGTGCCTTTTCTTGGTAAGCAATACACTTATGGATTTCGTACCATCGTACATATAAAATGACAAAAGAAAAAAAAGTCGTTTTTGTAAGAGAGAGGGGTTCTTCCTTAGTAGTTAGTTTTTAAATAAAACATTTTAACGTAACAGTATTCCTGTCTCAAAACGAATCAGTCCTAAACAGAATTGCTCGTATTAAAAGATTCAGCCCTGTGACAGACGGAAGGACAGCGAAGTCTAAGGAATAGGGTCCCGTTGCGTAAGGAACCCTAAAATCATGACGGGAGATTTTTCAGTCTGTGGCACTTTTACGCTGTAACTGCTCATAATGTTTGGTATACAAAGTGAATCGACAGAATGTGGTCGTACCAATATTATATTGTCAAACTTGTTATTCTTTTTTCAAAGCTTTGTACAAATCTTTTTTGACCGGAAATTCCGGAAAAGCGTTACGCAAAAACTTTTATTTGAAAGTGACTTTTTTGAATTTTTTATGTGTTACCATTTAGCGCCTCAACCTGCGTCAACTGCACCACCCATCACGGTGTTCGGCATGCGCAGGTTGGCTATGGCTTTGAAATTGAAAAAGACATACACGAGTATACGCTACTTTTTATCCTGGTTCATCGAGTAGTTCTCATGGATAATTTCAAAAAAAATTTCAAAAAGTCCACGGTCCACGCAGACGAAGTGGCAGGCAAGAGCACTCGCACTAATGGGGAACTCTTTTGATGCTTTACTTAGACTTTTATTCAATCCATCACTTGTCCAGGTACAGTTATAGCGGCGTATCCTTGGGGGTACATTGCCGACACGCAAGGTCGCAGAAAGAGCCTGCTCTGGGCGATGGCTGGTAGTTCTATTTCAATGGTCGTGAGCGCATTTTCATCCAATTGGATACTTTTAGGTGTTTCAAAATTCATTGGATCTAGCTTGTAAGTTTTAGTTTTTCCTTTTAATAAGGTACCTAACCTAACCTAGTGTGATAAAGTTAAGCTTTAACGCTTTTATACAGCTATTCAATTTTTTGGGCTTGGGAATGGGGAATGGTTTAAAACATCCACAACAAACTGACAATCATCTTACACCCTGGCTGAAGAAAATGACTATAAAACAACACGCGACACCTTGAAAATCTTGAAATGAAGTAAAGGGTAGTATGTCGCCAAGCGAGAGAGATCACTCCGTCTCTCTCTAAGCGCCTGTCACGCATCCTTCTCAGTCTGAATAGGAAACCCGTAACAAGGATGGTAGGGATGCTGACAGGTACACTTTTCAATATGAACATCACAGACATCCCCGTGTCGTGGATGTATGGCCGCCGCAGAAACTCACACCCACGTGCTCACGTCTTGTAGCAGCTTGGCCACAACGGGCCACCATACCAGGGTCACTCCAAGACGCGTACAGGGACAGCAAGCGCCTTGCGCACTTCTACTTCCATTCACTCTCTCACAATGTAGAAACCTCCCAGACCATAGAAATGGGCTGATAATTTCGTACGTGACACTCCCTGGGGAAAAATAAAGGATGTTGGGGGAGGGTGAGTCCCGAGGTGTCAGTGGGTAACAGTGTGTTTGATTTATAAGTTATATTGACATGTATATGTAGCTATAGCGTCTATTTATAATTTGGCACTGCTGCACCTCTTTAATTCCTTGTTATATAGACAACTAGGAATTTTTTGGCACATCATAACAAGTATCCTCATCGTCCACGTCCACTACTGAACATATGCCACCTTTATGGTACGCTACATCCACCGGTCCCAAGCCACCTGCATCAAGCGACAAGTATCACTCTTTTTAATGTCTTCCAGGGCATCAGCACCCACCTTGTGTACCTCATTGTAATTGTTTTCCAGCTGCATGGCTGCGCAATCGACGCCCTTCGCTTTTGTTGGGGAATCATGTCCTCCGTCATATAGAAACCGGTATATGTTGATGATAGTCTCTGGCGGCATGATGTTCATGTCTGTTAATTACGGTCAGTATAATTAGCGTATTTTCGTACTACTGGTAAATTAATATTTTATGGACTTAAGGGACCCGATGGAAGCAAATGGTTTGAGGCCAGTCTAACCACATGAGTCATCCACAGGATCTCGTTAGCTATGAATGTTTTTCCGTAAATTATCTGTTTCGAGATAATTATTTCCTCATAGCACGACTTTACTTCGTATCGTACATGTATTGTATGCGCCATAGAATTCTCACACTGTCTCGTGTGTCTATGGGTTAGTGTACTAAATATCAGTGGCAAAGTGTTAATGACTGACAGGGTCACGAGAACCGTGGGCAAGTGTGGAAGTTTGGTATAACCAAACATGGGTATTGCCGAGCCAGTGAAGTGATGATATACAACGTCGTACGGACCAACTTTTACAGTACCACTATTTATGAATGCGAGTCTCTAGGATAGTTTGTCCTTTCATCATGCAGGAACGAAGCAACGGGTTGAAGTGACTTTTGCATACTCGTATGCACGCGCCGCCGATCGACAAAGATCAAAATTAATTAACAAAAACAAGATAATTTACTTGAATTTCAGTTCCAGCATACCTTATACTACATCTAGACTTTTCATATGACCTCGGATTCATCAACTTTACTCCGTGGAGGCTTCTGACTTTATTCTTCGCTCTCTTACTTGGACTGAGCACTGTAGGACTGTTCTTCTTCTACGAGAGTCCCAAGTTTCTACTTAATGCTGGATACGAAGCCCAAGCCTTAGAAGTGCTTGAAGCCATTTATAGAATAAACAAAAATGAGGGAAGATTTCCAGTAAGTCCTGAAAGTTAATAACCTATTTTTATTGTTATTACCACTAACATAGCATGTAAGATGGCTTATTATAACTTACACATGGAGACACCCGAAATAAATTATATTTTAATTTGTTTTGTGTCTGTCGTCTCACAATGTTAAATTTATATAATAGCACTGGGAGGATTTTCACGTACTCCGTGGTCTAATGACTACACGCTTGGATACACAATTCAGAGGTCCCGGGTTCAATTCCCAGCGGGGGTACCTATCGGTACTCGGTTTGGTTGGCGGTCAGGCTTTTTCCTCCCAGCTTGCTGCTAGCATCCTACATAGGTAAGTCTGCCACCAAACAGCAGTGCTAATAGGGCAATTAAGTTATAGAATTTTCTTTCATTCCGAAAATTTGATCGGTATATTCAAGAAAATCTGTTTAGTGAAGAAAATCAGAAAATACTTTGAGAAAGATAAAACGTAGAAAATTATGTATGACCATGTCACTGCGGCATACCATGGAGGAGACCTATGTCCAGCTGTGGACGTTTCCTGTCTGATGATAATGAGGTCACTGTGTCTTGTTAAGCAGACCTATTGTGATGAACGTCACCAAGCTGTTATGCGTTGTTTGACGTTCCGTAAACACACCCTCCCGTGCCGCTCCCATACTTCAGTAACAGACTCAGTTATGCGTTAGACCTGTAGGTAGAAGTCCCATTATCAGACTGATGAGATTGTTATTGTGTATGTCATTTCAATAGTTCGACGATACAAAAATCATTTCTAGAAAATCAATTTGGAACAAATAAATGCGTAATTCATTCCAAATCAATTTTGGTCAAAAGAGCTGTGTGGTCCGGTCCGATTTTCTATATCAAAGAAATACTGAGATACCAAAGTCTAACCTTCGGATTCGGTGGGTCAAGGAAGTCAACAGGAGCTGTAATTATTATTGCATGTTTAGGTGAAAAGAGTAATTCTGCAAGAAACTGGTGGATATAGGAAAAAAGGGATAACGTTCTCTCAGTCGCTTCTACAACAAGTTAGACCTTTGTTTCGGCTTCCACTCTTATGGCGGACTGTCCAAATGTTCTTCTTATTTGGCATTTTGGCTTTTTGGTAAGTACTTTTTATATATTTTCAATTTACAACTTAATATTACGTACCGATAACCATATACCGGTCCGGCAACTAGTTGGACCATCGTTGACATAGAATAGGTCACAGAGTGCCACTGGAAGCTGTTTGCGGGAACGATGATCTGCAGTGAATGAATACAGGCTTAAATTTTAAGGATTGTATTCCTGTGGTAGGGTAATTTGCCTTCAGTAGTACTAATATGTATTATAGAGTTAAATTTAAAATATAACAATGTTTTCTGTCTCTCCTTACCCGTGGTACTACCGGTGATACTACTAGTAGTACGAGTAGGTACACACGGCTGCACATCAAGCTATACATTTCCAGTATACGCTGACCTTACATTGAACGGACTCCCGAACGATGCGAGGTCAGCATATACTGGAAATGTATAGCTTGATGTGTAGCCGTGCGTACCACGGGGATTATTTTTGGCCCGTAGTACTACTAATTTTAAATTCATCACTAAATAGTATAAAACCAAGTCGCTTCCCGCTGTCTGTCTGTCTGTCTGTCTGGATGTATGCTTAAATCTTTAAAACTACGCAACGGGTTTTGATGCGGTTTTTTGTAATAGATAGAGTGTTTCAAGAGGAAGGTTTATATATATAATACATGCATAATATAGTAGAGCAACACCGATAATTTTAGGGGTTTCTAATGTGATGTCGTAAATAAACACATATTTTAGCGCTTACATTGCAAACGCTGGCTAAACCCTACCAGATAGATCAAAATAATGTACTACTGTATTGTACACCTTAGAAAGATCAACAAAAAAGTCCGCGATGGTATATGTCTAACTATTGTAGTTATGTCACTATAACTACTTTTATACATTTTTTAAGTTGATAGAAATGCCAACCAATATCAGACCATGTTATCCATACCTTTATATTACCCTTATCAAAATAAATCATTTCATATGCAAGACTGCTTCAATATCTGTAGATAGCTTCTTGAATTATTGAAATAGGACATTCCATTCAAAAGATATAACGAATTTAAAAAACCAAATACACAGAAAAATAAACGCCAGGTTCCGGACACCAAACTGAAGTATTCAAATAATGTAGTATTGACCGAAGTGCGAGAGAGAGGCTTAGCGATGCTATTTAGCTATGTCATAATCAGCCGGGAAACGTCCACTGCTGGATATAGGCCTAAAATACATAAACAAAGGGGTCAAGTGCGAGACGGACTCACGCACCGAGAGTTCCGTGAAGAATATGATTAATAAACATAATGAAAATCATAAATAATATAAGTAAGATAATATGCACCCAACAATGCTCTAACAAAAGACGCCTGACGAAATCACACGCGCAATTGTTAAAATACACATTGAGATACTTCTAAGGGTAGTAATCATAAAGTGGGGTTTAAAATGTGATTTAATTCAGTTAATTTATTTTTATTATTTGTTGTTATAGCGGCAACAGAAATACACATTTTGTGAAAATTAATGGAAATGGTCTAAAAGTACGACAAACACATATTGTTAGTTAAACGTTTGACTTTTTTACAGATCCAAAAAACTGCAGACTTGATTATTCGATATTAATTTCAAATCGAAAAACACACAGACGGACAACAAAGTAATCCAATAAATAAGGGTCCCTTTTTTCCTTTTGAGTTAGTTATCCCTAATAATGTACAAAAATGTAAATATAGAAATGTAAAACTTTAGATTAAGTAAAAAAATTGAAACTCTAAAAATATAAACAGTAATTTGATCAGAAAAAACTACTTATGTCTTTGCAAAAAGTTTATTTTTTCGTTTTTCCCAAATGTTTAAAAGATAAATGTCCACCCGTGCGAAGCCGGGGCGGGCCGCTAGTTTAAATATATTCGTCAACTCGAAAGTTTGAGAAACAATATTAACTCAATAGACGTCGTTATCGTCGTATAGAATAAGATCGGATTTTAATTTTCCACCGACTTCAAAAACGGAACTTTTTATGTTTTTTACCTCATAACTTTGGACTGGATGAACCGATTTTTATGATTCTTTTTTAGTTGAAAGCTGGTGCTTCCAGTGTGGCGCCATTTTAATTTGGTCCAGTTCTGGCAATGGCAGAGAAACCCGTATGTCTAAAATTTCCTGTAGACTTTTAAGGCAGTTGAAGTCTGTTTCTAGTTCTTTTTGAACGCGCTAACTTCTTCGTGCATATTCACACCGTTCGCTAAATAAATTCATAAAACACAACAAAAAGTCATATTAACCGTCGCTGGTTCTTAATAGGCCGTACGATAATAGTAATTTATTGATCTTAATTTTGTATTTCAGTTCTAATAGCCTATACATGTGGTTTCCCACGATCGCAGCTGTATTCACAAGTGGGATCATGTCAGAGGACGGGCAAGCTGTTCACGGCATTTGCGATGCTATAATCACTTCTCAGAAAACCAATGTCACAATTGTAAGTCTCTTTTACTTCAAGTTCTTTTCAGCATCATTGGCCTAGTTTATACACGCTAGGACTCACAATCCGGAGGTCCCGGGTTCGATTCCCAGTAACGGTACCTATTGGTACTAGGTTTGATTGGCGGTAAGGAATTTCCTGTCCGCCTGGATAGCTACCACTATGTTACCTAAATCTGCCGCCGAACAGCAGTGACAATAGCACTGTTGTGTTTCGGTACAAAATTTTCTCATGAACTTGAGGCTTCTGGGTACGCACCTCCTTTGCTGGGCGTAGAAAGGGAAAGCAACTTAAAAAAACACCCTCAAACCCTCATTTTTAAAGGAAAACTGACAAACATACGTTATCAGATAAAACACATATATTATATACATTATACAATGAGAACGATTGATTTGCCACGAACGCTGCTCGTCTTCTCATCGGTCCACCCGCCGCGTCGTACAAGTCGGCCTGATTGCTTGCGTCCCTGGAATCACTGAAGGCATATATCTCGGGTTATATCTGCTATGCATATGGACGAGTCAGTGAGCTGAAGTGGCAGTGACGATTCCCCTACTACATCGACTGACGACTGGCCCGGGACCATAGGGGAGGCCTATCTTTAACAGTGTACATTTTCCGTCTGATGATAATGACAGTAGCGTAGCTATGTAACCTAGGGCCCCTGGACAAAATTAAATGAGGGCCCTATTAAACTACTAAATACGTTAAAGGTGGCATAATAAATATATATTTACGTAGCGTCTTTTTGAAGGAATCCACGCCAACCCTCAAATTATATTTGAAATAATTGATTTTAACCAAGGTATCAGAGTGGACGGAGATAAAAATTTTGGGCTCAACTAGGATATTAAAAAACTTTTTCAAACGTCATTCGTGGGGCCGAGGGGCCCGTTGAACATGCGGGGCCCCGGGGCACTGCCCCGCCTAACCCTACGCTAGCTACGCCACTGTTAACTGTATGTCAAACATGAATTTACTTCAAACGCTCATTGTTATTGTAGTAACATTGTAGGAGGAAAACAAAAGATTTACTGTAAATCGATATAACCACGATTTTTCTTTCAGCCGTGCAAGGACACGTTAGTCAATGCCTCTGTCATGTGGTCTGGAGTCGCTCATGCTGTTATATTCAGCACTGTAAACATAGTAACAGCCAAGTTTTCGTCAAGAAAAAAAATAGTAACAATGTTGTTGGTAGCGGGATCATCAGCCTCGGCAGTGGGGGCTGCATTCATCACCGACCCACTTAACATTTCAAGTTTTATATTGTACTACGGAACGTTAGTCAATAGCTTGACGTGTGGAATTGTTTTAACATATATTGTGGACATTTACCCTACTTCTTTTAGGTAATTTTAAACTATTTATTTCCTTTAGACAGGTGATAGCGGATGTAGTTTTAGAAAAATAATCTTGTTTTTTAGATCTATTAACTCATTACCGCCGTTAGTTATTTGGCCAACCAGACGACACTTGTATACGATGGCTGAACCGTCATTGATGGCTAGCGGTCGCAGCCGATATGGTCAGAGCAAAAGTGGTCAGGCTGTATTTGATATATGTAATTTGACCAAGCTTTGTGGTCCATGAACTGCAACTAATTTACGTAGACTGTAGCAGGAGATTGCTGTAACGTGTCAAGTTTCATTAAAAAGTTTTAATTATAAACCATACTGAATCGTACTGTAGGGTGGGCCATAACCTTTTTACCTTCATGGTTAAAACCATTCAAGTGTGACAAAAAAGGAATATTTCTGACCGTCAATTTCAGGTCATTTGTATAGCTTTTATCATGCTCTCCTTCACTGAAAAGTCGGCTGTAGTTTTTTTACTGAATCTTGAAAAACCTACTACCGATTATAGTAGGCTAGCCAGAGCTTGCCAAACTTATTTGTACTGTGATGCTCTTGATAATTTGATATTATTTGCCGACACCCCTCAACCCAGAACACCCCACACTCCCGGCCAAAAAAAAATTTACATTTATAAATACTATCAGCTGGATGGTAATGAGAAGGATGTGTTTGCTTTTCTGAGCATAGCTTCTCAAAACAACTCCTCGACACACGACGCCCCCGGGACATTGTTGCGACGCCCAGTTTGGGAAGCCCTGGGCTAGGCTATCGTGTCTATGTAAAATATATCCATCAAAAGCCTATATTATGTCCCCAATGCAAGGGCTCAGGCCAACTCTCCTACGGAGAGTGTATGGGCCATAGTCCGCCGCGCGGGCACAGTACGGATTGGTAGACTTTCTTCTCGAGAGTGTACAGATTTCCTCACGGTGATTTTCTTCACTTCAATTCCAAATACCGTAAAATATAATTATATTGTTCTAGTGGTATGGCATCATGCCTGACGGGTATGTTTGGACGCCTGACCGGCGTGATTGGATCGAGCATTATCGGATTCTTCGTGTTTACACACTGCGAAATCACGTTCTGCACGATCGGCGCTCTACTATTCAGTAAGTTTTTTCACACCCGTGTAATTCCGCACGATATCCACAATAATATTTTATTTTATCGCTTCAAGAGACATATTTTTAAGAACTAATTGATAAAAGCCTGGGCCTCCTAACGCAAACGGATTCATTCCGAAAATATCTTATTTAGGAATGAATGTATTCATGCTTCGTGGATGCCAATTGTCAAGTGTTAGTGTGATACCAAGAGAAACAAACATTTTAATAATTATACAACGATATCTTTATTTCAGGTGTCGTTATAATCGCATGTTTCCTGCCGCCTGATCGAGCTAATAACAAATAAGCATCCAATGCGGCAAACCAACGTCAAACAATCTACGAGTAATATTTAAAAAAAAATGGAAACTGAATGTCTAGAATTAAGTTTTAAATTAGTTTAAAGGATAGTAATACTGTTTGTTTCTATATTCAAATATAAACAAATTATGCGAAAGAAAAACTTAACTGAATACTGAAATTACCTTACTTACAGTAACTGCTATCTATTAGTTAACCTACGACACCTTAGTAAGAAGTAACCTGTCATGGCATTTTAAAAATTAACATTAACTAAGCGTTACCGAGGGAGTTGTATAGATGGGGCGAATTTGTACTAAATTTTTTTGTTGTTGCCGAAAATACAATTTTCTTTTTAATTACGCTTTCAATTTTCAAGATTTTATTCCACCACCTTGTCGACGTGATTAATATGTATATCCGTACCAAATTACAGATTTCTAGTAGTAATAGCCTTCAATCTTGCGTTTGAGTTTCAATCAATACAAAAGAAGAATATTATTGACGGAGACGGAGGCAGATATCTAGACACGCGGCGGCGGCAAGTTCAAGCATAATTAATTACAGTTTAGTTTATAAGTGAATACCTACACTGGGTTTAGACTTCATCATCATCAACAGCCTATATATGCCACTGCAGAGGCTCAGGCCTACTCTCCTACAGAGAAGTTTCCTGAAGGTTTTGATTTATCCAAACTACTTATATTGTTATAATATTAGTATCATCATCACGAAAGGTAAGGCCACTGCTGGTATGCCATTCGTCATGGTATGGCCACATTGACCGATCCCAAGTCACATGCATCCAGCGACTCCCCGCGACCTTAACCAGGTCGTTGGTCCATCTAGAAGGACGGCCCGGTAGACACTTTCCGGTATGTGGTCGCCACTCGAGAACTTATACTCCCCACTGGTTATCGGTTCTTCAACCGATGTGGCCTTCCCAATTCCACTTCACCTCACTGACTCGTCGAGCTATGTCGATGACCCCTGTTCTTCTACGGATTTCCTCATTCAAGATTTTATCACGTGGAGAAATTCCGAGCATAGCTCGTTTCATTGCTCGCTAGGTGACTTTGAGCTTCTTTATTCGGCCCACAGTAAAGGAATTTTAGTATAAACTGTTGGTGTTCCTAATAAAAAATTATTTAAATTATTTTTATACAGAACTTCGCTTTTAATAGGGCTTAAAATCAATAAATAGTAATTAAAAACTTGAATAAACCTTACAGTCCATCACCTCTCAAACTCACATCATCTTCTTCTATACATACAAAAATAAAATTCAAAGTTCTGACTGACTGAGATATCAACGCACATCCTAAACCACTGGTCCTAGAGAGATGAAATTTGTAAGGCGTTTTCTTTGTTAAGTGTGGGTACCCATTATGACAGGATTTTCCAAAATTCCACCGCTAAAAGGGTAAAATAAGGAATGTAAGTTTGTATGTAAGTCCGTAATTTTTGAAGATAAATCTATAAAAATTTGTACGCAGCTTTTCGGTTAAAAATAACGAAATACGTGTTTCACAGTATTGGATATTTATCTTTAAAAGGGGTGAAAAGGGGGATGAAAGTTTGTATGTGAACTCTGTTGTTTTTGTAGTCAATAACATAAAAATGTTACTCAGTCTAATGAATTAAAAGTAATGGTAACATATTTCATCGTTTTTGAAAAATCAACCCTTAGAGGGTACAACAAATAAATACTTTTAATGGGAGTGAAAGCGAATGTCCAATCAAACAACCTTTTGAATATAGATTTGCTTTATTCGTAACTTGGGCAGCACTTCGTCTTACAATGTTACCGATACGAATGTGACACTCCGAATGGCGGAGCGACTATTTAAAGGCCCCACAGAAAGTGTTGCCACTTTATAACATAACTGTTTGACAACTACACAGAAAGTGTTGACACTTCATAAACATTGTTACCCACGATTCCTAAGTTGTAATTGTACTGTTACTAATTGTACGAGTATACAATAATAAGGTGACTGTTACATCCGGCCATCCGCCTCAAAACGAGTCCTCTCGTTTAACGCAAGATAGAGAGTTTTTTTTTATATATAAAAAAAGGTTGATTATATAATATTAGGTGATTCCAATTTTACTAATTTCAACGATTTTATTAATCTAAAATTTTTAAGTATATACAATAAGGTTACTGATTAGAACATATTTACTCATGCTAATTTAACTCAATGATACAATGGTAATATTTATATTAATTGGCTTCACAAAGTTGCTGTAACCAATGTTTCCAATTAACTGTAATGGACTTACCTAGACTATATTTCTAATCAATCAATCTTTAATTAGTTGTAATAGTTTATACAAACGACTACTTATACATCTTATGCTCTACATTATAACTAAGATGTTACAGATCCGTCTGTAACATTCCGACACATCATTGTGCTCCATGTCATAGTCGCATTCGACCATGCTCAGTCATAATCACATGTAATGTGATCATGCTCAGTGACAATTGGTGTGAGTCGCGATCAGTCGTGATCACAGCCTAATGCGTTCCAATGAGTCAACATATGCTATGAATATTAATTATACACAATTGTCAGAATGATGTATGTGAACGCAATAGCTCTACCCGAACAAAGTGATTTCTCACTCTTCTTCACTAGATGAAACATTGGTTGGATCATTGTCAAAGCTTAACCATGGAAAATTTTTGTCTATCGCTACTATATTTTCATACCGCCTGCCTTTCTTTGTTAAGGGAGTGTCTTCTACTACGAAACGATCATTTGGTAATATTTTTTTAATCCGATACGGCCCTTGACATTTCGATTCAAGTTTTTTTGACTGTCCAGAGCCAGAAGCTATGGCTCTGATTATCCGGACCAGATCACCTACCTTGTATTGAGTACATTTTTTTCTACTTTTGTCAAACCTTTCCTTGTTTTGGTTTTGATTTTTAATTATTAGGTTCCTAGCTTCTTCCCTAACCGAGTCCAGATCAATATTTATTGCTTCGCTGTCTAAATCTTTTGTAACAAAATTTAGTACTCCTTGAGACGGACTAGTCGTTTTACGTCCAAATAGCAATTCTGTCGGAGACTTTTTTGTTACTTCGTGTATGGTGGAGTTTATGCCCAATTGGACATCTTGCACGCATTCGTCCCACCTCTCAGGCTCTTTACCGTGAGACATGGTGCCAACCGAAGCGAGAATCGTTCGATTATAGCGCTCAACCTGACCATTAGCGCGAGGAGTGGCGACTGAATTTAAGACATGTTTGATCCCTGATCCCTGTACAAATTTTTTAAACTTCTTACTAGTAAAGCTGGTTCCCCTATCAGTAATGAGACGTGCGGGGGTCCCAAAGTAACTGAAAAAGTTCCTGAACACTCTAATAGTCTCCTTAGTCTTCGTACTACGAACCGGTGTTAAATTTACGTATTTTGTAAATGAATCAACTATCACCAGCAGGTAAGAGTTTTTATGCTTACTTCGCAAAAACGGTCCCAGATGGTCTGCATGGATGGTGTGGAACGGGATTTCAACTTTCGGGATTGGGTGGAGTTCACCCTCTTTTGCCCCTGATGGAATTTTGTGATGCGCACATTCCAAACAAGCTGAAACATACTTTTTTGTAAACCGACGCATTTTTGGAAACCAGTAGTATGCACGCAAACGTTGCAGCGTTTTCTCGAATCCGAAATGACCCACATCGTCGTGATTGGCTTTCAACAGTTGCCAACGCACTCCTCTTGGTACTACCCAGCGCATTATGTTCTCATCGATAACTCTGAATAGGCGTCCGTTTTTCACCTTGTATTCTTTATGAATGTTTGCAATTTTGGCAGTTTCTGGATCTTCCAAAACTTCTTTGATGCGTCTGATTTCGGAGTCAGCCGATTGTGTTGTCACTATCCAGTCTTCTATATTAACGGACAGTACATCCAAAACATGCACACTGTCTTCTTTCCCAGACACTGGACTCCTACTAAGTGCATCTACGTGCGCCATTTTGTCACCAGGCCGGTATTCAATTTCACAGTCATATTCAAGGAATTGTATCCACCACCTAGAGATACGTGGTATAAGATCGCGTTTGGTAAACGTTGTTCGTAAAGCGTTGCAGTCAGTGACAATTTTGAATTTAATGCCTAGCAGGTACACTCTGAACTTGTTAAGTGAACTGATAACGGCTAAGGTCTCGAGCTCAAACGAGTGAAGTTTTTGTTCGTCACCAGAAGTTTGTCTACTATAGTACGCCACTGGTTTCCAGGGGTTTGCCCCTGTACGCTGCATTAATATTCCTGCCAAACCCATTTTGCTAGCGTCTGTATGCAATTGAGTCTCCGCATTATAATCATACAACGCTAACACAGGTCTATCGGTAAGAATGCGCTTAAGAGTTTCGAATGCAGTTTGCTCTTCAGAACTCCATTTCCAGGCAGAATCCTTCCTCAGGAGGTTCGTTAGTGGCCTAGCTATTGAAGCGAAACCTTCAACAAACCTCCTGAAAAAACTGGAAAGTCCTAGAAACCTTCGAACTTCGTGCAGGTTTGAAGGTGTAGGAAACTTTGCTACTGCCTCAGTTTTTTGTATGCCAGGCTTAACGCCTTCTTTACCTATTTCAAACCCTAGAAACTCTATGGTTTCTTGAAAGAAATTACACTTTTCCATTTTTAAAGTAAGGCCACTTTGTTGCAGTAAACTGAGTACTTCTTCCAGGCGCGTTAATCCCTCGTCAAAAGACTTAGCAGGTATCAATATGTCATCCATATAGACAATTGCATATTTGACTTTGCCTTTGTCTAGGATTTTATGCATTACCCTTTGGAAAACAGCTGGTGCATTTGCTAATCCAAAGGGCATTCGATTGTATTCGTACTGTCCGTCTGGAGTGACAAACGCGGTTTTATCTTTAGACTCTTCCGAAATGGGTATCTGATGATAACCAGATGCTAAATCGAGAGTTGTGAAGATTGTTTCACCAGACAGTCGGTCCAGCAAGTCTTCGATCCTTGGGAGGGGGTAATGGTCCCTTCTAGTTTTACCATTGAGTGCGCGATAGTCTACACACAGTCTCTTCTCACCAGACTTCTTTTGCACCAATACTATTGGGCTAGCGTAAGGTGAATTCGATTCACGAACTATACCACACTCAACCATTTCATCGACCTTGTTTTGTACGTATTTCCGCTCAGAATGAGACAGCCGATATGGTCTATATACAACTGGATCAGAATCTTTTAATTGTATGACCATTTCTGTTTCCGTTGTATATCCCAGATCATGCATACCAGTCGAGAAACTATTTTTGAACTTCTCCAACACATTATTTAATCTTTGTCTTTCACTTGAAGTAAGACGTTCACCGCATTGGACAAGCGGTTTCTGATTAAAAGTGTCATAATCTGTAGTTACACTCAAAATACGTTTTTCTGTCCCTATATATGTACCTCTAACTATTAACGTGCCTTTAGGCAGAGTTATCGGTTTTATGCTTAGACTCTGCACCAGAAGTAGGCAAGCCCCCTTATGTATTTCGTATTCTCCGGGCAGAAGATAATGTTCACAACCTGGACATCCTCTCACCGATCCACCAACGTATACTGTCCCACTATATAGTTCATCGGTACTGACACGGACTGTTTTCATTTCCCCTACTCCAATACTGGTCGCGTCTATTGTTCTCAGTATCACTTTATCATTGCGTTGATTCGTTCTCTCAAATCTAAGATCTGTTGCGGTTTTTGTGATGCATACGTTAGGGCGTTCAGTAAAAGAATGTCCCAATAATACCGGTGTGTTGATAAGGTGATCTTCTACAACAAAAATATCTACCTCCTTTTCAACAACACCTTGTACCTCAATCGTTGCCTGATTTTTTCCTAGAGGCAAATATGGTACATTTCCTAAGCCCCGTAGTAGTGGACCATTCACTACTGACCAAATCAGACCAAGTTTTTGGGCATCAGTCTTGCGTATTAGCGTCGCTTCACTACCTAAATCTACTTGACATGTAATAGGTAACCTATTGATTCTTATTATTATTTTGTATATGTCAGCAATACTATCATTTGTTCGTTCTAGTATTTTGCTGTTTTTGTCTAATGGTGAAAGCGTAATTCCAGAATCTTCATCTAATAGCACTCTTAGAATGTTTTTTTCTTTTGGTTCAGGTTTCGAATTTTTCTTAGGACAATCAGCTAACACATGACCGATCAGATGACAGTACGTGCATTTGATAATAGGTTTAGGGCATCGTGAACATGGATGTCCCTTTTCTTTACAATTAAAACAGATAATTTCTTCTGGGTTTTGGCGTTGTTTAACACGGTTTACGTTTTCCGTAAATTTATTTAGGCGGACGTTGGTTTGATTATTAGCGGGACGTTTGTCTCTCCTAACATCTACATTAGTATCTCTCGCTTGGTTTTTGAGGGTTTTGAAGAATTGTAACACTTCTTCAGGTTTTCCGAATTTAGCTGCTTGAGCACCTACTCTAACTCCCCTATCATCCACCCCATGAATAATACAGTCTATTGCTTCCCTGCCGAAAATCTTGCAGCGGTTTAACAGATTTACTTTTGAAAAATAATAAAGCTCAAGAGATTCACCGAATCGAGCTCGTTTATTAAGCATTTCAGTCAATAATTCTGCATAATTCTCGGTGGCAGAGAATGATTCTGCCAACAGAATTTTCCACTCAGACCATGTACGTTTTAAGGATGGTAGCCCCTGGTACCAAAGTTTAGCATGACCCGACAGTTTAGGTAGAGCGTAGTGGATTGTTTGTCTGTCATTCCATTTATAGATTTCTGTGCATTCGTCAACTTTATTTAGCCAGACCATTATGGTCTGTTCCTTGCTCATGGGATCGAATTCGGGGATGACATTGTTTAACGCAGGGAAACTATCACGCTCACACACCTGACCCTTAAAAACTTTTAAGAATTCATTAAAAAACACAGATGTTGACTCATACCTGGGCCTCCTGGCTTCATCATTGTCCTTACTCGGACTCAATCTCTGTTCATGTAACTTAGACCGTCTGTACGGTTCGCGTTCCTCGTGCCTCCGCAGCCTATCTCTTTTTAACTGGCTTTCCAAGGCCATTCGGCATTGTTTTTCCAGCTCAAGCTCCTCTTCCTTATCCTTCAAAACACGCCTAGAACTCCGACTTCGTGTCCGACTACGGTCACGGAGGCGCTCATACCCTTTACTTTTTAACTGAGTTTCCAAAGCCATGCAGCGCTTCCGTTCCAGTTCAATCTCTTTTTCCTTGTCTTTCAAACCACGCCTAGTGCTCCGGCTTCGTGTACGACTGCGGTCACGGAGACGCTCATACTCTCTACTTTTTAACTGACTTTCCAAAGCCATACGGCGTTTTCTTTCCATTTCAAGCTCATCCTCCTTATCCTTCAATACACGCCCTAGGCTTCGGCTTCGGGTACGGCTACGGTTCCGGGAGCGCTCATACACTTTATTGCGTTCTTGGTTGCGGTCTCGAGTTCTGCTACGCTCTTGGTCACCCTGAATTTGCTCCGGAGTATTCAAGACTCGGCGTGGCGTGCGGCTACATTCGCGACGATCGCGAGACCCACTTCGGCGGCTTGCACTGCGCGTCCGTCGACTTCCGCGACTTACAGTCTCCGCACGTGTCCCGCCACTACCATTGGTGTCCATAGTCTGAAACTCAACCCAAAAATATGAGTGCGTGTTGCAGTTTATTAGTTTTATTAGTATATATGGTAATAACTTTCTATTTGCAATAACCTCTTATAATAATTGAAATGAATTGAAGAGGAAAAGGACTTCAATATATATGTGAATGTTTGTTGTTGTCCACGTAATGTGTTAAATCTATATTGATAATCATTCTCGCACCTTAATTACCTTCACCATGCTAGGGAATAAGAACCGTAATATTGTAACGAACTCAATCTGCAGCTTAATGTCTAGATTAGATATACCATTGATGCCTAACTTGAGAATAATATGAATTAGATGCCTAAAATGATGTCACAGCACATTACAATTAGGTTTCAATTGAAATTAAATAAAAATCGCAACGGGTCGTTGGCGCATCGGCGGCAGTCAGCAGCACGACGGCATCCCAACGAGATATTTTATTCTTTTATAATACTTTTACGCTTTGATAATTCTAGTACTATAAAAATCGATCAGACACAAAATAGATCGGTATTTGATGACGGTAATGTCTGTATCATCAGACAATTTATATTTAAACAAAAAATTATAACATATTGCGGTCCGCGTTTCTATGATTCTATTTTACCAACCTCAGTTGTTTAACAAGACCGCATAGCCATTGGTTAACCAGTGTTATTTTGGTTACCGCCTCTAGGGAGTACCCGGCTACAGCGAAAGACTTCCAGTAACGTAATTCCCCATCATTACATACAACGTGTGACTAACGTGTGTGCTCCGTAATGTAATCGTACCGGAGAGTAGCCCCGGCAATACAATTACAAAAAAAATGCGTGACTCTAATGTGTGTGGCATGATCAACCGCTGCCAGGGAGTGCCCTGGCGACAGCAATTGACGTTCAGTAATGTAATTGCCCCGGAGAGTAGCCCCGGCAATACAATTACAAAACAATGCGTGACTAAATGTGTGTGGCATGATCAATCGCTTCCAGGGAGTGCCCTGGCGACAGCGATTGACGCTCAGTAATGTAATTGCCCCGGAGAGTAGCCCCGGCAATACAATTACAAAACAATGCGTGACTAAATGTGTGTGGCATGATCAATCGCTTCCAGGGAGTGCCCTGGCGACAGCGATTGACGCTCAGTAATGTAATTGTCCCGGAGAGTAGCCCCGGCAATACAATTACAAAACAATGCGTGACTAAATGTGTGTATTGTATAGTATAAGTGATTAATTCACTCACTGGTTAACCCTGACGTATCAACCATTTACATTTTAAATAAAATAAACGCACTTTTTGAACTATGTAAGTTTTAGTATTAAAAAAAAATTACGTACCTTTACACTTGTGGGTGGTTATCCCTACTTCTGAAGATGAAAGCGAATGTCCAATCAAACAACCTTTTGAATATAGATTTGCTTTATTCGTAACTTGGGCAGCACTTCGTCTTACAATGTTACCGATACGAATGTGACACTCCGAATGGCGGAGCGACTATTTAAAGGCCCCACAGAAAGTGTTGCCACTTTATAACATAACTGTTTGACAACTACACAGAAAGTGTTGACACTTCATAAACATTGTTACCCACGATTCCTAAGTTGTAATTGTACTGTTACTAATTGTACGAGTATACAATAATAAGGTGACTGTTACAGGAGTGAAAAGGGATTGAAAGTTTGGATGGGAATTCTGGTTTTTTTTTTCGGAGTCAGTAGCACAAAAATTGGTAGTTATACAGTCTTATTGATAAAAATTAAGAGTGACGACAGCAACCCTTTACAAGAAAAACCGTATATAAATCGGTCAAACCGTTCTGGGTATAAGTGGGAACATTGGTTTGTATGTACACACAAACAAACAAACAACCTCTCACCCTAAACGCATACACCGTATCCGTTCCGTCGTGCGTAAAAAATAGTTGTAATGCCGAAAAGGATAAAAACTACTTTTTATCCCGATTTCACAAGTTGTTCCCATGGTATAGTTTCTGAAGTACACGCAGTCGAGGTCGTGGGTGACAGTTAGTATTATATATTGTAATTGACCCCATTTTAAATTAAAATAATTTATCAATTATTTTACCAGTAGTTGTCATCTGTGGTTCGCGGTTCGCTATATTCCATAACTATACCAAATTTCAAATCGATAGAATAAGTAGTTACTGAGATAAGCTGTGACAGACGGACAGACGGGCACTAGAGAGAGATTATAAAGGATTTGTTAAATAGTCATGTGTGTGTCATCAGATAAATAGAACTTAAAATACAATTTGACAGTCCATTACTGAATATTAGGATTTCATTCTGACATTATTTACCAAACATAATCTTAGTTATACGTAGCGAAATAAAACAGGCATAATTTAGTTACATTTGACCGGACGCGGGGAGGTTTGTTAGAGGGAGCAGAAACATACCAGTGACGTGCGCTGACCAATCATGTGGTTTTATTCATCACACATTGATCACACACGACGACATTTTTTTGGGTACTAGTGCGGCCCCTACCCGACCCGACCGAACCCAAAAAAGAAGAATGATCTCAATTCAACTGTATGTTTTACATGTATGTTACGCAATAAGTCCGCCAATTATGAATCGATTTTGATGATTCTTTTTTTGTTTGGTCTTCAAAAGTGGTCCCATATAAATTTTATTGAAACTGATTTGAAGCGGTTTTTGAGAAAATCGACAAAAAATATATACCCAAATAATTCTACCTATAAGGGTGAACATTTTAGTTAGGGGATGAACGCTGTCGACTTTTAAGAAGTCGGTTTCTAGTTCTTTTTGAACGCGTTAATCTATTATTAGATAGTACGGCACAAAGCCAGCTATCTTATTTTAAAAGATTGTGGTAAAAGAAATGTACTAAGTATCTATAAAACGTTTATTGCCGAAGCAGTTTATATCAGTCGGTATTAACTTGTATTTGTACTAATGGTTTTCCGTCGTGACAAAATAAAGTTGTAATTTGTTTGTTAATGTATCTATCTACCTACATCGGTTAGTTTGTTTGTATTGTTTTTGTGTGTTTCATTAAATATATGACTACATATACCATACAACTTTAAAGTTAGCTACAACAATCGTTCCGCGGCTAATATACTGGTCCCTCGGGATACCACCAAGCTAAAAAGTGTGTATTAATGAAAAGTGCGATTCACTATGAATAAGCCAATATCATATGAAAATGAAATGAAAAAATGATTATTGCATTAAAAAATGATTGTCATTTTCAGATACCTACTCAACAAAGCCAACTGTCCTATTTTCAAAATATTGTGGTAAAAAAATGAGTCTTTAACGAGTCTGTTTTACTATCACCAAACAACCCGAACATCAGATTGGCAGGTCATAGGAAATCATACCCACGGCCTGCGGATCATTGCACCGATAGTCTCTGAGTCAGCGTCGGTAAAGCAAGGTTAGCGAGAAAAGCCACAGAAAGATATATACATATTAAACTAACTTCGCGTACCGGTTTGTTTCCATACTTACTATCACCACTGTCTCGCAGTATTTGCTAGCGTATCTCACTTCTCGGTTATGTCATGCACGAGTCTAACATACTTTTATTAATGTATACTAAACTACACTTTCACAAGTGAAATGAATTCATTAAATTAATTTAAATCAGAAGTTGAATGCAGTAAAATGGCACTTAACGAAGCTTACCAAACTACTGAAAGTGATACACTTCCGAAGGGTTTCAATAAGCATTTCCAAGTCTTAGATTCTGTTTGGGTTGCAAACCAATCAGCTCCCAGTGATAAAGTTTATACTTATGACGAAGCTATCAGTTTAACAGGTAAGGTTTCAGTATTAATTGAATTTACAACTTGATAACAGAAACACGTGGTGGGGCGCGGCATTGCTTTCTCAGCAGTTGATTTCAAAATGGTTTATGCATGAAATCTTGGTAATGGTAATATAAGGCATAGTTGTATATGTATGGCCCTGTACTAAGGAGTTAGTGCTATTTCGTCACTTTTTCGCTTGGTACACTCGAGTACAAAAATATGTATTTACTTTTGAACAATGTCACGTCACATGCATATTTAATTGACATTTCATTCATACGTAAGAACAAGCAAGGGTGAATGTGACATGGCACAAAAGTAGATACATATTGTTTACTCGAGTGTACCTAATATACCTACTGACTGCAGGTGACGGTGTCGACCATAGAAATATAATGTCTGTGACTAAGTTACCGTATTACACGATTCAACTCTACCACAGAATACAACATAATATCTACATAGTTTGCGGATTAAAGCAGTGGATTCAAGGTGTATATTCAACTATACAGAGATCCATTGGGAATGATAAATCAAAACTTTACTTTTTCTATCAGGAACCCAGCAACAGTGCAGATACTGATTTTTAAACAACGAGATCATGTATAAAGCTAAAAATATTTTACTGTACCGATTATCGAGTAAAATATTTTAAGCCTCCTTCTATATTTATAGAGAGTTTTATATTTTTAATCATCATTTATTAATTTGTCTCTGACCAGGTAATGGACGTTATAACTTTATGCTATGTGCCGTCGTCGGTTTCATATATCTGGCCATGTCTTTGGACTTATTCTGCTTCTCCGTGATAGTTCCTGCGTTTGCTTGCGAGATACAACTTGATCACAGTCAAAAGAATATATTGATGACAGTGCCTTTTCTTGGTAAGCAATACACTTACACAAATCGATGTAGCAAAAAAACGCCAAGTGCGAGTCGTACACGCACACGAAGGATTTCTTACCATCGTACATGTGAAATGACAAAAGAAGAGAAAACTCGTTTATTAAGAACCTCAACTTGCACAACCAATCACGGTGTCTGGCATGCGCAGGTTGGTTATGGCACTGAAAACGACATACACGAGTATACGATAATTTTTATCCTGGTTCATCGAGTAGTTCTCATGGATAAATTCGGAAGTCCACGCCGTCGAAGTCGCACTCGCACTAATGTTTTCTCTCTTGATGTTTTACTTATACTTTTATTCAATCCATCACTTGTCCAGGTACAGTTATAGCGGCGTATCCTTGGGGGTACATTGCCGACACGCAAGGTCGCAGAAAGAGCCTGCTCTGGGCGATGGCTGGTGGTTCTATTTCAATGGCCGTGACCGCATTTTCATCCAATTGGATATTTTTAGGTGTTACAAAATTCATTGGATCTAGCTTGTAAGTTTTAGTTTTTCCTATTAATAAGGTACCTAACCTAACCGTAACCTAACCTAGTGTGATAAAGTTACGCTTTAACGCTTTTATACAGCTATTCAATTTTTTGGGCTTGGGAATGGGGAATTGTTTAAAACATCCACAGCAAACTGACAATCATCTTACATCCTGGCTTAAAAAATGACTACAAAACAACACGTTGATATTAACTAAAAGAATGTCAGGGACAGCAAGCGCCTTGCATACTTTTGGGATGAGATCAAGTGGCTATAGACGAATCCACTTCCATTCACTCTCTCACAATGGCCCATAATATGGATTTTTTGCACACCATAAGAAGTATCATCATCAGCCAGGAAACGTAAACTGCTGGAAATAAGCCTTCTTGAAGAATCATGGTACGCTACATCGACCGGTGCCGAGCCACCTGCATCCAAGTTTTAACTGGAACTAATTCAAGAGGGAACAGCAGATAAAAAATTTCATATGAAATTAAGGGTTTGGGATATAGCTGTTTTCTCAACGAAACGTTAGCCAAATTCAATCATTTTGATCTTATTCTCTTTATCAAAGAATAATCTAGGCCCGTTGGTTTTGCTTTTTTCAATATTTTGTCTACAATTAGAATTATGGGCATCTCAAAACTCAAAATTTCAGAAAAAATTTCTTTCAACTTATGGTACTCATTATTTAGAGTAAACGTAACATTTTCAGAAAAAGCAAAACCAACGGGCCTAGATTATTCTTTGATAAAGAGAATAAGATCAAAATGATTGAATTTGGCTAACGTTTCGTTGAGAAAACAGCTATATCCCAAACCCTTAATTTCACGGCAAAACTAGGCAAATACCAAAAAAAGCTTCAACTGTCCTTCTCGCACAGTTCGGTTCGGGAGGCAGGGTACACTATATCACAACTATATACTGTGTATTATATGTATAAAAATAAAGTAAGCATGCATTAGTGATGTCAATAAGCTTTATCGATTTTTTCGACTAATAGTGGTGGGAAAAATATATCGATAGATACCCTTTCTCGAGCTATAATGGTTTTACCTGTTAGTTTTAATGTTTAGATTGATCTAAATAAACAAATATAAAGACAAATAATTCTAAGGAAATTTATTTTATCTCTAGAACAGAACATTTTCCCTGAAATTCTTAGTTGTTGTTACGTTTTGTTACGTGTAAATAATTAAATATGATTTATGAATAAGTGACTTATGTTTCAAATATTTTTTTTAATGTTAAAGTTCGAGTCGGACTCGCATACAAAGGGTTCCGTACCACTGTAAAATATCTAAACAGAAAAAAAAACACAGAAAAAACATAACATTTATTGCATGGACATCCGTTTATTTATAACTTTTTTTAAAGCTTTTTTATATTATTTTTTGTTATTTATTATTATTGAAAGTCTTGAGAGAGAACGAGAAGTTATATGGACATCGCATGTACAAATCGCTACGGAGACTATATGACCCGACACAGATATCCCGGAGATCAGCCAGCAAGAGCTTGAAATGGCTCTCCAACAACTCAAAAACCGGTCAAGAGCAAGTCGGACTCGTGCACCGAGGATTCCGTACAGAATATGAATTAATGACATACTGAAAATCATAAATAATAGGTACGGTAATATGCACCCAACAATGCTCTACCGAAAATGAAATTCTAAGCTAAATTACATATTACGAAGTTAAGTTTGTAAACATTAAAAAATCAATTTTACTGTGTTACAATTAAAAAATTCAGATTTATTCCTATGGTTGTGCAGTAAAACCTTTCTTCTTGCCAAATTTCAAGACATTAGGTCAACGGGAAATACCGTATAGATTTTGGGTTCATTGCATTTTGTACGGAAATGGTCTAAAATACAGCTATATCTTTTTATTGCGTTGACCTATAAGTTTCATTATTTGACAGATCTAAGGGACAGCAGACTGGAGTATTCGATATCACAGTGATCCTATAAGGATTCCTTTTTTCCTTTTGAGGTACTTAAAATATAATAGTATAATATGAAGTATGACAGTAGGAAATACGATAGATTTCGACGATATTATTATTCATGTCGACAAATAAAAACTTGAAATATTTTTTCCCAGTTATACATCTCATACACTTAAGACGGGATTTTTAACTCGTCTATTCTATTGTGTGAGGTGTCGTGAAATTACAGTTTTTTAACCGACTTCAAAAAAAGAGGTTATCAATGCGACCTGTATGTATGTAATATTTCCAGAACTGCCCAGTTTTCATATATGTTAGTCTATACCAGCTTCTAAAGAAGTGTGCCAAATTTCTAAAGTGTATGTTTGTTTGTCCTCGCATATATCCGGAACACACACACAAAAGAAAAACACACATAGGGTTCGTGGATTTCAACAAAGCATTCGACACACTCGAACATAGATTTATCTGGGACGCACTGGAAAAACAAGGCGTACATGCAAAATACATAAGAATACTGAAAAACATATACACAAAAAGCACCGCACAAGTGAAGCTAGAATCTACAGGCGAAGAATTTTCGATTGAGAGATGGGTACGCCAGGGAGACCCAATTTTACCAAAAATATTTTCAGCTATCCTGGAAATGATATTCACAAATCTGGATTGGACGAATAAAGGACTAAATATAAATGGCAAAAAGCTGAGTCACCTACGCTTTGCAGACAACCTAATCTTACTTTCGGAAAACCCGAAAACCCTACAGACAATGTTCCAACAGTTAGCGGAAGAGAGCGAGAAAGCAGGCCTGTCAACGAACTTAACGAAAACAAAAGTAATGTCAAATTCCTCACAAACAGAGCCCATAACAGTAAATAATGGAGAAATAGAGTATGTAGAAATGGACAAGACTAATAACTGAATGGCAACCACGAGATAGCAAAAGAAAAAGAGGCAGACAGACTAGAAGATGGGAGGACGACATCAGACAAGTGGCGGGTCCAACATGGACCCGCATAGCGAAAGATAGAATAGAGTGGAAATCCTTAGAGGAGGCCTATGTCGAAAGACAAGCTGAAATGTAGGAACGACCGGTTACTGATACTTAATATAAAAAGATAAGTAACGTATAAAGTAAGCATATTTTTAAGAAAATTGTAACAAAAAATTAGTTCAGCAATAAAGGCTATTTTATTTAATTTATTTTTTATATATCCGGAACTACAAGTTCGATTTAAATAATCCCTTTTTTGTTTACCTAGGTATTGTAAAACTTAGGGAAGACTGCAAGTTTCATCAAAATCGGTTCAGTAGTTTTTGAGACTGGGAATGTTAAGTGTGTATTTCGGCGTTGCAGTGCAGCAGAGCAAATTTAAAATTAATGTTTTAACTGTACTGTAATCTGTATGCCGAATAAATTATTTCTATTCTATTCTATTAGTTAAATGTTTGTTACCTCAGAGCTTTTCACTGGGTGAACCGATTTGGATGATTCTTTATTATTTGAAAGCTGATGCTTTCCATGTGGTCCCATTTCAATTTCAATCCCGGTTCTTAGAATGGAATCCATGAGAAAACAATATACATCTTAAATTTTCCTTAATAAAAGTAGACTTTTAGGGCAGTTGAAGTCGGTTTCTAGTTCTTTTTGAACGCTTTAACTTGTTAGTCCTTAGACTCTAGCACTCTAGGTACTAAAACACCTCTAGGTCACCTAAAGTATCGTTGGAAGACGAACGTTCGGATATGGTGAAACTAAAAGGTTTCTTTGTTGACCGTAGAACCCTAAAATAGCAACGCCATAATTTATATTGTATTTATATGTGATAGGTACTTACTAGTCAATTATATCAAATACAACCACAGTATGTCGAGACTAAACCAATATGCGAACAATAATTTCTCAAAACGTAAAACAAGGGTTGACGCACGCTCACGTCAAGTTTATTATAATTTTGAAAAATACACTCTAGCCCAGGCGGAGGGGTAGCGACTATGCGCGGCGCGCAGGGGCCTCTTTGGGATGTTATGCAGCGTTATTTGTGTGAGTGAAAGCATGTGAAAGGCTGTATGTGTGCGTACCGAATCGCGACAGCAATAACATATTCAAATACCTACTATTCTACGGAGACTTTGCTTCATTGGCCTCTTAATGTCTTCAAGGGCATCAGCATCCACCTTTGTACCTCATTGTAATTGTTTTCCAGCTGCATGGCTGCGCAATCGACGCCCTTCGCTTTTGTTGGGGAATCATGTCCTCCGTCATATAGAAACCGGTATATGTTGATGATAGTCTCTGGCGGCATGATGTTCATGTCTGTTACTTACGGTCAGTATAATTAGCATAATTTCGTGCTAAATTCATATTTTATGGACTAAAGGGACCCGATGGAAGCAAATGACAAAGATCAAAATTAGTTAATAATAACAAGATAATTTACTTGAATTTCAGTTACGGCATACCTTATACTACATCTAGACTTTTCATATGAACTGGGATTTATAAATTTTACTCCGTGGAGGCTTCTGACTTTATTCTTCGCTCTCTTACTTGGACTGAGCACTGCAGGACTGTTCTTCTTCTACGAGAGTCCCAAGTTTCTACTAAATGCTGGATACGAAGCCCAAGCTTTAGAAGTTCTTGAAGCCATTTATAGAATAAACAAAAATGAGGGAAGATTCCCAGTAAGACCTGAAAGTTGATAACCTATTTTTATTGTTATTACCACTAACATAGCATGTAAGATGGCTTATTATAACTTACGCATGGAGACATCCGAAATAAATTATATTTGAATTTGTGTCTGTCGTCTCACAATGTTAAATTTATATAATAGCACTGGGAGGCTTTTCACGTACTCCGTGGTCTAATGACTATACGTTTGGATACACAATTCAGAGGTCCCGGGTTCAATTCCCAGCAGGGGTACCTATCGGTACTCGGTTTGGTTGTCGGTCAGGCTTTTTCCTCCCAGCTTGCTGCTAGCATGCTACATAGGTAAGTCTGCCACCAAACAGCAGTGCTAATAGGGCAAATAAGTTATAGAATTTTGTTTCATTCCGAAAATTTGATCGGTATATTCAAGAAAATCTGTTTAGTGAAGAAAATCAGAAAATACTTTGAGAAAGATAAAACGTAGAAAATTATGTATGACCATGTCACTGCGGCATACCATGGAGGAGACCTATGTCCAGCTGTGGACGTTTCCTGTCTGATGCTAATGAGGTCACTGTGTCTTGTTAAGCAGACCTATTGTGATGAACGTCACCAGGCTGTTATGCGTCGTTTGACGCTCCGTAAACACACCCTCCCGTGCCCCTCCCATACTTCAGTAACAGACTCAGTTATGCGTTAGACCTGTAGGTAGAAGTCCCATTATCAGACTGATGAGATTGTGATTGTGTATGTCATTTCAATAGTTCGACGATACAAAAATCATTTCTAGAAAATCAATTTGGAACAAATAAATGCGTAATTCATTCCAAAGCAATTTTGGTCAAAAGAGCTGTGTGGTCCGGTCCGATTTTCTATATCAAAGAAATACTGAGATACCAAAGTCCAACCATCGGACTCAGTGGGTCAAGGAGGTCAACAGGAGCTGTAACTATTATTGCATGTTTAGGTGAAAAGAGTAATTCTGCAAGAAACTGGTGGATATAGGAAAAAAGGGGTAACGTTCTCTCAGTCACTTCTACAACAAGTTAGACCTTTGTTTCGGCTTCCACTCTTATGGCGGACTGTCCAAATGTTCTTCTTATTTGGCATTTTGGCTTTTTGGTAAGTATTTTTATATATTTTCAATTTACAACTTAATATTACGTACCGATAACCATATACCGGTCCGGCAACTAGATGGACCATCGTTGACATAGATCCACTGGAAGTGGTCACATAGTGCCACTGGAAGCTGTTTGCGGGAACGATGATCTGCAGTTAATGAATACAGGCTTAAATTTTAAGGATTGTATTCCCGTGGCAGGATAATTTGCCCTCAGTAGTACTAATATGTATTATAGAGTTAAACTTGAAATATAACAATGTTTTATGTCACTCTTTACCCGTGGTACTACGGTGATACTACTTGTAGTAGGTTCACACGGCTGCACATCAAGCTATACATTTCCAGTATACGCTGACCTCACATTGAATGGACTCCCGAACGATGCGAGGTCAGCATATACTGGAAATGTATAGCTTGATGTGTAGCCGTGCGTACCACGGTGATTATTTTTTGCCCGTAGTACTACTAATTTTAAATTCATTTAAATATATTCGTCAACTCGAAAGTTTGAGAAACAATATTAACTCAATAGACGTCGTTATCGCCGTATAGAATAGATCTGATTTTAATTTTCCACCGACTTCAAAAACGGAACTTTTTTATGTTTGTCGCCTCATAACTTTGGACTGGGTGAACCGATTTTGATGATTCTTTTTTACTTGAAAGCTGGTGCTTCCCGTGTGGCGCCATTTTAATTTGGTCCAGTTCTGGCAACGGCAGAGAAACCCGTATGTCTTAAATTTCCTGTAGACTTTTAGGGCAGTTGAAGTCGGTTTCTAGTTCTTTTTAACGCGTTAACTTCTTCGTTCAGATTCACACAGTTCGCTAAATAAATTCATAAAAGACAACAAAAAATCACATTAACCGTCGCTAGTTCTTATCTGTACTTAATAGGCCGTACGATAATACTAATTTATTGATTTTGTATTCCAGTTCAAATAGCCTATACATGTGGTTTCCCACGATCGCAGCTGTATTCACAAGTGGGATCATGTCAGAGGACGGGCAAGCTGTTCACGGCATTTGCGATGCTATAATCACTTCTCAGAAAATCAATGTCACAATTGTAAGTCTCTTTTACTTCAAGTTCTTTTCATCATTATTGGCCTAGTGAATACACGCTTGGACTCACAGTCCGGAGGTCCCGGGTTCGATTCCCAGTAAGGGTACCTATTGGTACCAGGTTTGATTGGCGGTAAGGAATTTCCTGTCCGCTTGGATAGCTACCTCTATGTTACCTAAATCTGCCGCCGAACAGCAGTGACAATAGCACTGTTGTGTTTCGGTACAAAATTTTCTCATGAACTTGAGGCTTCTGGGTATGCACCTCCTTTGCTGGGCGTAGAAAGGGAAAGCAACTTAAAAAAACACCCTCAAACCCTCATTTTTAAAGGAAAACTGACAAACATACGTTATCAGATAAAACACATATATTATATACATTATACAATGAGAACGATTGATTTGCCACGAACGCTGCTCGTCTTCTCATCGATCCACCCGCCGCGTCGTACAAGCCGGTCTGATTGCTTGCGTCCCTGGAATTACTGAAGGCATATATCTCGGGTTATATCTGCTATGGATATGGACGAGTCAGTGAGCTGAAGTGGCAGTGACGATTCCCCTACTACATCGACTGACGACTGGCCCGGGACCATAGGGGAGGCCTATCTTTAACAGTGTACATTTTCCGTCTGATGATAATGACAGTAGCGTAGCTATGTAACCTAGGACCCTGGACAAAATTAAATGAGGGCCCTATTAAACTACTAAATACGTTAAAGGTGGCATAATAAATATATATTTACGTAGCGTCTTTTTGAAGGAATCCACGCCAACCCTCAAATTATATTTGAAATAATTGATTTTAACCAAGGCATCAGAGTGGACGGAGATAAAAATTTTGGGCATAAAAACTTTTTCAAACGTCATTCGTGGGGCCAAGGGGCCCGTTGAACATGCGGGGCCCCGGGGCACTGCCCCGCCTAACCCTACGGTAGCTACGCCACTGTACTGCATGTCAAGCATGAATTTACTTCAAACGCTCATTGTTATTGTACTAACATTGTAGGAGGAAAACAAAATATTTACTGTAAATCAATATAACCACGATTTTTTTCTTTCAGCCGTGCAAGGACACGTTAGTCAATGCCTCTGTCATGTGGTCTGGAGTCGCTCATGCTGTTATATTCAGCACTGTAAACATAGTAACAGCCAAGTTTTCGTCAAGAAAGAAAATAGTAACAATGTTGTTTGTAGCGGGATCATCAGCCTCGGCAGTGGGGGCTGCATTCATCACCGACCCACTTAACATTTCAAGTTTTATATTGTACTACGGAACGTTAGTCAATAGCTTGACGTGTGGAATTGTTTTAACATATATTGTGGACATTTACCCTACTTCTTTTAGGTAATTTTAAACTATTTATTCTCGAGGAAGATGGCTTCCTTTAGACAGGTGATAGCGGATGTAGTTTTAGAAAAATAATCTTGATTTTTAAATCTATTAACTCATCACCACCGTAAGTTATTTGGCCAACCAGACGACACTTGTATACGATGGCTGAACCATCATTGATGGCTAGCGGCTAGGAGCATTTAATCACTACGTTTTAGCTAGCGGTCGCAGCCGATATGGTCAGAGTAAAAGTGGTCAGGCTGGATTTGACATACGAGTATGTAATTTGACCAATTATGGTCCACGGACTTCAACTTATTTACGTAGACTGTAGCAGGAGATTGCTGTAACGTGTCACGTTTGATTAAAAAGTTTTAATTATAAACCATACTGAATTATAAATCTTACTGTAGGGCGGGTCATAACCTTTTTACCTTCATGGTTAAAACCATTCAAGTGAGACAAAAAAGGAATATTTCTGACCGGCCATTTCAGGTCATTTGTGTAGATTTTATCATGCTCTCCTTCACTGAAAAGTCGCCTGTAGATTTTTTACGGAATCTGACAAACCTACTGCCGACTATAGTAGGCTAGCCAGAGGTTCCCAAACTTACGAGTACATATTTGTACTGTGACGCTCTTGAGAATTTGCCATTTTTTGACGACACCCCTCAACCCAGAACACCCCACTCCGAGCCAAAAATTTAACGCAGCAGTTTAATATTAGCCTAATAATTGGTAATTAGAAAAACTATCTATTTGGACATTTATAAATACTATCAGCTGGATGGTAATGAGAAGGATGTGTTTGCTTTTCTGAGCATAGCTTCTCAAAACAACTCCTCGACACACGACGCCCCCGGGACATTGTTGCGACGCCCAGTTTGGGAAGCCCTGGGCTAGGCTATCATGTATCTTAAGCCTATATTATGTCCCCAATGCCGGGGCTCAGGCCTACTCTCCTACGGAGAGTGTATGGGTCGCAGTCTGCCGCGCGGGCCCAGTACGGATTGGTGGACTTTCTTCTCGAGAGTGTACAGTATTCCTCACGGTGTTTTTCTTCACTTCAATTCCAAATACCGTAAAATATAATTATAATATTGTTCTAGTGGTATGGCATCATGCCTGACGGGTATGTTTGGACGCCTGACCGGCATGATTGGATCGAGCATTATCGGATTCTTCGTGTTTACACACTGCGAAATCACGTTCTGCACGATCGGCGCTTTACTATTCAGTAAGTTGGCTTGTCTTTGGCCGTGGTCGTGACTTTAGAATTCATTTTTCACATTCACAAAATTGTGTTTCACTGTGAAGTTGCAAGTATGTGTAATTGTGTGAACAAATGTTTTGTTTGAGCAAATGATATCCTCAGAAACATTTCCATCGCTCCAATAGACATAACTTGAAAAAAGACTGGAACTCCTAATGCAAACGGATTCATTCCGAAAATCACTTATTTATAAATGAATGTATTAATGCTACGTAGATGCCAATTGTCAGCCGTCCATTCGTAAAATAGAATATTAGTGTAATAACAAGGAGAAACAAACATTTTAATAATTATGCAACGATATCTTTATTTCAGTTGTCGTTATAATCGCATGTTTCTTGCCGCCTGATCGAGCTAATAACAAATAAGCATCCAATGCGGCAAACATGGATGGGTCCGCTGGCGAATTATCTATTAAGACTGCTTTTACATCGAATCGGATCATATTACGAAAATTACATTATAGTAAATTATGACACATTTTTTATT
Organism: Carcina quercana; assembly: GCA_910589575.2. Classification (NCBI taxonomy): domain Eukaryota; kingdom Metazoa; phylum Arthropoda; class Insecta; order Lepidoptera; family Depressariidae; genus Carcina; species Carcina quercana. The sequence continues at coordinate 4,959,413 of OU342442.1, forward strand.
TCAAGTAACAACTGCAGTGATGTTTTTCTACTTGTTTACTTATCGAATATAAATTCTGACCCAAACTTCTGTAGACTGTACACTTGTACAGTCAAGTGCAAAAATATGTACCTATTTTTGTACCATGTCACATTCTGCCTAACTTGTGCCAATACAGTTTGTTGACGGAAATATCATCTAAAGGGAATGAGATGAGATTTTTTTTTACAAAATTCTCATTTCTAAGCATTTTTTATTTGCTCACATTATCTGATGAAAATGTAGTCTGATTCAAACTAAGAGGTTTATTTTACACTATTTTTAGATATAACACATTAGTTCTAGCTAAGTTGTGGATACATAAATAAAATTTATCACAATATCTACATCTATTTTACTTTGATAACAAATTAAAAATTGTATTTATGTACACAGTTCTACCAATGACATATAATAAAACTGATTTAAGATTCATTCCGATTTTTCTTTGGTTTTCAACTTCTCGAATTCCTTAAATACCTTTTCACTTAATTTCTCCCCTTCATCGTCGATTTGTTCCACAGAAACGACTTCTGGGATATAAAACTGCATCATATTTTGCACCTGAAAACAAATTAAACATATTTTAGACAAGTACTACTTTTGGACGTGACTTTGTCTGTGAGGATTTTAGAAATTATGCACTCGACTTAATTGATAAGATTAAAAACGAACCTATGTTCTTGGCTATGTGCATGCCAAATATCATCACGATTGATTGAGAAATTGGGCGTTAAGTGGTGGTAATAAACAGACAAAACAAACTAACTTCCCCATTAATCACATTGGTTCAATTTAAGGAGTGTACATAAAGTGATAACTATTATAGACTGGCGATTTTCTACGACACCATATAAAGATAAAGAAGTTAATTCAGGATAATGTAGTTACTGTTACTTATTAAAGATATATTAAGAAAACAAAACGCAATTTAATTTAAATTTAACAATAAAATTGACTAACTGCATACGTATTATTATTAGCTGTATAATGTCTCATAGGTGGGTAAACACATTACAGTCCATCACCTCTCAAACTCACATCATAAAAAATTATAAAACAAAGTCCCCCACCGCATCTGTCTGTTTGCGATAAACTCAAAAACCACTGAACGGATTTTTATGTGGCTTTCATATATCAACAATGATTCTTCAGGAAGGTTTAGGTGTATAATAAGTGAAGGTTTTATGTAAATTGGATGAAATATGACGTGTTGTGGTAATATACTACATTCAAATCTCATTCATACTCGACCCCACAAGCTGATGTAAAAATGTAGGCATAGGTATATATATACTCTACTGCCTGTGCGAAGCCAGGGTGGATCATTAGTGAGATCATAAAATAATAGACTGCATAGTGTCTCACAGTGGTTTATTCAACACATGCCTATATCTCAGCCATTTAGTCATATATTCAAATGGCTCACCATAGTGAATAGTGATAGCTCTCAGAAATATGAACTCACCCCATTCTTCAATGTGACTATAGAGCTAGGACAAGAGGAACAGGAGCCTTGCATCTTCAGTCGGAGCACTCCGTCCTTGAAGTCCACAAACAAGACATCGCCTCCGTCTTCTTGTACTGTTGGCCTGATACGTGTGTCTAGTAGCTCCTTTATCATTTGCACTATTTCATCATCATCTTCATTAATTTCTGGAACAGGTTACATAATACATGTAATATTTGTTGCAAATAATGACAATTTGGCATAATTTTTATGTATTGTAATAATAATATAAAAGAATCAATTTTAGTCTTCATCTAATGTTTAATTTTTTTTCTTCTTCAAAATCTGAGAGTTTAAAGTCAGAAATTTGTAATTGAAACACAACTAATTTTAATTTGGGTGTTTCTATTCTAAAGTTGCTCAGTTCAGGCAGCTCAGTTGGGAAGAGTGTCAGTCATTTAACAATTGAGGTCTGGCTTTGATTCTGGTTGGTACCAGTGAGTTCCAATTTGTTATTTGGAATTTATATACAAATGATAAAAATCATTACTATTAGGTTTTCAGTGAAGGTAAACATCGGGAGGAAACCTGCACACTCCAAAGAATAAATTCAAAACCGAATGTGCAGTCTACCAGTCTGCACAGGGCCCGCATGGTAGACTGTGGACCTAAACTCCATAAGAGAGTAGTACTAAGCCTTTATAGTGAGGTCATAGGCTTTTGATGATGATGATTCTAAAGATGAGACCACACTGCCAAATAAAATCGTCTAAGGGAAATATGGACAGCAATATCTATCTATGTAACAGCAATGTGTTTATCACGCAAAATAGGCGCATCTGACGTCGAGTTGCGGAAACCTGCCCTGATAATGAATATGAACAGCAATGTGTTACTGCCATCACCAATCTAACTGACACATGTGATGATTAAGGCAAATCTCCACATAGAAAATGTAATGTGGTGACCTATAAGGGATGTCATAACTAACAATGGAGTAATGTATCTGATTATTAATTTGAATTGATCTAATAGTATTTTGAGTGTGTGATACTTTGATTTGACAGACTATATTAGCTCTTTGGATATTCATAATTATATATCTGTATCAAAGGAAAACAATAAACTTAATAACAAGTAATAATTGCTCTAATATAAATAATTCTGAAGAGTAATAAAACCACTTTTAAAATGGATGTGTTTTAATATGTTAGTTCAATGATACTTACGTGTATCTCCTGAAGGCTTGGCATCAGTAATAATAGGTAGACCACTGGCAAAGAAGTCCATAATTGTGGCAAAAATATCAGGCTTCAATAGTTTCCACTCGGTGTCATCATCAACTTTTGTCACAGTTATAAAGTCAGATCCAAAGAATACAGCTTTAACTCCATTAATGCGGAAGATCATTTTTGCTGAAATTTTTTAAATAAACAGATTCTTTCAGGAACATACCATATCAATATTATCAAGGTTGGTCTAGTGGATGTATTGGTTCATAGGAGAATGATATCCCTGTTCTGTGTCTCTACAATTAAAAAGAAAGAAAACACTCTATTTCGACACACGCAATTGCAAATGTATTTTGTGACTGTCAGAAAAAGGTCCCTACATAGCTTGTTGACACAGTAGCTAGCCTGCTGTGCTGGTTTTCTGAAGATCCTTACCCTATTACAAACATAAATTACATAAATAAAGCTAATTTGAATATCAATATAACCAATTTTAGTTACCCATTTTAAGGTATAACATTATAAGTTTTCTTTATAAAACTGTAATAAACTATCACTAAGAATAAAAATTGCTAAATAAATTACCAGTGAATTTCAATATCAAAAAGGTAGATAAAAACATAATAGGCAACTACATTATTGACATGCAGGGGGCCGTGGTAGCTCAGTTGGGTAGATCATCATTCCTTGAACAATCAAGGCCTGGGTTCGATCCTGGCTCATACCAGTGAGTTCCAATTTGATATTTAAAATTTTAGTATGAATGAAGTAAAAAATTTCCATTGGCTTTTAGGTGCAGGAAACCTGCACATTCTTGAGAAGAAATTTAAAGATGTATGTGAAGTCTACCAATCCGTACTGGGCCCGCATGGTGGACTATGGCCCATACATTCTCTGTAGGAGAGTAGGCCTGAGCCCCTGCAGTGAGGACATATTATATGCTGTTGATGATATAATTATTTCGATGCAGTTCTGCTGACTGCAATCAAACTGCGCTCAGGCTGCATTATGTCTTAGTACTTCATTAAAGAACAGTATTAAGTTTCTAAACTATAACATACCTAAAGGACTGCAATGGGCAGCTCCAATGTTTGGAAAATCCATTGTCTGACCAGGTTCAAGCACCTTAGAGCCTGGGAAGAACTTCAAACTGTTCGGATTCGGCGTGTCTTGGGTCTGGATGAACAAAGTGCGACATTGGCACACATTCGTAAGAATTCCGCTTTTACTGCCATGTATATTCAATGATGCTGTTTGGGATAGTCCGCTGAAGTGTTTGAAGTCACTTCTCCTGGATGTAAACATAAAATTTGAATATAAAACGCTATTATAGCTAGTACTAAGGATTTAGATTTATAAAAATTATGAACACTAATCACAAAGATGAAGGTTAGGTTTTCACCTGTACATGGCCGTAGCACAAAATCGCCCACATGGCGTTCCAGTCTTCAGAAACCTCAAGGAATTTCTCAACATTATTTTAATTTGTACGTCGCAGTTCAAGCTATTTATTTTCTCCGAAAAACATCGAATGACACAATATCAACAGCATTTACTCATTTACTCGTTCATTTTCATTCATCTCGATTCATTTGTCACTGTCAATGTGACAGCAGAAAGCTAATCAACCAAAGGAATAATCTGTGGTACAATTCAATTACAAGACCAACTTGGACGTGCCCGCTGATTGGTCGAAAAGTTGAAAACAGCTGACGTTCGTCAGTTTATTACGAATTGTCGCTTTAGCGCCTGGCATAGATTAGATATAAATATTGCATACCCCTGGCCATTAGTGGCCATCCCTGGCATCCGCGGCAACGAAAACACAGATCACAGACTAATATAATATGTACCTATACACAGATGAACTCGTAAGGCTGCTGCGGAAAGCTTGTTTTTTGGTTTCGGACCTGCGGCTTTACCTCTCTTCGCAACATTTAGGACATAAGGATAACCTTAATCAGGGGGGTCTACACATCTACACGGCCAATACTCTAAAGCGCTTTGAAATTTTTTATTCATTCATTCAATACAAATTGTCCATCTTTTCCTAACTCCTCCTAACTCCTAACCCTCCTATTTTGTTTTGGATTAAAAGCGGACTTTTGATCATTTTTGGCATAATAATATATAATGCACTTACACACATACACTGATACAATGACTCACGCACCATCTCGATTTAAAAACACATTTCTCATAATAAGTGTAAAACTACGCTGAAAATAATAAAAGTCGAGTTTAGAACTTACTAATCATTAGGTCAACTTCTACTTCAACTAAGCTCCACTTTAAGCTAAGGCTAAGTGCAAATCCATAATAGAAGAAATGGGTTTACCGCAGAATAAATAAAATGAAATATAATTGAGAATCATATTTAATTTGTACAAGAAACGAACACGAAAAAATCAATATAAGTACACCTAAAATAATTGTACAATGTAAGGATTCATCATAAAAAGCAAATTTGTATTAAAAGCAACGCAGACCTAAAATCATAAATACAAGTGGACATTTAATTCCCTTAAATCTTACTTAAATGTGATTTATTTTAGTAGTATGTACTTGTTCCTAATTATAAAGTTATTTTTACGTTAGATTTATACTTCTAGCTTAAAAATACTGGAGATAAAGCAAGACACAATTAAATAGGTATTTGAAATTAATACATTTCTAACTTTATACAATGGCAGTGTTCGAAAAAGAAAACGAAATGAAATTTTTATTTCAAGAGACTAAAGTAACTTACACAAGTATACATAAAGTACCTGATAGAAAATACCTAGAAAATACATGAAAAATAATGAAAATAGGTGTTTCATATAATATAATTTATTTACAAGGTTGAGAATAAAAGCGAACTGTCATATGCTAGTCATATTATTGTATCATTACTGCGAATAGTTTTAAAAAAGTTGATTTTTTAAAAACGCTTAGAGACCTCATGGGCAAAGCTAGTGGTACTGGCAGTAAACCGCACAAGGAGTTGAATTGATGTGCTCTACCCTGAACAATATTCTATTTAAAGCTAAACTCTTATCTAGACTGTCTCGAAATCCTCTCCACGTAGCTATTTAAAAATACAGTTTAAAAAAGGACCTCACAACAACAGCAGTAAAATACACTGCATCACTTAAAAAATTTACTCTTTTGTTTTTTCACATCAAAGCCGGATATCCATTTTAGACCTTTTAGTCTGATCACAACCAGCAAATCACAAATAGCAAGTAAAGAATATGAATAATTAAAATACTGAAAATTATAATTATTATGGTAAAGGTAACATGCACCCAACAATGCTCCACTGACAATGTAAGTCCGATTGAAGAACAAACTTTACAGCTAAATTACATAGTCGATGTAAGGCTTTCAACTGCTAAGTTAAGTTTGTAAACAGATTTTTTTACTGTGTTTGTTAAATTAAAAAATTCTGGTTGTACTGTAACATGGAGTAGGTGATGTAAGATCTTGCTTCTTTTTCTAATGCTCTCAAATAAATGATCTCTATGAAGCCGCTGCGCTGTTAGGCTAATGTATGGAGGATTATTATTCATTTATTGTCTGAAGGACAAATGTTCAAAGGCCAAAATTTAAACCCATCTCTAAATTCTCTTTGCAGTAATTTGATTTGCTTCTCACGATATGATATTTAAGCATAAGAAAGCATTATTACTTCAACGCATATCGTCCTCCCTTATATGATATGATGTTCCTATCGCAACCATTGGTTTGATTTATATCCGCAAAGTACATACAACAAACAATATTATAACAAAATACATGTATAGTGCAATATAATATGACTTCAGTGGCTCATACGAATGACATTTTTGATATCGAGATTCCATGCCTTTTTGAACATCTGTGGATTGTCTGGCTATATAATACGATACCTTTGCTACTTGTTACCACATCCGCACCCAGTTTTATATTATAATATAAAATGTGGAGCGTTTGGTTTCATTCAATATGTATTTGTGTGTGTGTGTGTGTATGTGTGTGCGCGTGTCAAACTGCCCCTGTCCGTATATTAACAATAAACCCTAGGTTCCTTTCTTATTTGTTGTGTTAAGGGTTACACCGACATACGCAACAGGAAGGGAATAAGAACCAGTCCATGAATATCCCCGCGCAGTCGTCGTTAGGATCGTAGGCCAGGAGACGATGCCATTTGTACTTCTGTTCGCAGCCGCAGTCATTCGAACACCGAGATGTTGACTTCTTACTGAAAACATATAACTTTCTATCATATTCTATTTCTTGAACAAATCACAGGTGCGGCCTGTTTTCAATGTGCCTATTAACGTGCAATAATCATAATGCAATAATAATAATGCAATAATCGAAAAGAAAACTAAGCACAAAAAAGCGTATACCTGCAAACTTCTTGATGTATGGCTTGTTCGAAATGCATGGTGTTGACGATGGCACGCAGCTTCCTCGCGGAGTTGAGCGCCCAGTACGGCGTCATTATCTCCGGCTTACTTTCACACGCGTCCACTCTGAAATTTGCAAAGTGGTAGGTATCAGTTTGGGCTTGCAAAGGTAAAAGCTCTCTGTAATGCTCTTTATCAAGCGCATCTTAAATTGTCAAAACTCGTGTATCCTTGTAGCGAAAATAGTTATTTGCCCACTATTATTATAAATGTCTCTCTTGAAGGAGTGTCTCTTGTTTGTGGTCTATTAAAACTAATCAGTACTACATTTTAATAAAGTAGCGGGTATTCGATGGATGCTAGCGGATAATGCACACGGCATAAAATTTCCGTCATCATCAGCCAGGAAACGTCAACTGCTGCACATTAGGCCTCCTTCATGGTATGCGACAATGATTGGTCCCGAGACACTTAGGTCCGCATAGTAGGGGGACGGTACGGTAATCCGTTATTCGAGCGATGTGGCCTACCCGTTGCCACTTCAGCTGACTTGTCGAGCAATGTCGGTGAGCTTAGTTCGTCTACGGATTTCTTCATTCTTATCACGTAGCGATATTTCTTTTTATTAATTTGACTGATAAATAATGAAAGCAAAACAATTGTGCAGGAAAGTGGCAAAAAACTCCTCGGAGAAATGTAAACCTACCTTCCAGTGTTATTGACGGATTGTGGATCAGGCAGGTTAGGGTTGGACGCCTGCCGCACGTGTCTGAAGTAGGAGTCCCCGGCGTGCATGTCGGGAACCCCCGGCGCGCGCCGCACTCTGCTGCTCTCCGCGGGGGTTGAGAACGAGCCGTACATACGCTTTATCAACGCCTTGTTCTCATCTATGAACGTCTCTATCTTGTCTCTGGAAAGTAAATCATCAAAAATATTTAATTTCAAAACTTGTATTCAGTACTATAAACAATACACAAATGATCTACATCTACATAATAAGCAAAGGCAAAATATAGCTCGGCACATGCTGCAGCTAGAGCACACTTAAATTGACATTGACACATATTGCCACATAAATAAAATACAATAACACATTATATTACTTGAAATGTTGAATATTGACAAACAGATTGAACGCAATTTTCCTGAAAAAACTTCATACTAAATTCCTTTGCCATAATATTTCAAAATATGATATATGGCTTGGTAAAGCAGTTGTCTAAAATAGGACATCGGATTACCTATTATACTCATTTAGCGTTATTTTATGTATTTCTGAAATCTATGCAAAAAGTATCGATAAGAACGTCAACTAGCGGTATTTACCTGGGTAACTGATGAAGAGGTGAAATAAATTTTGAAAAATTTCAGTTTTGAAAAAAAATTCAAAGTTTCAGATTTTAGTTTAATTTTTTTAATACACCTGCCTTTTATTTCACCTGCTGATAAGGGACTATGCTAAGCGTCTAGTAAATCACACAAAACACATCCCAATGCTTTCCTGTCTTTCTTAGTTGTTGGGTAACAATACTTACAGAGGGTACGTGTTTCCCGCCGTGGGACAGTACAACTGGAAATTTCTTTTGACGCACGGCACCCCTCTGATGATTTGTCCTTGGAGTTCATAGCCCAAGGCCAGAGACAACGCTGTCCAAAGGATCTGTAACGTAAGATATACGTGATTGAATACTTTATTTAGAACTACGATCTTGACTTTAATTTAAGTACACTGTTTTTTTTACAGAATATATATCAACTCTTGGCCACGATATCACCTGATGCTAAGCGATGATGTGGCCTACGTTGGTGCGGGTTGGTCTAGAAGATGCCTATTCACCCTCGACTTGAAGACACCCGAGTTATAGTTTTCAGGGAATACAGACGCCGGCAGCGCTGGTGACTTAAGACCAAGCTTAAGGTGATTTGACCGATAAAAGTTTCATACGAATTTCCTTTAACCATAATCTTAAAAAAAAGGATAGCAGGCTTGTAGCTTGTGTAGTAATTAACATTGGATAGCAATATCGGGAAATGTTCATTACCAAACAACTTCATAGTGAATCACAATTTTCATTTTTACACATATTATTATTGTTCTAAAGACCATTAGTTGCGCAACGGCTATTGTAGCTGACATTAAAGTTGTATCGTAATTATATTACATTCGCAACATTATTATCCGATCTCCTATTTTAAAAGATTATGGTTACAGAAATTTTGTATGCCATCATCCTAAAAACATTCCCGTTAACGAAAAATTCAATATCCAACTGTGTATCCAACCTATCTTGGTAACTGATGAATTAAACGCCATATTATGCATGTACTAAGCTAAAGCTAAGCTAAAGAACGGATGACTTAAATTCCAGAATAGGTTGTAAGTAGACTCCAAATTAGGACAACTTGGGTCACAAAAGGCTTAATCTGTTTTCCCGCTATGGTTCTCTTTATATTTCAGCCATCAAAATACTATAATATCCCCACTGAAGAGGCTCAGGGGTACTCTCCTACAGAGAGTGTATAGTCCACCAGGCAGGCCCAGTACGGATTGGTAGACTTCACACACACCTTTGAATTTCTTCTTATGAGTGTGCAGATTTCCTCATGATGTTTTCCTTCACCGAAAATCCAATGGTAATGATTTTTATCATTCGTAGATAAATTCCAACCAAATAACAAATTTGAACACATTGGAACGAGCCAGGATCGAACGCAAAACCTCGATTGTTTAAGGACTGACTGAACTACCACGGCTTACTTATTATTACTGGTGGAGTGTACTAATTGGGTAATGGGAACTATTTTTCCAATCGGAATATAACATTTTAAAGTAAAAGTGCTCTTTTGTGAATGTATGTCGAATATCGTAAAAATATATTAAATGCTTGAAGCACAAAATTATAGCAAATTGACATTGACATTTGAGATATTAGGATTAGGAAAGAATAGATCGGAGTCACAGTATAGTAGTTGGAGCTTGACCACAGTCATTGACATTTAAAACACATCGATATATTTTATATGGATCTGAGATGAGATACTAAACAATGTTTCAAAATGAGATCCCATAAAACATGGCGTAAAGTCACACACTCTCACTATGGTGCAAGATTTAGTTATGTATATAAGCACAGAGGAATGTAGTATATAAGTGATAGCAATAGTCGCGGAGAGTCACAGGATGCAAGCGGCTCGGGCCAGGTTATGGTGGATATGGTGATAAGTGATAGCTTATTAACTAAAAAAAGTGTACAGATACACATGTGCTTTATATGACCAAATATTCGGATGCTTATTTATTTCTACAATACAGGAAAATTAAGCGTATCTAAATTTAGCACTGAACAATTAAATAATAATTCTCACGGTACAGATTTCGCACAACAGAATCAAACTTATGTACGACATATAAAATAAAAAATATGGGAGACTTCAAATAAACAGGCTAGACACCGAATATACTAACGAATTATCGTCTAGTACATTGTCACTTACATCAAGTGAGACTAGCTATACGATACTATAAAATTGAGCCTGTTACTCATATTGAACATCAATAAAAAGCGATCAGACTGTGACGTAGTTTGTTTACAATATATATGTTTGTGACAAGATGACAAACTTACAATCTGTCCCAGCGACAAGCGGACCAAATCCATATCCGGCTGCGAAGTATTCAACTGTTTAATTAATACAGGTCCTACTACGATGGAGTACACTAATTAACTGAACGGCTTCGAAGTTAGCCAACCATAACTACTCGGCAGCTACCGAAAAAATGTGTATTCTTCTACTAAACTTAGTTACTTAGTGGATTAAAATCACGAGCTAAATGCTTACTTTGATAGGTGAATCATTTAATATGATATTAAATGTGGATTTGTTTATTATTCCACGGTCATATATTTTTAAAATCGACGTTATAGTTGCGTCGACGCATGCCGAAAAGAGCTTAGGTCTTGTCTTATACGAACTCTTTTTATATGAGAGGAATTCTCATTGCTACATCAGAAATAAGGTCACACAAAAGGGATGCAAATATTAAACAACACTATAAATGCGAAAGTGAGTGTGAGTTTACGAGTATGTGTTCTTCATTTGTGTCCTAACGAAGATTCATAATTACTAGATTTTTTGTATAGGGATAGTTGAAAAGTGCCGGAAAATGAGATAGGCTACCTTTTATCTCTATCTAACAAGTAGTTCCCGTGGTGTGATTTCTGAAGTCCACGTGGTTGAAGTCGCGGGCAAAACGATAGTAACACAGGGTCAAACCTATCTCAGGCACCAGTCTGTCACAGGTACACCTGCCTTGTAAGACTAACGTTGTGTATTATTTATACTATGGATAAGATGTCACTCTGTGAGAAGAAATAAATACACTTTTTTTAAATATATTCCAAATAACATCTTTTACGAAAACGCCAGGAAGACTTGGTGGAGTTAATAATAAATAATATGTGCTATTCGCGTCATGGTTGCGATAATTGGATTTTAATACAAAATTACGAGTAAGTATGAAACTGACAATGAGCTATGCATTTATGACGCGAAGCATGCGTGACTTATAAATACGGAAATAAAAGGGACGCAGTCCCTGTAAAAAATGTGAGAAACGTCAGAAAACAAAACATGAATCTCTCACTAATGGTAATGGTTGAGACATAAGTTATTTATTTAGTTTTCTGCATGACAAAGAATGAATCAATAGTATGGTTTAGTTGTCATATTGCTATCGCTATCTCAATCACACATCACATATTGATCTTGTCAAAAAAATATTATGAAGTAGGTACATTCTAAATCTGATCAGCTATATTTTTTTTTACTGGATCAATTATAGGAAATATCAAACTCGTTTTTGCAATGTACCGGATGTGTAATAGTTTGACGTTTTGTATTGGACACCTATAAAATATAAACACAATCGATTGGCCTATTATATATTAAGGCGAAGTTATATTAAATTTTGGCAGAATCATTTTGAACCGGAGTCAGCTTGGAGTCACAATCCGCAAGTATCGGTATCAGTATTCGGTTTGGTTGGTGGTAGAGCCTTTTCAATGTCCACTTAGCTTTTTTTAACTAGAAACAAATTTTGTGGTCCCTGTAACGGAGGCTCATGTACAAGGGCTGACTTATATGCCGCTGTAGATGTCAGTAGCTAGTGGGTAGGTAAGTAAAGCAATCTACTATTTGTATTTCAACTGATTTAAAGAAAAGGAAGAGGTTCCTCTATGGTTTAGCTATAATACAAATGGTATAAAAATCACATTTCCATTTAAATTAATAACAATTATATTAATTTAATATTAACTTAGTAAGAGAGACAGTAAAATGAGTAACGAGTAAGGGAGAGTAAAACGCCTGCTGTCTTCATGTTACTCGATATATTCGAGGTGGTATCATTTAAATACGAAAACAATATGCCACCTCTAATGTTTATTAAAAACTTTCCCTAAATTTTCCCTCTCGATTTTTTTAAACTTGTAAATAGGCTATCTATAATACTTTGTGGTAAAGTTGGTACCTTAGTGCTTTTTAAATCAATTATAATCCAAATACATTTAGTTTACGAATTAACGCTACAAATCAAAGTGATGTATATTTTTTATAGATATGCTAGATTACTCAACATGATGGAATGGGAAACTGGATCGCATCATTGATTTGGCAATAGTTCTGTTTGGCAATTCAGTAGTAATCCACTATTTTAGACAAATCTGTGTCAATAACCTTGCTTGGTACAAAATTAATTTGCATAGATTTGGTAGTAAAAAATTAAATATGTATGGATTTGGCGCCTAGGTTGTTAATTGTAAACTAGGTTTTAGCTCGCGAATTTACTTGCATAAGTCATTTTTGATGGATACAGGTGGGACGTATCTTCCAAGACTGATACAGCTCAAATTCAAAATTAGGTTTACAAGATCTTTATTGTAAAAAGTAAAAGTGTATATTTAGAAAATATATGTACTGGGTATTAACAAAGAATGAAATTGAAAAGGAACTCGTAAGTAATCTACTAAATAAGATTCGTTCAGGTGTAAACCGTTCAGAATAACTGAGAAGGGTTGAAAAATTAATTGTTACTGCTTTCAAAATTATAAATAACTGTCATAAACTATTCTTAAAATATACTGAAATCCAGTTTTATTCCATTGCTGCATAATGTATAGTTTTTAAAATCATTTTCTTTTATTCCTCATGAAACACATTACTGGTTGTTGGGAATACTTTATCTAAAAATGTGCGTGTCTACGGAATAAACACATCATGCATGATTGATTAATTATCATCCACAAGGCATCTTGCGCGGCGTTACTATTGGTGACTTGCGTGGCGTTACTATTGGTGATTTGCGTGGCGTTACTATTGGTGACTTGCGTGGCGTTACTGTTGGTGACTTGCGTGGCGTTACTATTGGTGACTTGCGTGGCGATACTGTTGGTGACTTGCGTGGCATATTGCTGCGTGCGACTTGCATGGCGATACCTCAGGCGACAATGATTTCCGCGCAGACAAGTTTGTCTCGAGTGGGATTGGATGGGTTAATTGCAATCTTATACTTGTAAGAGCAAGACGCTTGCAATGGGACAACTGGGCCATATAATTGTGTCTAACAGTAGAAAGAATTGATTCAGTTTCTAGCAATTAAATTTTAAAAAAGCAGATTTCTATGGACAAACAAAAACTTGGGCTACGAGTACCGTAAGTAAATCTATTACGATTTTAAACGGTTGTTGTTTCGATTAATGCTTAACATACGCTAAATATTTGTAAAGTTCACGTACGATTGCCAAGTAGTCATTAATCAAATTTTATTGAACAGGTTCATCTATTTTTTTATGGACACGCCGCCGTCTATATAGACTCTGCCACTGCTGCCAATATAGTTAAACTTTTTATTTTATACACATTTTGATTATATTTTTGACATATGTATTGAGTTTGTGCTTTATACTGAAAGGCAACAATAAAACAACTGGTATTTAAAAATACACTGGAATAATATCAACAGATACATTTATTCCATTACCAACATAGCCTTGTAGACACCTCACTTTGTGCGTCATGAAATTGCAGTAATGAAAGTAGGTGAATGACACCTATAATAAGAGCCTTATGCGTGACAGATGTAGGTGTCATGTCTGTTGATTTTAATTCAGTATTTAATGAAGTATATATTAATTGCTATCATTTTTTTAAATATTAAGTTTTAAGATCGATCTGCTATCATAATAACACATTAAATCATGCAAAGTGAATAAAATTACGGGCAGGTCAATCATGCTGTACGAGTATTAATCAGGAAATAAATAGTACAAGTGATTCAAGTTTTAAATGTAATGAAAGATGGTGAGACAGCGAGTCCGTGAACGCTAACGCAAAAATAACAAAGTTTCTAATCCAAAAATTAATTTTAATGTCATTTTAATGTCCCACGTCAGAGATAATAATCCAAAAGGCCATCAGGAATTTCCTGTATTGAAAATGGATCGACTTGTCTAGACTAGGTAATTTAAATTGATATTATAAATCGATTTTCGACATTTCTCCTAATTTCATTTGATACAGTTTTTATCTAAACTAACGGTTAACATACATATTTGTCAGTTGGTATATGGTTACAACAGGAAGGTGCGACAAAAAACTCACTTTCAGATTGAATGAAATATGAATTCATCATGTGGAATGATTGATTTATATCATAGCCTCCAGAACTATAAAACTTTATTCTAATAAATACATTGTATTTTTCATGTAATTGCTTATTCCATATGCAGCCAACTGCGCTGCGAATATTGAATTCTGTCTGGATTAGAAAAACAATGTACTTGTATTCGGAGCACGACCGAGTTCGTACGTGGCTACTTCGTCACGTCCACCTATGGGTTCGTTTACTTCACATTTGTCAGCTTAGAATTATTATTTTCTCTTGTTTTACCTGTTAGCCACAATTTATTACTAAACCTGTCCTAAACTTTCTAGCACCTGCGGTGTTTCAACAGAAACCTTATAATAATTCGGTTTTGAAGATTAATAATCCACGCAATAAACAGGTGAAGCTATCAAAACTAAGCCATTATGACTCCGTTTGCTTATTAGTCCTACTAATGTTTTTTTTTAGTAAAACATTATTTATCAATAAATTACATTGCTGTACTTGCTTGTTTTGTACTAAAGTACAAAGCAAGAAGCTTTACAACAAAATTTTAGATATATTCCCATTTAACAATCTTCAATGACTCCTGGCTAAAGACTCAAAACTACGAGAAAATAGAAAATTTATTTGTCATACTAAAATTGTTTTTACTTTATTTTTAATCATATATTTACTGTAATTTTATTATTTACAGCTTTATCCTATAGGTGTCATTTTGGAGAGTGCTCGCAAGAGCTTTTTTGTCGACTCCGCCAACGCCTTTCAAGCACCGGTCTAAAAGATGCACAGCTGCGCTCCATCAGTTCATAGTCGACATACCTATGGCTCGCACAAAGCGTTTCGCTTCTAATTTTATAATACATACAGACAGAGAGTGGGACGCAATGTGTCGATAGCTCTCTCCGACTAGTTAATCGCAGCGACAAGAGCTAACAAACAAACATAACTCGCTCAACGACGCTCTCTTGACAATCAGAACTCACGCGTACCTACGCTTCTCAATTCTAGATTCTAGCTCAACTCTGTTCTCGCTAATCGTTGGCGATGGGACAAGTGCCTTATGAAACAAAGGAGTAAACGCTTTCTCATACGCAGTCCTGGGAATAGATGTTACGTGTTTGCGTCTGGAATATTATTGATATGGATGCGAATACTTCTGTCTGTTCACGTGCGATCATAGCCCACGCCGCGCCGCGCGCTGGTGAGTAAGCGCGTGGTTGAGCTCGGACGTTTCCTGTGGTCCTACGCGACAACAATGCCTAATAAGGCTCTGTCCATGTCATGAAAATCTAGACTCTTTTTACCCGGTTACGGCGAAGCCAAGAAAGGGTTATACATTTAGTGCCCTCTGAGTGAAAGTAGTAGTAGTAGAAACTATAAATGAAAAAAGGTTGACATATCTCGTTAGATTGCAAAGTATTTTACGTATACAGGGTGTCTATTTGTAAGTATATCCTAGTCATATTCAGTTTGACTATGCTGCTGGTTCTGACTACAAGTCAGTAATAATATTGAGTAATGAACCTGTGTTTGATTACATTTGATTTTTTTTTCGGTTGCACTTGATGCTGTTGGTCCTGCGACCACTACAGCTTCACCCGGACAATTTGGCAAGCGTGTATGGTGCTCTGACAGTAAAATTATAACGCATTTACGAGCGACTAGCGTTAGGGCTCAGGCTCGGACCTCAGATTAGTGCTGTCGCTTTTTGAATAAGGGATCGGAGAAAATCGGCCCGGAAAGTGCCGATAATTGCGATAAGCGCTAAGATTATAATTTCAATGACGAATTACTCCCATCTTGTATCTCTTACAAATGCAACGTAGTGACCCAGAACATTTATACAAGTCATACGTAATTCGTATGACTTTTTCACATTACCCCAAAATAAAAAGTACAACATAAATCACCGCTTGTTCTATGAACTAAAAGGTACATTACTAACAGTACAGTAGCTAGCGAGATCACTTTACAAAAAATCGTTAATATGTTTGCTACTATTACGAGTATACAATTGCTCTACTGCTCGCTGACTCTTATGATTTAGACCAAGCGCTTAGTTTTTGCTCGTAGGCAATTGATTTGTTAGCGACTCGTTTATCATGCTCGCGAACGGACATTACTTGATCGATATTTGCTATGTAACGATTAAATGTAAACATTTTATGATGCAAAATTCATATCGTAATCATGTTGTTCCATTGTGTACTTGACACCTAATTAGTTTGGGGATGGATTGTATTTTATAGCGTAATGGACGTTGAAAAAAGCCCCCAAAATGAAAATACGAGTACGTAATAATTTTTTATTTGAGATATTTAAGAATTTAAAGTCTCTCAAATTGCCAAATATATGTTACCTCGAATAGATAAATGCATGTTACCAGTATATTTAATTTTCTCATTGCATTTTGAACATTTTATTATAGGTGTGTATAATAACTCAAAATATCGAACAAGCTTCATACATTTAACGCTCCAATACTGGTATGTGACGTCACAAATATCACCAGATTTATATGGAGCGTTTTAGCACCGCGTGACTAGAATCACTTTTCGGCGGGTTGTGCTAAAAAAAGTATTAGTCGTATCGAAAAAATTTTATACAGATTTTTTTACATGGGCTATCGATTAAGACAAAAAAAATTTTCAAGTCAAATACCCACTTTGACAGTTGCATCTAATAAATTAATTTAAAAACGATATTATTTTGTGTATAAAAGATATAATAATACCTATAAATAAACAAAGACGGTGGAATAATAACGAATTATAAGGAAATTTGATGTTCTGTAACTTGGTACAGATAAATAATTTTCTATGTAATCGTTACTTGAATTAGCTTTCAATTGACAGGCGTCGAAGTTTTTATATTGCGTAGTGCAGTCCCTAACAAGAGTAGTACATAGAATATAATTAATACTGGTAGTTCAAAAAGTAGTTTCGTTGAAATTAGTTCATTCGTAACTACTTTTGGAAAAATAATACAAATAATGAAAAATATGTGAAAAATGTAATCCTAGCGTGTGACACTATACAAAGCTTCATAGTAAAGAGCTCAACGAGAGACAGTTTTATTATTTGTCAAAATAAAAATAGTTTTTAGGGTTCCGTGCCAAAAGGGAAAAACGGGACCCTAGTGCTAAGACTCCGCTGTCCGTCTGTCCGTCTGTCACCAGGCTGTATCTCATGAGCCGTGATAGTTAGACAGTTGAAATTTTCACAGATGATGTATTTCTGTTGCCGCTATAACAACTAATACTAAAAACCGGAATAAAATAAATATTTAAGGGGGCTCCCATACAATATACATGATTTCATGACCATTTTTATAGACGAGTTCGACTCGCACTTGGCCGGTTTTGTTGTTTACTGAAGGAAACTTTACATACTACTGTGTATTGAACTATATAATTAACTTATCCTAGTAAAGCTATTATTTTCAACCGACGTCATGTAATGTACTGGAGTGCAATTCACTAAGCACAAGCGTCCTTACAACCTCAACCTTGCGTGGATGACTGTAGTTTTGAAATGACAGTTAATGCACCTCTTGAACAATAAAACGTACGAGTAATTTGAAAATGGAACATGTTTATTTGGAATGTTCTAACCAGAAAATCGTCACCATCATCATCAGTCAAGAAGCGTCCACTGCTGGACATAGGCCTCCTACATTGTATGCTACATTGACCGGGCCCGAGCCACTTGCACCTAGCGACTCCCCACGACCTTAACCATCTTGTAGGAGGATGGCCCGGTACACTTTTTCCGGCAATTTGTTGATACATACTGGTAAATTCTGATGCCCACTTTCTGAATTTGTCTTTTACGACTCCCACGGGACGATATGCACATTACAGAGGCTAGTTCGCACGACCAAAGAAAAATTAAAAGTTACCTAAAATTCTCATAGTGAAGAGCGATCGTCTGGTAACATGACCAGGCTTGGGTACGTTGTTGTAGAATCAACAATGTGTGTACAGTACATGTTTGTAGAGTACGTCGTGTTTGTGGTTACTAAACGCAATTAGCACTTTGCCGCGGTTCGGAACGTTTGTACTGCTGCCAGGCTGTGTGAGCGTTCCGATGCGACACAAGCGTGACACAACAAAATAACGAAGCAGAAGCCGTCGTTGTGGTCAGGGTTCTAAAATTTTTTATTTCGTTTGATACATGTTCATTTAACCTTTATCTCACCTGATGGTAAGTGACGATAAGGCCGTTGGATGGTAAGCCTGCACATCTAAAAGCATGACGCTAACAAGGAGCTGGCTCTCACAATAGTGCTATTAACACTGTTTTGGGCAGTAGACTTACGTAGCAAGGTAGAAGCAATGAAGCAAAGCAAGAGGATGAAGTTGCCTACCGCAGTATCTCACGAATTTCCAGTTTTCTAGGCACAAGGATCAATCGGACCACGTCAACAAATACATCCGTGAGTCGTGAGTGAAGGATGTTCGTCCTTAGTGAATTGCACCAATGCCATGGACTTCTGTGTCTGATGTTAATGAAAAATCATGGTAGATATTTAAGTTTGAGAAATCTGTTATGGGACAATAAAAACAAGCGAGTCGATAATGATAGTCGTTTCTCTTAGCTTTCGGGGTTTCGTCTACGCTGGATCCATACGAGTAATTACTTGCCATGAACTAACATGGCATAGCTTAGCCATAAATAACTTATAAAATAAATGCATGACATAAATATGACACATAGTTCAAGTGGAGGTCTGCCGTTATGAATTACAACTAATTACTTATGGATTTTTTTAAAAATAATTGCGAGGGAAACACTGCAAGTATTCGACTGCGTTATTTATTATTTGCTTCTTGATCTTCTTCTAATTACATTTAAATAAATGTGTGTTGACTGACCATAGCTCGTAATCAAAGAAATGGTATAGGTTTGACTTTAGACTTTTCTTCTACTAGAACATGGACAAGAATGGGGACAGATATCATTAGCTTAGATTTTTCTATGATTTTTTAAACCGAATGTCACTTTCATACGAAAAATTAAACTTAAATTTATTAATAAATATATTAATCTTAAGGTAATTAATGCATAAAGGATTCGGTCTTCATCCAATCGGATGGTGGCGCTAGGTCGCAGGATGGAAGCGTAATAAACTCTACCACACCTGAAACGCTAGTGGAATTTAAAATCAAATTAGAATGTCGTATACTCGTATTTACACTTTCAATTACTGAGAAGAGCATTTACGAGTACCAACATACACGCTATCGAATTGAAAGACTCAACATTGTCATAATATTGATGTTTCTTTTTTACGTTTACTGGCTCTGCACTTGGCCTTCATTTCACCTGACGGAGGCCAAGTGACGATAAGGATGTTGGATGGAAAACATGCTCTTCCAGCAGTCTTAAGCTATTGAGCTACTGGATTTGATACAAGTCTAGATAATTACCTACCACCAATAAGAGAAGCAAGAGGGACCCCGTTGGGAATTGAACCCGGAACCTACTTTCTGAGACCACCTGATTGTACGGTGGGAACCTTTTTTACAACTGTTCACCTGTGTCCACCTGGATGTTCCGTAGTCACTTAGCCACGGAGGCGGGTGTAATGTTATCTTTAGTAATATTAAGTATTAGTTAATATTCTCATTGTCTCTTTACTAATATTTGCCGAGAGCTAAACGTAACGTCACGTAGGTATATTAAGTGTAGTTTTCTTGTTTAACTAATACCTTGCAGAATTGCGTTGCTAACATAATTTGTCTTGTCTTACAAACATGAAGTTTGTTTAACCCAGTTTCGGTTGGGTCCATTTGTTTTAGGTGATACGCTGAAGGTCGCACGAAGTTAATATGTTTTGCAGTTTAGTCATACTAAATATGAACTGAATTGGAAAGCGGTATTTAGTAAATATTGGCTAATTCAAGGCAGAAAGTTGAAATAACATGTGGTATTTATTGCGAAAAGACTAGTCCACCGCTGCACATGAGCCTTCCTCTTAAAATCACCATCAAATCGCTTAGCAGGCATATTCGTAAAATCGCAGGGGTTGTCTAGCCTTTAATTCCGAGCCTTTGATCAGGGTAGAAGGAGATTGTCTTTCAGTGCCCTTTGATTGACTTTCACTCACATAAATTGTATTTCAGTTGATGTTAACTAAATTTATTGTTTTGCGCTGTTTACCACCTGGCGCTTTGAGCATTCGTTCTTCTTGCTCTACCCCAGAGCGGGCACTGGATATAGGCATATCGCAAGGGCCATGTACTCGTACGTTAACAGAAACGAACGGACGCAAGGTATACGAGCGGGGCGGCGCGCATTATCGTAACTGTGAACGGGAGTTTTGTTTCTAACACGTATTATTAGTTTTCTTATAGTGTATTTTAAGATGTAGTTGATGTCTACATATATGTATGTATAGAAGCCGTTCCTAAAAATTTCCTATTACGACAACCGCGAGATATGGAATGATCCTAACTGATCGATTTTCAACATCAATTCTATATACGGTTTATACACGCTTATTTAACATAATGTAATTTTCAATAATGAGTTGATTTTTCTCTAAAATGTGTTCGTACACAAGTATAGTTCTGCTGTTTATCTGTTTGAGTGTGTGGGTATTATAAAACACTTACGGGTATTTGGTAGAAGGATCCATTGTTGACGGTGGGGTATGACGTCAGAGGCACGACGGGCACAGATCCGTTGCGCAGGAGTATCGGCCCCTGCAGCGGCGTCACCGCTCCCTGACCGGAGCCTGGAAGATGACGAAAATAATACATGAATTATTTGAACTGAATACAGCAACTTGGCGTATTCCAATTTTCGACATTCAAATCAGATTTGATTTAGCCAAAAGTTTATCGATTTAAAAAAATTAAAATATTTAAAATCGTGGATGTTCGTTCGTTTAGTTTAATTATTTAATTCACACATCATTCAAGCTGTAAATCATGTCATTTTCCATTTTCATTTTTGACGATCACTGTACATTATTTCATTTCATGTGACACTGATATTTTTCGTAACAAACTGGTGCCATGTTGAAATCAATTAATTCAAATACTTGCTGTAGTGTATGCACAATAGCATACTCACGCTGTCTCGAGTGTCACTGTGTAGTTTGACAAACGTTAGTGTCAATGACTGACAGTATCACTAGAGCGATGGGCGAGTGTGGACGTTTATTTGTAACGAACACGTGGCCATTGTCGAGCCAGTGAAGTGATATACAACGTCATAAAGACCAACTACTTTGACAGTTTTTAAATTTTCTGATTATTGTATATGTATTTCTTGATTTATTATTTAAACAACTTTATAAACGAACCTAGCTTAGAATAGAACCAAAATATAAATAATTTGAAGGTCTTCCACAATGAAAAAATATTTAATTAACACATTTCGAATGATGTGATACTGTATATATAGGTAACTGAATACTGGCGGTCAAAAGACGACTATGGGAGAAATACAGCAACTGGACAGATTCTCATCGTAGTGGGAGGAAGGAGAAAACGGTCAAGTGTGTGCTTTGTGGGACTACGAAACCGTTTTGTCCAACCAGTGGGAAAACGTAGTGGCACCACGGTGCCGCAGTGAACTGGACAGGTATGAATTTGGCTGTACGGAAAACATTTCAATGCAATTATTTGATGCATCGTAGTGATTATGGAATTCTCCTCGTCAGAAGTGAGATATGTCGATTTATGTGGGGGTTGGGTCTCTAGTACAGCTGTGGACATAAAACAGCAGCAGTACGATGATAATTAGATTTTAGATGGCACCATAATAATAAATACTTATAATTGTAATGTCAAAATACTGTGCAGTTTTTAGAAATAACAGACTAAAATTACACCAAATATATTATGTTCAATGGGAGTACCACAAATAGAGAGAGATGGAAAAGTATCAGATGATCCAAAAGCATGTTACTCCGACTAAGAAGTCCTTTAAAACTGGAAACCTCTGACAAATAGATTGGAGGCGTTGAAACCACACATATAAATCAATCCAATCATCGTCACAACGATGTATAAGGAGTGTCACATATCCAGGTCATAGGTGACGAAACAACTCTCGCGCCGGTGTCTCTTTGAGTCATTGTTTAGTTGCGTGCGCGGACGCCTGCGCGCGCAGTTCATTGTACTTAATTATACATAGCTGTTGATTGCAGGTTTTATTTATAGATTATTCAAATGATCGTGGCTCTTCTGCTTTTGTTAGAGAATTTAGATAGAATTCAACTTGCTTCACAGTTCGATTTGTTATCCGGTTCGATTGAAACGAAGTAGTCAGGTACCATCGAGTAAGTCTGCGCCAAGCAGCAGTTAAAAGCACTACGTGTGGAATAAAAATAATAGCATTACTAAGTCACAATAGCTTTTGGTTGAATTAAATTGTATACTACTGTTTTAAAGTCGCTTTCGCTTAGCTTCGCTACTTAGTCCGCGTGAACTTCAAAAATTATCACACGGGAACGATTTCTTCTATCAGGATAAAAAAGTAGCAAAAATCTACAGCTGTGAATAAACGGTATAAGCGATTTGCAAGAGTTTTTGAACTCTGAAATTATATGCTGATAGATGATTAGCATTACATTCCGAGTGAAAATTTACAAAATCCAGACGAAAAAAATTTTTTTACGAAGGAAAATAATATTTTTTGTACAACTTATGGCACAATTTGTAAAATCACCAACGTTTCTTTTTTATATTTAGGACATCAATGTCATCATTTGATCATTTAATTGTATATAAAAATATAGAAGCGTTATTATAAGTCCGGTCTAATTCATGCGCACACGTTTTCCGCATGACTTTCGCTAGTAATAATCAAGTAATAATTCCAAAGTACATAATGTATTTTAAAAGGGATATCAAATGATAGTTCGTGACAGAGAACAAAGAGATAAATAATGATGGGGATATTAAGATTGTTGTGTTATTAGCAGTTATTGTGTCGTTATACTGGGGGTCACGATATGTATGTATGTGTGAAGCATTAAAATGATATTTAGAGTTGGGATAGCTATGTAATGTATAAAAAGAGTTGTGTCCTGTCAGAGGTCCGTTCTACTCGCAGTAGAGCAGCTTTCTGTCAGAGCAGTGTCATATCGGAGCAGTGCCCTATCGAAGCAAAGTCCTATCGAAGCAAAGTCCTATCGGAGCAAAGTCCTATCGAAGCAAAGTCCTATCGGAGCAAAGTCCTATCGGAGCAAAGTCCTATCGGAGCAAAGTCATATCGAAGCAAAGTCCTATCGGAGCAAAGTCCTATCGGAGCAAAGTCATATCGAAGCAAAGTCCTATCGGAGCAAAGTCCTATCGGAGCAAAGTCCTATCGAAGCAAAGTCCTATCGGAGCAAAGTCCTATCGGAGCAAAGTCCTATCGAAGCAAAGTCATATCGAAGCAAAGTCCTATAGGAGCAGCTTTCTGACAGAGCAGTGTCCTATCTGAGCAGTGCCCTATCGAAGCAAAGTCCTATCGAAGCAAAGTCATATCGGAGCAAAGTCCTATCGGAGCAAAGTCATATCGGAGTAGTTCAGTTTTACACTCAGAAAATTGACAACAAGATAATAGAGCCATTATTCGAGGCGCTGGCTCTGCTTTCTTCACACTGGAATAAAACAGTGCTATTAACATTGCTGTTTGGCTTCAGATTTAGGTGACATGTTGATTGCTAGTCAGGTGGTTATAGAAAATGTCTTAGCCCTATGCAAACCGAGTACCGATAGTTTTCTATTTATAAATGTCATTTTGAATCTTTTAAAAGTTTTCACCAAAAGAAGTTAAGGATTTATTAAAGAAGAATTATTTAACGGACCCAGATATAAAGAAAACTTAAGCTCTATTTGTATAATCAATGTTTCTAAGCTCGTGAGGAGACACTTATGCACATCCTCTGTCTCTGCGATGCACTCCATCACAGTAGACAAAAGTACCTTGGAGGCCATATCGTCACACAGACCCTATACTAGAGATATCGTCCGATATATGATCGGAGTGGGCCTCGGGGCAGTGCTTTAACCACATAGGGGTCACAATAGATCTATCAAGGTCGCAGGGAGTGGTTGGGCTCAGTGGACCACCCCCCTTGTCTCAAATAATAATAAAAAGCTCATGATAGATAATAATTGGTATAGTAGTATATTCTTCGGCGTTAAAAAAGATTTGAAAAAATAATAATTTTAAACAAAGTTTAATTGATTGAATTTTCTTGTGTTTGCAAAAATGTGCACTAAATACTAACCGATAAAATTTTCTCAGACGGCCTCGCTTCCGTTAACGACTAGAATTGGCCAATATGCCGCATCCTTCCATTTCACAATCGCCAACTGCATTAACATACTAAAACAGTTAAGATAGCAATCAACGATACAGATTAAAAATTAATAAGCACTATGTTGACCTCCGCAGGCTACCAACAGATAGTGTCAAATTCAACCTTTGATTTAGGTTTTCGGAAACGAAAATCACATCCGCTATTTGACAAGAATGGAAAAGCGGAATCGAAAAAGAGTAATTCAGCGGCTCCAGCGGCTTCCCGAACATTTACACTTTTTATTTTATTTATTGGAAACAATGCGGATTTGTAAACTTAAATTGATGACGATGACTCATAAGTAAAAAGCAATTTAAGGTTTCGTGCTTTTTAAGTATAATTTTTTAATGTATAATATTGACTATTAGAGACAAAGACTGATGATAATGTTGAGTTAGATTATCACAAGCTACGTCATTGCGTGTGTATTTGAAAAAGAGTCATTTACATTATATCCTTTCAACCACGTCTAGACCATAATGTTAATGATACAAAAACGCACTAACATATGATATACTCGTGTAAGTTTTTGTCGATGTGATATTTGCAAAGTTCATTAGCATCATCTATTTTGACACATCAGGCACCATGCCACAGAGGCATTTCGAAATTATATGACGTATACGGCTATCAGACGTTTCAAAACCTGTAAAAGGTTTTGGACAACTGTCTAGACCTGTAGAAGTCACCCAAAAGCGAGTCTAACTCGCATAAATGAAGGGTTTCGTACCTACGTATAATATTTAACAGTACTTTAAAAAGTAGTTTACTAAAATCACTTTTTGAGCACACGTATTTAAAAAAACTTGTCTTGTACACATCCTTTGAATTTCCCATTTCTGAGGTTCCGTACCTCAAAAGAAAAAAAAACCTTATAGGATCACTTTGTTGTCCGTCTGTTTGTCTGTCTTTATGTTTACAAAATTAACTTTGCAATTGAAAGCCATGCATCGGGTATGTAATTTAACTGCGAAGAAAACTTGGTTTTTCAATCGGACTTTGGTAGAGCAAGCTCAAAATTTTGAGGTTTGTTTTCAATTGGTTTCTAACTCTATTTTTATATTTATAAATATAGTATGGCTTTCGATAACGCGATCAATGCGCTTCTTGATAATGATATGAGGTAAACAAAAGCATTTGAACCACTTAACTCTCATCATCATCTTGTATAAGCTGCAGGAGTTATTAGTAGCAAAATATAACTGTAGGTAGCAACTGCAGCTGGGTGGCAGTAAACGGGAGGTAGGTTCAAATCGAGCTTATGTAAATGGACCTCTGTGCAGATAATGGATCGAAGTCGTGTTTAAAGAACTGGTCCACGCCTGGCGGCGTAAGGTCGCTATTTGAAAGGACCGCCAGATATATTTCGTGCCGGCAATTTAGTACTAAAAAGGTTTTACTTAGGTCTAACAATGTTTCTACGAAGTTTGTTATCACTGTGTGTCGTGTATTACGTGAATAATGTGAATAAAAATACGACAGCAAAAAGCAAAGGGAAATAAGGTCAAGACAAACTTGTATAAATATTTAAGCAGACTGAAGTGTAATATATTATTATATAATACGCACTTTTGTATTCAGTGAATTGCACCACCAGTCTCAATCTGGATACACAAAAACGATCGTCACATCGGACTTGGCGGGTTAGTGTTAGCAGTAAATGTTGTTGCTATATCTCCTGAAATTTTTTTTGTTTTAGTCGCCTTTTGCGACACCCACTTTTATTGTTGTTTTCCAGTATGACAGGTAGCTGACAGAGCCAATGCCTCAATAACTTGAGGCTTCTCGGCGCTCCCGCTTACCATTCAACGGTCTTATCGTCACGTACCATCAAGTTATGATTGAATCATCATGATCATATGAAACTATAGCTTTTAGGAGCCATTTAATCGTCAAAACTCAACGAATGACCGTTTGAAAACAACTTACCGCATTGGCAAACCATAGCTAAGTATACAGGACAGCAAAATGTCTTAAAGTTCACTAGGCCACATTTTAAATTTCGAACTACATGTTCCCGTGAAATACAACGCACTTTTAAACATAGAACACACTAGTCAAACGCCATTTTTTTTTCTTCAAAACGTTCGAAAATGATGATACGTGATGTGACATCACTTAAACACTGGGAAAAAATTCGGTGCGTTGGTTCTTTTGCCCCTCTCTAACTTGTTGGTTCTTGCGTGGTTAAAGGTTGCGACAGATGAACCTGTGTTGTTACGTAAACGATATGTCAACGGTAACCTCCAAGATAAAATCTAGACTGAAAGAGATAGATGGCTGAGCATCAGAAATATTAAGGCTCTGCGTGGTGATTATCAGGCACACTATGCATTTACACAACATCCAGTGATGGTACTGTTGTCTTTGATGTAATTCTTGCACACCTTATTTGTTTAACTGATCTTCATTTAAGTATTAAAAGCTATTCTAGCGAATGATTGATTAAGGGGACAACAAAATAATAATGTCTCGATATACATTATTAAAGCAAGCGTCGGTGGCGCAATGGATAAGGCGCGGGACTATCAATCTGAGGGTTCCAGGTTCGAATCCAGCCGTGTACCTATGAGTTGTTCTTCAATTCAAGTACATTATCCGATTGCTTAACGGTGAAAGAAAACATCGTGAGGAAACCTGCATGTCTTGAACATGCATGTGAAGTCTGCCAATCTGCATTGGGCCCGCGTGGTGGGCTATGGCCCATACAGTCTCTGTAGAAGAGTAGGCCTGAGCCCCTACAGTGTGGAAGCGTATGAGTATATAGGCTGTTGATGTTGATATATTATTAAAATTTTACATAACATTCGTAAAAGTAATTACAACTGTCTAGTATTAGTAGAAAATATTAAATACACCAATAAAATCGCGCAGATCACCTCACACATTTGTAACACCAGACATAGCTACTAACTTTGAAGCACGTGCTCCCCTTTACCGATGTGTCACACCTTCAACAGTAACTTTATAGATGTTGATATCTTCCACGAATCTCGTGGAAGATTTCACTGGAATGTGCTCAATATACTAGTCAGTTCTTAATCACATATTAGTCAGTTCTTAATCACATACTAGTCAGTTCTTAATCACATACTAGTCAGTTCTTAATCACACACTAGTCAGTTCTTAATCACATACTAGTCAGTTCTTAATCACATACTAGTCAGTTCTTAATCACATACTAGTCAGTTCTTAATCACATACTAGTCAGTTCTTAATCACATACTAGTCAGTTCTTAATCACATACTAGTCAGTCCTCAATCTCATTACCTTCTTCATATTGTTGATACTAATCTCTGCCACATGTTACGCATGACACTGAGATGACATAAATTATAAAGGTTTCCAGGTGGGAAGTAGAACCCTAAAATCACGCACATGACGCATCCATAAAAAATCTTCGTTTTGATTTGAATCCAAATTGTACTAAAGTTTACGAATTCGAAGCATTGTATGTTCGCTCATATAAAAACAAAGCACTTGTACTTTTATGAAAAGTAAGACTATTTGACCGTAGACGAACGAAGGTCACCGACATAGCTCGACGAGTCAGTGAGTTGAAGTGGCAATGGGCAGGCCACATCGCTCGAAGAACCGATAACCGGTGGGGAGTAAAGGTTCTCGAGTGGCGACCACGTACCGGGAAACGTCTGCCAGGCCGTCCCCTTACTAGATGGACCGACGACCTGGTTAGAGTCGCGGGGAGTCGCTGGATGCAGGTGGCTCGGGACCGGTCGATGTGGCGTACCATGAGGGAGGCCTATGTTCAGCAGTGGACGTTTCCCGGCTGATGATGATGATGAAGACTATTTGATAAAACATGCATCCGTATTATTTTACAGCGTTGCTTCGAAGGAGGTCAAAACCATGACTGACATGTCATTCATGATGAATGACAAGTCACAGACGAAGGTTTAAGAGGGTATTCCCCCAAAGTAGGGGCATAATAGTAGGCAAAAATTCTAGCGCACTTGACACAAACTTAGTTGGACGATTTTTCGAATTTAATAAGGAATCAAAATCAACGAAGTTTTCTGAAAACGATCTAAAATATCTGTGTCTGTGGTTTGACAGATTTTCGTTTATATTAGTTTGTAAATATGCATAATTTTGAGGCCTACAAAAAACAACAACAATTTATTGATATATGTTTTACCAAATGATATTTATTTTATCAAGATTATCTTTTAAAGCCTGAATAAACTAACGTATAAACGAAAATCCACAAACGTATATATCGACTTTATTCGTTGGATTCGTTTCTAGATGTTGTATAACAATTACATTACATAGAATCGAACTGTGTTTTTATGAAGTGCGCTGCAACATGCACCTACCGCGGGACAACTGTGTGTGCAACTCCTCTTAAGCTCCTCTTTGACGTTATATCATGTACGCGATAGTACCGGTCGCTTTCCGACGAAGCGACCTGAAGCCGCATGATGATAATAAGGGTTCGAAAGTGAAACCAAGGTCAGTCAACGTACAAAAGTAAATTGGCGTCCCACAAACCGAGTGAGTCAAGCGTGATGTAGCAAGTTTTGGCAGCGTAAAAGTACGAAAGTGTTCCGTATTGTACTGGCTTAGTGTCAATCTATGCTTTTTGGATGATAGGTATGAACTAGGATAATCTGTATGAAAATTCAAATCTTAATGTTTCTATAAATCGTGAAATATATCGATGTTTCAAATTGCAAGGTTCGTTCAAGCTAAAGTGGTTTGTCTATAAAAACTTTTCCCGCTTTTTATTACCATGAATATTATTTCTAAATGGTGCTCTACATCAGCCCAAAACTTTTAAGGACACGGAATGCTCAATATCCCCTCGTAACTTCAATTTTATATATTGACAAACTTTACTAATTTCTTTCCCTTTCTACGGAACCTTTAGGTTACGCAGAACACACTTTAATAATCCTGTCTATCTACCTACATATTCAAAGGAATCGATAATACAAATGTCAAATTTCTTGCTCAAACTGTTGGGCAGGCCGTTGCTAATGTGTCAATCAGTCAGTGAAGCTTTTTTTTACAAATTACCCATATATTCCAGAACTAAAACAGCTCTACGAAAGCTTTCAGGTCTAACGTACATCAAACGCAAATGAAAGATTAGGTATGTAAATCATTGTATCTTCCATAACTTGCCATTTGTTGGCCTTGGGGTCTCTGCTTTAGAACAGGATCATGACCTGCCTGTAATCAGGGGGTGCCACAAATGAGGTTTCAGGGATATGGTGAAAGGAAGAGACTCATTGGCAACATTTCACCGGTGAGGAATAAACTATAAAGACACACACAAAGGCACACCGTCGTAATACAGCCAGCCTTTCGGCCTTCTACATGCTTCATTTCGGAGGGTGTGCGATAGAACTATACGACTTGATTCCACTATTTCCTTTTTACAATTGTCAAACGGTTGGGTTTCACATCTTACTGAGATCACAAGCTTGGTTGCCAAGTACTGAGAGTGTCTTCATGGTGATTACGGTGAACCTTCTCATGGAAATCTTACGTAGTTCTTGATAAGTTTAGTTTAGTTACTTCTGAACCAACTAATACATTTTGCACTATTATGTATCACAACCAAAACGTCATGACGATACTCGTTCGTAGCTTCCTTGTTCTTGCACTTGGCATGTAAAGCTGGAACATTCACATTTCGCCAACTTGCTAACAATAACTTTTAATAACATACATTTTTCAATATAAAAGACTATACGTCCCCGTACCTCCTCTTATTTTGAAGTTCTCCATTCAAACACGTACGCTACTTGTAACATGTAGCTTGATTTACCCGTCGATTTCCGACGAAGCAACTCTCAGTGATGATAACGAACCGTTCGAAAGTGAAACCAAGGTCACCGGCTGTTCGAGAGTAAACCTGCGTCCCACAAACTGAGTGAGTCAAGTGTGATCTAGTATGTCGGAAGATGTTATGTGATTTGATTATGCAATTGGTAATAGGAGTATTTTTGAAGTAAACTTTTGTATTACAATTACGGTTGTTTATTTGATTTATCCTTTGGAATACGATCTCTCATTTTTCTTTAGGCTTAGTGAAAATAGAGAATACATATACGTTTTCACCTCACCAGTTCGGAACTGCTTCAATGTTTGTTAAAAATCTGCGTGAAAAAGCTCTTTTTGCACGCTAGCGTGGAAAGTTTTTGAAATTCGAACATGACGATGATGAACCTAAGTTGACTTTTTCTTTCAATAAAACATGTTGTTGTTGTAAAATTTATCCCATAGGGACAGGCAAAAGACAATAAGCCATACCTGACGACGTTTTTTAATACATTATTGTGTTCCGGTTAGCAAAGGAAACATAGCCAGTAACCTAAGTAACGTTTCTAGGTGGGCACGCTGTCATCTATTGGTTTTTATCACTTAACATCGGATGAAATGAAGATGAAAGTACCAGGACTTCATGCCTAAGGTGGAGTCTAACCACAAAAATTCAAAGAGAGAAAAAAGGATAGAAATGTATAAAACATTAATAAAAAATATATTTAATTTTACATGTCTTTAAAAGAGAAGGCCCGCGTTCAAAAAATCAAAACTCCTCGAATTGAAGTCAATCCGCTTGAAACATGTCAATGCAGCAAAAAGTATATAATAAAACAGACGCAAGATCTTTGTACCTGCGGTTTTTTGATAGCCTGGTACTTCAAAATATTTTTCAGAATTTTATTCGGAAATGGTAACCTGCGCTGCGCATGCCTGCGCTAAAGAAATGATATTACACGCTCCCTTATACTCATGTCAACCTGGTAGTCTGTTATTGAGATAGTGGCCAAGACCGTGTTGTAAATACTGACCAGTGAAAAGGCAAAACATTAGTAATGGTTTCCGAAGGTTTTACACGAAAGACATTCTTATGTTTATAAAGATAAACAAAACGCTTTTAACTGTTTTCCTTTTAATCTGCCATTTTCCTCGCGCTGAGCTGAAAGTTGTGGGTTTCGCTCGGCAGCAAAGTTATTTTGGGTATCGTTCCTTGAAACCCTTGCTACGCTCATTCTATTTTTCTCCTAGAATCATTAGCTAGCTCGGGTTTCAATATGAGAACACGCACCAAACAACTTTGCAGACTTGCATAACAAATAACTAATATTTTAAACACAATATGTGTTTGCGTTTGGACTTTTTCTCACCTGATGGTAAGTTACTAATGATAAGGTAATGGTGGAATCTTAGTCAAATGGTTCTCTGTTTGTCACATAGTAAACTATCATAATTTTAATAAGTGCTTTCTATCTATACGCTTATAAGATCATGGTAAATCCAACTAATACAAGAAATGTGAAAGTTTAAGCTTTAACAACTTTAAACTAAAGTCTCTAAAAAAAGCTAACAAATTTAAACTAAATTTTAATTACGCATAAACAACCAAAGAAATCGGTATCTGGCACTAGTAATACAGGTGGAGGTAAAATATGTACCCATAGATTAAATTTTTTAAGAACACGCAGGTGAAGTAGCGTCGAAAAGCTAGTTTGTTAGAAATATTTTTGACCTAAAAAAGGTAACACGAATCCATACATTTTTTGAATTTTTAGAGAATTATTAGTAAAGGAAAGGTTGCAAGACGGCCTTTAGAGATGGCTTTTAAAAGTGAACACATTTCGTTAGTATCTGCAACACTTATGTTAATAGCTCTCAAGCTGTCGTCCAAACTAGTTGCATATTATGAAACAGTCTGCAGTTGCGACTAGATGAGTTAATTTGATGTCGAATGGTTAAAAACGCAGATGTAAAAGTAGTATATTTAGAATACATGAAGTAAACGATAAAGTTGAATTTGAATTAAATTAAACTTAAAAAATGAAGCTGATTTCGCTCGATAAAAGTTTCATACTAATTTTTTTTCCATAATCTTTTAAAATAGTTTTTTTTTAAATTTTTAAAATTTAAAATAACTGGCTTTGTGCAATTATTATCTAAAAATTACCTAAAATAAGACATTGGATTGTAAATTCGAGGATGAGTTTTCATTATTATTTAAAACGCCATCTAGGGAGCATTATATTAGCTGCGTAACGGCTATTGTAACTGGCAATAAAAATGTACATTAATGATACGAGTATTTATTTCGCGAATTTATAGTTCAATCTCTATTTTTAGGTACCCAGCCTATTTTAAAAGAAATAATGAAGCATTCTGAGCGGGAATCCGTTAATGAGATGTATAATTTAGGACAATATTCGAAATGCAGAAAAGGAAGAACTTTAACGGCCTTGATTTGACTAAAATGTAATCATGGATGACCACCACCTCAATATGGCATTAAATTTATTTCATAGTAATATTATTTTATGAAGTGGAACTTTTTTTTTTTTTTTTTTTTTTTACAGAGTATAGATCAACGCTTGGCCACGATCTCACCTGATGGTAAGCGACGATGTGGCCTACGATGGTGCGCGTTGGTCTAGAAGGTGCCTGTTCACCCTCGACTTGAAGACACCCAAGTTATAGTTTTCTGGGAATACAGACGCCGGCAGCGCGTTCCACTCCCTGGCTGTACGCATGATAAAATTAGAAGCAAAGCGCTTAGTGCGAGCCATAGGAATGTCAACGACGTATTGGTGGAGCCCTGCTGTTCGTCTGTTGGATCGATACTTAAATGGCGATGGCGGAATCAACATGAACAGCTCTTGCGCACACTCTCCAAAATGTAACCTATAGAATACAGAAAGGCAGGCCACTTTTCGCCTGTGTTCAAGGCTTTGGAGTTTGGCCTCCACGAGCGAATCATTGCCAATGAGCCTCTTTGCACGTCGTTCTACCGAGTCCAGGGCTGCTAGCTGGTATTTAGCAGAGCCATCCCAAAGGTGACATAGGTACTCCATACATGATCGAACTTGAGCTCTATAAAGGCTTAGGAGCTGTTCAGGCGTGAAGTACCGTCTCACCTTGGATAGGATGCCGAGTTTTTTGGCAGCGGTCTTTGCAATGGACTCGATGTAACTCCCAAAGTTGAGGTCGGATGTAATATCCAGCCCCAAAAGCTCAAGGTGGTTAGTTATAGGTACGGAAACATTTTGGAAAGATGGAGCAAGATGGAATGGAAGGAACTAAAAAAGACAAGACATCTGTACAAAAATAGTTACTGTTAAAATTATCTCCAGATATAACGTAATGTGTCACGTCATCTAAATCTAAGAGTGCTTAAAGTTTGAGTCATCAAGGTTTCCTCTGACGAAGAGATCTTGTACAATACAAAGGCTCCGATTTCAATCTTTGTGGGTAATTTGCTCCACGTTTCTGCAAAAAGGGGAGTGTTCGCCCTTCTTAAACTAGAATCGTAGAACACTAATGACATTCATGTTCATGTATCAATGTCTACTGGACGGAGCATTGTTTGAGACCAATGCCACATGGCGCAGTGTTAAAGAAGTCGAAGGCCCTTCTAAATTTAAGGCAAAAGCTGCAGCGATTTCGTTTAGTAATAGAAAAGAGATAGTAGTTGGAAAGGACCATTATTTGCACGTCATGACGAGAAGATTTTGTTTGTGACATTGAATTAATAAGCAGCAACTAGTATTCCACAAACCGCCAATAAAAAAGTAATCCGATTTAGATGTTCTAACAGACCGGAGAACTTTGTGTGAGCACAGGATTATTAATATCACGATGTTTGATCGATGTAAATACATTACAATAATAGTCATATCTCTTTATTTAAATATGCAAACAAAATAGCATTACGAAACTTATAGACATAAAGTGAGGACATTAAATATTCGCTCTTGCTTTATGTCTTCAACCGACACCGAAGGCTGCTATTGTCTACAATCGACTGATAGTGGAAGTAATTGGACTGATTGTATAGGTCTGGCATCTCATGGACATGAACGAGACCGTTTTAGTGATAACGATCTGTCTGAGTTGAACTGTACACTAAATACGATTTAAATGATTTAATTTAAGGGTACAAATAATATAAAATTAGGTACATTACCTGGGCCAGGAACATCGTCGTAATAGTCTTCGTCATCGTAGTCAAGGACCGCATGTAACTGAGTTTTCCCTCCAGATCCTCCAGTTTCAACTTTGGTAAACCCGCGAGGTCTATCAGGAGGCGCTTGATTACTGCTACCACTATTAATATTAGTCTTTGGAGGCACTTCATTATGCCTCGGTGGTAGTTGAGGTTGAGGGGAAGGTAGCGTAGTGGGATTTATAAAGTTAAAATTATTAACGTTTTGGTTCGATCCTTCGAACCTTCGACTAGATGCTGGGTTTGGTGTAGTTGCTGGGCCGTACGGTGCGTCCGCAAACCCGGGGCTGTAAGGACGTCGCCCGCTTTGGTCTAACCTTCTTTGTTCATAATCGTAATCACCTGTAGGGTCGTGAACGTACTGACCCGTATTATCAAACTGTGGATTTACTTCTTGAACACGTTGGTTTTCTATCTGTATATCTAACCTCGTGTTTTGTTGATAGATTTGATGTAAAGCCCCACCATAAGGGTTATGTGGGACGTTATCTTGTCTTGGATAGTGGGTGTACTGGTTTGGGGGAGGAAGGTAGGCGGCTCCGGACCGCTTCCGATGTTTCGACCTCCGCTGCTGCGTTGGAGGCGAAAAAGGTTCATTTCCAGGCTGTTGAGGAGCGTAATCCTGCTGTTGTTCAGCAGGAGAGTATAGCAAGTCGTCGAGATCGAGTCGTAAAGGAGCAGGGGACGTCGGAGCGAGGGCAGGGGTGGCTGCACCCGCTGCCAGGGTAAAGTTAGCTAGCGCCATAGTTCACTTCGTCATTGGTGCTAAATGTCAGATCACTAAGCACTGCGTCTCTATAACGACCGAGCTTGCATAATGTTGTGAGCGGGCGTGGGATCGCTCGTCTAGCGAGACCGTCTCCTCATTGTCGGAGTACACTGCACTCACACTATATTTCACTGCGACACGTTCACACGTTTATCTGTAACAATAGAAAAGATTTTTTACAATTCTGTTTGACATATTGAAATTTGTTTACTTAATTGCTGATTTTAGAATTTCTTTGACTAAAATATGGAACGGATGAAATCAAATTATTCTGAAATGTCAGTGTAACATTTGAAATTGATAAAATATATGATTGAATTGTAGAAAAAGATGTTACGGGGATTGGAGAACATGAGAAGAAATTTAGGTCGGCCACCAACCTACAGGCAAAGGACAAAAGAACAATCAGACCACACCCAGACATGACACATGCACATTCAACAAGAATGCCACATTTAGTTTAGGAGGGTCAATGCCAAAATATATAGAAAATGAGACACGGAACAATAACATATTTTGGTTGCTGGTAGATTTTGGAAGACCCAACCTCTATTTTATTTGAGATAACGTCTTCTGCCAAAATATCAAAATATATTTTGATTTATTTTTGCGTTTCATAATAATCCACATAATATTTTGAATGTGGATTTCCCATTACTCGCCTACATCCTTGCCTGTAAATGGCAAATTATTTGAAAGGCACGAGTCGTGATGCTTCACCGTACTAAGATTCTTTTGACATCGAATCTGGGGAAACCCGATACCTAAACCGTGCCATTTGTAAAGGTTCTCAATCTCTTTAGTATCATTTAAAACATTTAAAACTACTTCTGGTTTCTAAGTCCGGTATCTAGGTTACATTTACCATTTGCTAATTCTTAGAACACGCCATTGTCCCTTCACTTGAGCAGTTTAGTGTTTTATTGGACCTTAGAACTGGGTCGCTTTAGTAATTTAGGTCTCAAGAGATTTTATAGTTACTGTATATTTAGCCTAAGGTCGTAAATTTGGAATAATTGACATTTAAGGTATTTGGAACGATAAATGTTAAATAAATTCAATAAAGTTAGTAATAAATCTGTTTGACGGTCAAATATGCATTAAAATTACGTGATATTTAAAGTAGAGTCATTATTCCAGTGTATCCCTTCAGAAACTTCAAATATTATTTGGCAACTAAGTTAGGGATAAGAGAACTTTATATGATGGCTAGTAGTTCTGTTTTATAACGATTTAATTTTTTTAAATTGTTTGTTTTTATTTATTTTCACAGTTTGTTTAATGTTAGCTCTTGATAAGGCCTCTGGATCACCACAATTATTCCGTCTTATAAGAATAGCTAACCGCATTGAGCTGAGCCTAGCCCGTCTCCTAGGTATGTTAATGCCAGATTAAAAGGCGACTATTTAGATATTATGATTTATGGTTTGTTCCACAGGCTAACTGACCGTTATTAATTTTCCTCCCAAAATTGTCAAGGCCTGGTCTATTTTCATCGTTCAATTATATCGTACCTGTACCTACGTAATACGTTTCAGTGATTGATTCTTCAGGAGACAATGCTTTTGGCATGGTGTAATATTAATTCATTTTTCAAAAAGAACCAGAAAACAACTTAAATTTCTATTAGGGCAAATTTAAGATGTATATCGTTTTCTCATGGGTGCTATTCTCCGAACTACATCAAATTGAAACGGGACCACACGGGAAGCACCAGCTTTCAAATAAAAAAGAATCATCCAAATCGTTTCACCCAGTGAAAAGTTCTGAGGTTACAAACATTACACTAATACACTTAAAATTCCCTAACTCAAAAACTACTGAACCGGTTTTGATGAAAGTTGCAGTCTTCCCTAAGTTGAGCAATACCTAGTTCAACAAAAAATGAATATTTAAATCGAACTTGTAGTTCCGGAGATAAGTGAGGACAAACATACAAATATACATAAATACACTTTTGAAATTTGGCACACTTGGCAGTTCTGGAAATATAGGTCGAATTGATAGCCTCCTTATTTTGAAGTAGGTTAAAAAGTCTATAATATAGTAAGTGACCTTATTGGAGTTTTTCGTTATATTAGTGTTATAATGTGAATATTATTGTCACTAATCTAGTATGTAAGCATCACCTAGTTAGCAGTACGACAAAAAATTACGTTGATAAATGACAACTTAATGTAACTTAATGTAACTTAATGACATGTTTACACAACCGAAATTAGTGTTGCAACGATTTTAAGAATTTAAATTAAGAGTGTTTGCGTCGATGACTCAGACAGCAATAAAAGTAATAAGGAATTGATGGATTCCGGTACTAATTTACAAGAGAGGTGGCTGTTTCCGTTCAGAGTTTATTTACATTGGTTTAATCAAGGACAAGAGTATCTAAAGTTGCCATGAATGCCATGCACAATCACCCGTACACCGCTATGAAAAACAAATTAAAATTTATCCTACTAATATTATAAGTGTGAAAGTTTGGATGTTTAGATGTTTGGATGTTTGTGACGCTTTCACGGAAAAACTACTGAATGCATTTGAATGAAACTTTACAATAATATAGCTTATACATCAGAATAACATATAGGCTATAATTTATAAAGACATATTGTGTAAATTGTACAAAATCACACTTATAATATTAGTGGGATTACATGGGCAATTTTGGCATAACAAAAACGCGTTGCCTAGCAACCGACCATAGAATATGTAAATTCGTATATACAAACTTTCGCATTAGTGTGAAAACTATTTGAATGTACTACGTCAGATATTGAAATTTATTTTGTTTCTTTAAACAATTAGCCTACGTAACAGAATAAACACTATTTTGTACCTTATGCTGTATAATAATTTGTCATATACGTCACCTGTGTCTATCGAATAAGTAGAATACATCCTGAAGTACACGCGGACAAAGTCGCGGGCGGAAGCTAGTTAATAATATATTCGATTATGGGAGAAGGCGTAGGGTATGTAGGGTTTATGTGGTTTTTTGTTAATTAGCCCCTTGTAATTTGTCTAGGGCAATTTAGATAAATAAGGTGTTATGGTCGGCGTTCGACAAAACCTTTCGAATTCCAAAGGACTACTAACTTATATAATCATAGGAAGTGTCCAGGGCACAGTCAGGATTTACGTTTTAAATTAGATACCTATTAAGCTTGTTCACAGTTTGTCTGGAAAACTCTTTCATGATGACGATGAATTTACGGACTTCTTGCAAGTGGGCATATTTTTCGGAAAAACAAATTTAAAAAAATGGTGAATAGATTTTACTAAATATAGTTAAGAACCACCGCAAGGAAACCTGCTTTCACTTAAAAGAAGCCGCACCAAAATCGGTCCACCCGTTCGAGAGCTACTTCGATGCCACAGAAGACTGCCAGCCGTTGGCGTCAAATTTATAATACCCGTCTTTTTGCATCGGGGGCTAAAAATGGTTTGTTTAGTTTTATTGGAGTGTCATTAATTTGAAAGCTATCAAGTATTATTATCTGTTCTATTAATGTATGTATTAAATATATTACTTTATATTAATTATGTATGAGCTCTACCTTCGGTGGCCGTACTGTCACTTGTGTCCTCAAACAAATTGTTATAATACTCGTACGTCGAGATAAATAACTCGACTCCGGCCCAGTTATTTGTTCATCAAATGCGAACAAACATTGAACTTAGAAGCATAAGGTGGCGGCCTCGACAATTTTCGCAAATATTTCGTCAATGAAGCGGCGCGCGTCCCTGCACGTTTGACAGCTACTATCGTGTAAGAGCATCTGCATCACGATATGCGCAGACGCATTCGTGGGAAACTACTAACTAGATATATGGGAATTGAATGCGCAATACAACGATAGGTTGTTAGTGACTAGAAAAAGTGACTTATTTCTATTGTTGCGAGTATGTGAATGTAATCATATTGTGGATTATGTCAATGATATAATATGTTTTTAGATAGATAATCTAGAAAAGCTACAAATGATTCCATGTTTTATAAAAAAGGAATACGTTCTATATACGTTGATACATACGCGGAATTGGTGCGATAAAGCTGACATTCTTTCGGCATGGAAACGTGTGTATCAAGAAGATTAATTTCGTATAAAACACTGACTATGTGGTCAGCATAAAACAGGACGAACACACGTTGATTGTTCATTTCCAAAGTTTAGAAATCTTACAATTAGTCAATGTTTCTTTACAATATTATTTGAAGTTCATATTTCTATACTTTTCAATATTTATTTAATGCAATCTAAGTAATAGAAATCGAATTGTTTGCATACGTTTTTTATTATAAAATAGGCCGCATCTGTACGCATTTCACTGTAAGCTACAACAACCGTTATGCAGCTAAAGGCGTCTACATAGCGTTTTAACATCCCCCGGAAAACTGTGCGAAAAGAGTTCTTTTTGATGTGACCAAAGCAGGTTTTTATATTTAAAAAAAGATTTTGTTACTATAATATAAATATTAATAAAAGAACTAGAAATCGACTTCAACTGCCCCACAGTCTACAGTATTCATCCCCTAAAATGTTAACCCTTAGAGATTTGGGTCTTGTTGATTTTCTCAAAAAGCGCTGAATCATTTTCGATAAAATTTACACGGAACCATCTATGAAGTATTCTCTACCAAACAAAAAAAAATTATCAAAATCTATCCATAACTGGCGGAGTTATCGCGTAACATAAATACAAAAAAAGATAACATACAGTCGAATTGCAAAATTTGAGATCGATTGACGCGCTGTATGTAAGATGTATATGTGAAACGTCATCCAGTGAGGTAAATATTCATCACTATGATGATGATGAAGATGATTATGAATTGTAGAACTCTGACCAAGAAAGAACTACAATGGAATTCATCTGCAACAATGCAATGCGGTGTCACGATCAAGTACTGAATTTTAAAGTTCAGTCAACTTTTAGCATACGTACGAGTATATAAGTTCCTAGTAATCCTGCGAGCCATTGATTTTAAATGTCAATGCTCACTACCACGCCAATACCTATTTGGGTATTTGTGTACGTATTGTATTTGACATTCTAGTGGATAAGGTCTTAGACAAATTAGTCATTATAGACTGAAATATTTTACTTATCCAGACAGCCATATACGCGAAACTAGCTTAAATGTACTAATCTGATCTTAGTTAATATGATTGTGGAAACTATTTGTATACTGTCATTTTTGTATATTGTGCTTTGTGCAAGGGATATTACGTAGCCAAATGGTTGTTGCTAGCTTGGCGTTACCCATAGCAGACGATTAGAGCACTGACGGCAATTCCTTAACGGGATCCCGCTCCATCAAAGTTATTTAATAAATTTCTGCTGCCATAATATTTTAAAATAGAATAGCAGGCTCTGTGAAGTTATTATCTATAAAAAATAGGGCATCGGATTGCAATGTCGCGAAATGGGTATCATTAACATACAACTTCACAGTGAATCACAAATTTCATTTATACACAATTTTTATTATTCTTGTTCAAAACGCCATCTATGAACCATTAGCTGCGTAACGGCTATTGTAGCTAACAATAAAGTTGTAAATTAATGATATTTATTTCGCGACACTATAATTTCTTCTCCTATTTTAGGTAATTACATATCAAAGCCGGCTACTCTATTTTAAAAGATTATGGCAACAGAAATTTGGTATGGAAGTTTCGAGGAGATATCCCGTTAAGGCGTGACCAGCATTGCTCCTGGGCCATAAGTCTGATACGCGGGCCTTGGGAGCGCAATAAGAACAGAAACACTGTTACTCTACCATCGTATTTAAAAGGATTATGCATATAATGCCCTGTGGTCTTGGCTCTAGAATAGTACCACCACACTAAGGGAAAATATTCACGAAATTCGCAGCGGAATCTACCTATGTATATGATAACAACACATCTTACTTCCATCACCAATCCTTGCCACCACCACCAATTGCCAAGCGTGGAAAATCAAATCAAAAGCAAATGCCCTCAAAGAAAGTCTGAAGTGGTGATCTGTGGGAGAGGGTCATGTCCAATAGTGGACTTATGCGGTCGATTATGATGACGATATAAAAGTTTCCCCCTGAAGCGACAGCTGGCACACTTCAAACACACACACCTATGCGTTTCTTGTTGTTGAAAATCCGTAACCACCGTCCTATGCTAGTAGGAACAGTTTTTGCCAATTCCAATGCGCAAGCGCACGAATAGCCGACCTTGTCACAAAGCGAGCAGTTCATTGGAATGTAAGTGGCCGTGAATGTACTCGGGAGCATTTTTTACGAACACATCGGTAAGAAAATCGATTTGATGACTTTTGGGATGACGAAAAAACGTCAATACCTGTACACATAATGCATGAAATTGAGTTAATGTTAGCTCCTGATATTATTTAAATAGCTCACATATATAACATCGGTGCGACATATAAGCGTCGGTGGCGTAGTGGATAAGGCGCGGACTCTCAATCTGAGGGTTCCGGGTTCGAATCTAGCCGTGTACCTATGAGTTACTTTTTAATTCAAGTATATTTTCCGATTAACGCAATCGGTTAAGTTAAGCAATTAACGGTGAAGGAAAACATCGCGAGGAAACCTGCATATCTTGAACAGGCATGTGAAGCCCCTGCAGTGGGGACGTATATAGGCTGTTGATATATATAACATTGCCAAAAACGTGGTTTAAGAAATCTGCTACCCCATAGTATGGTATAAGAGTGCGTCTTCTTTTGGGCCATGGGTGAAACCAAGCACCACCGCACGCGCTCAACTGAAAATGCGTAAGTGCGTTAGTTAGTTTGTCTTTCCTTCACACCGTAATGGGTAATCCAAAATGACTTGATTTACTGTAAACAGATACTTTAAGATTCTAACTATAAGGTTAATGATTTAAAAAAAGTGGACAGTGGTATCAAAACTTTAGTTTTGTAGGAATGAATTTTATATAATCCAGGCCAGTTACATATAATTTAAATAAACTAAATTTATAATCTTAAAAGGACTTAATCCTTCGAAATGAGCAAAGATTAGAGAATCTCGTAAATTGAGTCATTATGTATCCGATTTCTCCAAGTTATCTAACATATTTCTGTAGGTCACACATAATTTTACATCAAGAGGTAAATTAATTCTATATAAGGTGTCATTATACACTCGAGCGTCAAACGCCGACTTCAAAGTAGTTATATAAAGTTGTACTCGTAATTGTATTTATATATAAATACAAGCATATTTGTCGATTTCTTTAAGTATCTTAGTCTCATGTTATTCATTATTTACAATACTGTTGAGTGTATCAAGAGAACTGTCAGACTAAAGTGAACTAACTAAGTGATAATAACTTAATTTTGTAAATTATGCCGCTGCACTGTATAATTAAACATACAAAATATCAAATATATAAACTAGCTTTAAGATTACTTTAAT
Source organism: Carcina quercana (assembly GCA_910589575.2). Lineage (NCBI taxonomy): Eukaryota > Metazoa > Arthropoda > Insecta > Lepidoptera > Depressariidae > Carcina > Carcina quercana. The sequence goes on from OU342442.1 coordinate 5,002,662, forward strand.
AATGAGACACAAAACTAATACTGTAAGAATAGTGAAGTGGGTATTTTATTTTGAAATAGTTCTAATATAAATATTTCTAATGGTTTGATTAATTTTGTGATTTAAAAATTAAAAATAATTGTAAATACATTAATCTTGCTGTGCACTCCTGGGGTGTTACAAATGATTGCAATATACTATGTAACTTGCTTCATGTTAATAAATAATGAAGAAGACGATATAGCTCCAATTTTTGCAAAGAGTCGCATTATACAGATATGTGTTCCTAAAGGACAAATCCGATTTATGTAAGAGTAAGTGCAGTGGACATTGTCTGGCTGATGATGAAGTGCTATTGTTACTTAAAGTATCATAATATAAAAGCTTTCATATATAAAATAAAACTCAGAATCCAATATCTAACCAGAAACGAAATTAGTCTCAAAGTAGAGTAACAAATTAACACATGGGGTTATTTATATTCCGAATGAATATCCAGCATCAAGTCACGGGCAAATGTTACTACACATTTAGAACTCTTTCTTAAAAAATCATGATGAAACATTCAGTCACATTTCACGTCCACCTTTCACCGCGCCATGCACGATTGATGTGTAATTGATGCAGTGCTGATGAGACTTTGACAGAAATCCGAGCATTTAGAAGAGTGCAGACGACCTAATTCTGTCAGTCAGAATACTGTATTACGTCATATTATTGATGATAACGAGTAGATTTTTTAGTTCCGTAGTCAAACAAGGAACCCTTGTAGTCTCACTTTGGCCATCTGTCTACTTACCCTATCTGTAATTTGGGACGGGTATATATATTAATCACGGCGAGAAATATGTAGAATTAAATCTTGAAAAATAATTTTTATCATACACGTAACTTGGGGATGAATTTTTTTTCACGTCTACCCTATTGTGTGGGGTATCGTTGAACAGGTCTTTTAAAAAGATTGAGAGTCTGGCGGCACTACTTTTTGATTAAGGGGTCTGTTTGCGAAATATTGAGCTTTAAAGTAATAATTTTCGTCAGAGTCGAGCTCTCAACTATTGCTTTTAAAAATCTGAAAATTTTACAGTAGTAGTATGTACACGAACTTTAAAGGAAAATTATCACGACTAAGTTGGCTTCACAGTTTAACGATGGGTTAACGAGTAATAGTCGACTAAATTATAAAATAATATTATACTAGATTTCTTAATGAAAGTTTCGTACAAATTCCATTCAAAATTACATCGTCCTGTGTGGGCCCAACGACGGAACCCTACAATGCGCGTGGCCCGACATGCACTTGCTTGCTTTTATGTTTATGGAAATAAGGTATAATATCTGGTTTTATAGACTTACTATATTGTATATTGCAGTATATACGACAGTATACTAGCTGTCATCTGCCTCTTTTTGGCAAGGCAATATATTGGCAATAAATCTAAATCTCGTCAATCATTATCAACATATGTTAATTTTGAAATAAAGTATATTTGAACACCCACACACAGAACTACTATGGTGGGGCATGGTCCGCTTTGCACGTACAACTTGTACAAAATACCTGTAAAAACACCTGCAAGACCATCCCAGGGTGGATTTATTAGGACGAAGAGACGAGAGATACTAACTACCACGTCAGAAGAGAAAGAGCTGCGCAATAAAACGAGATGGCATATATTTGTAGGGTGGCAAGTGCAAGCTAAGTTCCTACTTATTGCGAATCAGCAAAGGTCTCATTTATTTAAATGCATTTTCAATGCGATTATTCTGTAGTACTACTAATATATTTTATAAACATCTATGTATGTATAGGAACGCTGTAAGTTTCGATATACAAACTTTGTTGAAAATGTTATTAGCAAATATTTTCAACGTCACTCAATCTACTGCCACTTCCTTTACGACTTTTACTAGAGCTCAAATGGTGAAACTTTTGAACGGTATTTTTTCTTGCCTGCACACAGTGACACACACACACACGATACCTACATACACATACACACACAAATATTAATGAATAGTATTGTATAAAATTTCTGATTTGCCAGCAAGCCTCAATAAAAATTATAATAAAAATATATCTCAACAACGGCGGTGGCTGAAAATCAGAACTCTATGTGCCCTAGCAACACGTAGAGCTCTGAGCCATGGCAGCCGTTTGCTGCAACAAAACAATTACATGTCTATACTGTTGTTATATTTTTAATTAGCTATTTAACTATCCAATTGGTTTTACATTTTAGTTAGAGCTTTGTTCGGTGGTTGTTACCTAATTGATTTATGATTTTCAGTTTATTAATTATTCATTATCAGAAGTACCTTACTGAAGCATTTTTCCTAAAGCCTTTTTGCAAGTGACTCAACTTATGTTTCTTCAATAATTACACTCTAAAAAGATGACCCTGTATATCAAATTTTATAGCACATATATTCATATCTAAATAAGAGGTACAGTATCGTAAATTTTAATGGACGATGCATTAGTTTTATGTAGAGTTCGGTAGTCACGTGTGGTACAATTCTCACGATTTTATATATCGATAATTTATTATTGCATCTATGTGGTGGGTGTCAGCTTTGCAATCAGATAGAGTGTTGCGTTATTGATTTGGTGGCGGTTTAGAGAAGAATTTAGATATAAGAAGTCTTATAGTAAGATTATGAACACAACGGAAATGGTCAATATGTGTTCTGAGGGGAGAACACCTCTTTAAATAGATTGACGACAGTGGGGATACCTCTCAAATCTAGTTAGCACTAAGTCTGCCACCAAATAGCAGTGTTAATAGCTCTGTTGAGTTCCAGTATGAAATGTATCATAGCCAGCGCCTCATAGAAATATCATCATCAACAGCCTATATAAGTCCCCACTGCAGGGGCTCAGGCCTGCTCTCCTACAGAGAGTGTACGGGCCATAGTCCACCACGCAGGCCCAGTGCGGATTGGCGAACTAAACATGCCTGTTTAAGACACGCAGGTTTCCTCACGATGTCCTGCACCTTTAAGCAATCGGATAATGTATCTACTTGAGTTGAAAAACAACTCATAGGTACACGACTGGATACGAACCAGGAACTCTCAGGTTGAGAGTCCCGCGCCTTATCCATTGCACCACCGACGCTACATATATAACATAGAGATATAGTGTATTTAAACGTCAAAAGTTATAAAATTGAGTATTCTGACATCCCGCTAACATGTTGTTACATACCATCAGACAAGATGAAGGCCAAGTGCATAACCCGTTGTCAACATTATACGTATTAACAATGTTTTTTTTTTCAAGTTTGTAAAATATTCGATGGCAGATGATTTTAGATATCGGCAAAGGTTTTAAACTGAACGTTGAAAATCACTAATAACCTAGTCCCTAAAAAACTCAAACCTAAGAAGTCGCAATAGCTATTTGAAGTTATTCTAAAAGTTTGACGAACAGTTCAGCAAGCGTGTATATAATTTCCCAACCGCATGATTAGCTGCTAGATAGATATCGAACACAAGTTATGCAGATTTCACGAACGTTTGCGTCATTTCCACCGAAGAAAAGATTAATATCGCAATTAAGGCATTTGTATTGTTTATTATCGGTCATTTGCCTTTCACATTCCACTAAAATCATCAATGAGTTCATTAATTTGCCAACTGGTTACACTACTACAAACAGGAAAAAAGTTGTAATTTTACATTCAAAAAATAATCAATTAATACATCAAATTTTATGTATTACGAGCTTACTCTGTAATCACTAGGTAATTGATTGTTCAAAGAATAAAAACGCGTAATGACAATAGTGCCTTTCCGGGTTTTCGTTAAACAAAAACGAGAGAAAAAAATCGTCTGACAGGCCGTCAGATAGTCAATTGAATTGTTTATAAAGTGGCATGTCTTTTCTACTAATTGGCAATGAGTATTTCCGCGGAGTCGCTGTAAAGGCTCAGTAAAGCCTCAGTCACACGGAGCACGGAGTTTCTTCGCGTCATCGTCTTCATTTCATCGCCATTTTACAAAATATGCTAGCACTGGGTCTTCACCCCACGTTTTGATTGTAAGTGACTATAAAGCGGCATAAAATGTGCCCTACGACTAAACAAACCGAGTACCGATACTCGATAGGTGCCGCTGGGAATTGAACCGGGAACCTCTCAGTTGATGAACATAGTTCTTCACATTAGATGAGCAGGGGTTGGTCAAGGTCTCAGAGAATAGGTACGGTGGCATGCCACAGGTTGTCCCCCACCTGTCCGCGATACCTCACCTCTCCCCGCAAGAAAGGTGTCGGTTCAGATACATGCGCGTGTATACAAACGTCATCCGTTCGATGTATGGGAATAGGTAGGGAATATCACGACATTTCTCTGCCATGTCTAGGGTGTGTTACTATATACGATTAATTTCAAGACCCTCATTTTCGCCCCATATGAGATGCAGGGAAGAGCGGAGCGGAGATAAAGCACAACCGATGCAAGGGAAGCGGTGTTTCCTGCTAACTTCTGTTCTGTAATGTAAAATGTCAGGATTCTTGCGGCAGCTATTATTTTACGAATTATGTAACATAAGAGTTTTGACCTGTTTGTTCTTAGTTAATTGATTAAGTTTATCTTTTAATACATTCGTATATATTGATATATAAAAAACATTTTGTAAAATCCTTTCTTAGTGAGTAAGAGAATCCTACCGAATTTCATGTTTGTAGGTGTTCGATAGATGTGATGAATAGTAATTAATATTTCGATTTTATATTAGGTGGATTTAAATTGCATTAGCATAGATTAATTTTATAGAGGTTTACAATATTTCATCATCATCAGCCGGGAAACGTCCACTGCTGGACATAGGCCTCCTCCGTGGTACGCCACATTGACCGGTCATTTGCCTGGCCTGGTAGACGTTTCCCAGTACGTGGTCGCCACTCGATATATATACTAAGCCACTGTCATATTTAAATTTGAGGAAAAAACTCTAACTATAAAAGGTTTATACTTAATAGGTAACATTACTAACTAAACATTGACAACTAACTGTAATTTATAAGCAATTAAACCATAGTTAAGCTAATCCTTAATTGAGTTATAAAAGCTTGTGCGCAGTAAAGTATTTTTATGAGTACGTAAACCAATTATAGGTTAAGGTTTAAGAATTGATGAAAAAGTGCTCTATTTATATCTTGTAAACACGAAACTTTTCTCGTTAAAGTAAAATAAAGACGTATTCTAAATGTCTAATGAAATACATATTGAATCACAATTTTCTTTTTGAACACTTTTTATTTTATTTTTCAAAGCGCCATCTATGAACCATTAACTGCGTAAACGCTATTTTAGCTAACTGTAAAGTTGTAAATTAATGATATTTATTTAGCGACACTATAATTTCATCTCCTATTTTTAGGTAATTACTTATCAAAGCCAGCTATTCTATTTTAAAATATTATGGCAACAGAAATTTAGTATGGAAGCATTAAGAGAGGGATAACGTTAAGCTTTCCATATAGCCACATGGAAACGGATGAAGATTTGAAATACGCGCAGTATATGTAACATCACATTATGTAACTGTATATATACTTTCACATATAATTTATAGAAATATTTGAATGTATATAAATTAAACGTGTAGTTAGTATGGTTATGTCATAGTTACATCGAAGCCTTGTTTGCGTAAATATTGGCGACACTGCCTCAAGGCTGTCCCGATCCAGATAGGATAATCGTAAGTTAGAAAAAGTTTTATATGTAAAAATGCGTACATATATCTGAATTTTCATCCGCAGAGTATTGTAAATTTATATGCAGACCATATATTTTTTTAAATGGTCATAAGGCAGACTTCATATAGATAACTAGAACAGAATACGTTGATTAATTATGAGTAAATACAAATTAATTGATTGTCCAAAATATAACATAAACATTACATATATTAAGTCATCCGATAAGATTTACCTTAATTGTCCTCGTTTCACGCCTTCACGCAATCATAAAAACTTAAACAAACTTCGTTTCGTTCAATACAAAAGGTACAAATAAGTCCACAGCGCAACGATTGCATTACAAACTTGAATTTAAAGACGCAAAACAAATCAACGCACCTGTACTTCTAAATTTAAATTAATTGAAGGATTTATAAATTTGGCGGGTTTTTCGAATTTGAATATGGAACGCGGTACGCGCGTGCGTTCGCGCTGCCGATCACGCGGCCACTAAGTCTCGTTTCTGACCCATTCCTTTTACTGTGACTTGAGTACCCACTATAATCTTGTCACTGGTCAGTTGGTACTACAACTGTGCGGTATGAACTTTATAAGCTTCCGATGATGTATGCGTTCCGGTTTGAGGTTTATCGATTAGATATGCTCTGTTAGAGCTATTGGAAACGAACACGGAAACTGTTGCGGATCAAATTTCGTCTGGCACTATGGGGAATGACACACTGACGATAGCATTGTGGCTGAAAGTACCAGGTAATGCTAGGAAAATACAGTATTCATCACTGTACGGTATACAATACAAAAGCGGATCTTTAAGAATGTACAGTCAATAAGTCTCTGTCCGGCTTCAGAGGAAACATTTTTCTGATAGACAACTTAAATTAGCTAAAGAAGCTTATTTTGTATTCGTTATTTATGAAAAGTTTTGTGTTATAATCTCGTCACTAACGAATTTGAGCCTCATAATTTTTCAAGTAAAAGACATCAACGAGAGACTATTACTTTCTCGACTATCTTTTTGAGATTTTCCGCAATAATATGAAATATAGTCAGTAGGTTTATAGTACTGGAATTATCTTAGAACATTTATTTCATACTTACTTTAAGGTTATATTAGTATCTTGGATAACGTTGTGGTAGACAGGCGCATAGGAAAGTGCTGTACCACAAATTAAACCTAATACTAACAATTAGATGAATTAATAATACACAAACTGATTTAAAAGTATATTTACAAGTACTATTTATACCCCAATTAAATACTGATTTCATTCCTTCATTCATTAAACTTGCATTTTATACTTATTCATTAGTGTGTCAATACGCAACAATTTTTGTATGGGAACGCAACTCTCTTAGAGCACAGTATCTTTATTACTGTATACAATAAATTGTATTTAAGCAAAGTCAGGGGTATGTGTAACAATATTCACGCAATCAACTAGCGAATAACATCCGCGAAGCGTAAAAGAGCGTGCGCGCGCGACAGCGGGAAAACCGCTTCGAAATCTAAATAAAAATTCATTGTTTGAACGAGACAACTGTGACCAAATCGCACGCGTCCAACTATTATATCCTGACCTGTCAATCTAATTGGATCACCGTATTTTTCTCCTATTTGTAATCACGAAGAAGGACGAAGTAGACCATACTACAGTGGATGCCTATGAGGTTGATTGACTTACTTATGACCGTAATAAAGTTAATAAAATAGCTTAACAAGACAGTGTGTTTTGGTGTTTTGCTACAATATTTTTTCATGACTCAATCTTAAGAATATAGGCATTCACAGGCAAACAATTTAGCCTTTTTTACAGTACTAATCTGAACTCGTAAGAAAAACGGAGAATTGTTTTGAAGATCGGAGTAACAAACTTACAAATGGACACTACAAGGTGCTTCTAACATAATATGACCTTTTCCTCATTAACCACCACCTGAGATCACAACCAAGTGCAAGCCAATGGTGAAGAAAAAAGCGTAATAATTAGTCGCAATATATTTGCTTCTACCGAAGTATAGTCATCATCATCATCAGCCGCGAAACCTTTACCAGGTCGGCATCAGGTGGATTGGTAATAGCAGTAAGATATTATTGTTGCATAGATAGCTTCCCATCTTCTGAATTTTTTCCTTGTCAACGGTTGAGTTTATATCTTCATGGAAGCCCAACATGTCGGTTTATGAGGGAAGCTCATGTCCAACAGTGGACTTATCTAATAGCCGATGATGACGTGTAGTCAAAAGGTTACAGTAACGTTAGAACTATGCCTGTACTGAAACTGTTGGAGTCACTAAATATGGCTAACCAGGATCATGACTAAACTAACATATGGCTAAAACCAAACATGGCAACTGAGAGAAATGACTAAATAAGAATATGACAGATGTGTAAAAATGAAAACCTACGGACGGAAAAGCTACGGATATCGTGTACATTATCAGATGTAAACAATACATTACAACAATTACATTTAATTGCTCATTAGCAAATACATTCAATTACCGAAGGACATTTCCTTAATTTCTACGCATTGAATTCAGTTGAATTGTGAATGGTTTGACTAATTCTTTTAAAATTCAATTGCGGGAGATATGTAGTTGACTCATAAAAACCATAATTCAATTTGTCGTGTGAGTCACTCATCACTTGGGCTGCTTTTATTTATTTAGCAATGTTTGTATGTAAAAGACTAAAGATTTATAGGTATTGAAGGAAAACATATCGAGAAAACCTTAACACCTTGTTGTCGTCTTGTTGAAGTCTATCAATCCGCACTGGGTCCGCGTGGTGGACTATGGCCCACACACTCTCTGTAGGAGAGTAGGCCTGAGCCCTTTCAGTAGGGACATATTATGTAGGTTGTTGTTTGTAAGTTTAATTTTTGTACGTATTTTTATTCAATCTTAACTAGAATCATTACTTCTGAACTGATTGAGCCGAAATTTGGCATAATTATGGAAGTTCATTGACAACGCATTTGTATGGCACCATCGAGCTGGTCTGATGATTAAGACGGAATGTGGTCATAGGAACTACACATGATAAACCCGTCGTGTTTTGGCTCGTTTGATTTGTCTAAGTGGGTACTGGTAGAGCCAATGGAATTCGATGATAAAATTATGGCAAAAATTTCAATTTAGAAGTAAAATTGTGAAGAAGCTCTTGGCCTTCATCGACGTGATGGTAAGTGACGACTCAGTGTTGGTTTGAAATCTATCTTACTAATAAGCCTCTTTCTCTATGGCAGTTAGAATATTAACAGAGTAGAATAAATAAACTACGAAATTCACTGAAATGATTTTATTGATAGAAGTTAGATTTAGGTAACATTGTACTAGCTAGACAAGTGGATGTAGAAAAATCCCTGCAACCAACCAGAAGAGGTAGCCATATCAGAGGTGCACCAAGTTCCGTTTGAGGGAATCGAAACGGAACTTCTTCAATCATTTGATCATTAACTCTTCTTAACTGAGTCATGGGTGATCAATTGACCGGTAAATCATCTCACAAATATAGGTAATTCCTAATCCGTGCTAAGTATGACTACGTACGCACTAAGTACGTGTTGAGTTTCTCAATGACTACTAGTAAGGTTTTCTGTAACTATTTTAATGTGAGGATTCCATTTAGTGATTTGTATAGCCCTACCTTGATATTTTCCGAGAATACGGAAGGTGAGCTGTACGCATGCAAAAGTTCATGCATTTTTTTAACAATCAGCGTAATACGAATAATGATTGGAGTAACTTTTTGAAGTTGTTTATAAATCATTCGTTCCCTGAAACTCATTTGACTTGATCTTCAATTTTTTCGTTCAGTTTTTGACAAATTGTGCGGTAACGAGGTAGAAAGTGACTTACTGATAAAAATGTTGTAGTCTCGTTTGTTCATTAGGCGGATTACGTATGTGAAAGCAGGATATTATTACAGACGCAGGTGTATACCAAATTAAAGGAGATCATTCAGGCTCCATACATTTTTGGGAATTTTCTGAATGTGCTTTCATCTATAGCGGAGCTGAGCGCAGTGCATTAATCTATGACCTATCCAAATAACTGGTGAAACAATCTATAAAGCACAGCTACACCGAATTTTTGTATTATAATATATGACGCCGGCGCAGCAGGTTACCCGCGGCATTGACCGCGTGGAAATTTCTTCCATACTGATTTTCTAAATCGTCAAAAAGATCAATGATGAACAGTCTGTTAGATAATTCTTACATACATACAGGTACCAATAGACACCTACTGTGAAACTCACTTTGAGCACTAAAGTTGATTTGTTAATCTGTCAGTCAGGAAGCCAATTATATTCGGCATTCAAAGAGTTAAAAAGCTTGCAACACTTTCACTTGTTCTGTTTATATTACTCCTAAGCACATATCACGTGGCTACTGGGCTTTAATCACGTGCAAAATTAATTCACGAAAGTATAATTGCTTTGTCTCTCTCAAACATAGCACGTATCGAATTTGAACTGACATTATCTGGAGCTCGGCGTATGCCTTGTCTTTGTCCATTTATCCGAGCCATTTGATACACAATAGAGCATGACAACTACAAGTACACACTAACAACACTCCATTATACACCTTCATTTTCAAGACCACAGTCTATATTAGTTTAGAAGTACGATGCAAAAACTAGACCAGTTGCTTAATAGAATTGCAGGCAGTGAATGGTAGGCATTCGTTATGATAATTACAGTCGCGTTGTATGTAATGCGAGTAGATTGTTACGATTACACGGGATTTCCGTACTTCCGCCAATGCCGGGGTTTTCTCTATGTTATGGTTTTTGTCGTACGTTCCGTTTTGTATTCAAGCGGATGCTATTTTTTTCTGGTCTTTTGTCATCGAGCATCTTACGTATGCGTTAAGCTAAAACGTAAACCTATCAAAATACATTGTCAGTAATTGTCACAAATGCATGAAAGTTTTTGTAAAGATCCGAATAATTTTTAGGTCAAAATTACCCAATGTCTGGGAAATATGTCTTCTATTTGATTATATCCGTGACTTCATCTGCATATGACTTCAAAAACCACGAAGACAAAAAGATTTTCCGGTGCTGCAAGATTATTTTACCTTTATAAGAAAAACCATCCCTTGCGGACATTATATGGTGATAAAACCAGCCTTTTTCATGCCATCGTCATCGTGCGTGCCAATTTTCATCGAGATATTTTCAGGCGTTTAGAAAGACAGACTCGATTTTATCATATTAAATGTTTGGTCAAATAGTTTCGATGAATGAGATGTCTACCGGAAAGTCAACGGCTGAACTATCATCAGCTATTATCACATATTACCACGTCAACAAGCGAGCTATCCATGAGATTTGTCAAAAACCGGTCTGGTTAGAGTGGACAGTAGATCAAAGAGATATTTACAGTTATAAGCTAGTCGTGTCAAAGGTCTTTGTGTAAGATATAGATAATAACGCATGGACTTCTCGAGTTGCCTTCACTGACACCCGCTGAAGTAGAGTCAGTTCCTCTTGGTCACAAACATGGGTCGATACTCTGACAATGCACTAATAAGCTTTTGAACAAGTATACTGAGATGTTTCCTGTTTCTTGCATGTAATATTACACGAAATCTGGACAACGGGATGACAACTACAGTTATCAACGACTGTGGCAGCTTGTTTCCCTTTCAAGCGTTTCTAAACATGTTTCCAGTTAATATTCTAAAACAAACATTTCTTTTGTCTCAAACTTTGAGTACCATCACGTGACGCAACGTTGATACAATTTCACGCTTTGTCTTCGCAACTAATCCCGAGCCCACGAGCCTCGTATCCGGCTGCGCACGCGCTTATGTTAATGTTTGTTGGTTAATATCGATCGCAATAAGAAATCGATAAAACTACGCTCGGCAATATGTCACGGCTGTCGATTGTAGCCGGCGCGAGCCATTGTTAAGGTCACATACACCACACACCACATTTTGTCATAATTTCTGATTTGTGAAATATCGTATATCGTACATAGGCGTCAGGTTGCCTGCGTTTCGGTTTTTTATAAATATATTAGGAAAGTATGCGCAGGAGCTATTTTTGTTGATTCCACCTTCGCCGTTCAAGTACCGGTCAACAGAAGAACGACGGACCATCACCCGTACACTGTAGATATTCCGGCAGCTCGCACCAAGCGTCTCGCTTACACATTTATCGTGCGTACAGCAAAAATATGGAATACACTACCGGTTTCCGTGGTCCCCGAAAATCACAACGTGGTAATCTTCAAAAGAAGAGTAAGTAGCACCTTCTAGACCAACACGCAACCTCCTCCAATCCTTGAGCGGGTCACTTTCGTGGGCGACTGTGAACGTCAGTTCTAGTTCTACTACGAGTATATTAATTTTATGCCCTTACTGACCCGAATGCAAGGCCCAGCCTCAAACCCTACTCGTTTCAATATTGTGTCTTAATTTTTTAAAATTGGACTATTGATTTCTATCTTTCAATCTTGATAACAAAACGAATGAAATGAAACAAAACCTACACAGGTTTTGCTAAGGACGGGAATAAAAGTAGAGCTTTGTTAAGAGCCTTAACAAGTCGGCCGGTAGCACGCTATTGTTAGGGCGTGGCTATAGATACGTTCTCTCGATTCACTACCTCGTATTTACTACTAGGAATTTACTGCTGTCCACCTAAATTACCTGCCGCCGCGTCTAGCTAGGACCTAATGAGCACTAGTACCTATTCATTTATCATAAGCAGTAAATTTATGAGGCATTGTGCGAGATAAAATTTTATTATAATATCTGTAGCATTTTCCGTGCTTTAAGTTATATTAAAATTGTTATGGCCGCGAAACTTTAGTACTGAATACGCATTCTGATTCATTCATCATTCATTCACTCATTCATTTTGGAGTGTGCGCAAGAACTATCACATTAATTCCGCTCTTGTCAGTCGAATATAAGACAAACAGCACGGCAAGTCTCCGTACAAATATGTTATCTATACAGATAATACTTAGAGTTTCATTTCCATTTCTACCTACATTCTAATATTTCCAGAAAATACTTTGAAAACAGTAAAGTATGTGTAACTCTTCGTAATAAAAGAGAGAGATAGCCATTGCACCTTGCACATTATTAGAAGTGGAACATGTAATTTTATAGTACCCGACATGATTTAAATTTAGAATGCATCGATGTTGGCCTCCATACGGGAAATATCGATTAAATTAACAAGTCACTATAACGGCACTCGGATACGTATCAACGGTGACATATTGTGAAAAATTGCTGTGACATTTACATAAATATTGTGCGTAGATGATATAATATATGTCGTATTTACGCATTGCAATTTAACTATAGTGAATGTTTTAACTGTGTGGCATTTAGTCTGGGCCCTAGACTATTAGTCCGCAAAATTTCATGATAATCAGTCTAGCTATGGTCAAACTACCTAAGTCGATGGCTAACTACTAAATTTTCAATTTCGATTTATTTATTACTCTTGTCCATTTTAGGGTTCCGTACCCAAAGGGTAAAAACGGGATAGCTAATGATGTTGATGATGTGTGATAAGAAGGTAAATATCACATAATGCAATATGCTAATCAGTACTTTCATATTGTGTTAGAACCTGGGGTGGCTCATCGAAAACTACCTTCTTGGAGCTAGCGGTTCAAGTGACTTCCTCCCTTACACTCACCCAACAAAAGAACTGTATAAAACTTCCGGGGTCCTGAATGTAAGTCAGCTTTTCCTTGGATAACTATTTTTAGGATAAAAACCTACACCTTCTTCACAATGAGCGGTCCCGGGTTGATTTCCGTTCAAAACAACAATAATTAGAAACAAGTTGTACTTATTAACGCCATTGTTGCTCAGCTCAGCCACTCATGAATAGTCGATAGGAAAGCCTGAGGGCAAATGTGGCTATTGACAGGTACCTATATGTAGAACATTTCCATGTTGTGGTCACACAGCTTGATTTGTCATGTACTGACTGACTGTGTCTAGTTATATATGAGCATTCAGATTTAGACCAAGTTTTCTATATACGATGCTAAAAATGTGAGTGTTTCAAGATAATAAAAAAATGTACCTACCTGTAACAATGTTTGAATTTTTTCATTTCGTAGAAAATTTTGAAAACTTCATAAAGATATTCTGCTTATAACATCATTCATTCTAGGATTTCCTTCATAATAATAAGCTGAATGTCAAATTAATAGAATGCTGAGACCGCCACGCCTAGAAAGTGTTTCATAGTTTATTTCGTCTACAATAAAAAATGTATGTGACATTCCTATATCTAACGTAAAATAAGATTTGATCGATCTATGCAAAATATTAAGTGATATATAATATATAACTACAGAAACAAAATATTAAAGCAATGAAATTGATGGTGTCTGCACTCGTTTTGTAAAACGAACCCTTCTAAATTGAATTATTACTCCAAACCGCAACAGACACCTTTTTTATATAAAAAAAGCAATTTTGAAAGAATAGTGAGATTTGGTCTTTTAAAAGCAAAGTAATCAATTGAATCATAACATAACATGATTTTTGAGATAAATCAGACATTTAATGAAAAGGCAGATAGTGAACTCCTAGCAACAACACTCTTGTTTTATTTATGATACAAATATGTAGACTATTGTAGACAATAAAAACGTGACCTCTACATATGATTGTTACGTTTGCGGCAGTCAGAAACGGCGGGAGACCTAATTTCATTACTGATAATTACTGGACATTATAACGACGTCCTTTAACGGTCGAATTCACTGCGACATGTGTGTTGTTATTGTTTGATTCAATTGTGCCGTTGTATAAAAACTGAACACTGTAGGAGGGAGCCAATACGTGTGCAAGGCAAACTGAAAGGACTCGCTATGGTGAATTCGTGAAACAGTACTGACAGTATAAAACGCGAATGACTGTACGTATACTCGTATATTATGATTTTCAAGTAACAGTCGTTATGTATTTCATATGTAATGAAATATAATAAAAAGTATTATGAAATCGGTTCGCAATTGACGTAGATATTAGTTAAAATACACAAAGACGTACGGTTGAATTGAGAGTTTACTTTTTTGAAGTCGTTTGACAAATGTGCTTTGTGCTTTTGTGTCAAAATTGTCTCTTTCGTGTTCTCTTTCCTCCATGTAATTCGTCGAGGACCGGACCTTACAAGGTAAATATCAACACGCTCGTGATTTGACACAGGAAAGTAGTTAATTAATTCAATTAAAAGGATATGAGGCGTGTTTAATATGTTTTTAATAAGCCGGATATACAGAGTCCGCAGCCAAGCGGAGTGCTCGATATCTTACTTAGACTTCTTCCGCCTGTACTTCAGAATGATTCCTCGGGAACTACTAACGCTGAAGATTGGCTTCTTCCAAGTCCTGGTCTTTAGTCCTAATCCTCTACCAATGTCATTAGGTCGTCGGAGCTGCGAATTGCCCCTCGGTTATTGGTTCTTCGAGCCAGCCCATTTCCACTTCAGCTCAATGACTCGTCGAGATATGTCGGTGTTCGTGTGTTCATCTACCGATTTCCTCCTGACGTCTTCTGTGAGTTAATATTTGGAAATCAAAAGATACATAATTTAAACCTTTATATTTTAAGTACATTGGTGCTGATCTTCGCTCGACAATATAAAAGTTTCCATACTCTTATTAAAACAATCGTCGCAAAAGCAAAGTGACTTTTTCTAAACTCCTCAGAAATGAAGTAGTCATATTTTTATGCAACGAAGCTTACTCGATTAACATCGAACAGAATTAGGCCTCAGTTGATTACAATTAATCCGTTACCGGATCAAAATAGTTCCATTCTCGTGTCGATTAAAATATGAGATTAAATTTGTAATTCATAAGTTGAGGCGGAACAATTCGCCTGACCACTGCTTGCGACCTAACTTGTAGGATTACGGACTATTGTGAACAGGCAAATTATCTAATTGTAACTGTGTGAATTTATGTTGTTACCATTTCACTTCTGGAGACTAATATAATAAATATCGTTTATTTTTAGATGCACAATGAATGAATGAATTTTCCTTAGACTTTATCTCAACTAATTGTGAAGATTGACTATGGTTCGTATCTTAGAATAATGTTTCTCTTAGATGGAAACTGCAACCTTTCGTGTATATTTTTATCTTTATTTCTTTGGTTTCCGTGGTCTAAGAATGTGAACCTTCTGCGAGAACAAATCGTATCATCATCATCATCAACAACAGCCTATATATGTCCCACTGCAGGGGCTTAGGGCTACTCTACTACAGAAATTTTATGGACCATAGTCCGCCACGCGGTCCCAGTGTTGATTGACTGACGACTTGATGACTTCACACACACCATTGAATTTATTCTCAGGAGTGTACAGGTTTCCTCGCGCCTGACTGAAGTTATGCGTCGTTTGACGCTCTGTAAACACACCCTCATGTACCACTCCCATATCTCAGGAACAGACTGCTTTATACTAGTAGCTATGTTTTATAAATATTAAGAGCAAAAGAAAAGCGTGGTATTTATCCACTTTATATTGTTTTAAATTAGATTTCATAAAAGTAACAAAACAAAGTTGTCACGCTTACGTAAACTAACAATTAATGACGTCGAAGGATTTTCTTATAAGCAAGTTGTTACTCGTATTCTTAGCGAGCATTGTTAATTCTTAGCGGTAATTCTGGACCGGTCTGACCGCTTTTCCGTTCTACGAAGTAGTTTCATCGTTGTCTTTCATTTATCGATTTTATATCGGCAAATAAATACTATGTACAAGTAAATGCGTTCAAAAAGAACTGGAAACCGACTTCAATTGCCCTAAAAGTCTACTTTTACTAAGGCAAATTTAAGATTTATATCGTTTTCTCATGGATGCCGTTGTCAGAACTGGACGATTTTACAATATACGTGCGACAGAGAGGTCCCAGCGGCGATCGCATGCGATAGAAGATGGCACTCACAGAATTGCGGCAAAATTATTTTTTTAACTATAAATTAATCATATTCTGGCCAAAAAAATTTAAGCAACCTATTTGCAATATATTTATTGACATATTTAATTTTATATAAACTACTTTTCATACAATAAACAGCTCGGTGAAGGTCGTTGTACACTGGGATCCTCTACTATGAGATAATGTAAAGATACTAAAAGTTACTTGAACAATAATCCACATTACGATTCCTGCAGTGATTTTATGCATGTAAAACATCTCACTTTAACCAATATACGAGTACCAATAAACAACAACCGTTGGTATTTAACTTTGCGTGTACAATTTAAAAAGCTGACACATCGAAGTCAACGGTCGGGTCATGATAGTTTACTGCCTTTTACAGACTTCCTTTATTCGCATTAAAGTGTTTACAGCACAAATTGTATCCGTTTAATAACTATTCGAAATAACTGAATGTAAATTATGTCTATATTTCGATCTCCTTCCAATTAAACTGTGCTGGGATGTTACCAGTAATTTAATGTCGATTATCCAGTTCTGCCATCTTTTCCTTGATCCGTGAGGCATATAGGGCCTGAGTAAAATGTCTGATATAATATGGATACACAAAGGCGGACGTCTGTCTACCTCGCTCTAACCTAACATACTGATAAAATGCTATTTCTCTTGTACAATGACGATCTAGAGTTATAAAAACCTAATATACTAAATCTATGGTACTAACAGATTTTTTCAAACTGTTCAGATCTTAAATGAGATTAAGCTTAGCTATAAAAATAATACCTAAATCGAACCTAATACTTTTTATTCACCTTCGTCGTGCAAATAAAAGGGAAAGGAACTCAGACTGATTCTGATTAATAGGTAGCCAATAATAGCCGCGGGGATAAATCTTATTTATATCATGGCACTGTACCGACATTCCTAGCTAACGGCGCCGAATCCTTTCACCTCGTGACATTTGGTACATTCCTGCTTCTTGTTATACGACACCGATAATGTATTTGTCTTTATTCTTGTTTCACAAACATGCAGGGAGAATTCATGGATGCGTTGATAAATGACATTAGAGAAGTACCTACAAATAACACAATCTGAGAGAAAATAATTCAAATATTTGATTGAAAGCTTTGAAATCATATTTTTCCTTAGTTTAAAATAAATGTAGCATTATTCAAAGAAATAAAAGACTTTTTTATGGATCTTGTTAAATGAAAAATAAGATTAAATAAATGCCAGTGTCGAATGACGCTTCTGTATTCTTTGTAATAAATATTTTAAAGAGTGAAGTGCAAGTATTTCATTTTTGTGATGATTAGTTTCTCAAAGCATTTGGCTAAGTAGG
This sequence comes from Carcina quercana, assembly GCA_910589575.2. Classification (NCBI taxonomy): domain Eukaryota; kingdom Metazoa; phylum Arthropoda; class Insecta; order Lepidoptera; family Depressariidae; genus Carcina; species Carcina quercana. The sequence goes on from OU342442.1 coordinate 5,020,652, forward strand.
CAGTACTATACGAGGCAGCTAAAGTAATCTAGCACTGGCAAGGATATTTTTTGTAAATGACCAAAAATATTATGGTGTAATTCGAAAGACCGTGTGAAACAGATAAATAGCCTTGTTCGATACGTCACTCTCACCGATCGTTTCACCGAAAATCTAAATATCGGATTTTATTTCGATGATTATTTCACCTACTCTTGACAAGTCTTTTTTTTAAAAAAAGTCACCCGTAATGTATTCATTACGTTACCCGTTATAAATCCTCACTGAAATTGTTAAAGACGATAAAAATGATTTTATGTGATGAAGGTGTACTTAAAGTTGATAAATTATGCACTTATTCAACTTATTGCATTTTCATAAATCTAAAGATAATTTTGCTGATTGTTTCGCTCTCGTGGATAAACAAGTCGTACAATTTTTTTATTATGCATACACATGAATTAAGATATTGGTTTATGTTTGCGCGATGTTACATTGGAAATGTAAACGTGAGACAATCTTCGGGATTGCTGTGGAAGAGTGGCAGGCGCTAAGACCAGGAAAGGAGCTTTTTTATATTTTTGAAATCACGGACAGCAAATCACAAATAAGAAAACCGCAACGAACAAATTTAAGGTCCATTAAATTCTGGACCAGAATTTAATGAACCTTTAATGAAAATTTATCAATAACAATTACTGAAATTATACATAATTATATATAAAAAACTAAGTGCGAGTCGGAGTCGAACACGAAAGATTGTACCGTACTATATTTTACACAATATCCAGCAACACAACAACGCCCTCAAAATTCTTGTATGGGGACTAACTGTATTTTTTAACTTCCTATTTGATTATTACTTATTTCAAGTGTCTTTCATGTGTCTATATTACTTTTCAAAATGTAATTATTAATTTAAAAAATGGGCGTGAGTAGTATAATAGGGCCTCTTTGAACGAACGCAAAATGAGAGAGACAGACTGAATCGGAAAAGCTTTGTATTTTGGGGGAAAATCAGTGTCTTTATATTTTTTAAATTCTAGTACTTAGAGTATGAAATTGAGATCACTGACACGAATGGGGAGACCATTTTAATAATGCAATGCGGCACGATAATTTCTATTAGTACTGTCCTGTAGAATCCAAGGTGAGATTGTCTGAACGTAAGCCTATTTTCAATTTTTAAAGACTACTAGGTGTAAAGCTGTTACTTATACAACTCATTAGTTCACTGTCCTTCATCAAATGTAACGTTATACATAATTAAACTGTTTTATATATTTTATCGTCGCCGCTAGTTCGCTTCGATTTCGAAACACTGACTCTCGGCGATTCGACGCGAAAGGTCATCGAATGGTGTTCGTTCGAGACACATTGTGATGCGAACAGCCGTGAACTTTATTATATTATTAATATTTTGCTGGAAACTGTAAATCAATTTCTCGATTTGTTCATGAAAGCCCGCACACTGTACTATGCTTGCAAAGTGCGACAGTTAACGCATATAAAATTGAAAATATTTCATTGACATTAAAATACTGATCAAAAATTCTATCAAATTTCTTTATTTCTTTTACCATAATTTTTTAAAAATGATATCTGGCTTTCTGCAGTAATTATTTGAGTAGTAGTAGTAGTAGTAGAAAGTAGGACGTCGGATTGTAATCTCGCGAAATAAGTATCGCTAACATACAACTTAATAGTGAATCACAATATTTTTGATTATTGTTCAAAACGAAATCCAGGGATTGTTGCTGACAATAAACTATTTCGATCTCCTATTTTTAGGTAACTACATCAAAGCCTAGCCCAGCCATCAAGCTATAGAATATTGTGGTACACTATACTTCGTCAAAATATACTTTTCGTTTCAGCATCTAGAATACTTGACTCGACTTCTTGTACCCAAGTTCAATGTTTTGATTATTTTACATACCAAGGCTGTATAAATTTTGTACATAAGTTTTACATCGCTTAAAACAAAGCAGATATAAAGTCGTATAAGGAAGGAATTGCGAAATGACAAGCTGCTACACTGACAAGTTTGCAATGTCGATAATAGTGCGTGACTCGACAATGTACACTCAAGTAAAAAAATATGTATGTACTCACTTTTGTACCATGTCACATTAACACTATCTTGTTCCTACACAGAGTTGAGAGAAATTTCAATTAAAGATGACATGGTGAAAAAGTGGATACATATTTTTGACTCGAGTGTACAGTTGCGTGCAGAGATCAAATTGTATTGAAAGAAATTATTACTTTGCCAATTATAAGGTCGCTGTTAGAACAAATATAAACATGGCTACTAAATATCTGTATAGGTACTGCAATTTTTAATGGTCTCGTATATATAAGATTACTTGATGATTAACGAAAAATAATAATTTTTCAGTTGACTCTACGATGTAGATTTTTTAAAAATAATTCATCGACCGAATAGACGAGTAGTATAAAATTTTTGATTCCCAACAAACTGCACAAATTGTATAAACTCCGGAAATAAAATCTATAACACTTTTGTCACCACCATTACTCTGACTAAGTTAAACTATTTTATAACAGGCTAGTCTATTTTAGTAATGAATTGATTAGAAAGGCAATTAAATAACATTAGTTACATATCTGTTATAATAACCATTTCGAATTGTGACTGCGTTTTGTTAGAACCTAGTTTACATCTTCAGAAAAAACAGCTGAAAAACATTCCATAAATAAGCTACGATATTATAACTAAACATTGGAATACAATAGTCCGCAAAATCACTGACTGCAGGTACGGTAAATTGGTATATCATATTGGTATAATTAATCTACCACCACATTTTTAAATCCATTGTGCAGAAAATATAAAGAGGAAGACTCAGAATGATACCGGCTTCGTTGGTCAAAGAGTGAACAATAGAGTTGATTACATCATGCTTAAAGTAAATAAACGAAAATACCCTTTTCGACAACCATCGCTGGAAGGCAGTTACATCTTGGTATCAGGAGCGAGGAGTGTCATAGGTGCGGGGCTCTAGAGTTCTGACATCCAGTGGTTTGACTGGTGGATATTCGGTAGGACTACTGGGAATGGTCCCTTCTATATCCACCTAATTGGCATTGTGCTTTCTAAATCTACAACTTCTAACAATGCTAATGGCACTGCTATGTCATCATTATTATAGGCTGGGTAACGTCAACTAATCATCAAAGGCCTCCCCATAGCACGCCGCATTGACCGGTCCTGAGTAGCTGGCATACAGCAGCTCCTGTGAGCTTTATCAGGTCGATGGTAATTTGAGGGATCGGTTATTCTCTTAGCGGTTGCCACTCAAGAAATCTTACACAGATCGTCTATCTTTTCTTTCCTCTTTACGGTGTTATTATAATCCCAGATGTTATAAATGATTTTCTCATCACAGCTCGTTGCTTAGCTCACTAAGTGACTTGGAGCTTGTTTATTTTGCCAATGGATCACTATTTTATATGTGTAAGATTATCATTTGTTGTTTGCACCGGTGCAGTATCAGCTGGCATCTGTATTGTTTGCGACAACGTCGTGTGTCAAGGAAGGTTAAAGCGGTTTGTTAGCATATCAAACAATACCAGATCAATTAAATGCCTTAATAGCGATTGTTAATCATCTGGGGCACTGATGCTCAAACTAACAATTAGGTGTGTCCTATGTACGACATTCATCTAATGTACTTGTGACTTTATTTGTATATAATGCCTCCGTGGCTATGTTGGTGTAGTAGTCTTTTTACAGTTCTTATGGGTCACTAATTGTATTTCCGTGGAACTAATAGGAAATGTATTAGGAGCAATAGATGGACAAAACGTAATTTTCAAAGAAATTCGACTTTCATTCTATTGAGGTCCGTATTCAAACGTATATCCCCCACAATTTTGCTCACTATGAGTGAAGCTTGGTCCCACAGAAATTTCTATGATAATAAGGAATTAAATCAGATTTTTCTACTTCAGAATTGTAGAATAGTAAATCTGTATATATAGCCAGTTCAACGTGGCGATGCATGGGGAAGACTGACGTCAAGCAGATAGCTTAATGTATGATCATAATGATGAGTCTTTCTCTTGGACAGTTTGCATGCCTACTTTCTGTTTTGTGCTCAAAGTTTGAGAAGCTGTGAAGTAATTAGAGCTTTCGGCTTTCGGCCAACAATGGTGGTTGGCCTCGGCGGAGCGGGAAGCAAGTGAAATGATCAATCAGTCAGTTGTCCCTCGGCCTCGCTCGCTCGGGCCTTTCCGGTCCAACCGACGAAGTATAGCACGCGCCTCACAGCACGTCATTCGCTATTGCGAGCAATCCTATGCTCCTGGTATAAAAATCAGACCTGACTTTAACATAAAGGGGCTGGTGATTCCAAGAAAAGTATCTTAGGAATAATGAGACAAGTTCTATTTTGTGTTCTATTTTTCTTCTGTGTCATCATCAGCCTGCGGCAGTCCACTGCTGGACATAGATCTCTCCCAGAGTGTGCCACTCAGTGCGGTCCTCTGCTATTCTGTGTGCTAATACGTATTAAATGTTTCAATCCAAAATTTCTACGTCGAAATAAAGCATAAACTGTAACCAAATGAACAGAACAGCGATTTTATGTATTTAGTTTCACCCGGAAAAGTTCACATTTTCAGTGTTCACTATCGCGGTCTCTATGACGTCATAACGGGGGATGGAGGTTGGGTCAAATATATATTTTGTGTTATCGCCAGGTGGATCGTCACAATGATATTACTGGCATTTAGTTTAAACTAAAGCTACAATATTTAGGTGCATGAATGAAGATCTCAAAAGCACATAGTTTTGTTTCGCAATTATTCAAGAATTTCCGTCGGCACGCACCGCGACCTGACTGACGGACCGCGATTACCACCCGCGCGGACGGTATGCGTCACTATAAAACCACACTAAGTGCAGAAACCGTCTAGACCAAAAAATATAGCTGGTGGGTTGGAGATCACAGAAAGACTGTCAAGACAAACACTGATGGTAATTATATTGTTATGGTATGAATTCTTCGACCACACGAATCACCGTTTTATCGCCATCTATGTCAAGATATTGACAACTTCTTAATACACTCCTGTCTTACCTTACTCTCGCATAGTACCGGCGTAAGTGCAGATGGCATTCATTCACAAAAAAGTTTGTGAGCATAAGGACAGATTCATCCTACTCATACTTTATAATCACTATACACTGTCACTTACATTACATTACATTACACATACAAAACCCCTTATGGCAGTACGCCCATTACTACGGCCCCCAGTCCCCGGCGGCCCGCTATTCCTGGCTACGGTAGCAGTCACGGTTACGGCGGGGCAGGGGGTGCGAAGAGTCACTGTCCATTGTAATTAAATTTCTAATTTTCTTTAAAACTAATGAAGTAATCGCGAAAATACTTTAATTAGCTAGTTGGTCTGATGAAAAGGGTTAGGATTCCTCTTTGATTTATATTTTAATGCTAGATTCATGATTATTTTCGATGTTAAAAGTATTACACGAACCGCATGCTTGTGGTATAAAAGATTGTATAATTATCTGCCCCTATTGCGTCACGTTGCTAATAAATGTATCCGTAGCTGTCACTTACATCTTCAAATTGGTGTGAATCCATAATACCGTCAGTACATTGTGTGATTGTTTTGGAATTCGACGATTCATGTAAAAACCTAACCTAAAAGCATGTGGTTTTCTGGCTCACCAACTTTGATCAATTACTCTGCCGAAAAGCCGTCACACTGAAAATGATAGCAGAAATAAGAAGTCACATCATCGTCACATTGACTTTATGTGGTTCTTCAAGACATTTACGAGGTGGTGCTGAGGTCCACATGCTCACAACAATAGGCACTAGGGCTCCAACTGGCTCCAACCAGCTCCAACTAGATCGGATACGGATTCGGAACCTTAAAAACAAGTCTCTTTGCTCTTTCTGACATATCTTTCTGATTAGAAAATGTAATTCAATTCTTGATATTTATGGCAACTACCAACTTCATGGTAATTCTGCCAAAATCTGGTGTCAATACACCTGAAAAATTATAACATTGTCACATATTGTCGAACAAGATCTGCCAAATAACTAGAGTGACACCACGATTCTATATAGGATATTTCTCATGGAAGGTAAACAAAAAATTTGAAGTTGGGTTGAAGATCAAGCCCTTGCTTAAATAAAACAACAACAGAAATTAGAAATAATGTCAATTTTGATTTACTATGAAGTTTTATGTTTATGATATTTATTTTCGGGTGATATAATTGATTGACTCTATTTTAGGTAATTACTGCCCAAAGCTGTAAAACGTTATGGCAAAAGAAATTTGGTAGCCAATTTAAATTATTGGTGTTCGTACTGGTAACTTAATTTGAATATACATAATAGAAGATACATAAAAAGCAGGTAGTTATAAGCAACTGCAACAGACAAAAAATTATGTGATTTTTGATTTATTTTAGCTATAAACATACCTTAACCGAGACTGTGCTGTATTTTTAAATGATTATTTGATGTTTAATTTAATATACTTTTGCTGACCTTCATTTTGGGTTTGTTTTGTTTAAATATTCCCAATAAAAATTAATTTTACTTAAATTTTTTTCAAATATATAATGCTTAAAATAATAATTTAAATCTCTTTGTGTATTGCGAATACGATAATTTGTAAATATGATATTCAGCGACGGTGGGACTGTCTGTTGTTGATGATTAAAAAGGCGATCTTAAAATCCTAAAACAAGATACACACACTACATATTAAGTATTGATCTTAGATGATATTGTGAGGGTCATAACTGGGTTACATTCGTTGTATTTAGGTTGTATTGATTGGTATTGATCATCAGGATCACGAGAGATTTAAATACGAGTGAGTGATAATAAATAGATAGACACGGAGACACAATGTCGACTATTCCTTGATTGTTGACTATTCCTGCTTCTTTCATTTTTCAGTAAACCGGACCTTCTTAAATATTTACAACAACAAATATAATACTCACAAGATTTACAATGATATTTAAGTTATTTATTTAAAAGTTTATGTACTCCAGTGATCTACTCGTTTTCCATGGGCCATAGTTTAGTCTCAGTCTGGAATGCTTTCATTCTTTGGTCAACATTTGAATCAGGTAAGACCCTTTTAAGATGATTTTAAGGGGATCGGGTGGAATTATCCATATATGTCCATCTATAATTATCCATATTGCAGTGGGTGGAACACTGTCAATATAATTTATTTTCTACAATGATGCTAGTTTCTCATAGTCCATTATCATGGGCGTTGAGAAAAAGAAAAACTCAAGCTATTCTTGTGGTAAATCGTTTGGTCTACAAATCGGCACCATATTTTATAAAATGACCAAATTGTAAATACATATTAAATATAGAATTAAAAGGGCGTTTTTCTTAATATTTAGCGCCTCAACTGTACCACTAATAATATAAATTTTGCACGGGCCTAAACAAAGACATTTAACACTATACTGTAATCAAAGATATTTAAGTTATTTATAGTAGGTTAAGTTAACTTATTCTGGGCCAAAGGCATGGAAAGGGCGTAGGCAAATTTACTTACCATTACCTTAAACAGTTTTCTTTTCTAATTTGTCTGTTACTTCCAGGATTTTGTTTGCATTGTTTCCAATGCAATTCAGACAAAAGCTTCGCCTGCGCCTATACAGGAGAACATATTGTGGTAATTACTTTGTATACTTCAGTAACAAAATACCGGGTTTGGGCGCCGCAGGATGTGTGTAGATATCACGACACTTATTCGAAGTGTCTGGCCTGTGCTTTGGGGATCTCTTCATACACACACAACCCTCACATTTACATACAAATACATTCAATTCCCCTCCCACACCCCCAAATCACACTTTAGAACCTATTAGTTAATCCGAACTGTTCACAAATTTATTGTGATTAATACAGACATTTACTTATACAAGGGATTGTAGAAGAAGAAGGATGCACCTGTGTGTCGTGCGGTGCTCAAAGCATCATTGAAAATTCAAAGGTGTGTGAGATGTGAAGACTACCAATGCTCATGTGCCATGGATGGTGTGGCTCAGGTCCGCAGGCGTTGACGTCAGTACATTACCCTGCACCGGCGATCAGCGGCCAGAAACTTTGGCTGCCGCCAAAATTTAAATCTATTTGGCTGACTCTTTTGCAACCTTACGGCCCAAATAAAATGCCACACGGGCTATTTTTAATGTTTCTTTTTTAAAGGATTGCAACTCCGATCTTGCGAAATCGGCCAGAAAACATGAAACCGGAAAGGAGCCTGGTTATTTCAAATACTGCGGAAAAATTGTTGCACTGAGTTAGTAACATTTTCATAGCCATAATCAATAAACATCCCTGCAGTGATTGCGATACGAAGTATATTACACAGTACCTTTTCTCCAGAATTTCCCTTTAGTTGAATATTGTGCTACCAACATAATCCCCTTTTCTTCTGGTAACCATTGAAATTAGTTGGGTCAATTTTAGATGCATAGATCGGGAAGCACTGGCGACGTTCCAACGCTCCCCGATTTGCGCAGTGGATGGCCACCGAAGAGGTTTAGTGAGTAAGAATCTCACATAACCCGACTCTTCCCCTAAGGAGTCGGGTATCTTTAGATGAATCCCCTTCGTAAAAAAAGGGTCAATTTTAGATAGGAGTAAGAAGACGTAATAAAGTTAGTGACTATTATGATTTTGTAGGGTAGGTATACCAAGAGAAAATTTATCTATTAATATGTAAAAATATTAAAGATTACGAATTTTAAAAAGTTTTAGTCAGGCTAGCTACAGACCAAAATCATCTTCATATTCTAACAGAAAATGTACGCTACTCGTACCTAGCTAGACTTGCAAATAGTTTGAGGATTACACATTACACCTATTTTATGAATGAGGCGATCATTACATTACACAGCATGAAATAGTAATTTTAAATCTTGCAGAAGAGGGGAACTTAACCACAGTTTCTCGTATGTGTCTTGACACTAACATTTGTGAAGAGTTTCTCCAGGATATGATGCGAACTGGAGAAGATGTACATAGTTTGCAACAATGCAGTATTTGCGAAAAGGATTTTTGTAACGGGTCCCTTTCTACAACTGCCACTATAATATTGATAATTTTTGAAACATTTGTAACTTCCTACTTGAACTGCCTATGATAAAACAAACTATGAAAAAATCAGCCGGCTGGTACGATATTATTTTCTTACCATTGTTAAAACTTCATCACCAACATCTGTATTATTTCTGCTAGTTTATTTTTCGTATCACGAAATTTTTACGGTTTTATTCAATGCTTTCCTATAAAGATTACTGTTCCAATCCAATAAAACATAAAGTCTGGGCCTTGCGGCTGCTGTGCTCGCTGGCACTCGCCATGCGTCTGGCATCGTGCGTAGCGCTGTGCGCGTGCGCAGCGGTCAGCGCGTCGCAGGACACATCGCAGGACACATCCCAGGACACGTCTCTGGTGAGCTGGGTGTGCTTCATTTTATATTATTTGACTTGCCCTGATATGTGATTTGCCTTAAATTTTCCTGCTTTTTAAAGTTAACAACTTTTTGTTAGATAATAAAAATCTCAACTCTCTCAAGCAGCTCAAAAGGCTACATGACTCAGATAACAAATGCTTGAGAATATAATAAACGTGCTATGTAGGCAGTGACAAAACAATATTCAGATTTGTGTAATAAAAAGTATGCTTATTACTACATGCTAACCTGTCCAATTCATTTGGAGCGGGGTCGGCAAAAATTGAATGAATTTCTGAATGAAACAAAGGTCAATACAATACTGATACCCTGTCCCGTCGTCTGCAATACAATACCGACCCCCGCGCCAGTTAGTCTATCGAACAAAGAAAAATACCCAAAATTAAATGCCGTTAGTTGACCATTGACAACGTGTTTACGAATAACTTGTGCAATTTTAGGATTCTGAATTAAAATTTACAAACGGCAACGCAACGAGGATGAGATTATATTGACGAGATTACATTATATTCTGTGCTTAACTGGAATAGTTGATTTTTAATAATTGGTAAAAGTAGCATTTAAAATTTTAGTTAAGCTCAATCCAAAATCACTATAGCGATATCATAAAGTAATATTTGCCTATGAACACCATGTAAGAAAAAAATTAACTTTTTATTTTAATGTATTATATTATTTTAATGTATTTACGAAGCGATTATTCTGTACTATAGAGTAATCTATGGCTGCGTTAAAGAGGAACCGCTTGCTTTTCAGCCAACCGTAAGTATTTCATAGTTACGCTTCAGTTGATCTTTCCGTAAATCAACAAATTATTATTATTCGATTGCTATTTAGATTTACTGCTCGGGACTGCTATGTATCATACAACGAAGGAGACCTACGTCCAGCAGTGGACGTTTCTCGGCTGATAATGATGATGATTTGGGTTTAGGTTTTTCGAATAAATAATATGAAATAACGATAACCAAGTTATTGTTTGCATTTAACAATTATTTCCATTCTTCAGACAACGACGGTGAGTAAAATTAAAAAACAACGTAGCAGTATACCATTAAATAATCTGCGGCTGAGTTTAAGAGGAACTGCTTGCTTTTCAGCCAACAGTAAGTATTTAACCATAGTAACTTAGTAAATACCTTTCAATACAAGCTTCAAACAAAAAATTCTGTAAATGTTGTAATCCATGACAAATTATATAGGGGGCCGTCCATATATTACGTCATTCTAAATTAGGGGGGGGGGGTTTGGTCTGCGGATGACGGTAAATGATAGATGGGGGGGGGTTCAAAATTGACGTCATTCTTATTTATTTATTTATAGTTTATTTTTCACGTACAAAAAGATTATTTCTAAAAAGAAATTTCTTCCAGCACACCTAGTAAAATACTAGCTGCCCGCCCCGGCTTCGCCCGTGGTACTTACATGTATTATACATATAAACCATCTTTAAGAATCAGTCTATCTATTTTAAAAAAAAACGCATCAAAATCCGTTGCGTAGTTTTAAAGATCTAAGCATACATAGGGACAGACAGCGAAAGCGACTTTGTTTTATACTATGTATTGATAATAAACACAATACTTAAATAATAACTACAACATTACATAATTAATGAATTTAAAAGAATGGGTGAAAACTCCGTGGGAGTTATCCAAAGAAAAGTAAAAAATAAGTAGTTATATTATATCGATGATTATTGCCAAAGTAAAAATAATAAAAGGTGATTCTATAACCAAGTGTTTTAATCATATAATACCCTATTTTTCTCAAATCTGCAATGTTTTATTTCGTCAAACTAGTAATGACGTCAATTTTGGGAGAAGGGTCGAAATGACGATAGGATGATTATAGGGGGGGGGGGGGGGGGGGGGGGGGGTCTAAAATCTGAAAAAATCGATGACGTAATTTATGGACGGCCCCTAGCGTACAAAATATTGCTCCGAAAAATAGTAGAACGGGTTGAAATGTATTTACCATCACCCTAGTATCTAAATCATAATAACATAATAAATCTCCATGTGTGTTTGATGGTTTGTCACCACTAAAGCGTTCGATGCTACAACCAATTCAGATAAAATTCGGCAATTTCGGATAATTTATGAAGTTCACACACACACATCGCACGATCACAAATACTACCTAGTAAACAGTAATCTGTAAATCGTCCATATTGAACTTAATAGAATGATACCACCAAATTCTGCCTGCTCTGAGAGAGTTATAAGCAAATAAACAATTATTTTATGTTCAACACGATTTACAAGTGTGTCAGCTGAAGTGACAATAGGCATGTTCAATTTAAAAAAAGATTCGTACGTTCAAGAATTGTATAATTAAAATAACTGGAATATATAAAAACATCTGGCGGTGGCACAAGGAGCTATTATCTCTCCTATGGCTACATTACATAGTTACTGAATGGTTGGCAACAGGATACAAATTTAATCATATTTAGGCAGTAGCGCTAGGTTATAGTGCGTAATAGCGCTAGTTAGTAGTAGTAATAAGACTGTTATTGAGATTCATGTTTGTGCGTTGGTTGCCTATAAATAAAATGACATTAGTGAAGTTATTGTTTACATTAATTTTCTTTTAATTATGCAGACAACGACGGTGAGTAAAATATGCAAACTACGTAGCAGTAAAATTCAACAGTGATTTTGCTTCTCAAAGGTAAATAAATCGATTTCCCTGCGTAGCACCTGGATAGATTCTCAACTGAACATATTAGCAACGATACGATTAGATAAAAATATTAATTTGACTATCCATACTGTAATTTAGTAAACGCAGAAGAGAGTCTGTGTGCTTCTTTCTTTTGTTATTGTTTATAGGGAATACCCAAGTATTCGAAAAAAAAAGTTAGAGGCTTCTTTTTATCTCGGTCAAGCAAGTACGATAGTTTTCATGGGGTTTGAAGTCCACGTTACACAAAGTTGTGGACAAAAATACTAGCATATTTGCAATAAATATATTACGAGTATTACTATCTAGGAAGTCCCAAGAAGATCCAGCTAAATAGTACTCTACCCGGTGAATGTAGTGTTCTACGAGTATCACTATGTGATATGGTGGAAGTTGCGTCATACGCGACAGAAAGAGAGGAAAGAGAGGAATTATTTTTATGTATAATTTCTGTTGCCATAATCTTTTAAAATAGAATGGCTTTGGTTTTGATAAGTAATTACCTGAAAATAGGAAATGCAATTATAGTGTCGCGAAATAAATATCATTAATTTACAACTTTCTTGTTAGCTAAAATAGCCGCTACGCAGTTAATGGTTCATAGATGGCGCTTTGAACAAGAATAATAAAAAGCGTATATAAATGGAAATTGTGATTTACTGTGAGGTTGTATTTTAATGATACTCATTTTGCGAAATTATAAACCGATGTGCTACTTTTACATATTTACTGAGCAAAGCCAACTATTGCATTTTAAAAGATTATGGTGACATAATTTTAGTATGAAACTTTGATGGAGCGGGAACCCGTTAAAGAGGAATTGCTTGCTTTACAGCTTCCCGTAAGTATTTAACTATATCTTTCAATGCAATCTTCAAAAAGAATTCTGTAAATGTCGCTATCCACGTTAGATTACATAGTATACAAAATATTACTCCGGAAGTAGTAGAATGGTTTAGGATGCAGTTTCAATGACCCACCCTCTTTAATAATTACTCAATCATTCGAATATAATAAAAAAGACAGTAAGTTTGGTTGGTAGTGGGCATACCATGGAGGGGGCCTATGTCCAGCAGTGGACGTTTCTCGATTGAAGATAATGATGGCGATTTTCAAAGACGAAATAAATAAAAAATACGATGATTCGACGTGTATGATTGACTCAAACTTCGAAAAATTATCATTCCTATAAAACAATTTTAGTAAATAAGTAGCCAGTAATTAGGGAGTTTTTACATTCCCCTCACAAAGCGCATATTGAATTTTTAGAAGTCAAGTCAATTTCAAATGGTTTGATGAGCGCTAGTACATTGCCCTGTCTTTTGTAGCCCCTGAAAATGATCGTGTCGGGACAAAAGGTGAATTTCAAGAGCAAAAATGTATTTAAATCATTCCACACAGAGAAGTTTAGAACTACAAGAAGCGGTTCGGAAACTTGGTTTGATATCGAGGTTGTAGCCGACGTGCTCGTTGACTTCCGTGTTGACGATATCTGGGTAAGTGCAGTGAGTGACGTCACGGTGATAGGGCCCAACAATTCAGCATTATTATAGTCCAATGTAAATACTGAAGATAAAAAATCACACTAGTTACTTTAATCAGAAGTTTCAAAATGATGGAGCTGCTAGGACTAAAAAATTTCTACTAGCTACATCAATGTAACATCAAAATCATAATAATACATTATAAGCCTTTCCTCCCATAATGTTCATTTCTCAAAATGCCCTCCCGAAATTGTCACTTTTCAAAATGACCACACTCTACATGACCACTTGCTACTAGTATAATTTCCCACTTGTCGTTTCTGCTTAAATATTTGGAAGGAGTCGTGACACTTGTGGTAATCTAGGGAAATGGTTATTTCAAACTATTTCAAAAAGTCACTTTCGAACGTTACGTTACGCCTCACAAAACATCATTGTTGTTGTTGACGTTTTCATATCACAGAGCAGGTTATTTCGCGGGCTGTGACATCATTCAAGACGCCATTGGACGCCATGACAATATTCAGAGTTTTCGAGGGAAATATAAATTGCTTTTTTTAAAAATACAAAATACATAATGTAAATATTGCTTTTTCTTTAAAATATAGGTTTTTTGGGATAAAATAGATATATAATTAACCAAGTTTTGAAATTTAGTCAACTAGCCTGTGACTGTTATCGCGAGGCCTATGTGTTTATGGTAAGATCTGATACTATGGACGCAAAAAACAAAGCTAGGATTGTATGAAATCCAAGCGTACAATATTATATTCATGAATTTTCTGGATATGATACTGATATGTGTGATGTATATTGATGGGAATTGATATATGACTCACGACGTTTGTCTATTACTTATAGGTCGAAATGATATTGAGGACCAAGAATTATGTTAAATATCGATACTTGAAAACGGTCGTGATAGAGCTGTGTACCGTAGTAAAAAATGGATACTGGGCATATTGGGATGAGAGTGCAACACCGGTAGGATACTACACACAAACTACGTGCGAAGGCTACCCTAAGGTGAGTCTCAAGCTCAACTGTCTACCGCTAATCGCTACCCTAACCAGAGTAATTATTTTATCTGGTGTAAATCACGTACTATTTCCTACGAAGGAAGTTGAATCTCTCCCTACAGGGTATTCTATAGTAACTAGCTTCTGCTCGCGGCTTCGCCCGTGTGGACTTTAAGATTTATCTCATGGCAAATACTGCTTAAGAGGGTATGCTGTTGTCAAAGCGCCCATACAAACGTAGTCCAGTCATATTTTGAGTATTAAGCTATGAAAATCTATGAAGTTTTCAAGACACAATCTAGAAAAAAATATCTGTGTCGGTGGTGAGTCAGATTTTCGTTTAAATATATACCTTCAGAGTTACAGGGCGTCAAAGTATTGTATTTTTCGGTAATAAAAAGCCCCAACTTTGAACCTGTTTTACAAGAGTATGAATCAATTTAGAACAATTTGGAAAAACCACCGACATCTGAAATTTTATTAATATACTGTATTGAAAAAATGGCTACATAATATACTATATCCTTCAAATGATCCCTGGACTACGAAACATCCAAATAACGGGTGGATAACTTCGCGTAGTGCATGCTGTCTCACCGTACGCGCTCGGGTAGGATAGGGCTCGGAGAGGGACAGCTACAAAACAATTTAACCATGAACGCGGCCACGTGGTCTTACCAACATAGCCTCTTAACAAATGTTAAACTGACGCGACACTTCGTCGACGGCTTCACGGCAACGAATAATTATTTGAATATTACACTTTCAACCCCATTTTCATCCCTTTAAAAATAAATAACAAAGAGAACTTTAATAAATAAATATCAAGAAACACGTCTTCCGTTATTTTTTTTCCTTATTTTACCCTTTTAGAGGTGGAATTTCAAAAAAACCTTTCTTAGAGAATACCTACTACTTTAAACAGAACACACCCTCCAAATTTCATGTCTACAGGATCAATGTTGATTTGAATTTTATATGCATAAGAACTAAGAAACCGACTTCAACTGCTCCAAAACTTTACAGCATCCCCTAAAATGTTAACCCTTAAAGATAGGATTATATGGGTATACATTTTGGTTTTAATGCTTTCCTGAAAAGGCGCTAAATCAGTTTCGATAAAATTTTCCTACCTAAATTACAAGACAATGTGATAAATTCATTACATTACCCAATTCGTCATTGTTTGTACTGTCCAGAGATTGTAAAGAATGACCTAATTTCTAATTTAATCAATAAGATAAATGAGGTGCTGCGTGATACCTCGCACTAGCATTATAATATCTAGTATCCTGGCACCAGCCTTTCCCTAACGCGTCCTCTGTCCTACAGGGCTGGTATAAGCTGAGCTTTAACCACACGATGCAGCCGATCATTGATGCTTTGTGGTGGTGGGAGTCGTACGTGTTTCTGGAGTTTAGGATGCACGACCGCTCCACCGAAGAGATAATCTACGGCCGAGAGATCACGTTTGTGAAGAACAAAGTGCGCCTCCGTTCGCCCAAAGACGATGGAATTCTACAACGCATGCTGGCTTACGCGGGCAGCATGCTGCGGCACGTGGCCGTCAGTGTGGAATAAACGTCTATTCGCACGAGGGCGTTTCATTTACCTGTCTGTGTTCACTATTCAGTTACAGATTGATCTACGGGTTCGGCTGCAGAATATAATCACTACGTGCCTTTCTGCGTAAGAGGATAGAATAGGAGAATGTCACTGAAAAAAAAACAGCAGAGTGCGAGTCGGACTCGCGTATCAAGGCTTCCGAACCATTAAAAGCGTATAGATATTACCTTGAAATCAGGTTCATTTTCCCGATCATATTCCGTTATTAATCAATCTAAGTTTGTTAGTCAATTTTTTTAGATGATTTCTCAAAAACTACACTAGATAAAGACCAGATAGATTTAAATACTTTAAGTTATAGTTTTGCAAAAAAGTTTGTACTCGCTGTTCGTAGAACTACAAGCAGAACTAGAGTAGAACCCAAGAAGATTAAATCACTACGTTATACGCAGAACTGCCCATAGAAATTGAACCGTGTGGATATATAGTGATCTGTGCCCCGTGAGGACCCTTGATCACTTGCAACAAGCAAAGATCTTTGGCTACAAGTTGTCTACGAGCAAATATATATAGTCTGTGGTACAATGTCTACAAGCGTAGCGACAGAACTTGGACAGAACTGCCTTAGTTGTTCCTTAGTCTATAATTTTGACAATGTAATGTCATATCAGATAAGCATTTTACGCTGATTGGCTGATTGATGGCGTGTTCACGACGTGTCTACAACCATAAAATATACAGAGATCCGAGATCCTGGTTAAAACTGCTCAGTGGTAGTGATTTGTAGAGATCCTGGTCTTCGACCGATGACATATGCTCATTATATTCTTTGGGACCAAATCAATATATTAGTCTGTGGACCAAATAATGACAAAATGTTGTTCAGAGGGTATAAAACGTAGTGATTTTTAATTGATTATATGTACATACTTATTTTTATTTCAGAGTAGCTTTGTTGTTTATGCGCAGTATTTGTGTTGTGATTTATCATTGCAATATATTTTCAATCAACTCATTTTACATTATCCACCCCAATCCAAAAGACATAAGGAACACGGTACGTTCATTATATTATGAAGATGCTTCTTTAGGATCACACGGTGGTGCTTCCGACTTTATTATACCTCTAGGATCACATCAAAATGATTAAAGGAAAATGTGAGCAGGTGGGTGGCAGCTTTCCAAGCGTTTTCCTTCCAAGCTTTCCAAGGCGCAACACATAAAGTTCGTTTTTCGTGGCAAAATAAGATTCTCACGTCACACATTGGACTCATGCAACATGTGGATGCACTGGGCCCTCTTCTTACCTGATGGTAAGTAATGCGCACCCAAAAGGCTGGGTGGCTCTCTTACCTTTCATACCGGAACAACTGTGCAATTAACACTGCTGATTGGGGGCAGACTTTAGTAACATGGTGGTTGCTAGCCAGATAGACATAGAAAATGTCATACCACTAACAAACCCAGTACCGATAGGTACCCTCACTGGGTCTCGAACCCGGGACCTTTGAATTGTAAGTCCAGAGTGTAGCCATTAGGATGCGGAGGCAGTTAAAAAGCGGATGACGGAGCGCGGAGACGGATGAGCGGATTAAGGGGAAAAATGTATACTTGTATAGCCATCAATATGTACTTTTTTGTTTTGGGAGCCAGGATCGAACCGAGACCTCGATTGTTTAATGACGGACGCTCTACTCAACTGAACTACCATGGTTTTAATTATTACATATTGATTATACAATATCGACAAGTTATGCCAGCTGAGTCGATGTTATCGTAATGCGTGGAGAGATAAACCCCCAACAGCTAGAGTTTCCTTGCGGTTCCTGCTTTACGATGTACTCCTTCATATGAGTCAACACACTGAATGAATAAATGAATGAATGAAAACAACCTGAATGAATTATTTAACTGGTATTTTCCTTTGAATGATTCCAGTTATTCGGTTTAGCTCTTCAATATGAGACCAAGTAAAATCATCACCGTGAGTTTATTTTTTCTAATGACGCTGCTCGGAATGGGTAAGTAAAGTTAATACATAAATATATATTCTTACTACGATCGCCAATCCACCTGCCAAGTGAGGTGATTATGGCAAATCCTCTCATGTAAAGTCTGATGTGGCGATTTATAATAGTATAGATTTTCATAATTAGCTTTGCTTGGCAAGGATCATGCCAAGCAGAGCTAATTATGAAACTATATTTTTCTTTCAGGCTCAACAATAAAATGCTACCGTTGCGCCACGGATAAGGAGAAAGCATGTTTGGATAAAGGTTTAAATTCTGAGGTAAGTTTAAAGCGATAATTATATACGATAAAATATAAATTATGTTTTTAAATTCATTGCTCGCATCCCATATTAAAATACTGTTAAATGAAAATATGTATTATTTTATTTTCACTGCGTATGTATTGTATATTTTATATATTATATTGTATATATTGTATGAAACTATGTGGTTTTTGTAGTGAATATCATGAGTTTGACGTGTTTTAACGTTTAAAAACAATGAAATACGTGCTTCACAAAATTTAAATAGTTATCCTTTTAGGATGGATAAATTAATATGATTATGTTTTTGTAATAATGAAACTGATCGACACATAATCATTTTTTAAATTATGTACGTAACTTGATTTTTAATTTTCATCTTAGTCTGAATTGAACAGCTATTGGGCCTTCGATACGTATAACTTTATATATGGAACAATTAGCTTCATATATTTAGTTGACAACGCATTTTCAATTTTCTTAAAATTTCAGGAATGCGATGCGCTAGAGCCTCAAGCATGTGGCAAGATAATAGGTCAAAGTGAGTACATATCAATGGTTTTTATTGACTGACACTCTTCGAGCAAAAAACACGTACTTCCTTTTATTAATTCGTGTCCCTAATAATTATACTGCACGACATAAATGAAATTAATATTGCAAAAAATTACCAGCTATGCGTTTTTGATGATATTCACTGATAAGTAGGGTTTGCGGTCTCAGAAGGGACTGGTGAAATCAACATGAATTATAGTTTTTAGGTACACCCTCAAAAATGAATACAATGTGAGATGGAACTTCTGTGTGCTTGAAGCTCATTTTCTAAAATCGATTTTACATTTAGTTCAGTTTGAGTTTTGCTTTGTTTGACAGATGGCGGTGTCGCTCGTGGGTGCTACGGCAAATTGCACTGTAACTACTTGCTAAGGGACCCCCGGGTGAAGGCCTGCATCTACTGCAACACAGATAACTGCAATGGCGTCGCTCGCTTATCAACGTCTGCTCCAATGCTACTAGGAATGACTATATTTCGTTTTATTTAAAGGCATAAACTTACATTACTTTTACACAAACTGTATATTCTTCAAATAACGTTCTGGACAAGGTCTGATATTGAGTACGTCAACATCATAATCAATGGTCTGATTGTAATAAACGCTCAGAAATTGTGAGGGTTTTTCTGCGATCGAAACGGTAGAGTAGAGTATAGTCGGCACTTAGATTTTTTCGAATTGTGTTGTACCCAAGGCTGACATCTGAAATTATCGTCAAGTCTCTAAAACTAACAATAAAATGTACACATTATACATTTCATTCAGAAAATTGAAGAAATGGCCTCGGCCTTATGCTTTTCTGACCTTTCATTCAAAGATTCAATACTTGGCTGTATGGTGTTTTGCCTTTGCCTTCTCCTGGTGATATTTTTTTGTAAGGCTGTTCGTAAGTCAAAAAAAGGCTGTGATGACATTCAGCCCACAGTCACTATATTATGTTCAGACCAATCAATATCACAGACTCAGTGCACTGAGCAAGTAATCACTACGTTTTACTCAGTGCACCCAACAGTAATGCGCACATAGAGGAAAAGAGAGGAAAACCTTGTTATCGAATGTCTATCCCTTGGTCTATCCTAAATTAAAGTGGTCTTCTTTTAGCATAGGGCATTCGTTACAAGAGTGAAGAGTATATATTTATGTGGTAAGCTATGTATACTCCATCTAATGATTTAATATCTTTGTTGGCCTAACATCTTTGAAATCACTTGGAAGAAGAATGACAACTTGATGACAACACATCGTCGGCGTCCAACGTTGTTTATATTTTTGGTTTATATTATCTTGTCAGTATATTATATTCGATAATGTTCTCTTTATTAGTTTGTGTATTATATTCACTTTGACGTAGTTTTTGTTTTTCGGCTTTAAAAATCGTAGTGATTTTTAAAGGTGTATCTTATCTCTCCTTTTTTAAAGTGGTTTGTTTCAAGAAGTTTTATACGCAATGTTTTTGTCGTGATTTATATTTTGAATATACTTTTATACTAACTCATTTAACATTATCTGTAGAAGTCCTAATCCTGCCGAAAACACAATAAATGCATATTGTATAAATTCTGAGTAGGACGCGGTACGTTTATAAATATTACATATATATAGTGATCTGTGATATATACTTTGATGGAATCACACAGAGGCAACACAAGGGGTGACCTCGGCTTGAGATAGATCACATACATCTTTTGATCACATGTCGGATGACTAAAGGAGAATTTTTCAGATGCACCGCAGCATCAGCCTGAGCATCAAACTCACATCAAATCAAATTAGAAATTTATTGATTAATTATGTAGTTATTAAATACGAAAAGCTTTGTTCCATCGCTTACTGCAGTAAGTTTTCTGCTGACATCATGGTTAAACTGTATAGGACTCTCTTAAAAGGGAGAGTTAAGAAGCGGTAGGGTTGAATGAGGGGTGTTCCCCTCAAACCTTCTTTGTAAGGAATGTATTCCATGTAATGTACGTTTTAGAGTTATGTTTTTTAGGGTAAAATCAGAACATCTCTTTTTATATTTCAATCATAATTCAAATTGCGACCACGAGTCACCACATTAAAATCCCCTGAATTGAATTATTTAAATGTACTTTTGTATGATTCCAGTTGGCCGGTTTGTTCATCATTTTTAAGAAGTTAGTTCTTCGATATGAGATTAAATAAAATGATCATGCAGTTGAGTTTGTTTTATCTAATAACACTACTCGAAATTGGTAAGTAAACCCGTATTGGCAATTGGCGGTTTCTAGTTCTTTTATAACGCGCTTATTACAAAAAAGTATTTGTCCAGATTTTTTAAGTTATGTAGAAAGCCGTTGCCGTTGTTAAAGAAATTATTGGCGCCAACGAGTAGGATGACGGATAAGAAAATTACAATATTACAACATTAAACATAATTGTGTCATGTGGTCTCGGCTTTAGAATAGGACCACCCTATAAATATTCAGGAGATGGGCAGCAGCATCTACCTATGCGACAACATCATCTTACTGCGATCGCCAATCCACATCCGAGCGATGTGATTATGACTTCTAAAATCTATAACGAAAATAAAATTTTATTTTTTACAGGTTCAACAATAAAATGCTACCAGTGCGCCTCAGATTTGAAGAGAGAGTGTTTGAATAAAGGTTTAAATTCTGGGGTAACTTTAAAGCTATGATCACATCATCATCATGTACAGCTTGCGGCAGTCCACTGCTGGACATAGGCCTCTCCCAGAGTGCGCCACTCAATTCGGTCCTCTGCTCTCGGCATCCATACACGTCCGGCTACCCTGCGTAAGTTGTCTTTCCACCTCGCCGGGGTCGTCCTACACTACGTTTGTCTAGACGTGGGTCTCCACTCGAAGGCTCGTCTGCTCCAACGGTGATCGGTCCTTCGGCAAATGTGACCAGATACTATGAATCACAAAAAGGACATAGGCTACGTTTTACCATCGGTACTCGAATTGTTTGGTGCTAAGGCATTTTTCTAGGCCCGCCTGGCCAACTAATGATCTTATTAGGTATAGGTAGGTAGGTATAGGTATTGAACTTATTAGGTAAATGAATGAGGTATATGCAAATCTTTGGTGAGACATAAAATAACATAATTTTTAATCACAGCGTTTCCGCCCTATGGAACAGATTAGAAAACTTATGCGATCTGGGATTTCATTTACGATATTTTTCGCAAAAGGCGTGTACTTTATCGCACATGGCTTTATCAAATATTTTAATTCATATTCCATTTTCAGGAATGCGGCATGTTGGACCCTAAATCATGTGGCAAAGTAGTAAGCCAATGTGAGTACCTAATATCCAACGTTTTTATTGACTACATGCTGACAAAGAGTAAAGCTCGCTGGAACGAGTCCATCGTACTGTTTTCCCTGTTATGACACTCGCGGAATAATCTGGGATTTCATAAAGACAAAATCACATCACATTTTGTAACTACAGGTCTAACACATAACTCAGTCTGTTCCTTGGGTATGGAAGCAGTACGGGATGGTGTGTTTACGGAACGTCAAACGACGCTCGAGTGAAGTTATGTTCATACTTACCTCAGGAACAGACTCAGTTATGCATTACACCTGTACTTTATATTTAGTTAAATTGTACTTTTGTATTGTTTGGCAGCTGGAAATGTCGTCCGAGGGTGCTACGGCGAACTGCATTGTAACTTGTTGTTAATGGACCCAAATGTCAAGATATGCTTAATCTGCGATACAGATGACTGCAATGGCGTCGCTCGCTTATCAACATCTGCTCCATTGCTACTAGGAATGATGATTGTATTTCATTTTATTGAAAGATAATAAATATTATTTTACACGAACCTCTTCTTTTTAATATAACGCTTTGACAAAATTTCCTTTCCACGAAATTCTAATATTGACGTACTTTCTGTAATAATCAACGTTCAGACTAAAGCTTGAACTTTGGGACACTGAATGGTATGGTAAGATAACCACTAAAAAAAGAATAGCTTTTCAAATCCACTCAAAAGGGGACAAAGAAAGTTGTAATGTAAAATTTTGGTTCGGAAAATTGTACGGAATAGAAGCTTTAAAGGCAAAGTTTCAAAATAGATTATCCAAAATAACGATAAATATTTCAACTGCAAATGTAAGTTTGTAAATGCATAGTAGTCGTGCGTACGTACAGTTCCCAGGTAGTGCCATTTTGCGGAATCTAAATCTACCTATGTGTGCTTTTGCTGCTGTACTTTATTAATATCATTTTCCAATGCTGAGTAGCGTTATTTGCTTACTGTTGACAACGGACCATTGGCAAATACAATAGAAAACATTTTCGTTTAGTCAAAAATCTAACATATCCTTACATTTTCCCACTGATTAAAGCTCAAGCACAGCTAGGTTACACACATTACAAATCTTATACCTACACATCATAAATCTATGCTGCACACGTAATTCGCCATATGAAAATAAAAAAACTGCAACCCATACTCATCTATGCTGCAATCCATTTATAGCTACCTCGATTTTAACTTGTTACCCCACAATCTACTTAAAAGTGACTAGTTACTACTAAATAAAATCAGAAATTAAAGAAGCCTACGTCTGTAAACCTAACCGGCTTTTGCACACATGATCCGCCGAATGAAAAACAAGACGGCAACATTTGTATCAGTACGTATATTTCTACCTCGTTACCTACATATTATGACATTTTTTTAAAAACGAAAAATTATGTTTTAGGTTGTCATGTTGGCAGGTTTTATCTATTAGTATTCTATAATCTAAGCATATTCATATTCAGAACTTTTCCTAGTGAATAGATTTCAATCATTCAACTTTTTTATCTAGAAATTGATTCTGGCAACCACAAACTTCCACAATGCCGTGACTGAGGAATAGCAGTCGAATTGACAAGACGTCGTCATTCAGCTTATTTAAAGTTGATTTGGAGTCCATTGTTTCATGTTTCATAGTGGTTTTACACAATATTTGTGTTGTGATTTATAGTTTGAATTTATTCACATCTCTACCAAATCACTAAGCCATTTAAAAGGCTGTCTGGATTTTTAAAATTTACTATTAAATAAGGTCTTACTGCTTTCAGACGGATGTAACTTTTGAGAATTTAATGTGAAAGCCTCTGAGTAAACCGCGAGCGGCGCATTGGGTGAGTTATCGCCGTTATATAAGGACAGTGTGGTCTCCACTTTACAATAGTATATGGTTGTCTGAAGATATAGCACCACTGATTTTAGTTTAGGAGGGTTGTTAGGTTTAAATTGAAACTATTTAGCTTATTTTTAAGGTTCCGTTCCTCAAAAGGGAATAAGGAACCCTTATTTATAGGATCACTTTGTTGTCTTTCTGACTGTCAGTTCTTCTTGACGGGCGGGCGAACGGACAGCGGAACCATAATAATGATACTGAAAGCAACTGAAAGTATAAAATGATTCTACTCGTATGTTACCGTCGGATAAATCTATCTTCATCCCAATAGGTATCATTAGCTTGAAGCTTCTGGGGGCACAAGCTAAAGGCCTTATCGTCACTTAGAATCAGCTGAGATGAAGGCCAAGTGTAAACCGATCCACGCATAAAATATATAGTTTCTTCAGTGCAGTTTATCTGTACCTTGCATATCAGCATTGAAATCCTCTGAAAAGTACAGATTTCTAAGACATCATTTCAATTTTTCAGCAGTCGGGTGTGTGTCACATTCAAGAACTCAGTTCTCCAAAATGGCACCAAATAAATTAGTCACCTTATGCTTAATATTTCTAATGGGGCTGGTCGGAATCGGTAAGTAGATTTTGACTATAAAATCGACAATCATTTACAATGTTGTTGCACTTCCTTTTATATGGACCTCTTAATAATCAGTCAAGTATATAAGATTACAAATATTATAGGTCGGTCGGTCAACATAATCCAGTCAGCACTTTACGAGTAAACATTCGAGTCTCACTTTTTAACCATAATCACATTCACTGTTACTTATTTATATGCTGTGTGTTGACGAAAATGTCAATTACAAGTGAAATATTATTACTTGTTTTCAGCCAACCAAAGCCATCTTATCATTAAAATACTATTTTTAAATTCGATAATTTATTGACTCAGCCGCTACTTTACTTCCTATAGTCCATATGTAAATCCAAATTCGTAGTTGGTCAAATTTAGTTTTATCACACAAAATATGGTCATTAATTTCGCAATCTAAAGCTTAATCACTGTGGTGAAGTGGCTAATGTTTCCACTCTTTTATGACTTGTCTTAAATAAAGTTTTTTTTGTTTGTTTTTAAAGGGTCGACCAGGTATTTATTATTAATTATTGTCACCTGTTGACATTGCCATCAGAGTCATAATAAGAGACTAAGGAAAACTTTACGAGCCTTAGTTCGAGGATTGAACCCTTAACTTTGAATTTGTCAAAGTACCTATTTAGTGCTACATTATTCTGTAATTAGATAAGGTATTTCTTTATATCCCATTATGATCACAGTTCATTTAGTAACATACGAAATATTAACAATTAAAACTAAGGCGACACGAATGACATCACAGTTCAATATAGGAAGAAAGAAACCTAAAACAAAACATTATTAGAAGAAAATACAACTGTACGTAAAATGACAAAAACAAACTGATATGTCAGTCAGTTATGTTGTTGATTTGAAAAGAACTATTATAATACACTTTTTAACATATATCTGTTAGGAGTTTCAAAACGCAGTGTAAAACGTCAACTGTCAAGCGAGAGAGTGACATTAGCGTCTGGGACGAAGGAAGGGTTTTTCGGGCTGGCATTCGAACTCCAGCTAAAATATAGTATTCTTAGGGTTTCACATCATATTTACTTGAAATGTTAAGTCTGATTGAACAGCAATTAACGTTGGAGATGCTCGGTGATGTATTTAACATGGTATTATTGTGTTAACCTGAATAGAAATACACGTGTTCATGACAAGGTTCTAGTTTATTCCTAACATATCATCCTTTCATTTGAATGAAAAATTATATTCATACATTTCAGTCAGCAAAGGTTAGTTTAAATTACTGACTTGACTTGCACGCCGAGGATTTTGTACCTTGGAAGGAAATGTAAGGTATAGATAACTTTGTAATAAAGTTAATTTTTAGACCGCGTAGAAACTATATCATTTAAATGCCTCAAAGGAATGAGGCGCTGGCTTAGCTACTTTTCATACCAGAACACAACAGACTTAGGGAATATGATAACATTCAAATTGTTCACTTTGCAGACTTGGAAAGGAATGTTTTTGAATTATTTTTGCATATGAAAGTCAATAAGCTATGTGATTCGGGACAGAAAACAAGTAAATGCGTTAGAAAAGAACCGGAAACCGACTTCACTTGCCCTAAAAGCCGACTTTTATTAGGCAAATTTAAGATTTATATAGAGTTTTCTCATGAATTCCATGGTCAGAACTCGACCAAATTGAAATGGGACCACACAGAAAGCACCAGTTTTCAAATAAAAAAGGATCATCCAAATCGGTTCACTCAGTCAAAAGTTCACCCAGTCAAACAAAATTTTAAAAATATACCCATTGAATTGATAACCTCCTCCTTTTTTGAAGTCGGTTAAAAACATTATAAATCTGTTTTGAATTCGTACTAGATATTCTTAGATATATGTTATCTTAGTAATTCCACTTATAATTTCGGTTGCCCATTTTGTCTATTTTCCAATCAATATTTTAATTGATTTATGATGATTTTTAGCTGCCCCCAATTTCCAGTCGGTAGGATTAATATTTACTGAGATAATCGGCTATGACAAAAAAGAATTCTATTTTTTATCGTGCCAAACTGTGAGGAGAATTAGTTCCAGTGGACTTATGAATCCAGTCATGATAAATAGGAGATGCTTTCTTTTTATTTCTATTGTTTTGATAATTTTGAATGCAGTTATGTCGAAGACGAATGCAAAACATGCTGACATTTTTTTAATTAAAAAAAAGGACTGATTTATTGAGGTATACGGAAATGCCCAAATTTTATAATCGTTTTAGCCACTGAAATCCAGAGCGTGGTGGCGGAGAAAATGTTTCATAAAAATCGATAGTTTGACAAATATAGTAGAATAACCAATAATATTTGGTGTCACATGGCCGCACAAAACATAAGTAGCACGATTGCCTTTCGAGATCAAAGTTTTTTCTATAAAAAATCCCAATGCCTGCTCTATATTTAATTACAATATTTAAACCTCTTTCTCTTATGGAGTGACTTTTAGACTGTCAGGTTGACATTACCAATGGCTATCAGGATTATTCAGGGCCCAGAATTGAACAGCCTTTGAATTTCCATTTTAACCTACTTAAATTAATCTAACAATATCCAAATATAAACGATCTGATTTCATTTTATAACAGTACTGTACTAATGCCTTTCACTGGGACCTCGTCTCGTCATGTGGCTCGTTGTCCAGCATGCGTAGCACGAGTCGCATAATACCGTTGAGCATTGTCATATTTTAACGTCAAATCGTATAGACATTTGACTTTCAAATAATACATACGAGTATCTCGCTCTCGCCGCTCTCTTGCTATCACAGCAGGTTTTCGTTAAATACATTTTTGTAATTTTTTAATTAAATAATTAATTTTCCATCTAATTTCATAACGTACAGGGAGTGTATTAATCGGTCTTATTGTGTTACTTATGCAAGAAAATATTTCAATGGCCGCCATCAGTTGTAAGGGTAAGTTGATAAGTCTTTACTATACAAAATCCAAATTATTATTGCCTTATTATTCTAGTAATATGAATTGAAATAAAATGGTTTTATACAAGATCTCTTTAACCATAATCTTTTTAAATAATATAGATAAAGCTCCGAGAAGAGATAACCAGAACATAGGACATCAAAATATCACCCCGGGAAATAAATTTCTCTGCAATACCCGTTACGAAGCTTGGCGACGTATTTATCAACAACCATATAAATTTTGCAAAGTTGTAGATTGGGATTAATTATAAATTGTACGTTAATAATTTTCTTTAAAATTAATAAAAAGAGGAATTTTGTATAAAATTATTTCATTTCGAATCACCCGCATCCATTATTGAATATTTCAATCAAACATGAACCAGGTTACTTCTTTACCTGAATTAGTGATACAACTTTAACACCACTTCTCTCTGATGAATACAACTTCACTTCACTTCCCCTGCTAAAGCCCGTATTAAAAGATAATGTCCCCTGTACACCTATAAACCTTGGCAGGTAGTATCATCCACTGGTACTCCTAGTGAGTCCAGACCCGGTAGGTTGAGACAGATGAGAGTGCCGGTTAAGATGTTATCATATCTTTATGTCAGATCGTAAAATATTTGATGTTTAACTATCACTCTCAAGCGTCTCATGCTACCTCATCTGCATTCCAACGTTACGACAGGGTGTGTAGTTTTGGTTTCAACATTTAACTGGAAAATTGGTTTCAGGTACCTGTATAAGATGCTTCTCATGCTCCTCATTCGCAGGTGGAGATTGCGCAAAATTTGGTGTAAATCCAAAGGTAGTATTATACGCTTTTTATTTATTGAGGGTCACATTTTATGCCTTACTTCTTACTACAAACAATATGCAATAGCGCAAAACATGCTTCACCGATTTCAAAGGATCTGCGGGTGCCTCGACGTTTGATTTTGAAATTGGAATCAAGCATCCGCGAACAACTTTTGTAAGAGGCGTTCTTGCTCAAAGTGAATTGATTAGTTTCTTTGAATGGACGGACAGTGGACAGGGAAGCCTTACTAATAGGGTCTCGATCGAAACCCTTTGGGTGCAGAACCTTAAAAATTCCACACAAATGCTAACATCATCATCAATAACCTATATATGTCCCCACTGCAGGGGCTCAGGCCTACTCTCCTACAGATAATGTATGAGTCCACCACTCGGTCCCAGAGCGGATTGGTAACTTCACACACACCTTTGAATTTCTTCTCAGGACTGTACAAATATACAATTTTTTAATGATTAAAAGCTTATATGACTAGGTCATGCTGACGTTTTTGTATACATAGGGTTTTTTCAAACACGCTAACGTATGGGGGGGGGGGGGGGGGGGGGGGGGGGGGTGTTTATGTAATGGGGTTTGCGCTGCCTTCATATAAACACATAGTAAGTAACGATTAGGCCGTTGAACTGTAGGTGATAGCTATTAGCTAGCCAGGCGGATATACAAAGTCCCTAACTGCAACCTACTCTGATATACCCGTGGGTACCCTGAGGTCAGATAGCCAGTTCGTTTAATGCAAGGTTGAAATATATGACGTAGAATGCATGCGATCGGAAAAGTTATCATCATCATCATGTACAGCCTGCGGCAGTCCACTGCTGGACATAGGCCTCTATAGGAAAAGTTATGCTATACGAGGATCCATCGAATTTCTCACCTGAATTGGCTCGGAAATACAAAAAAAACTTTCACTTCTGGTATCAATTTTATATCGTATCAACTAAAGAGCGGATAAACAGTCTGACAGTTCCTTAGGGGCCGAAAGTACTTAACATAAAGTCTCAAGTATGACCATACATGCACCCTCACTGTCAGCGATTTAGTATTAGAAACTACACGGACCTTAAATATTAATCCAAGTCTCAAGAATTTATCCAAATCAGCTTTCATATAACTGAATTCTAGAAAACAGTCTAATAAGATACAAATAAAATCCTTTAAGAGGCCATAGAGTGACAGTGGCGTCCTCATTCGATCTTTTCTACATTTCTCAGCAATTAATTTCACAACCAAGCCGGACTTTTTGTAGCCATTGCTGCTGGATTTATCGATACATTAATGATGCACGTTTAGATTCTGTGTAGTTATTATAAATTGAACCGCCAAAAGTTGTCACTTTTAACTGTTTCATTGATAGTGACTGCACACAATCGATATATCAATTAATGATGTGCCGATAAAATGTAAACCAGCAATAAGTACAATAAATCCGGTTTGATTTTTGAAATTATTGCATAATTGCGGAAAAATTTAGAAAAGCCTCTTAAGAATCTAGAGCAAGACTAAAACCGTTTACGAGTAAAAAATTGCTATTTGTAGGTTACAAATGATACTCGTACGAAACATGAACAATGATTAATTATTTATTTTGTGACGCTTATCAATTAATTTCAGGAATGCACTGTGTTTGAGCTACAGGGCCAACCCGACGGTAATATGCCAAGAAAAGATTTTTTGAAAAATTTCAAATACGATAAAAAGAAATATGGAGCACTTGTTAAATGGCACTGCGTCAAGATAGTGCGAAAGTGTTAGTATCGATTCAATATATTCACGTGGGACGGATTTTCCACAACTGCATATTCTGTCTGTTCTGTACTTCATAGTATTTATTATTATAATACTCTGGACAGAAAAAATCTTACTAATTATAATTTGATGATAACTTTCTTACCTGCTTACGAATAATGCTAACTTGAACGTCACAAAAAAATGAACATTATAAAATATTTTTAGTAACAAAATAATTTCTTCACTATTTATATTTAATTTTAGGCAAGTAATAATAGTATTAGAGATTAATTATAGAAGAAGGGCGTTGTAATGGACTAGTAGCGGTTCTCTAAAAACACAAACAGATCTATATTACTAATTTCTAGTTGAAGCTGTTTGAGACTGGATGTTGATAGTCCAATCAGTTAATTAGTAAACAGTTTAAAGGTGAAAACACGCAGAGGGCGCCTGCGTTCAGGGTGACGTGCTCCATCTAAGTCAATGGAATATAACTACCTGTTTTCACCTTAAATATATATTATGCTTAACTAGACTGCAGTTTACACTATAAAATAGTTTATTGTATAATTTTTATTGTAAATTGATTTTTCATATTTTTAATTATCTGTTATTTATATGGCTCATTTATTTAATTTGGTCCTACAGTGTCCACCGGAAGGCTGACCGAACGTCATTGCAGCACGGATTCTAGTTTTTGTAATGACACAATTTATGACTACAGAGTAAAATTATGTAAGATGTGTAGAATGGATGACTGCAATGGAGGCAGTTACACGTCCGCGTCATGGCTAACCCTACTCACTTATTACTTGTTGTAATTTTTGTAAACTATTGTATTACGCTCCTCAAAATGTACATAATGATAGTCTGTTTCGTTCAGGTATTTAATTGCGTGCTACTTAAAATTATATCATTTCTAAATTTTCAGATATATCGTGATTGATCTGTTGATGTTTAGATTTATTATTTTATTAATTGAGATGGTTTTATTATTATTACATTTTATTATCAAATACGTCTTGTTTTCCTTTACGTATGTAAGTCAATCATATATAATATTACTTTCATTAAATATTCATATCATTTTAAATTCACCAAGTTCTAAATTAACCAAACTATCAAATGGTACAATGTATAAATTAACCTTTTCTCTACTAAGTATATTCTTCAAGTATAATGAAAACAACGGGCGTATCATGAGACGTGTGAGAAAACGAGAGGGAGATATGACAATTTAAACGACAAATGCCTAAGAGATTCTAAGTTAAAATAGACACTCATAATCCGTTGCACAAGTCCACTGTTGGACATGAGCCTCTCTCCCTCATGAATCGTTAGATAGACTTGCCATCCCACGGTGCACCGGCACGAACTTTTTTCCAGACTGATATCCACACAGACGAGGTGAGTTTGGGTGTACATCATAGGTGCGAAGTTCATTACTGCGATGTATTATACGTTACTGCGAAAGTTTACCATTGCGACGCACGGATTTTTTTTAAATATTAGTCATAAATAAATTTGTTATTAATGAAGAAAAAAATTATTTTTATTGAAAAATGGGTATCAATTTCAAAACATTGCTTTGAAACGGATTAATGAAGGACTGAAGAGTATACTCAAGTTCCAGGTCACGTACTCGTATAATCACGCGGGCGCGTCCTGTCTTATACAAACTACTTTTAACCCCTGACGCAAAAAGAGTGGTGTTATAAGTTTGACGCCAATATCTGACAGTGGCATCGTAGCTCTCGAACGTATGGACCGATTTGGATGCTGGTTTTTTTTCTTCACGTGAAAGCAAGTTTCCTTGCGGTGGTTCTTAGCTATATTTGGTAAAACTTTTGAAGCTGATGTTAAATATTTTCGAAATAAAATCGGCCGAATACGAATATTTGTACACGTAACATCACTGATGATCATCTTCTTGCGAGTGAGACAGTAAAGACTTTGGTTAGAAGAAAAGAGTCTTAATTACAACTGTGTATTTAAGTGAATTAGAGGAAATTTGACCTATTTGGATTTGTTTAAAAATCTACCAACTAAGGCAAAATATAAGAGTATTTAATTTTATACAGTTGAAACTAAACGAATAATATAGCAATATTGGAGTTGTGTTTCTCTGAAGAAGAAAAAAAAACATGAATGTCGTTCAAACAATCAAAAGTTTGTTAAACAACGTCAAAATCAATGAATAGATTAGAAAATTTGTTATTATATCACCATCAGCCGGGAAACGTCCACTGCTGGACATAGGCCTTCTTCATGGTATGCCACATTGAGATATATTTTTTTGAATTCTTGTTAAAGTTAGATTAAAAATATTGTAGAGATATAAGTAACTACATAGTTTCAGCATATACCGGACTTTAAAAAATCATTTCAGATTCAACCTTAAAATGCTACCAATGCAACTCAACAGCGAATAAAGATTGCTTGGATAGTGGCGTTGATTCGGCGGTAAGTAGAATTTAAAGGTACACTCTAGTACAAAAATATGTGCCCACCTTTGGGACATGTGCTGACACACACTGCATGGGAACGAGTTAATGTGACATGGTACAAAAGTGGGAAAATATCTTTTGCTCGAGTGTACATAGTGCAATTTGATGTAGGGCAGTTCTTATTTATCAGATAAAACAAAATTTGATATCAGTAAACATTGCCGCTCATGGGATGGGACCCTAGGAGCCACAGACGTAAAGGCAATAATATATATATAACACCCTACTACACTTGTCACAAAAAAATTGGAGCAATGCTGACATTTTATTTTATGATCCATTTTTGGTCGATAAATTTATTTTTGCTGCCTAAATTAAATTACGTACTTTATTTAATCCTCGTTTTATATTACAATTGCAAACATATGTATACCGTTCCAGTATACCGACACTATCTAATCGAATGGACTATACCGGAGAAAGATGTTAGAAAGTGGTTTACTGATTTACTTAATATAAATTTTGATTTGACGTAATCATCTCCGTTGTGGTAGAGGATACTATATATTTTATTTTCTCAAAATTTCAGGAATGCTCAGCTGTCGTGGGAGCAGTCATGGGTCTGTCATGTGGCAAGTTGGAAAAGCTGAGTGAGTACCAAGCTATATTATATATTTATGTGCCTCATCGACATTCACCATTAACTTGCATTAAAATACATCCTTATTTCTGTGATTGGTTAGCAGTTTCAACAAGCCTTAAATTTTCTGCCCGGCTTACACAATTTGGTTCATGTACCCCTGCACTGTCTAACAGTTTTATACCGATGTTGTGTTTTTTTTTGCGTTATGAAGAATTAGAACAAATTATGTATTTAGGTATGACCAATTGTGCCCTAAATCATGATTGTTTGAGTTATTATCTTAGAGAATTTTTTATTTGACAGCCATAGCGAATCTGACCTTGTACATACGTACATATATATTTTTGAAATACAAGTCCCAACTAAGGATATACCAAGGTTTTCGAAATATCAGCTAGTTTAGGTCTTTATATTGATTGGTCAAGGGCTGTCCAATTAATACTACGAGTATAATGGCCTATTTTCAAACGAGGAATCCTTACAATTTTCCTGTTGGGACAGCTATACCATGATTGCGAGCGAAATTCGGGTGCCCTTTTATTTAAATTAATAGATAATGAAAGAGCGTAGCAAATCCATCGACACGGTAACATTTAACAGGAATAGAATAACAGGAGGAAAACTTACCGTTTAATCTACTATGGGTGTGACTAACTGAAACAAATAAATATCAAGATGAAAAAAAATCTAATTTTATGATTTTAAATTTACCAATAAAATGTAAACAAACAAACGAAAATATGAAAAAGAATACAAAAACTTATACTTCGATGTTTTATGCATTATAATTGAGTTTTTTTTTAAATTAAGGGTTTTAATTATTAATTTTAATTTCCACTTCTATCATATTTAAGGGGTTAAAAACCTGACGAGGCAGTGATTATACGCATTAATACAGCTTCCAAAGTACTCCTCTGACTTCCTAGCACACCGGTCGAAAATTGTCGAAAAATCTTGCATATTAGACAGTTAACTTATTATTACAAAATATGATTTACAGTGTGTTAATTATTCATATTCTGTATGGAACCCTCTGTATTCTGTATGGATGTTTTAAAATTTGAAGTATATTTTTCACAGATTTGGATACATCGAAATATGTTGAACGCGGGTGCTTCGGCAAAACCCATTGCGAAGTGTATAAATATGACCCAAGGGTGAGAGCCTGCGTCTACTGCAACACAGATAACTGCAATGGCGTCGCTCGCTCATCAACGTCTGTACCAATGTTGATAGGAGCCATTATTATGTTTTTCTTCATTTTAAATTGAATAAAGTTATTTTACGCAAACTTTGTATTATTAATCGAACGTTACAATCAATATAGCGTATATAGTCACAAATACACTTCAGAATAGCTTATATAGTCGCAAATACACATCACAATAGCTTATATAGCCACAAATGCATATCACTATAGCTTATATAGTCACAAATGCACATCACTATAGCTTATATAGTCACAAATACACATCACTATAGCTTATATAGTCACAAAACGTATAAACTGATTTTCAGGAAATTCGTCATGTGATGGATGATCAATGAATGACCATATTATCTATTCACCTATTACAATAGCCACCTTAACCTCGAAGTTTGCACAGCGAAAAATTTGAAATAATTGAGAAGTTAATCAGTCAGAGGATAGTCATTCATATCTATACATTTCCTTCCAAGACACAGTACTTCAATAGAAGTAGTTTTCATGGTTCGGAACCCTTGATCCCTTGAGTCCCAACTTTTATTACAAAATTTTCCAACATTATAACTCCGTTTTTTATTTTAAAAATTACCAAGTTTGAATTCAACATTTTGTAGTAAGTAGCTTTACTTTTATTTCAATAGCTTTTCTTCACCATATTAAGGTTAAAAACTGAAGTTTGACTTCGCCATAGTATCTTTATTATTAAAACTTAAATATAGCCTTATAATTTTAAAACCTTTCCAAGATTAGTCACATCTAAGAAATTTCTTTTAGAAATAAGCTATTCCTTTTTTCTATTTTTGTGTTATGTAAATATTTTCCGTGTACAATAAACTGTTTAAATAAAAAACTATGAAGACATTGAGGCGCGTGGGGCATCGGTTGCGTAGTAGCACAGAATAATATTTTACTCGTGCGTACCTGTTCTCGTTTGATAGCGGTAGGTTCACAATTCGAACGCATCACGCATGGCCCAGTCCTTTTGGAGTAAGATGCAATGTGCAAGACATTGTTACATGTTACATCATCAAAACAAACATTGATTGCAGGTTCTGGTTTACAATGCTATACGTGCAACTCGAAAAAACATGCAGGTTGCTTGGAACACGGTGAAAGACTAAGGGTAAGCTCATTTCTTATTTGTTTAAATATTTTAATATCAACAACAACCCATTTATATTGCATTTGCACTGGACTCAGGAGTTTACAATTGTAATTTACCAACACAATTAGATTCGTTCCAAAAATCCCTCCGAGTATAGGTCGAACTCAAGCACCGAGTATTTTAATAATAAATTATAATAATTTTCGATGTATTTGATATTATCGATTAAAACAAGGTCGCCATATTAAAATTAAAATGTATAATAAACTCAGAAAATTATGAAAATATCTCAGAATTCATACTTGTATTATAAATAGATAGTGAGCTTTTTTGTTCTTCCTTCACGTCCTAACGGAGAGTCAGAATGGCTTGATGTGTGTAGGGATGCGGAGAATGATATAGGGTGATTTTTACCCAGATCTAAAAAGTTGTTCTTGTGTGATTATTTATAAAGTAAACGCAACGAAGTCACTGGAAAAAATACTATCACCAATTATTTTCTTCTATTCAGTCCACGTCAAAAATACTAGTAACAAATCTTTTCTTATATTCAGGCCACTTCAAATCGAAATTAATGATAAAGTACTGTATCTGAATAAACACAATTATATATGCAAGTTTAATTTCAGAATTGCTCCGTTAAACCAAAACTTCCATGGAAATGTGGAAAGTCAGTTATGTTGGGTTAGTATTTCAACAACAATATCAATAAATCATAAATGAGAGGCGATGTGTGTGTCTGGGAGTGTTGACGATTTTTAACCATTAACAAATAATCAGAATTTAATAAAGTTTAATGTTGTTTTACGTAGTTACATGATATTTATAAATAGGCCGTCGGGCCAAGCTATAAAGTAGGCATACGAATCTACCTACATACATGCTAAGACTGTTTTATCATAAGTTGAAAATAAGTTATGTATGGCGGCCCTGGGATCTTGGCAAATTATGTGAGACCTTTGAAATTTGAAATACTAATCGATTCGACGACTCAGAGAACCGCTAAGGATTCGGTCAGTTCATACA
This sequence comes from Carcina quercana, assembly GCA_910589575.2. NCBI lineage: Eukaryota > Metazoa > Arthropoda > Insecta > Lepidoptera > Depressariidae > Carcina > Carcina quercana. The sequence continues at coordinate 5,057,424 of OU342442.1, forward strand.
TTTGCCGGGTAGTAATATCCACCTATTTCTCCTACATGACATATTTTAAAATTATGCTTTATAATGAATAGATCTATAGAGTATGCTAAAATAATGTAGGAGGAATAGCTGGACATGACCCTAGCTAGGCTATCCGTCATGTTCAGTCTGGTAATGTCTGCATTAAAATGTCCGAGATAGCACTGAAGGCGAACAATGTTGCCCGAATCCTGTATTTTGTCCTTAGCAACACCGTACAACACCTACAGCCTACAGGAACACGTTGTGATTACGTTACTCTCTTCCCTCTCGAAGTTAAACAAAACAAATCAAAAATGCATGTAAAATACATTATCTAATATAAGAACCGTTGGATTTGTGAAGCAATTATCTAAAACGGGATTTAAAATACATATCCGTCAAAACGAATGACTTATATAGTTGAAGTTCCTTGCTAAATTTATTTTACCGCAATCTGTTGAAATAGGATAGCTGGCTTTGTGCAGTGTGCAGTTATTATCTTTGAAAAATGACAATATCGAATTGTAATGTCGGGGGTATTACTGATTAAAAGCTAAAATAGAATAGCTTAGCCATGATTATGGCTAACGAAATTTTGTACGGAAGCATTCTAAGTTCTTATTTCCCGTTAACTAGTTTCATTTTTTTTAAAGTTACATTTGATTTGATTGAACAGGATTCGAGGGAGAGGACATCGTGGACCGAAGTTGCGTACTGCAGGCGTACTGCGATGCGTTTAAATTGGAGCCAAGAGGAAAAGTCTGCACGCTCTGCGATTCAGACGAGTGCAATGGCGCCAGTTACATGAGTATAACTTTGACTATGTATTCAGTAACCCAGGTGATGTGGTACGTGATAAATTGATAAAATAAATTTAATTTTAGGTTTTACAGTTGTGTTTTATAATTCACCACAATTACATTTATAAATAAAAACTGGGTTACTTATATTACTCGTACATTTATGCAACTCAAGAACGTCTGGACTGAGTTTTGTGATCTTCGATTTTTCACACACACACACACACACATATTTCACCACTTTGGAAGTGTCTCTCGCGCAAACTATTCAATTTAGAAGAACATTATATTTGAAACCTCAATATCATTTTTGAATACCTATCCATAGATAACACACACGTAGGAGTTTGATTGAATTGAAAAAATTGCGCTTCAGTTCTAAGTATAAGTAAGTAAGCCCTCAATTTTTTTTGGTGTGTGTGTGAAAATCTTAATGCGGCTGTACTGTTTTAGAAAATTTCTAATGTGTTTTATTATTGAAACATTTGAGTAATCAATTCATTTATTGAGTTCAATAACAAACAAACAAACATCCTCTCACCCTAAACGCATACACTGTCTCAGTTCCGTCGTGGGTAAATAGTAGTCAATTGTTGTGACCTGTTCAAACTATTAATTAAATCACTAGTTTTTCCCCAAAGAATTTCGATCTGCGTGGATTTCAGAAGTTTAACCAAAGTTTAACCATGAATTTATGCTTAAAATATTAGTGTAAAAATATAAGTGACATCTATGTAACCAGGTTGTCAACACTTTTTCATTCAGCACCTTGTCGCGCCACCACACAGGCACACAAACAAGACTATTTAGTTACAGCTGGTTTGTGTAGATGGCGCTAAATATAGGCGTTGAGACGTGATCACATTGCGACCAATGTCTGTGAATAACATTTTAGAAAACAATATTTACTTGGATTAAAAACTCATTTTAATTTAAGTTTACATAATTTTACTTAACTGGAAAATTATATTTATGTGTAAGTACTAACCTAACTTATTTTAGATACCTAACATAATACGTATATTTCAAGTGTCCTCGTAATAATTGTGCCCAGTCCCTAGTTATAACGTAAGTAACTTTAACCAACAAAATGAACAGCTTCACCAAAGGCAGGGGGAGGAGGACACGACCGGCTGTGTGTAGCAAATGTATAGCGCTATTTCAAGCTTACGCGGCGAATATATCTTCATTCTTCAGTGGGGAGTCATTCTATGCTCATGTACGCACGTCACGCGCTCCACTTTTAAAAACAATGCCCAGTTGTGCGATCAAATGGTGTGGAAAGTCTACTACTAAATCAAGTTACACAAAAGATGGGATAACATTTCATAGGTAAATGATTTTCTTACAATTTGAACAAAAACAACATTAAATAGTAGTTCCTAATTTATGAGACGCCCGCATTCATCATTGATGTTTTTCATGCTGTCTCTTTCTGGTGCATTGAATTCACGAAGAGTACATCCAGTGGGGACGGCAGAGTGCGCGCGGGGGGTACCGCTATCGCCAAGTGTATGCTTCTAGGGACTTACGTACGCGACGAATACTTCGTTCGGCACGTCAGTCAGTTGCATGAATGTTAGTTGGGAGTTATTATTCTATGCTGCTGTAAGCAGGTCCCACGCTTCCGATTTATAAAAAAAATGCCCACTTGTGCTATTAGATGGTGTGGAAAGCGTTCTAAGACTTCAAGTTACACAAAAGATGGGATAACATTTCACAGGTAAGTGAATAAGTGAATTCTCCATTTCTTCAATATGACTAAGACTAACGTCAGTTGATGTTGTCTCTTTCTGATACACTGATGTGTGATGTACTTACATGTACATTTTATGTCATCTTTTCTCTCTCTCGATAGTGCTGTCCACAGCATTGTGATTTTTTATATCGATAAAATTTATAATAACAAAATATCTTTTGTAATATTGTAACTGTTTGAGAACAAGATCATTTTATGAAATATACATATTAAAGTTATTTAAACTTGTAGGTATTTTGTGATTTTCTAACAATTATTTTGCCGATTTCCCAATGACGGCGTCAGGAAAGACATTTTTATGGACGTGAAAATGATACTAACATTTTATTTTCAACAAAATATTGTGTCTTTTCGTTTTCACGTTAGACTCAAATTGATATTTAAAATAATTACAGACATTGATTATACGTATAGCTCATTAGTAAATCTACACTTTACCTTCTTTGGTAGGTATTTTTATATTGCTAAGAGATTTTCCATCACGATGTCGTTGATGCGCCAAGTGTTGATAAACTATTAAACCCATTTATTAATTTGGTTCGTTGTAATATTTGCAGATTTCCTAACGACATCGTGAAGAAAGAAATTTGGATGAACGCTACTCGTCGAGACAATTTTTCCCCATCAAAGTTTAGTGTCATATGTTCCAGACATTTTACACCAGATTGTTTTGAAAAATTGAAAAATAATCGACGTCGATTGTATATATCATCAGTACCTACACTATATTTACCTTCTCTGGTAAGTATTTTTAGTGGATTCAACTTTTACAGTGAGTGGTACGTTAAGTTGGACAGATATATATTTTTTAGAATGATTTTTTTCTTTCAGATACCATCACCTGTTTCGGAAAACATCCAAGGTCAACAATCTTCATTAAAATATGTCAAGATCGAACCTTCTCAAAGCCCGGTAATTTTCATAGCTTTTCTATTATTTTAACCATCCTATTATCTTCATCATATCAATTATTGTGCGACTTAGTCTCTTTGGACTCAAGAAATTATTACTCGAGAACCACTTATCGTGCCAGGATAAACTACACATCTTTTTACACGCCACTAGCTACTTGCATACTCGTACCAAATTTCATCGCGATGGGTTTCCTGTTGAAGCGCAATATGTTAACAACAAACAAGTATATTTTATATTTTTGTACTTGTGGTTTTCATTTTACTTTCCCAATTTAACTACCTCTACACAATTTGTAATAATAAGTTTCGTTTAATAGGGTTCGTCGACAGTGTGTCGATAGTTTAGTCATGCTCCCATCCCTATCAAAGTACGCGTGACAGTGCATTGTTTGACCTTGTATTAGATAATATCAGCTTCGCTGTCACGGTCCCCGCTACCCTTGCTTACCTCCTCCCTGATTTGAAGAGCTCTGGGACATTTGTAACGTGCCAAAAGCCAAAATAATCGCAAAACAAATCTATTAGGCCTGAGGGCATTCTGTTATGGTTACATTGAAAAACAATCATTTCTGTGATAAATTATTTTTAAATAATAAATACAATATGCAATGTTTCCATGTACGTATGTTTGTTTAGGTCAAATCTTGCAAGTATAACTCCCACATGAGCTGAAACCGTTTCATCTTCTCCTACGGAATTAAATATTTTGTATGTTTGTTCCAAGTTAGTTTAGATGACGACAATGTATTTATGTATTATTTTTATTACCATCGAGCTGGTCTTATGTCATATTGAATACCAAAACTGGACATGATAAGCCCGTTGTGTAGCCATGTGCAATGCTAAGGATCTGATGATGAAGCCGGAAGGTGTTCAAAAGAACTCATACACTACCAATTATAAACCAGTCGTGTTTGGCCTTGTTTGATTTGTCTTGATAGATACTGTGTAGGGCCTGATTCAAAAATAAATTTCCCGCCAAAACATTTGTACTTTAAGAATTAAATGTTTACAAAACCTTATTTTGAGACCTTTAAAACGGGGCCTCCCAATACAAGTTTTTTAACTTCAAAGGAGTGTCCCAAAAACTGTAATGTAACGCGAATGTGAAAGGAAATTTTAAAAAAATTATTTTTATTTTACAGGTTTCATCAGCTGAATCGGAAAACACCCTGGATATACCCTCGTCATCGAAATATATTAAAGAAGAACCGCCAGAAATTCCGGTAATTTTCATAAATATAGTTATATGATATATTATTATTTCCATCATGATATATTATCATCTTTCACTTTGATAATTATCATTTTGTGCTGTACCTCGGTTCAGAACAGATCATTCCGTGGATATCGTAAAAGGCGACTAACGGAAAAATATTAATTTAGGAGATCTCATCTATTAACTATGTAACATCTAACTGCGATCACCAATCCATTTGACAAGTGTAGTAGGTGATTACGGCAAGTCGCCAATGGAAAGTACATCGTGTCGATGTATGAGGGAGGCACATGTCCAACAGTGAACTTATGCAGCCGATTATGATTATCATCTTCATCGTTTCATCCAATCATACGAGCATGGCCATTCATTGTTGTTGTTTTTCGTCTCTTCTACTGTTTTCCACGACTTCCTCTTTGGCCTTTAGAATGTATCTCACATGGGTCACTTAAATATAACTAAATAAAATACCCTACTCCACGTTATACGCTGGAGTGCATGCCAAATTTCATAACGATTGTGTACTCCGTTGGGGCGGAATGTGAGAACAATATTTCATTAAATACGAGGGGCATACCGAAATGATCGGGAATATAAAACAATACATACAGGAAATAACTAAATTTATTTTTATTGCTTTTCGAAGTATTCTCCGTTGCAGTTAATGCACTTTTGCATTCGTTCGAACCAATTATTATAGCAGCAATTCCAGTCCGAAGTTGACATGGTCAAAATCGTCGATTTGTATGCTTCCACTGCTTCTTCTGGACCTTGAAACCGCTGACCACGCAATAAATCTTTGATTCTAGGGAATGTAAAGTAATCATTGGGACTCAGATCAGGGCTGTATGGAGGATGATCCATTAATTCAACGTTTTCCTGCTTCAAAAACTCGCTTGTTTTCTGAGCGGTGTGAGAGCTCGCATTATCGTGATGGAGGATTATGCGTCGTTTCGGGTTACCTCTACGGAGTTCGGATATCATCTGTGGCAAACAAACCGTTGTATACCAATCAGCGGTAACCGTTCTCCGTTCCTCTAAGGGAACTGTGACTACATGTCCTGTTTTCGCGACAAACGAAGCGACCATTTTCTTCGATACGCTGCGAGAGCGGACAACTTTTGTTGGCTTGATCTCACCTGCGAAGACCCAGACAGCCGACTGATGCTTTCTTTCTGGCTCATATGAATAGATCCATGATTCATCACCAGAGACAATGTTATAAACTGCTTTTGACTTTCCTCCGTTGAAGCGTTGCAGAGTAGACCGGCACCAATTGACACGAGCCGCCTTTTGCTCTTCGGACAAATTATGGGGCACCCAGCGGGAAACTAGCTTTCTCACTCCCAGTTCACCATGTAAAACAGTTTGTATCGCAGTCATACCTATCCCTAAAGTAGCCCGAATCTGCTCATATGTAATATGTCGGTCATCCTGTATCATTCGGCGCACAACAGCGACATTTTCTGGTGTAACCGCTGTTTTTGGCCGGCCTGTGGAAGGTACGGTGCCAAGAGAAGCACGTCCACGCCGGAATTCAGAATACCAGCGATATATTGTCGTCTGGCTAGGCGCTTCACTCTTGAATATAGATATAAGCTCAGCGAGACATTGTCCCTGAGATAATCCTCGTCGAAAGTTGTAAAAAATTATGGCACGGAAACTTTCTCTTGTAAGCTCCATTTTTTTATCGACCTATCAATTTCAAACTGATATTGTTCTTTAAAAAAAATTTTTTTTTTAATTCTGTCAATTGTATTCGATTTTCAACTAACCAGTGTTTATTCATCAAAAAGAGTTTTTAATCTAATTAAATCGAAAGTACTCGATTACCGATCTTTTCGGTATGCCCCTCGTATTTGTGTTTTAATGTAGTACAAATATTTTATTATTACTTTACTTTTGGTCTTAATTTTACTTTAAATCAGCTGGACACAATTAAGGAGCTTTTGCTTTTTACCATAATCCGTTATAATTAGGCAGGCTTTGTGCACAGAAATTTTGTATGGAAGCATTCTGAGTGAATTTCCGTCAAATGGACGCGCCGCCGCCCAAGAACAACAGTTAGTTTAAATATTATTTTTAATTTTACAGAGCCCATCAGCTGATTCAATAAACAACCTGGATCCACCCTTCTCATCAAAATATATTAAGACTGAACCGTCCCAAAGCTCGGTAATGTTCAAAAATAATAATTATTATTATTATCATACGCATGACCATCTTCATTATGTCATTAAATCGTAGGCATGTATTCGTAGTAATTTCATCTTCTACTCTTACCAGCGACTTTGTGTCTTTGTACTTAGAAATTATTACACGGCGTCACTTAGTGCACGGTAAATATCATATATTTATAATCAATTTACGTTACCATAGCTGGCTCTGTGTAGTATTTAAAAAAAATGTCGTTGGGTTATAATTTTTGGATTTTACACACTTTATTTGTAACTGCCGCCATTTATGGACATTTAAACCATTGGATTAATGGACATTTATTTGCCACAGACAAATTACACATACAAACACACACATATATATAAAACTAATTCAAACATTTACAACATTACGATTAATACATATTAAAATGAGAAGGTTCTGTGGCAGGAGCTGTCTCAGTACCCGTTATGCAGCATGCTGCACAACACTGATTTTCAGCCAGCCCCTATTCTAACAAGATTTTAACAACTTGCACGCTGCGCTACACAAATATAATTAACTTACAGATACGTATACACACAACACTAATTAATAATATATTTAGAGACATAATGAACAATGATAAATAAATAAGAAATTAAAATAACATAAAACTATTTCTACGGGTTACTATTTCCCGCCATTACCGTCCGATGTCCTATTATGTAGGTCTTATCAAATTATATTTTAATAAAGTTTTGTACTTAAAATAAATTTTGTAGAAGAATTCTGAAAGAATTCCAGTTAATTAACAGGGATAAAAGTAGTCTATGGCGTGAACATAGGCTACCTGTACTATTGCATTTGCTACCGCTAATGCACCGGGATAAAAGTAGCATATGGCGTGAACATAGGCTACCTGTACTATTGCATTTGCTACCGCTAATGCACCGGGATAAAAGTAGCATATGGCGTGAACATAGGCTACCTGTACTATTGCATTTGCTACCGCTAATGCACCGGGATAAAAGTAGTCTATGGCGTGAACATAGGCTACCTGTACTATTGCATTTGCTACCGCTAATGCACCGGGATAAAAGTAGCATATGGCGTGAACATAGGCTACCTGTACTATTGCATTTGCTACCGCTAATGCACCGGGATAAAAGTAGCATATGGCGTGAACATAGGCTACCTGTACTATTGCATTTGCTACCGCTAATGCACCGGGATAAAAGTAGCATATGGCGTGAACATAGGCTACCTGTACTATTGCATTTGCTACCGCTAATGCACCGGGATAAAAGTAGCATATGGCGTGAACATAGGCTACCTGTACTATTGCATTTGCTACCGCTAATGCACCGGGATAAAAGTAGTCTATGGCGTGAACATAGGCTACCTGTACTATTGCATTTGCTACCGCTAATGCACCGGGACACGGCGTGGAGGTGTGGGGCCGCGCGGCCGACTGGGGGCGTGTGTTCCGCATGCAGAAGCGTGCTGTGAGGGCGGTTGCGCGGGTGGCCAAGGACGAGCCAGCAAAGGCACACTTCATAGAACTCGGCATCCTGACCCTCCCCAGCATACTTATATATAAAATTGCAACTTACGTGCGAGATAACATGAACAGGTACATGCGAGCCGGTGACTGCCATTCCCACAACACCCGCCATGCGGGTAGGCTTCGCGCTGTTCCTCACAGACTGACGAAAAGCGCTAAGTCTATCCATATGATGGGTCCAGCGGTGTATAACCGACTTCCACGGGACGTTGTAAATGCTCCGAGCTCCGCAACATTTAAAAATCTACTTAAAAAATGGCTCCTGAAGCAGGCGTTTTACAGTGTTCATGATTTTTTAGAATTAAGAATTAATTGACTATTATTATGATGTACTGGGTGGCGCAAAAGTAAAGACCCTATTTGGTTCAGCTATAACATTTTTTCTAAATTAGAAAACTAGATTTAGGTTTTTTTAAATGTATATTTGTGCCATTAAATTTCGTACCATTAGGATTTAAAGATGATGTCTTTTAAATGGTGACCTCCAGAGTTGATACACATTTGAGCCCTATTTATGACATTTTGCATAACTTGCCGTAACACTTCCTGCGATATGTTCGTTATTTCTTGACGAATGTTTTCTTTTAGAGCTGCGAGAGTCTGTGGCTTGTTCACATACACCCGAGATTTCAAAAAACCCCAAAGAAAGAAGTCTGGACTGGTCAGATCGGGTGATCTTGCAGGCCAAGGCAAATCGCCAAAACGAGAGATAACTCGGCCTGGAAAAGCGTCCCTCACTAAGTCCATAGTGTCGCGCGCTGTGTGTGCCGTAGCGCCGTCTTGTTGAAACCAGATGTGCTCCAGCCCCAATTCGTCCAAACTGGGTATCAAAAACTCTCGTAACATGGTTCTGTAGCGTTCTCCAGTGACAGTTATCGCATTGCCTCCAGCGTCTTCGAAAAAATAGGGTCCGATCACTCTGTCAACACAGATGCCACACCATACAGTAACTTTTAGTGGGTGTAGAGGTGTTTCTTGAATAATGCGCGGATTATCAGTGCCCCAGAACCGAGTATTCTGCTTATTGACATGCCCTGAGAGATGGAAATGCGCTTCGTCACTCATAACCAATTTTGAAGGAAAATCATCCTCTTCAAGGTTGAGGTTTATGACGCGCTGGCAGTAATCTAGACGAGCTCGGTGGTCAGCAGGCAGCAGCTGATGAGTCATTTGAGTTTTATACGGGAACATCTTTAAGTCTTTCACCAAAATACGCTGCAGGGTCCGTCTGGAAATGTCCAATTGCGTGGCACGTCGCCTCGTTGATGTTTCTGGACACTCTTCCACATCTTCGCGCACAGCATCGATATTTTCAGCTGAACGGCCTGTTCTTGGTCTCCCAGACTTAGGTCTATCCAATGTTGAGCCAGTTGCTTCAAGGCGTGTGGCAAAGCGTCGAATTGTGCGACCAATCGGTGCCGGACGGTGGTGAAATCGTCGACGAAATTCACGTTGTGTTCTTATCACTGATGAATTATTCCGTAAGAACATTGACACAATTATTCCACGTTCTTGGGGAGTAAAACGGTCCATGTTTATTTTCAGTGTATTTTACATTTGTTCACTACACAATTTTCAAAAACAGAATGACAGAAAATGTCATATAAAAAAAATAAAAGTATTTTCTTTAGTGCCAGTACTTTTGCGCCACCCAGTATTATTAATCACCTTGTGTGAGTACCTTAGTGTACATGACTAAGAATATTGACATGTAACGAAAGTTATTAAATATATTGATTATGATTATTATGATTATGATTATGATAAAAGTAGCATATGGCGTGAACATAGGCTACCTGTACTATTGCATTTGCTACCGCTAATGCACCGGGATAAAAGTAGCATATGGCGTGAACATAGGCTACCTGTACTATTGCATTTGCTACCGCTAATGCACCGGGATAAAAGTAGCATATGGCGTGAACATAGGCTACCTGTACTATTGCATTTGCTACCGCTAATGCACCGGGATAAAAGTAGCATATGGCGTGAACATAGGCTACCTGTACTTTTGCATTTGCTACCGCTAATGCACCGGGATAAAAGTAGCATATGGCGTGAACATAGTCTACCTGTGTTGTTGCATTTTTTTGCTACCGTTAATGCACCGGGATAAATACCTAACTTACACATTTGTAATATTCGTGTGATAGTGTTATGATGGTGTGTGTGTGATATTGATAATATGTATATTTGTGTGATAGTGTTTTAGGGAGCACCACTCTGATATTATTTTCGCTTTCATAGTTCAGCTGGACACAATTAACTTTTATTCTAATTATTGTTTTTTACAGATATCATCAGCTGATTCGGACAACTCTCGAGACCAACCCTTGTTATTAAAACCTATTAAGAATGAACCGTATGGAAGCCCGGTAATTTTCAGAATTACTAATTATTATTTTAATAATGCTACTTTAACAAACGGTTAGCCTAAGTTTCACTTGAACACAAAATGTGAAACTTGGACAGTACGTCTGTTGGGTCAACTAGATGTTTTACGGACCCCAACTTTGTAACTTGTGGTGTTAATTTAAATTAGAGTTCGGCTGGATGGATGCCATTTTAACGACGGGGCGTTGAAAATCAACATATTTTATTATATATGTTTTTTACAGGTGCCATCATCAGATGATTCAGAAACCTCTCAAAATCAACACTATTCATCAAAATGTATTCAGATTAAACCGTCTCAAAACCCGGTAACTTTCATAAATACTAATTGTTCCTGTTATAATCTTCATCATATCATTCCAGCATCATCATTGATTTCTATTGGCTTCTTGTATTCGTATACTTTATCACTCATAAATTAAATACAATGAGATTAAAGCTCTGTAGCTGGAATAGAATCTTAGAAATAGTTGTAAAGTGTCCATATTTTCCATTTTTCAAAATTGATGGAGAAAAAAAAATCATGTGATATGTGACATGATTCTACCATTACCAGTAATTAGTTATTATTAGCTGAATCAGAAAAATATTGTTGTGATGACATTACAGTTAGTTGTAATAATCTAGCTCACATTTAAACTAATCAGTAATTTTATTGATATCGTAAACCTCTTTCAATCACTCATCACATTTCATATCACGTATTTGTTTGTATAAAATCAGATCGTGAATGCTCGCGGCAGCCCGATTGGTTATATGACGACTAATACAGCGCAAACCAGTTTAAACCACGATGGAGCGTGCGTGAATCCGCCGTCGGGGAGCGGTCAAGCCCCTATTGCCGGGCAATGTGTAAGTACTAAGAAAGTTATAAGTGCTACAGTACATCTGGAATCATCAGCAGCAGCCGGGAAACGTCCACTGCTGGACAGAGGCCTCCCTCATGGCACGCCACATCGACCGGTCCCGAGCCACCTGCATCCAGCGACTCCCTGCGACTCTAACCAGGTCGTCGGTCCATCTAGTAGGGGGACGGCCTGGTAGACGTTTCCCGGTACGTGGTCGACACTCGAGAACCCTTACTCCCCACCGGTTATCGGTTCTTCGGACATCTGGTATATAAACTGCTATAAAAATATTATAATGGAGATAGCAATCACAGGGTCTTTGCATCTCGCTCTTCTACGGTGGCCATACGATTGACAACATATAGGACTGTCATTCCTATCCTTACAATTTGAATAATTAACATACTAAAAACCATACATAATAGGTAAGGTCACTTTGCTTGCTCACACATTGCTCTAACAACCTTGCTTCTTTGCTAAATGTTCTTCTAATGTGTTAAATGCTAAATTCTGGGTTAACGGGAAGTACTCTAAGGTTTTGATACCCTTGACTCGCAAAAGAAATCATCTAAATATGTGACCTATACAGCCGTATCTTTTTATTGCGTTGACTCGAGTTAGATTTTTTCACAACTCTAAGGGATTGCAGACTTAAATATTCAATATCTGGGCGACCGAGCTTTGCTCGGAGTTCTTTAAAAACAAACAAAAACTTTATTTCTGCCCCTGGTTAGGACCCAAAGTACAAGCCATAAATATATATATATATATATATAATACAAGAATTGCTCGTTTAAAGGTATAAGATTATTAATTTCAACTTGATACCTCCACGCGTTCCTGAGACAATTAGGGTCTCGACAGACAGACAGACAGACAACAAAGTGATCCTTTATGGGTTCCTTTCCATTTGAAGTACGGAACCCTAAAAAAGGTAAAAACACGTGAACAACTTTGAATACAGTTGAGATTATTATATTGGTTAGATATTTATTATATAAATATTAAATAATAACCGTTATTACGAGTAAAGAAAGATTCTTCATATTAGCACATATTAGTTTAAAATGTTTGTTTGGTAGATCATACATACTTCAGAGGTGGTCCCATATAAATTTTATCGAAATCGATTTAGTGCTTTTTGAGATAATCAACAACAACATATTTTTGGGGATGAATGCTGTAGACTATTAGGTCAGTTGAAGTCGGTTTCCTAGTTCTTTCTGAACGCTTTTACTTAACTTTCAGTGTTCAGCTGGACCGGATTATATGAAATTCGAAGAAGAATGTGCACATATGACACCAAGGGAACGAAAAATGAAACGCCACATCGACCTGCTCATATATAAATTAAATTTAAAGAAGAAGGCTGTCAAGAAATTTCAAGACCAATCAAGAAAACTAAAAAATAAAATTGCTAGTCTACAAGAAATCATAGGAACGCTGACTAATAATTCGTCATCAAAAAAAGAAAATAAACATATTTTTAATGAAATTGAAGAGGAAACCATTGATTTATAGAGTTTGAAGGGGTCAAATACCAAAAACAACATATTACGATGTACATCGTTTAATATTACAACTTGATCCCAAGACCAGGACAATATATCATAGACGGTATATTGACTGACTGAGAGAAAATAGAATGTTTGTTACATTTTCCATATATCTTTGGTATCCAAATTCAGGTACAACCCTTTACTCTTATTTCAAGTTAAACAATTCAATCGCCTCGTCATTTCTTACGACGGCAAGAGGGTATGCTGGTGTCAAAGCGCCCATACAAACGTAGTCTAGTCATATTTTGAGTATTAAGCTATGAAAATCTTTGAAATTTTCAAGACACAATCTAGAAACAAATATCTGTGTCGGTGGTGAGTCAGATTTTCGTTTAAATATACACTTCCAGAGTTACAGGGCGTCAAAGAATTGTATTTTACGGTAATAAAAAGCTCCAACTTTGAACCTGATTTACAAGAGTATGAATCAATTTAGAACAATTTGGAAAAACCACCGACATCTGAAATTTCATTAGTATACTGTATTAAAAAAATGGTTACATAATATACTGTATCCTTCAAATGATCCCTAAACATCCAAATAACGGGTGGATAACTTCGCGTAGTGCATGCTGTCTCACCGTACGCGCTCGGGTAGGATAGGGCTCGGATAGGGACAGCTACAAACAATCCAAATTTGAACGCGGCCACGTGGTCTAACCAACATAGCTTCTTAAAAAGAGATGACAATAGCCACATTTGCACGTCTTGTAACACAGCGCCCCGGTTTTTGACAACTAAAAGTTTGTTACTTGTCCTGTAGGTTTAGTAATGCAGTTAGTTTTAAACGAAAACTTTTTCTGGAACTTTGACGCGACATAGAATTGAATGTATATCTATTTATCTCATTCTGTCAATCCAATGATTTAAAGGCTATTTTGTGTTTGATTTTTTTAAAAGAATACGCGAGTAATCTCGTCGGGTCCTTTTCAATCCGAGTCTTAGTTCGGGAGCGCGCCTGAATCATGTCTTACTATGTTATAGGTAGATGGATAATTTATAGAACAAAGTTCACGCTTTCTGGGTCAAAGTTTCGCAGTTCGAGCTTGCACACTCAGTATTTATGGCAAGCAATGAATAGCGATAGAAATGTTAATAGTACAACTTGGACATGGCTGCTACGTTCACAGCAAAACATCATTGTAATGGATAAAGTTATTTAATCCGGCTGGCGCCTTAGTCAACTAATATGTTAGTTTAGTTATAAAGAGACTTTATCCGAGTCTTGATGTTTTATTCCACAACCTGTACATTATTTTGTGTACACACTTTGCTTGAAAGTTTAGAGCTTTGGGAGTCGCTGGATGCAGGTGGCTCGGGACCGGTCGATGTGGCGTACCATGAAGGAGGACCATGTCCAGCAGTGGACGTTTTCCGGCTGATTGTGATGACTATATCTAATACCATCTGTCGATAAAGAACCAATAATACATGTGTAATAATTTATTAACTTGTTATATTGGTTTTCTAAGATTTTATTTTTTAAATTTTGTCTTTAATAGAGTTAATCCATATGGGGACATGTCTTCCCGCGGGTCACGTAAAAAGTGAGTGAGAAAAGTACATCTTAGTGCGATCACCAATCCACACTTGGAGATGACGTAGGTATAACATACTTCTCATCAGAAAAATCTAAACGCCTTGCAAGTTTATGTTTTGTAAGGATTATCAGAAAAACCTACGAGTATGAAAATTTAATTTGAATTTAGAACATTAACATACACAATTCCTAAATATACACATTTTTCTGATAATTCTTACAAAACATAAACTTTCAAGGTGTTTCGATTTTTCTGATGAGAAGTATATAATAACCCAGGCTTCCGTCGCTGAACTTCAGGTACACTCCTCTGAAAGATCTGAATTTTAGAATCAAGCGTAACCTTACTAGCCGATAATGTTTTTATATATTTTAAATTATTCAGTCGCTAAGTACGTGTATCTCAAAAAACGATTATGAAAGGACTATATGTTATGCCTGAATTTTGTCTTGTCCTCCTAGTATGAAAACTCCCGAAAAATTGTCGACACATAAAAATAAGTACAGATCTTTATTAGCCAGTCCAGGCCGAAACTCAAACAAGTATTAATATACAGCTAAAATACCGAGCTAATTTTCTTTGCCAAAATCAGCAGAACCTACCAATTTATAGTGCCAAAATGCCAAAATTTTCGGTCAGTTTTCGCTCCCAAAATTTTGCTGCACCTGAATTTTACTTCCTTTAACGAAAATTCTGCCCCGTGTCACAATCATAAAGTGCCCGTAACAAGGTCAGATGGGGTGGATTTAATAAACATCGGCATCGACCTATTTAGATAGGAGTAGCGGCGCCGGCCCTTCCGCTCAGCAACGATGACTGTCCGATTGATACTACAGCCCTTAGGACGATAAGAAACACCTGCCCTTTCGTGTGTTTTCAAGGAGAAATTTATGTTGTTATTGCTATGATAGAAGGTTGATGCTGGTAAGTTTTACGTGTGTGTACGGCTTAAAAAGAGACAAATGGAAAGTTTTAGAAGATGAGCAGTAGCATAACTATTTGCGTGTCTGTATAACATCAATCAATCAAATACCTACTCTTGATTACACAAGAAACAATAAAATAGGACATACAATAAAAACTTTTAAAAAAATTGGTTGTTGACAGAGCGCGTCTCTGTCTCACTGGGTTGCAAGTCTTCCACACTGATTTCGTTCCTGGTTTCTGCGTACAGAGTCCTTTGACCATTGACATCGGTCTGTTGCTACTATCACCACTTGACACCACTAGTACACTAACACTTTTACACTTCACTGTACTTTCGCTTTACTTTGTCTTCCAGTTTCCTTTTCTTCGCTTTAAATCGCTGTTTACTTAGAACAGAACAGATTGTCCTATCTTTTCACACTCGTCGGTCCTTATGTGATATTCGAGAACCTTCCGCGCTATTCCTTTGTTGCTACTCGACACGCAGGAGATAGGAGATCCGATCCGATCTCTTTTCTTTCTTTCTAGACTGTTCAAGAAGCTCCGTGACACTGCCATGAACACGCTTCATACTACATCCTTATCTACCACAGTTACATTCACAAACCCATAACGAGCAAAAAGGTCATGAACTCATATTAAATGAATCCGTAGCCTCGTAGGTACATTATACAAAATAACGACTTTTCTAATGGCGAACAGGCATTGTTCTTATAGTCAATGATTGATGTATGTAATCCTGTTGCGTGCTAGCATGTAAGAGGAAAATTTTCATTATCTGACTAGCAATTTCTGTCCGAAGATGCGACAAAACTTGAGTATTGCTCATCAGCACTCATATCATTGTCAAGTCTGATCATTTGACAAATGAGTGTAAAGTACTTTTTATTACTTGCAAAATAATGTAGCTTCATGCTATTGTAATATTGCTTCTGAGGCACATAACCGTAACTGCTCCTTCTTTATGAAATCTGCCAAGTAAATGAACGTTAGGCACTGCTTTAACAACCCATTGTATTTGACATTGGCTTCAGCGCTTCCTGTTTTGCGTATTTTAAAGGTCTTTTTCTAGACGCTTTGCCGCACCGCTGTGATATTTGTTTCTCCGTTGATTACAGTCCCATAGTTTCCACTTTTCCAGTTTTTAACCTATCAACATGAAACTTTACAAGTAGACGAATGGTGTATTCTATGCGTCCTTTTAGTATACAATAATGCAAAATCGTCATTTCCACATACCTATATATACATTAACTATGTATTTATTCTGTTCATGTAAACCTTATCTCTTGGTGAATCCTATTACATTTTAGTTACTACTACTACGAAATTCTTTAAATAATAGAGCCCTGAACTAATATTTCTTTTCGCTTCATATGACGGTAAGTAACGATAAGGCCATTCGATTAAAAACGTGCTCTCAAGCTAATCTGAAATTTGCACTGCAACCCTTCATACCGGAATACAGATCCTGAAAGGAGTATTTCCGTAGATTTACAATGTAATTCTGACTTCAAACTGATCGTCTTGCCCTACGCGTCGACTGGTATCGTAAAATTGTTGACAAGTTTGTTCTTATCGTTCTGCAGATTCGTTATAAACATTGTATTCCCACGGATGATTGCTTTGTCAACATCCATTCAGCATAAAGTTTGGGTAAAGGTGAGCGAAGATTTTAGTGGTCCGTAAGGAAGCAATATTTATTATTAATAGGACGCACGAAACTCTACTTTGAACGTAACTTACGCGTACTTACTGAATTAGGTACTTATGGTTCGATCTAGGTTCGATCAATCGAACTGCGAAGATTTTTAATTCCTTATAGTTTGGATAATTTGGATTAATCGGGCCACGAGGACTATAGCGAACGCACGAACCTCGACCAAGACGATTTTATGTGTCCCCAATGGAACGGGCAGCACCTTCATATTCATCTTCCTTCCTTCCTTACACCTTCGCATTCATGCCGCACCCGATGTACTTATAAGCCGTGTGTCACATACGGCAAAAACGTACACCCAATAATGCCACAAGTAGTCTGATAGATTCCATAAAATATGCCTCCTCTGAGTGAGTTCACTTGTAGTCACTACTCTATGGACAAAATAAAAGTTTCGTGAGAAACACCATGTTCTCGTGGTTCTCCCTGACAGTTTTATAGAGGCATCAAACCGGATCGAGAAAAAACCTCGGAAAAGACAGATATGGTATTGATACAAGAGTAAGACTCCTTCCCCTGATTTTAAAGATTTTTTAATGTCTGTTGTCAAAGCTAATACGCACTGGAAATGCTCTATATGTTGCGGTTCAAAAGATACAGCCTTGGGCACGTACTACAAGATACGACCGACTGAAATCCGCTGAAATCGAAATTTCGGGTACATACAATTTGCGTACAATCCGAAGCGAAACAATTCTTGTAGTTGTGCCCTGAGACAGACTGGCTAGGTAAGTAGGCTCCTTGGTAATAAGGTTCGGTTGGGCACGGAACCCTAAGAACCATGAGTCTTATTCAATTCTAACAACAATTAAATAGCAGAAAGTCACATTCGCCTTCCTGACACAAACTTTTATTTCGAAAACTAAACAGATAAAAGTAAGAATTGGGGTTTAAATTGACAAGAAATTCGGGTCGGGGCGAAACATATCCAGTTACAGTGTTTGAGCACGCAACTCGATTATCTGTCTTCGAAATTAATGGTAATTAACCACAGTGGGTGACACGAACCGAATTAATTCAGTTTAACGTACAAAATGTAAAATGTCTACCTGTTATCACAGAAACTGGCGCTCATTTCTACGTTGATATACTCCTAAAAAACTTAAAAGGATACAGTGAAATAATCCTTTCTTAAAAGACAGTTAAGAAGCTATGTTAATCTTTAAATTTGGATATTTAGACATGGAAATGAACTATGTCTAAATGGAAGCAAAACACATAGGTAGATAGCATTTTAAATCTATGTCCATTGAAAATATGCTAATCCTAACACAAGTGTAAGCTTTAAAATAAAAATTTACATTTTGTGAATAAGTCTGTGTGTACTTTCAATACATATATATTCTCCTAATGATTAGTAATAAAATTTAAAGGCGCATACAGTATCGTAACCTCATTTCCATGTCCAAACTTAGCCTATTTGATCACATAATATTTACTGTCGAATTTTAGAAGTACCTTAGTACTTACTTAGTAAGTACTTACGATAAATTGAAGACGATTGTGTTAGTCATTTTAAAAAACTTTTAAACGTATTGAAAGAAGCAACAACAGCTAGTACCAGTTGTGTACGAGGGTCTGTGTTTTGTGCAATTTCCTAGTACTCATTCTTATAGCACTAAATTGCCGAATTTCCACATAGCGCCCCAATGTTGAAGGTTAGGGCGGTCATTACGATTGTGGTGCGATTAGTTTGTCGCCTGATTTACATGAAAATGCCACACGAAAGTGGTTCAACTCCAAAAATAACGTTGTGGTGTTTGAAATTATATTAATGCTGTGTGTCAAAATAAAGCCATTTATAAGCCGTGTAATGGTTATATACGGTATTCTATTCCAGATTTACGACGAGTCACAAAAGGTACTTCGTAAAGATTTAAACAAACAACATCTGCACGAATCTTGAAAAATACCAGTGTAGTAATATTGGTAATTTCCGTGTGGTCTCGGCTTTAGAATAGGCCATGTCATCCCGCGGGTGACGTAAAATGCGACTAAGAGAAATATTAGCAGCAGCAACTATGCCATATCTGCCACTATATCTGCCATCCCACCATCTGTAAAGTAGTGCCGAGGACGGTCATCCATGGCTTGGCGAGATGCACATCATGTACAGCCTGCGGCAGTCCACTGCTGGACATAGGCCTCTCCCAGAGTGCGCCACTCGATTCGGTCCTCTGCTCTCCGCATCCATTCACGTCCGGCTACCCTACGTAAGTCGTCTTTCCACCTCGCCGGGGGACGTCCTACACTACGTTTGTCTAGACGTTGTCTCTACTCGAGAACTCGTCACCGGCGAGATGCAAGCCATCTGAAAATCCTTTGTCCTTGTAAAAATACATTGATTTATTTATCATATTGATTATAGTATTGCATTTAAACGGCATACATACTAATGTTGTAAATGCAGTAGTGAGTCCTAAGTTACATCGTGACGGAGTGACAGAATGACTTGATTATATCTGTTTTGCAGATGAAGTCGCGGCCAAAACCTAGTTTATTGATATATAATAAGTAAATAGAAAATGACATACTCTCGTTCTGCTCAACTGTATTTAAAGTCGGTGTTTTCATAGAATACGAGACGTAAGCCGATCTGTTTGTTCTCTTTTTCCTTCAATATTATTCCGATTTTCACATTATGAGAGCTATTCTTGTAAAACTTTCCCGCCGTTGCCGGCTCGCTCTGCTGGTGATACAAACACACTTTATCGTTTTCCTATAATATCGGAGTCGGCACTCGAGCCTGTTTTACAAGGGTTGGGAGAGGGGTCAAAGTACGCATTACTCGTGACGTCACACTGTCTGGAAAAATAACACGTCCATAAATAAGTTGCGGCTACAAATAAATCTAGCGAAAAATCTAGAATTTATTACTCGCAATGGATAAACTTGCAGAATTGCCATCATATCTCGAGTGTTTGCAATGAGTAAGAGAACGCGCCTGTAAATGTCGTGAACAAGATTATGCTCTACGTGGCTCTAGTCTTCACTATGCCTATAAATAGGGAGGAAAACGGCTGATTTTTTCCTTAAAGCTGGTCGTCAAATCGAGGGTAAACTGGCATCTTCTAGTTGAACTAGCAAAGCGTACTGTCAACGACCGGGCGGTAAGTACTAACTACGGCACAATGTCAGATTTTGATAAGGTTAAGGTAGTTGAGACGTGCAGTCTCGGCTTTAGAATTGGACCACGTAATAAGGCTATATAGCAACAGCATTAAGGTCGTGGAAAATCTCTGGATGCAAGTGGCTCGGGACTGGCCAATGTGACATGCCATAGAGGATGCCAATGTCCAGCAGGTGACGTTTGCCGGCAAATGATGATGATGATGATGATTAACAACAGCATTATCACATCACAAATCGGCTTGCCAAGCGTAATGATTACGGCAAATCCCCAAATGGAAAGTACGACGTGGTGATCTATGAGGGAAGCTTATCTCATGTTGAACAGAGGGATCATGCAGCCGATTATGATAATATATAATTTAAAGATCTTAAAACCGACTTTAACTGCCTTAAAAATGTTCACTCTTAGAGGTAGAAGTATCTTGGTACATATTTGGTTTTGTTGATTTTCTCAAAAAGTGCTCAATCAATTTCGATAAAAATTTATATGGGAGCACCTCTGATGTATTCTCTACCAAACAAAAAAGAATCATTAAAATCGGTTCACAATTGGCGTAGTTATCGCGTAACATACATACAAAAAAACATACAGTCTAATTGATAACCTCCTCCTTTTTTGAAGTCGGTGGAAAAACTACATTTAACGTATTGTCTCAGTATTTTATTATTACCGTTATTTATTACAGAGATTCACAATCCTCCATTCACTGATGTCAGTCACCGCTCCGGTGCGGTTACCCAATACAGAGAGCATGACATACAATAGTACCTATATATTGAGCTACGAAAATTATGGCACACTGGATATGACTCCATTATGCAGTCGTCACTTATTTAAAATATATTTTTATTTTGCTATACCCTGTAAAAGGTCGCGACCCATGTAAAATAATTTAGTAAAATGGTATACTGAATTTTTAATTTATTAAAAACAAAAACACATAACAAACATATGGTTCGATAGTAGGTACTATTAAATATAGCAGGGGGGCATAACCGTAAAATTTCAGCCCGTGTAAATACCTCCCCCAACGTGTTTCCCATTTACGTAAGTTGGTATACTCACATATCATTTTTGACTTGTAAACAACGACGACAGTTTATAACTAGCTCGCGATTTCGTCTGCGTCGACTTTAGGATTCATCCCATGGGAACTACTTGTTAGATTAGCGTAAAAAGTAATCTATGTCCTATTCCGCCCTTTCAACTTTCCCTCTACGAAAAATCCAGGTATTGGCTTTTAGGTAGTGAATGTAGGAAAACATGAATTTTCTTAAAGAATTTATCCAATGTTTTAAAAGTTTTTCTGCTATTCGGTCCAGAGACAAATTCAAAAATTCAAATATTGTAAAAATGGGATCAGCCGTTCTTGAGTTGATGGTGGTCTAATCTGGTGTCTCTAATCAGACTATGTTTTATAAATAGAATTACACTAAAAAGAGAAACTTAACAAGATTGTTGTTATTTTTAAGTCAGGAGAACGTATTTGACATTTGTTTGATCGGAAACACAGTCATTGCTAATTGGCAATATATACAATAAAAGCCCGAGCAGAGCTCAACCAACCATCCTAGCACGAGAGCACACAAGTTCGGACCCACTTTCTCGTGCTGTTCGTAGTGGCATATCTACGCTTTCCGCGGGCTAATGATGGCATGCAATTAGTAACACCTACTCGGGACAATGGCTCAATGCTCTGTGTAACAGAATGTCCTCGTTGTTTGTACTTGTAGGTACATGGTCGGGCGATGTGTCACACATAATACGCACCTGTGAACATGCAGCGTTTTTTAAACAAGCTTTTCTCCTTTACCACCTGTGTGGACCAGAAATTATCTCATGTGATAATTTTATGGGGATAAAAATATGCATTTGTCCCTTTCCAAGCCATAGGCTATTTGCATGCTGTTTCATAATAATAGGTGATTAGTATTGACACTCTCTGTAGGAGAGTAGGCCTGAGCTCCTCTAGTTGGGACATATATAGGCTATTGATGATGAGTATTGATAAGGCAACAAACAGACAGATGTACTTACGTATTTAAAATAATAGAAACTTGTAAAACACCTTTTTAGGGTTCCGTACGCAAAGGGTAAACGCGAGTAATCAGTCTAGGAGCTCTGATCGACCTATCGGTGCAAACTGTCGACCACTGGAAGGCAGCGGTAGTACGGCGTGGTCTCGTCCCGCTGCAGCCTGGAGCTGCTGAGTGTCGTGTCTGAAACGTCATGGTCAGCAAACCGCGAGAGCACAGAAGTGTTCGTGGAGCTCCCGGGGCTCCTCGACTTGCGCAGAGGATGACCACCGAGGAGGGAGTTTTAGTGCATGGAAATTTAATATAACTCGGCTTCTATCATAATGAGTCTGGAAAAGATCCAACCCCCAAAAGGTTATTACGGTCTCTACTCTCTACTATCAGTCTGTCTTATGACCGTTTGTTTGCCACAGAGCTGTATCTTTAGTTTGACATTTGAATTCATTATGTATTGTGTTACTTTTGCCGATACGACAGCAAATAATAAAGCTTAAGTTTTCAACTGGGAGCCGAACTCAGAAAAAGAAAGTAATGCGAAAATCTGATCTAGGCTCTAGCATAAGTTTTTTAAATGAATTGTTATGAAGTCGGTTTCAGAACGAAAGTATCTACTTAGCTAGATAGAGTCACGGTCAGTAAGTTCAATTGGAGTCAACAAAAAACGGCTGGGCCCTGACAAACATTACGTCATTCGTGAAGTATGACTCAATGCCAGTTACATTACGAGGACGCACGACATGCATACAAAGTGTAGGAAAGTAGGGGACATCACGACTCCAAATGCTATAGAAAGACTAAAATGTAAGTGGATTCCATTACATTCATTTGTACCCGACAGCGGCGAAACCAAAACTAGGGTTACAATTTTAGCAACATTTGTGTGTGCATTAAGACCGTTTTTAAACTTTGACTATGGAAAAATGGTTAAATTTTTTATTATTAACTAATAGACTTTAAAATTTACTTAATTGCAAAACGTGTATTCTAATAAACCTTTTTATAAGCATGCTTTACGACAAGCATGAAAACTCTTTACGGTAAAGGTCATGGCGAGGAAACGTCCTTACTGTTGAGTTATACGAGTATAAGATAAAATGATATTTAA
This sequence comes from Carcina quercana, assembly GCA_910589575.2. Taxonomy (NCBI): domain Eukaryota; kingdom Metazoa; phylum Arthropoda; class Insecta; order Lepidoptera; family Depressariidae; genus Carcina; species Carcina quercana. The sequence goes on from OU342442.1 coordinate 5,081,082, forward strand.
AGTTTTATTGTTCAACAGATAAAAACAAGTTCACTATACAGCATGACACAAGTAACTACAAAGTATAAAACTTGGAACAATGTGAAGCTCAGGTAACGGTATACCAAGCTATACAGCGAGCCTGCAGTCCCGTTCCATCATTAACAGCTCCGGGAGGACACACTGTGATCGGAGGCAGCGACGTTACACAGTGATGGATCGACTCGTGAAAATATCACTGTTTTTTCCGGGAACACATCCATGGTCAGCTTGGCTTTAATAGGCTAACATTACTGCTATGTGTACATATATTAATGTATCTGTTTATAGCACTGTATCTAAACATGTTTAGTTTTGTACTGTTAATGTTAAGATGTGATATTCAAATAAGAGTAAAATATAATTTATGTAGAGCAAACTTGAGCACAGACTTTGTGGCCTAATTGCTACACGCTTTGCTTCACAATCCGAAGGTACCGGGTTCGATTTCCACTGAGAATTTTCTTCCATTCTTTTCTTTTTGTTCGTCTAATTACCTACCGCTATGTTACTTGTCTACCGCTAAACAGCAGTGTTCAGTACTGTTGTTTTTATGAAAGGTAGCAGATAGCTTGAGACTTTTGATTGAGCATGCTTCAAATCAAACTGCCGTATCATCAGGTGAGATAAAGGCCAAGTGCAAAGCCAATACATAAAAAAGAGGCGTAAATCGATAACATACCAGTATATGTCATTGGAGAACATTGAAAGACTACAATGTCAAACGTCTGAAATATTGATTCTACGCATTGAGCTTTAGCTGATGCTTTGATATGTTCTTTGTTTCAATATGAAGGTCTATAATGGTATATCTGAAATCCCTATTGAAACGGTCATTTACTAGTTATCGTGGTCGGCTCATTCTTCACGAGTTGAAAAAGAAAATTTCTCATAAACAGAAATGCCAGTTTCAGAGTCTATTCAGGTTTGTATTCTCTCAATATCCTGTCATGATATTTATAAATAATAACTACAAAATGTTCGTGTGACATATAATCGTTTGCGTCTTGAACAAGTACAAAACAATTATGCAGGGTTTGAGTAACAAAAATTCATTACCAACGGAATACTGTCTCTGCAAAAAATATACTCAAATTCTACTTACAACGAAAGAGAAATAGCTAGAGATTAATACAATAACAGAAACACAAAAGAAGAAATCTAGCGGGACTGGCGAATAAAACTAATTGAATGTAATATCTATTAATAAAGTTCCTGTTGATGTACTAACAGCGAACGCTTGTGGACAGCCGTTGAAAATATAATGATTTCATTATTTCGTTCGCTGTTGCACTAGCCCTGTAATGATAATTCTAAATCTGCTTTTCAGAGTTCAGTACATCAAGGGGAACCAACGGGACCCTATTACTAAGACTTTGCTGTCCGTCCGTCCGTCTGTTTGTGCGCCTGTCACCAGGCTGTATCCCTGTTAGACAGTTAAAATTTTCACATATAATGTATTTCTGTTGCCGCTATAATAACAAATACTAAAAAAGTTAGACATGGTAAGTGATTTAGAATTTACAATAAATGATGTAAAGCTGTTTGTACTAGAAACTCTTATTTTGAATAAAATATTGTTGTACATATTTATAATTCGAAACATTTGAAATAATTTTTTACTTTGAGTTTGATTTTAATTATTTTTTAAATGTAATTGGTTTCCACTTGGCCTACATCTGGCGTGATGGTAAGTGACGATAAGGCCGTGGGATGGAAGCACGCTCAACCAGCCTCAAACCTAATGAGGCGCTGTCTCTCTACGACCTTTCATATCTGAACACAACAGTGCTATTATTATTAATTAACGCTGTTGTTTGGCAGCAGACTTAGGTAATATGGTAGCCAGTCAGGCGGACATAGAAATACTCTACTATCTCCCTAATCTCTCTGTGAATCGAACCCGGGACCTCTAAATTGTTAGACCAGGCGTGTAGGCCATTACACCACTATGCACATAATTATACAGGTACCTCTTTATGTCACCCATACCAGCGAAAATATACCATGTGTATTAACGGTTTTACCTTAGTCATTGTTAACACTGAAATTATGATATTTGCCTAAAGGTGGTTGACAGCCAAATTCTCTGATTGTTCCTTCACAAACGTTTCTCACAAAAACTTTCCACATTTCGCTTGCTCCGTCACTAAGGGCAATGCCCACCGAGGCGTAACAGCGTACAAATTACCTGGATAGAAGTTGACCCAGTTTTGTAGTATACAACACTATCAGTATTATAGCAGATGTCAAATATCAACCGTATATAAGTAGGTAGACGGCAGATGGTTAGTTGATAAACTCAAGGTAGTTTAAATGACGTAAATGGGCATTGCTCTTGTGGTGTTGCAAAACTTCAAGCAACGAGATCTGGTAAATTTATTTATTTGATTCAAGCAGAGATAAGACACTTCAAACAAAAAGGGTTTTAGCGGATTTTAGAAATCCTATAGTATATTCGTAGGTATGCTCTCGTACCTCCGAATGCTATGAACATTTGAAGTCAGTCACTTAGGAAATAAAATATATCAACGCATCTGATGTTACGTGACGGTAAAGTTGGCGATGGTATGCGTTACTCGACTATAGCAGGAGTTCATTCTCAACTTGAACACTTCTAAATTGAATTTTTTCAGGTACACGGAAACTGTAGGCTAAAGGCTATTCTATGTTTTAGTTGCAAGCGATGATCAAGCATGTTAAACGTGGTAGCGAAAGACTTCGGGCTTGCTATACGGCGTGTGTCTCCATAAAATGAATCAAAATTAGCAATCGTAATATCATTTTATGTATTCAATAAATTTACCACCGCTTACGGAAAGGTGTTTTGCACAGAAGAAAGGGCGAAAGAAACTCTTAAGCTTATGAAAAGCATGTGCATTATATATACACGTACAAGACCGTGGGAATGTGGACTCTTCATAAAACCATCCCATGTCATCCCGAGGTGACATAAAAGACGACTAAAGGAAAAATATTCAGGTGATGGGCATCAGCATCAACTTATTGTAGGTAACAAGAACATCTTAATTCGGCCACCGAACCGCCTGCCAAGCCTGGTGATTATGCCAAAGTCCACGTGATGAGGGAGGCCCATGTCCTACAGAGGACTTATGCAACCGATTACGACATAACCAGCGGTATTCAACTTGTATCGGTGTACCACACAAAACTGGACTCGATTGGACCCAAACTAACCCAAAACTATCTTCATCCTCTGAAAGACATGGACAACTAAATAAGTTTTGATTGCACTGTTTTGCCCTTCAAGATGTTTTATCTATATGACAGTACCTATACTATACATCCATACCATAAATAAGTCACAATACCTTACACACTACCAACGAACAGACAAATAAACAGAGCATCTCTTTATATTGCGACAGCGAAACGCTTTATTCGAGTATCCTATACAATTCTTGATTAAACTTTCCGTCTTAAATTTCGCCAAACAAACTGGAATTGCAATAATAAAAGAGAGATGTAGAAAAATACAATTTTGCGATGGACATGATAGTGACCATGATTTATGAAAAAATGAAGCTTATCGCGCTTGTGCCAAAGGAACTTTTACAACAACACGGTTTAAAAAACGTATGGCCTGGGCTTTTAAATGCTGAGGTAACAGGTTAGCCTTTTTATTACTACTATATAATTATTACTAAAATTATTACTACTCAAAAGTCAGTATGACTGCTGCCAACCAATAACAATATTTTTCTTCTATTACTAATGTATTCACTTATTTTATTATACCGCTGAACACAATAATTGACAATGTTACGCGATTTTTTACTTTCTACGCGAACTCTTTTTTGTCGAAAGGGGAATTTTCAAAAAATACCCGACTAATTGCTATGTATAATTTTAAAAACCGATTTGCTTTTTTCAACTCTCGGAGGTCAATCTTAGAATTCGAGGAGCACTGGGATCTACAAACGAAACGTGACGCGCTTTGCTTGTAATAAACCTTTCTCTTCCGTTACAGGCATCCAAAATGTAACTGGAACTGGTAGGGTTCTCCATATGCTACTGTACTATACGCATGATAAGGGTGTTGATAGGATGTACCACAATGTGCGGAGGCCTGGTGTTCTTCTGTGTGTCTGAGAGTAAATTGTGAACGCGAAATCCTCTTATACAGCTCGTGCGCGCTGTCTCCTAACAGTATTCTATAAGCTAGTTAACGATTATTCTCGAAGCTTTAGAACATTGTCTTTGGTAACGCATCATAACCAATTAGTTATAGATGTATACATCCATTATGAAACTAAAATATATCCATCAGACACTATGAGTACAGAAACGGTACATAAATGTTTTCCTATTTCATTCAAACAAGGAATTCTTCAAAAATAGAAACAGAAAGAAACATTTCGTCTCTGACAATATGCGTCCTTTGTTCTCATAATTTTACAATGAAGTCGCTTTACATGAATCACCTCGTTGTGTTAATTGATTTAGCTTAACATCTATCTACTCGTACCTTTAGACAAAAAATTCTTCAGAATTTGAGCTTTAGTCAGTTGATTACGTCACGAGGCGTGTTTGCGCTAAATAGTTTAGTAAATACGTGATTCATTTGTTTCTTTATTATTTGTGGTTAAAGATGTACTTGTTATTTTCCGCTTAGTTGTTCGATTTTAATTGTTTAATCATAACTATGTAAAACAAGAATGTTAATTTAATTTATAAGGATATTCTTGCAAGTGATGCGGCTTGTAATATACATAATTTAAAATACTGTTTTAACGGTAGGTCTAAAGCATATTATGCATTAAGGTAAAATTCTCAAATCAGTTGAAAACAGACAGAACTGATTGAAAAAAATGATTCAAAAGTTGAGTCTGAGCCATGTAAAATTCATGATTGGCAACTAGATTCATAGTAAGATATTGTTGATTTTCAAGTAGTAGGTGTACCTGACTTACCTCACAACATCCATAAGAAGGCATTTTACTTTTTTATTTCATTTGGGCTATCAATTAAGTCTACACTATTATAAGTGAAAGACTTGATATATACCTAAAATCTAGGTGAATGTGACCTAACTTGTTATAAAAATTTAGAAGGAATATTCAAGTCAATATGTACGTTTTGAAATCCTATTCTAAAGGTATGGGTACAACCACATGGACTTGGCCACGGCTTTCTGCAAAGAAGAAAGAAAACACTATTAACGTTTATATTCATTAAGCCTGTCGGAACTACAAGTTGACATTCCAAGTAACTTACAAAGGATTCTCAACTCATTTCATGAGCCTTACAGGGGCTTGAGGCTAATTCAAGAACCCTCAATTAAAGTCCGTAAAGCTTCCTAAAGGAGGTACACCCTACACTACGTGCAAATGCGTTGGCCGGCGCGGCGTCAAACTGGCGCGAAGTCGAACGGCACCGGCGGATTCAGTCTCGCTTACACAACCCCAGAGTTCACTCGTTGCCTCTGTATCTCACCAGTGTATACCTCACAATGGCCCGAAGTGGAGTCACCGCATTGAGCTTCGCCGTTTTGTTGGCGCTCTTCGAAATCGGTAAGCGAATTACACTTTCGTGCGTAATATGTGTAAAGTTTATCTTTAGCTTCTACGGTTGCCCGAAGTTTTGTTTATCTTAGACGATAATTTATGGCGAAGTAATTGTAAGTTCGATAAAGTCTGTAAGGAGGAATTGTTTTGTATCGTTTACAGAAACGGCGCCGGTTTCGGTAACAGTAGTTAGGAAATGCAATTATTTTCGAGTTCCGTTAGAAATAATATAGTAAACAAAGATTTTTCTCGAGTCTTCGGTTCTCCATCCCGAGTGTTTTAGCCAGGTACGAAACCTGGTGACTTTTAAATGAAATAGATAAATATACAGTAAAGATTATATTGTTGCTGCACTATTTAATTTTTATATTTGAATAATGAATATTATATGGTAGTTGGATGTGTGATCATTTTAGAATATGACCATGGTCTTGTGGTTTTCGTAAAAAGGGTCACTGGCCAGTTTCAGATCGTGATCGCCAATCCACAAGTCTAGTGTTTATATTATATCTCCTCTTGTGGACCTCATTCGTTGTGGCGATCAGATAGGTAGACTCATGTTCAGCTGCGGACTTGTGCAGCTGACCATAGTGATGTTTGTGCATAGTTTATTGTAGTTATGTCTAAACAATTTTCATAGAAAAATTTATACTGTTCTTCCAATTGAAAAATGAAAAGTCAAAATTACGGAGAAGTTTTACATATTTTTTCTGTTTGAACAAAAGTAAATAAAATTTATATATAAATCTAGGTATATCGCTATTCAATAGCAAGTAGGTATGTATGCTGGTTGTTTTTAAAAGGTAAAAATATTTTCGTGGTGAGTCTCTTGGTAAAACCTGCAAGATGTGGAGCGCAGCTGTTCAAACGTAAAGCTGTATTTTTCTAGTTCGCGTGGGCGCTCGTTGTTTGGAAACTTCAATCAATTCTAATACATGTAGATCTTCGTGGAAATCTCCACACAAAAATCATGTCATTTTATCGTTAAAAAACTAGCTTTTGCTCGTGACTTCAGAAATAGTTCCACGCGAACTACTCTCTTGATCGTGATAAAAGTAGCCTATGTCCTTTTCCAACCATTCAACTTCCCTCACACAAAAAATCGAGTCATTCTGACTCTTTATTACGGCGTAAAGTAAGGACAAACAAACTCACTTTCGCATATTAGTATGGGTGGACAATATGGATAAGAGTCTTTCCCTCGTACTAACGGTCATATCTTGAATATAAACCAAACATAGCTAGTGAATTTTTCGAGAAACGATCTAAAAACAAATAAATATGTTAACGGCTTCTCAGATTTTCATTTGAATATAAATTAACACGGACTAAACTACACTAAAAGACAAACCTTAAACAAAAATAATTTTCAAATCGTGTCTGAAGATTGTGTATACTCAATTGATGAATATTCCAATTAGTAACAGTATGTAAGTATGGATCGCGCCAGAGATGCAACAAAATTGAGTTAATACCTATTATTCTAGAATAGTCCAAGAGTATAGTACTGTCTTTTCAAGAAAAGTTTATCAGAATTTTAAATTATCCTTGCAAAATACGTGTAAGTTATAGACTGGAAAACCATACGCTTTAATTTTCTGGAAAACCAACGTATACCATCCGCGAACCATCCTCACACTAAGCACATAACATCGTCACTTACCACCAGATGCATTCAAGGCCGTGATGGTCCATTAAAGAAAATACATCAAAATTTATGCGATGGGATTGGCCTATGTACTATAAAAAAATATTTTGGGTGTCATAGTATGATTCCCCTTTTTTATGACGTTACCGGTTGAGGACTTATTGCGAAATTAAATTATTAAAAAGATTAGTAGACTTATAAATACAAATAAGTACCAATATGTTTGACCTTTAAAGTGCACAGAATAAATAATAGTGGCCATGCTTATCGAAAACAAAAGCTGTTTTATTGACTGTACTTCGTATTAATTCAGTGGGCCCGTGGGGAATAAATGTAAGAAAATTAAAAAAAAGTTTTTGTTTCCATGGACGTGGTGTGAAAAAGAGAACAATAAAATCGTAGACTTCTTGGAGCAAACCGATATCGAAAAAAATGGACTCTCTACCAACTAAATACCTTTAGCGCCCAGATTAATTGGGTTAAGCACGATTAAGGCGATATAAACCTATTGTTTGTTACGGGAGACGATAAAAATAATTACCGTCAGCCATGATTGTTATTTTATATTCAAAGCAATTAGATTTTATTATCGCAAGAAAGATGGCTTCGCTAGACGGGACTATGACCTAATAAAGCTCCTTCTGCCGTTATTGGACGTAGTCAATGTTTTACGATTTGATTTAACTATAAAAAATATGATTCAAACTAGAAAATGTAAAACTTCAAAGAAAAAAGTATGTGAATGACAAGAAATAAATCTTAGCATCTAAAAAATTTACTACGTGTTTTTGCAGATTGATATATTTTAAAAGAAAGAACAAGAACTTTACTGTTCGAAGCTTTGTATGACTTTAACGTACCATTGACTTCAGAGACCAAAGGTTTTCTATTAAAAGTTCCCCAATGCCTCATTAACCAAACAAATTTTAAATTTCTCTGACCTTATCGAATCCGTTGCGTTCTGCATTGTTCTAAAACATAGGAATAAAGAAGTTCATTTTGAGCTAGTAAAACTGTTTCCGTCGTTGGGAAAGACAACTAAACATGAATTTTCTACACGCCACCACGATAAACCAGTTTTACACGATGGCATAATTACTTTACTTGCCAAGTGGGTTGTTACTGACTGATAAGTCGACACCCATGGGAGGACTTGAGTTTGATCTAATCTTATTCCAAAACAACAATACTATTGACATTGTTTACATCGAAGCCAGGAAAAAGTAAAGGCAAACAGCGCAATCTGACTAACAAAACACCTTCAACAAAAAGCAAGGACTATTCACAGGCTATCAAAACTATCATCCGAATTGTCATGTTTTGGCGAAACCTTCCGTCATCTGCATATGAATGGGAGAATAATGGAGCCCAACCTTTGTTAGGAGGGGATCAAATAAACTAGGACTCCGCCGTGTTTTATCGTAGAAACGACCCGTAAAATAAATGCTTATTTTTATGCTTCCTCTAATTAGGGCTAGGCTTTGTTGTGATGTAGAAAAAATTGTGGTTGTTGAACACGGAAACGAGAAAAATATATTAGCTTGTCACCCGAAAACTGATGGCAGCCGTGAAATATTGCATGTCACGAAATAGAGTCTTAATAAATTAATATTGGTGATTTGTTCCGAATTAAAAATTGTATAGGTATAATGTTCTACGTACTACCAATTTAGTGTGCCCAAAAATACTAAGTAGCAGTAAGTACACATACTCGTATTTGTCTTGAATGTATTTTATATCTGTGCTAATACGAGTAGATTACAACTGAAATAAACAACTGCAATTGCACTGATACTTATTACATCTTTAGCTTTTAATCTTACCGCGACAGACTAGTGCCATAGATTAGATATTAATACTGCATACTAGTACTATCGGCAGAATTCGGTATAAAATTAAACAACCGTGTTCTGGAACCATGTCTAGAATAAGTTTGAACGGTAGTGTCTGGAAGATGTCCAGATTTTTTACGACCATGCGCAGTGTAGGCGAACTATATGTCTGAATCTTGGACATCGGCTAATAGGAGTAAGACATTTACATTCAGCCGAGTTTGGTATAACGAACAGTTTCTGACGGCCTTGTAAACTTGTATTTTTTCAAATTCTGGGGTAGTGATATATATATTACTATATACTTTTTCTCGTAATCTAACAAATAGTTCCCGTGGGATACATTAAAAAGTCAACGCAGAAGTATTAACGCATTGATTTATCCAATACAAAGTCTCAAGACATTTAGTTTTATCTAGATAGGAATCAAAGTTACAATCACATACGTGTTGGAACAGAAACATACAAATATTAATTCATTTTTTGTTCCACTTGGCAGCGAACAGCTCCATCTTTATTCGTATGTCTCTAGAAAACTAGTAGTCCCTCTAAATCAATGTCTGGTCTACATCTAGACTAATCCGATGTTTGTACGCTTTGTTTGATGACCTAATTCTGTCCCATGAAAACACGGCCTTGGTGTACATTAACATCGTTTTAAACATAATAGCGGGTTCTGGATATACTTTGTTTCGTTATTGCTAAGATTATTGCAGAAGTTGTGTCAATTTTTGTTTTGTTTTATCTGTATCAAATAATCATCTATGAAAAGGTCTACTGCTGGACGTGGATTTGGCCTGCCCATTGCCACTTTAGCTCACTGACTCGTCGGGCTATGTCGTTTACCTTTGTTTGTCTATGGATTTTCTCATTTCGGATTTTATCACGTATAGAAATTCCGAGCAAAGCTAGTTCCATAGCTTGCTGAATGATTTTGAGCTTTTTTATTCAGCCAACAGTAAAGGACAACGTTTCGGTTCCGTATGTCATCACTGTCAATATAATATAGATGTAGATATCAAGTATAACCTAATGGTTATCAGCCCGTGTCTCTCTCTTTTATAACAAACTCCGTATAGGTCGTCCTTGAATCTATTATCGATGATACTCTCAGACTAAAACTATAGGGCTTCGACAGCGTCCCGATATGACCGAGGATTCGGTCAAAATAAGCAGTATTTAGCTTCAGTATGTGACAAGAGATAACAGCTTGTTCGCTATTACAAATCTTTTGGCTAAATACAATATGGTCTCTATTTGTATCGTCTGTTGCTGTGCCGTTACAAATACCTTTATTTATCGATGAGAACACACTGAGTATGACATATACATACAAATATGTACGTAGCACGTCTGATGTCATTTCTGCAAAGGCCAATTTATTTACGATTGTTGGGCTACTTAGCTAGATCATAATGGTTTCAATGTCTACGAATGCATAAATTATGCGAATGGAAAAGTTTGTACACAATGGCAAATAATTTCAAAATTTAATAACCAATTAATACGTACTCTTATATACGATTATATACCTGTGTGACATGCCTTATGCCTTGTTTACAGTTGCATTTATTATCAAAAGAATGATTGACAGATGGTTCGAGAGACTCATAAATCTTCAAAATAGCTCGTTTTCAAATTATTCCTTTGATATTTTTGATGTACTTCATGTATAACTGATTTGTACTTGGCTTTCATCTCACCTAATGGTAAGTGACGACAAGGCAGTTGGATGGAAAGCGTTCTCAATCAGCCTCAACCTAATGAAGCCCTGGCTATGCTACCTTTTAAACTGGAATAAAACAGTGATATTGGTAACATAGATCATGAATACAATTTATTTTGTGCTTTGTGTTCGAGTAACTAAAGTTTCCCCATAAAGTATGTAGCAGGAAACATCCGCATTTACTAGGTAAATTCAAATTTATTTATTAACTTGAAAACAAAATTACATAATGGCCTACGAAGCTAGTGTTGAAAAATCTTGATAGTACTAAATATTTTCAAATGTCAAATATTTCAATTGTTTTTGTCATTTTTATTTTTCGACTCACCTAATTTCAATTAAAATCTAATTTGGCTTAATGAATAAGAGTAATAATTATTGTTCGTAGTTTTACACCATATACTATGTTTGTTCTCTCTGTGCCTTTGTGCTCTGTGGATCTATATCTCACCTCTCTTTAAATCGCTCAAAGTTTTCCGCCCGCCCGTAGTCAAAAATGACATCATTATAAGATTCCTCACAATGTCATGTCATGTACTCTATAAGGATGTTTTTCCCCTTCCACAGTAGCAGGTTAGCAGGAAACCAGCAATGGTCTCGTTAATAACAGCTTGCTAATTAACTGTCGATAAATGCGCTACTTTGAGGGAAACCTAACAAGGACGGAAGCAGACTGACGTGATTTCGAAAAAAAACATCATCATCAATTATTTGCATAAGTCGATCATGAGAAAGAGCTCGTTGGATTTCCATGTCATGTACCGTAATCTCCACGCTTAGCAGACGGATTGGTGATGGGAATAAAAAGATGTAAATAATAATAATAATAACTTTATTTTCAAGGCAAAACAGGTTACAATGTTATTTTATAAATGACGCTTAAGATCAATGCTAATTAATTTTTATATTATTAACTATAGTTATTAATTATAAGTTAAATTAAATTAAATATCTTGTAAGTACTCGTATTCTTACGTAGTTTGGTCAGTTAGTTTTGGGTTTTTAAAGGTTTTTTATATAAGTGGATTGAAGATTATTTCTCTTATGCGCCTTGATACCCGTGGAATGACATATGAAAATGTCAATGCGTCCAAATATCATGTTATTTTGTTTAGACTTTTTATACACAGTGGTATTGCAGCAGGGCTTTTAACTTTTCTGGCGGTAAGTGATGCTAAGGAAGTACGGCAAAAGCCTCCTGTGAATGAGACACTTTTTGAGGCTTTCATTACCGGAACACACCTGTCAAGGAATGTCGTAGCGATCTTGGGAGCTTTATGCTTAGTGGAGGACTTTTCCAGTAGAAAAGAAGAGAACAAGAAAACATTGAATTGTTGTTGACAATTTCAAGGCGAATTCTTGAATTATTCATGAGAGATGCAGCTGTAAAAATATGTCTCGAATGTCATAGCATTACACATGCAACGACCTTGTGAAGGCTTTTAGGTGTAACTTTATATTATAAATGCACTCAAATTTATACATTTACTCCAACCAATTTATATTCATTGCTTTTAAACCTTTATATATACGCATATCAATATTCATTAGCTAGTATTAAAAATATGCAAGAAATTGTCCCAAATATTACACATCAGAAAACACATATACGAGTAGCTTATAAAAGACGTTTAGCGACGTCCATGTGAGTCAGGGTCTGCGGTGCCCATACGCTCAATACTCATCTATACTTCGTCCCAAGACATGAAAAAGACATAATTAATTGCGTCTTTTGGTAAATACAAGCGTATTGGTCTCAATAAAACGCAATTTATGGCCATTGCTTCAAAGATAAATCCGTCTAGAACATACTCGTAAATTTAAGTATTAGTATACCTACACACGTCGTCTAGCATTGCTTGCATTTCTTCATTCCCTCAATCGACAGTTGTGGTACCTATTAGTTCTCAGTGTGGTTGGTGGAATGCACATTTTATATGTTAGCCTGGCTAGTTTCCACCATGTTAACTAAATCTGCCGCCAGACAGCAGTGCTGAAAGCACTGTTTTGATCTTGAGTTGATCGGGTATGATTGGTAGCAGCGCCAGCTTCTCATAAGGTTGAGGCTTCTGGGTGAACACTCTTATCCATCGTCACCTACCATCAGGAGAGATAATGGCCTAGTACAAACTCATGATTACATTTTGACGAAAACAAAACATAATAAACGCACAGTTTTTATTTTAATATGAGCATAAATGTTTTATAACGTGACAGCAAGTATTTGCCTGCTCCATTTAACCCCATTAGCGAATGAGTAACAAACATATAACTAAATACATCTAGAGCTCGTAGTCCGTGTGTCCTCAAAAAATGATGAATGGCGACAGTTGGTGCAGAACACTAGCGACAGTTGTGAAACTGTCCCTTTGAAATATGTTTGTAGTACAGTTGCCTATTGTTTATTTAAAAAAAACTAACAGTTGCTTTTTACAATGACTGACATACTTACTAGGAAATATCAGATAAATGCTCCGATCCAATTGATCACATACGATAACTCTAGTTTTGTAAAATTGTTTTTTATTTGTTTAGTACAATACAGATGATGAAGTATTGGAATCATTACTTTACACTTGTTATTAAAGTGTTAGAATTATGATTTGCGTGGTACTCAAAACAAATATTCTTTGGAGTTGTTACTTTTTTTAGAAAATCTTGATTAATACTAAACGTTTTAAGTAAATATATAGAAATGCAGAAAGGTCATTGAAAAAAGCATATCAAATCTCTGTGCTTGTGCAAATCTCTGCTCCCATTTACAACTTAAAGGAAAGATATGCTTTTGTGATGTTGATTTATTTCATCTAGTAAATAAAGTTCAGTTCAGTTAAAAGAGGACGCACTGATTTAAAAAGGAAGCGACATGAATACTGACGATGAGTTCGTAATAATCTTATATCTATTGTTTACGAGTTTAATAAATTATAAATCTGCGATGATCATAGTATGATGTCATGCAGGTATACTTTATGAAGCAGTGGCACAGTGGTTAGCCTTGAACAAGCACATAGGCCCATAAAGTAGAAGCAAATCCCTTGCAACACTTGTTAACTTAAGATAGCCCAGTAATGCTGGATAACCTACATGTTATTCCGTTGCGAAACTTTGAACACATCAGCTATGCGAGTATCCAGAGCAATTTTTTTAATCTTTACAAATTTTGCGCATTTGGAACAGTTGGAAAAAAACATGGTACGAGTAGCTTAGTTAAGTAGAACGTCACAGTCCTTGAACAATCGAGGTCTGGGTTCTATCCTGGCTCCTACCAATGAGTTCGAAGTTTATGTACGAATGATAAAAATCATTACCATTGGCTTTTTGGTGAGGGAAAATGTGGTGAAGAAACCTGCACACTCCTGAGGGAAAAAAAGTAGTTGTGTGGAGTCTACCACTCCGCACTAGGCCCGCGTGGTGGACTATGGCCCATACATTCCCTGCAGTGGCGACATGTGGATGGCAGGTGGATGATGATGAAATAAAGTATATAATTAAAACGTACAAACAATAGCCTACTAGTCCAAGTCAAGGGCTTCGTTCTCTAAGTGCAAATTGTAGCCATGTTAGACAAACTGTAATAAATAAATATAAAAAGTAAAATTGTAAATTTTGAAAAATACTCACGACAAATATGAATCTTGTAATTGAAAAAGGATACAATATTTCTTCGGAAAGCCTTCGTCTAATTGAAACTACCAGTAGATAAAATTAAAAAGACTATGAAAATTGGTTGATTTGTCGAGAGGCGTGTCATTAAACAACTAATTCATCTTTATGTGCCTTTTTATCTCGTCACAGAAATAATATCAAGTATATGAAATGTACTACACATATTCACCTCTCTAATTATCGTAATTACAAGCCCAAGAAAATCCGTCCGAGACTGCCATTGATGCTCCTTAGAGCGACATTTGCATGAGCAATTTGGAGACGTTACTTAACTGTCGCTTTAAAACCCAAATCCATTACAATCAGAAGGAGCAGTTAGTTTAACGGAACTACGAGTACATTTGGTAAAATGCCAAAAAACTACAAAAACAAAACCCCACAAATTGCTATCATAATAATCCAGTTGCCAGCGCAAACAAAAGAAGACCGGACAAGTGTATGTCGGATTTTGCGCTTGCAACAGTTTTTCTCGTTTTATATCACATATATTAATTAACTCAAAGTAAACAATATCAGAATGATTAATCTGCGTACAAATAGTAACTGTCACAAATAAAAAATAGTATGAAATATTGTACTAATATTAAGAATGCGAAAATAGATTTGATTGATTGTTATCCTTACTTTACGCCGTAACGGAGAGTCAGAATGACTTGATTTTTGTGTAGGGACAGTTTAAGGTCCGGATAACCTACTTTTTATCCCGATCGATGTTCCCGTGGGATAACTTTCGAAGTCTACGAGAAGTCGCCTGGGAAAGATTGTGATGCTATAATTTAATAATTGCTGGTTTACAAGTAAATTTACCTTACATTATCACGACAGTTTTGATTCACCAAGATAGTGAATAAATAAATCGTAATTACCATAATGAGCCGAACAAGCTAGAGTTTTCTGTCAGGCTGAAAAACTGGTGCAGCTTTTAAGAAAACCTAATGAACATCCTTTTTTGTAATTACTTAATTGTTTGAATACGGTCCAAAAAGCTAAAAACTTACTGCAGTTCATTTCAAAGAAAAAGTGCGGAAAAGTTTTAGACTATCGTACTTGTACATTCTATGTGTGACAGTTGTCTAGAAAATTTGTAAACTATAACTATGTGATAACTAAAATGTATATTAATCAGGTATTGTACACGTATTATAGAAATAATCAAATGGTTGTTGTTTTTAAAATTTGATTCTTGAACGCCAGGTTCACAATAAACGAAAGCGACAGTGAGCAATGTTGACAAATTTCTTACTTTATTTTTCTCACCTAACATTGGCTATGAGAACTACAAGTAAAGTGGACACACACGTATGTCGGGGCAAACACATACTACATTCTATACAACCATGAATATTTTAATTATTTTGTCAAAGGCAAATTATGAATAATAAATTGTTTCGGCATTTAAATGTAATTATTGCTGTACTCGCACCTAACTCGTTTGTTTTTGTAAGATCTGACATTCGTTTATATTATTTAATTTTATTGTTGCTGACACATTTTGCACGACAGTTTCTGATTAAATGTGAGAAACCAACATGTTATTTTATAACTCCAATATTAAACAATTTGAATTATACATAATCATACTTAGTAAGCTTTATAGTTAAAGGTTTAAGCTATTACCGCGTGTCTTATGTATATTCGAATCAAAAAACAATAAACCAATGAAGTATCTCGAATTGATAAGAAGCACGAGAGTCATTTAAAGATGTTTTCCCTGAACCACAAAAACAATTAAAAACAAATTAAAGTGATTCAAAGGCAATGGCAATTGAGAACTCTTATGGTTAACTGTAGACGGTTTCGGCCGACAAAGTGAAATAAAGTCTCCAGGATATTACTTACTATTATAAGTAACAGGAAACTTTTTTATATCTGGACCACAGATCGCTCGGAATGTATTCATCAACAGCCTATGTATGTCCCCACTACAGGGGCTGAGATCTACTCTTCCACAGAGAGCGTATGGGCCATAGTCTACCACGCGGGCTCAGTGCGGATTGGTAGACTTCACACACACCATTGAATTTCTTCTCAGGAGTGTGCAGGTTTCCTCACGATGTTTTTCTTTACCGAAAAGCCAATGGTACTGATTTTAATCATTCGTACATAAATTCCAAATAACAAATCACTCTCTGGTACTCATGGTACGAGCCAGGATTGAACCCAGACTTCGATTGTTCAATTACTGACGCTCTACCCAACTGAGCTACCATGGCTCCTAAACAACGTAAAACCCACAAAAAAGACAAGACTAAACTTAAAAACAAAGATGGCGTCAATGAAATGACATTTTACGTTTCCGCTTCTATTGAAATTAGGTAGAAAATTAATAAGCGTTGTTTGACTTATCGTTTATTGTCATGAAGTGTCTAACACGTTCTATGTACGAATTAATAAAAAGTAAGATTGACATTGCAGTGTAAAAAGTATAACTACAACACCCTCCCTCAATGGAAATAATCTAAACAGTAAACATACATAGAACTACAAAAACAACATAAAAGGGCATAGAAAAACTAAGTGTTGGTTAAGCCTATACCTAAAGTACATCTTAGATGCGCTGTGCGCCTAAGAGGCTTAGTCAAAACATCAGCAGCCATTTGACTAGTCTGTTGATATTTAACTTCTATGACACCATCACTTATTTTCTCCCTAATGAAATGAAATTTGGTATCTATATGTTTAGTCCTATTATGGTGGATCGGATTGAGTGCAATTTTCTGTGCACTCTGGCTATCGTTAAAAAGAATCACCTTATCAGCGTTACCAGTAACATCAAGCACTAACCTCCTAAGAAACGTAGCTTCTTTAGCAGCGCTAGCTAATGCCATGTACTCGGCCTCAGTAGAAGATAACGCTACCGTAGGTTGCTTCTTACACTCCCAGCTGATGACACCGCTTGCGAGCGTGAAGTAGTAGCCAGTATACGACCTTCTGTCGAACGTACAGTTCGCCCAATCTGCATCCGTATACCCACACAAATAGGCACCCGTTTTCCTGTAGGAAATACAGTAATCAATAGTACCATTTAGATACTGTAAAACTCTTTTAGCAGCCAGCCAATGTTTCTTCTCGTAACAATTGTTAAATTGGCTTAGATAGCTTGTAGCGTAAGCTATATCTGGTCTAGTATTTACCGCCAGGAACATAAGGCATCCAATTAAACTTTGGTAAGGATAAGACGTATCACACTCTTTACCTTTTTCCAGTTTATTGTTTTCCAGAGGAGTTGACATGTGCTTACAGTCCTGCATATTAAAACTTTTAAGCACTTTCTGTATATACGTCTTCTGATTAATGCAGATTTCATCCTTTTTATACGTTATATTTAAACCTAGAAAATAATCCAATTTTCCCAAATCTTTTATTGAGAAAAAATTCTGTAAATCTGTTTTGACAGTTTCAAGAGACGTTTCATTTTTAAAAAATATACAGATGTCATCGACATAGACAGCGAGAATGACGGTTTCGTCGCCGAATCTTTTTAAATAGACGCATGGCTCCGAAGAGGTTCGTATAAAACCTATAGAGGATAAAGATTGGTTTAATTTAATGTTCCAAGCTCTAGCCGCTTGCTTTAAACCGTAGAGGGATTTTTTCAATAGGCAAACTTTTCCTTCTTCTCCTTGTTTTGCAAAACCTTGAGGTTGATGCATGTAGACTTCTTCCTCTAAGTCACCATTCAAGAACGCGGTATCGACATCCAAGTGCTGCATTTTCAGACCCATCTCTGCCGCTAAAGCGATCAGTGTACGCAGGGACGAATTTCGCACTACTGGTGAAAAAGTTTCATAGTAGTCAACACCACATACTTGAGTGAAACCCTTTGCAACAAGTCTTGCTTTGTGTTTCACCACTCTACCCTGGGCATCCTTCTTGATTTTATACACCCATTTACAAGGTATGACCTTTTTATTAGGTTTATCCACTAACGTCCATGTTCCCTTTTTTATTAATGAATTGAATTCATCTTGCATAGCAGACTGCCAGCTTGCGCTATCTTCTAAGTTGATAGCTTCAGCAAAACTTTGTGGCTCGTCAGGTTCACCTATCACAGCAGCATTGCAATCAAACTTGTTTTGATTTTTCTGAGCAAGTCTATTACGAAGAGGGTATCGTTCCTCAGGCGTTTCTATCACGGCCTGTCCAGGAACAACTTCTTCATTAGACTGATCATCAGTGCTATGAAAAATTGAAGTGTCGTGAACTTGACTTTCTGGTTGCAAATTAGCAATTTCTTCTACCGAGCTCGTTTGACTGCTCTCTTGCGAAGTAGAAGCAACTGGGCGCGTTAAATACTGCTCGATTCTATAAATCGATTCTAAAGTTGATTCAGAGTGGTTCGTCAAAGGATCTGATTGTGTAGTTCTTGCCAACAAATCAGTGAAACAATCCTCAAAAAACACCACATCTCGTCCTTTTACCAACCTTCTTGGACAGCTTGGCTCACGAAATAAGTAGTTCTGCCGGTCGTCTGAATATCCGACAAAGATATACTGCGCTGCTTTAGGATCCAATTTCCTTCTCAGCTGATCCGGAATCTTCACCATCGCGCGACAGCCAAAGACTTTCAAATTAGTCAGGTTCGGTTTCTTGTTATTCCACAATTCGTATGGCGTCCTCCCGTCGAGAGCTCGATGTGGAGACCTGTTCTTCAAAAACACAGCAGTTTCCACAGCATCCTGCCAGTAACCTTTTGAAAGAGAACTGCCTGAAAGCATACAACGCGCTTTCTCAACGATCGTTCTGAAAGTTCTTTCAGAAACGCCGTTCTGTTGTGGGTTGTAGGGAACTGTAGTTTGATGTTTAATACCTTCTTTGCCTAAGTATTCTGAGAACTCACTGTTCACATACTCAGTACCGCAATCGGTTCGCAAAGCCTTAATTTTCAAACCTGTTTCCCTCTCGACCATAGACTTAAATATACAAAACCTACTAAAAACCTGATTCTTCGAAGAAATAAAATATACAAAAATCGTTCGGCTAAAATCATCTATAAAAGTTAAAATGTATTTATTTCCCTGAAACGAATTTTCAGACATCGGACCACAGACATCCGAATGTATAAGTTCCAATTTAGATGTTGTTCTTTTGTGTGATTTGAAAGGTTTTTTAGCCTGTTTACCTTCTATGCAAGCCACGCATGGATCTTTATCAACCACAGAGTATTCTACGCCAAGATTATCCGCTTTTAATTTCTCTAATCCTATGCGGCATAGATGACCAAGTCGTTTGTGCCATAAACGAAAACTTGCGACGTCATCGCTTTGTACCTCTAACGCTGATAAGGTGTTTGAGGGACTAACTGCGCAATTTAAGGAATACAAGCCACCATAACAGGACCCATGTAGAACTGCATCACCTGTACAAGCAAAAGTTTTAGAATTATAAAATGTACAACCTTTCGTATCAAAAACAACACTAAATCCATTTTCAGTAGCTTTCTTAACAGAAATCAAATTAGTATTTAGATTAGGGACATATACTACATTTGAAATATTTGATACTATAGTTCCCGTTTTAAAGTTATTTACAATAGGCACATTACCTATTCCAGCAGAGGACAAAATGTCTCCATTAGCGATCTTTATTTGAGCAGTAGTAAATTCTTTGTAATTCACTAACCAATCTGATCTACCAGTCATATGAGCACTGGCTCCTGAATCTACATACCATTTGGCAGACGAGATATCTTCAGAAAAGGCATTTAATACGCCAAGTAAACTCGAGAGTTTGTCTTTGTCTTTGCTTGGGCCTTCATCTTTGGACTTTCTGTTGAGTGGACAGTCCGGTTTGATGTGTCCAGGCTTCTTACAATTAAAACAATGTACTCCTCGTTTCTTTTTGTCCTTTTTAGTCTTAACGCGCAAAGCTATTTCTGATCTAGAACTAACATTCTCAATGCTTGTTCTCGAAAACTCTGTCAACAGCTTCGTCTTTACCAGCTCACTTGTAATGGGAAAACTAGAGCTTTCTAAACTCATGATCAAAGGATCATAACGCGTAGATAGACCGCCTAAAATAATAGCTGCGACTGAGGCATCGTCTATAATTTTGCCTATGTCAGCCAAATCTTGTACGGTGGACATCACCGCACTTATGTACAACTCCATACTGGCAAAATCTGTCAGAGTGTACCTATACAGCCTCCGCTCTAGTGCAAGTCGACGACCCATCGACTTATCCTCGTAGGCCGCCGCTAGTGCATCCCATGCTTCCTTCCCTGTCTTACTACTCCTTACGTGTGTGATGGCAGGTCCGTGTAAAGTGAGGCAAATCTTAGCCAGGGTCATCTGGTCGTCTCTCTCTCTTTTAGCGATCAAACATCCAGAGTCTCCAGCTGATTGTTCAGCCACAACTCCACTAATAGTGTACCACAGACCTTCATGGATAAGGTACATCCGCATTTTAAATTTCCACGTAGGATAGTCCTCCGTATTGAAATTAGGGACATATACTACATTTGAAATATTTGACACTATATGTAGATTCAGGAGCCAGTGCTCATATGACTGGTAGATCAGATTGGTTAGTGAATTACAAAGAATTTACTACTGCTCAAATAAAGATCGCTAATGGAGACATTTTGTCCTCTGCGGGAATAGGTAATGTGCCTATTGTAAATAACTTTAAAACGGGAACTATAGTGTCAAATATTTCAAATGTAGTATATGTCCCTAATTTCAATAAAATTAGGTAGAAAATTAATAAGCGTTGTTTGACTTATCGTTTATTGTCATGAAGTGTCTAACACGTTCTATGTACGAATTAATAAAAAGTAAGATTGACATTGCAGTGTAAAAAGTATAACTACAACAGCTTCGGACAAAAACCAATGATTTTGTAGAAACAAAATACAAACGAAAATGAAATTCTAGTATTATTTTATAAATCTTGCTGTTCCTTGAGATCTAAAATAGTGTACAAGTGCAGACCGCATTTAAAACATTAAAATTCTTTCAAAAAGTTTTTCAAATCGATCCTAAATATACATATTATAAAAGCATGTTGTTATTCCTTTATATTCATTTTATTATTCTTTTTTTTTAGGTAGGTGCAGTTTTATTGAGTCTTTTTGTCTCTCTCTCAGACATACACAGATATATTGGTTCGCTATCGAAGTCAATGTAAATATTCATTAGGCACGTTGTTTTTGCGTTGGTCTCGCAGTCTCACTCGGCCGCTCCCCGCTCTTGGCCCAAATCTAAAACGCGTACCATGATGTCATCGTTCGAGGTGATACTTATACATACACCTTGTGCAGTATCTACTTGCTAACCAGACATTGCTGTATTTAGCTAATGTTCTCCGTAAACATACGAAACAACTACTAAATAGCTACCGTGTGCTATATCATTTCATGCGTGTGATTGACGTATAAGGGTTGAGCTACATCTAGCAGCACCGAACCGTAATTTACGACCGCACGCGGCGGAATCGACGAGGCGTTTGTACTCCCACTCTCTTTCTCGCTCTATCAAATGACGTTTCTTAGTGACTGAAAAGGATAGAAGCTTAGGAAAGTGTAATTCAGTGCTGCTAGGTGTAGTTCAACCGTAAGTAAACAAAATGAAAAGTTGTACAACAAAATGAAACTGTAGCGATTATGGCAAACTAGCTTTTGATCGTGACTTCATCCGCGTGGACTCCACAAAATATGCCACGGGAACTACTTGTTTGATAATGATAAAATGTAGCCTATGTCCTTTTCCAGCTCTTCAACTGTCCTTATACCCAAAGCCATGTCATGACTCTCCTTTTCGACGTAATGAAAGGATAAACAAACAAACATAGCTTTGCATTTGAAATGTTGATATGAATTCATTACTTTGAACATTTAGGTAAAAGGTTTTACGATTTGGAGATTATTAGGATGTCTACCTTCGCAATATATAAAAATAATACACAGAATCTATTCGAGTAACAAAAACATTAGATCCAGACAGTACAGGTTTGTATGTGTCTGTGTGAACCAGTTTTATTCGTTATTCAACGGAACATTAGGTAATTTAGTGATCCACCATAAGATTTGTTTAAATCGATCCGTGGCCTGGCTTCGGCAGTCCGCGTGCACTGAAAGCACTCAAGGCACTCAATGTTACGTGAGCCGTTGACTTAAAAGTTGGTCACCCAACAGGTTTCTCTAGTAGTACATCTCAACGAAACGTCAATGACCGGTAAACAGTAGGAACGCCGTTGATATTTTTATATATATGATTTTATCCTTAGGGCCATTTTAATTCAGAATATATAGGAAGATTTTGTTAAAGTGAAATGATATAAACACAAAACACGTTATTCTCAATCAAACTGATTAAATATTTATTTTAAGATTTTTAACGAATGATCGATCATCAACCGTCGAGTTCAGAAATTATCCGCTAACATATCTCGCTTGTCCCATGCTACCCCGCAGAAATAGAACTGGCAATCTTTGTGTAAGAATAAATCGGCTGCATGAGTCTACTGTTGGATATGAGCCCTCTATTGAGCGTCACTCTTTCCGTGTCGTAACTCTATTCTGCTGACTGTAGTGTCCAGCGAGCCATGGATAAAACAAGTCCAATGAACGGTATTGTCACAAAACCCCTATTGTCCCTTGAATGAAGTTCGTCCAAGTCTATAAGCACGTTTTACTTGATGGCGCAACTTATAGAATCCAACTAAGTACATAATCAAAAAACGTTAAGTAAAAAACTGAATAAGCCTCCCATCGAAGCCTCTGGGCCGCCATCTTAACGTTTTGAGTCAATAAATAACTCTGCTTAGCAAAAAACATCACGGTTGCGGCGTCTACCATTGTTCGTATGATTTAGTAGCACAATACAACAAAAGCCTATGAGATTGTGACTTCAAGTCATGAGGTCACAATCTCATAGGCTTCCGTTTGTTTTCTTTGCATAGAAATTAGGCTAGAATACGTGAGGTTAGGCAAAGAGGACGCTTAACAAATAAACTATAATATGTAATAAATAGTAGGATTTGCCCGCGAGTTTGTCTATGTGCAGTTATTTCATTATCCAATGTAAACTACTCGTTCCATTGAGTCCGGGTCTTCAACTGCAGGGGTCTGCACAGAAAAATAAAGTTAGTATACGGTACGGTGTGCAGCTATTAGTATGCTATAACTATTCATACTAAAAGGTCTTTAGTATGAATAACTACAAAAAATTTGCCCAAAAAATTTAATGCTCTCCTAATGCTTCCATACTTATTTGCTGATGTCATAATCTTTTAAAATAGAATAGCTGGCTTTGATAAGTAATTACCTAAAAATAGGTGATGAAATTATAGTGTCGCGAAATTATTTAAAACATTATACTTTGAACAATAATAATAAAAAAGTGTTTTAAATGAAAATTGAGATTCACTGTGAAGTTGTATGTTGATGGTACTCATTTTCGCGACATTACAATTTAATGTCCTATTTTTAGATAGTTTATACACAAATCCATCTATTATATTTTAAAGATTACGGCAACAGAAATTTTGTATGAAACTTTGATGGAGGTGGATCGCCTTAAATTGTTCTTCTTAATTAACAAACCTGTTTTCGATATTTTCAACAGACAAATGAGTCATTAGTTGTACTTGTTGTGACTAATGTTATTTTAATTTAATACAACATTTAAAATGCATTTGAGTCATTAAAGGATTCAAAAATAGTCATTTTCCGTAGCAGAAGTTTGCTTTCTTAGTCAGCCGGAGTAATCCTCTATTGAACGAATGAATCTTGGCATTGGGAAGTTATCAAATATGCATTATATTTCGACAGTCTTATGACTTTCTCCGTGAAACTATTACAGCAAGCAGCCTTGGTTGGCATCTGGGCTGAACGAATTAACCTTCGTCCATAAACATCAGCCAAATCGAGTGGTTATTGAATTAAGATCTCAGGTTTACATAGATGAACACCCCAATCTCTATTAAGTTCCCTTGTCGCTTCACCTACCACGGTCAGGTGGCAGAAAATAGAGGCACTTCCTACGCTGTGTGTTGCTATAAAAATCCCCTAAAACAGTTTAAAAATATATTGTATAGGGTCTGACGTTTACTGGTATGTAACTTTCATCCTTGTATACCCTGTAGTATATTTTAGATATATTATTCTGGACATGGTTACGTATAAGTGAATAGTTATTTGCTTGTAACTTTAACATTCTGACTGAATATGTCATTTATAACCGCTACAATAAAATGTCTGCAGAACCGCAAAAACATTTCCATAAATTCACTGTTACTCATAATAGCACTGTTTGTTCAGCAAAGATGCCCCTTAACGTGGAATGTAGGGGATCCTTGGAAACTATTACGTGAACGGTTGTCGGCTGAAATGGTCGTAACTTTGAATATTTCACGTTTGGATTTTCTGTGCATAACAATAACATTGTCGTCTGGTAAATCGGAAACATTTTCCAATTTTTGATTTTCGTACGAGTTCATATTCAAAGGAAAATTCGTGTCGATTTTATAGGATAACTGTAATGTCTGTCTGTCTGATACAGCAGTCACTACCGTAGTCTACTAACGATATCGATTTCAAATTTGGAACAGTTATAGCTCATACATACTCATAATTTAAATACTCGTATGTACAGGGGAAGTGACTGGACAGGTGATGCTAAATCATTAGACACTTGTCAAGCTGTATGATTTAGACAGTTTACATAAAAAAATAAAGTTGATGAAATTCAATCCTGAGGTCAACTATCCCATAAAGCTGTCAGTGGAATGCCCTAAGTAAGTTTTTCACCTCGGTGGGAATGACTCGGACTAAATTAATCCAATTTGTCGCAACAATAACGCTAACGATGAGTAATATCGTCTACTCCACGGCGAGCGAATTAGTCTGACTCAGCTAGGTCACGGAATTTACAGGAGTAATGAAACATCCATCAGTATTTAGGTAAAAAACCTCCCCTGACTGACTCATTGAAATACATTTAGAAACTTAAATACGCGTCCTTTTTGAATATAAAACCAAAAATCTGTTATTAAAATTCAAAGGGGGATGAAAAATATGAAAAGTTTTTTATGAGCAAACGTCTTGATAAAACCTTATGTAATTCCTAGTTAACATATTTTTGAAAGCAGGCTTACGCTTGATTATAATGTTACCGAGTTTGTGACTAAAATAAATGAAGAATCGGACGAACCACTTTAGGCGTAACTAAATATCATCTCTCATATGCCCTTATGAATTCGGTGGATTTCTGTCATTATTCTGATGGTCAGACTGATTGTAGAAAAGGTAATGTTAAATTAGCTCTTGTTATTTAAACGCACACCGTAGAAGACCGAATGTATAGAAATAACAAAAGTTTTATTTCTCCCCAACCGTTAATGTCACATTTCCCCCATTTTTGTAACCCTCATAAAGTAAAATGTCAAATTGCAGACCCTGTTTGGAATGATTTAGGTGATTTGTTCGACTTCCTCTCATGGCAAACATTCTACTATATCCACTTCTGTACAACTTGATATCACAGCCTCAATATGGTCGGGCGTAGTATTTATGAATTTATTTCTAGGAATGTTTCCGGGAATAACTGAATTAATACTAGAAGGCACAATATATCACAAAAATATAGAGCCTTTATTATTATGAGTAGAAAAAGAGCAAAAATTAAACGACTACGAAACGAAGATTGTCGAACTATGAATGATATTCGCTTAATTTCCATTAATTTCCACATGCACTCTTTTATAATCTTCACTGTCAGTCTGGGTCGTGTCAAAAATGAATACAGACATGAACATTACTGACTTATGTGTGATATAGTTAAAATTAAAGTGTCGATTCTGTATGTCCTAAGCATTGATTGAATGATCTAAATTAATGTTTCATTCTATGATTGACTGTGAATGGTTTTTGAAATTATAAGTATTGCTTTCCCATCTAACATTTCAGGTATATCAAAAATAGCTTTACCAACGTTTTGGTGGCATCTTTACGTATTAGAATACTCTCTTGTAGACATGTAAAAAGCCAAAAATATCTGTTACGCGTCGCTGTGAAATAGAACGACTATTTATACCGGGACGTCCCCATTAGACGCGTTCGATGAATCATTATCATTCCGTCTTTATCAAAGCAGACTTTATCCAATTATTTTAGTATTTTATTTATAGCAATCGCAAAATACCTGATTGGGGCGCGATAACTTTTTAGAATAGAAAAACCCTTGATTATTTTTTAATGTTGAATTTTTTATGACTAAATTGTGTTATCTGTAGAGTAGGTATGTTAGTTCACTTGTTCCCTACAAATATTTACTGATGTGTACCTATAGAAATAGTTTTGTTGTGGGCATGGTTAGATAACACTGTTTAAACGTTAAAAGTTTAAATATACTTTACATGAAGTTGAATATGAACCCGATAACAATGTCATGCCAACAATATGGGCGAGCATGTAATGATGCGACGTTATAGGTTAGGATTTTTGTACCGTCTGTATTAAAGTAAAATACATAAAATTATATAAAGCGTCTGTGGCGCAGTGGATAAGGCGCGGACTCTTAATCTGAGGGTTCCGGGTTCGAATCCAACCGTGTACCTATGAGTTGTTTTTCAATTCAAGTACATTATCCGATTGCTTAACGGTGAAGGAAAACATCGTGAGGAAACCTGCATGTCTTGAACAGGCATGTGAAGTCCGCCAATCCCTACTGGACCCGCGTGGTGGACATAAAATTAATGGATTTTATATCTATATTATTTTCTATTATTTTTCACCAATTTCTTAATGGCTCAAACACTAGATACGGAGAACTAGAAAAACGTAAGAGAGAATCAGTGCGTGCCAGCGTAGACTGATATAACTATATGCAAGTAACGTGTCCAAAAAGTTAACAAAACATCCGTTTGTGTTACTTTCAGGTTCCTGCATACGTTGCTACCAATGCAACTCACAGCAGGACATCACTTGCATGGATCCCTACACGGGGAACGCGAACAGAGCTGTGGTAAGTATAAAACAAAAAAAATGTCTTTTTGTTACAAAATTATTTGGCTTTTAGGTTGGTAAAATGAAATGAACAACTGCTGCCGAAATAGGTGGAACCTGTGCATCAGCTAGCAGGGCCGATCCTTCTGGACTTTTATCATGTTAACCTATATTAATCTAAGACAACAACAAAAAGAGAAAGAAAAAAACTACATATAGGCAAGGTGTTGTTCAATTACAAAATATGAATAAATTGTTATTGGGGATGATAATGTCGGTGGTGGTGAGTGGGGTGTACGTGTGTGTGTGTATGGTGTGAGAGGGTGTGTATACTTTTTCTATATATATTTTTTAAATATATATTTAAAGAGTTTTATCTATATATAGATAAAGTCACTCTATTGGACTACAATTAAAACACACAAATAATAATTATACACTAAACTTAATCTACTGTAGGTCGCCTGTTTAGGCCATCCTTTTTCCTAATATGGTGTGAAAACGCGGTCTTAGGCTATTGCCAAGGATATGGCTAAGGCCCTGGCTATGATGTATTTGCTGGCTTGAACAATGCGACATTAACACCAGTAGGCTGCAGATTTGCATAGGAATGTGATATAACTCTCAGTGTAATAATACCAACGACATTATCACTAGAATACGACAGCGGCTTTTGTTGTACCTTTGCTGTTTTGAGCTGTAAAACTGTTCCTTGTTAGCGGAGAGGGAAACTCAAACAGTGGAATCCGTGAATCCTGAACAACACTATTCCACTAGATTATGAGATATACTAATGAAATTAGTTACTACAAATCATTCGAGATATCTCGATTATGAAAATGGCTGTTATTCGTATTAGTACTAGTAATTTAGTATGTAGGCTGGTCAATTTTAAAACGAAATATGGATAAACAGGACTTCATCTTCGGTCGGTGACGCTCGGCAACCATAGATAATGATATAAATGACAATAGATTAGTACTAATATTATCACACATTAGTAATTAGTAGATATCTCTATAAATGACTCATTAGTTCACTCACTTGGTCCTTCAATCTTACAATACGAAATTGGAGTGGTACTATAATTATTATTTTATAATTCCAGGACTGCGGTACACAAGATGCCTCTAACTTCAACAGGAACTACCTGTCAGTGATCCTGCCCAGCTCTGACCTGATCCCTGGCGCACCTAAATACTGCGCCAAGATTGTCCTCCGTTAGTATTCAAATATATTTAAACAGCTTCATTATCGGACCCAATTTTTATAGGAATAAGTACAAGATCACTTAGGATGGCTCTGCTTTTTCTTATCCCAGAGAGAAGTAAGAGTGCTGTTTATAATAAATTTATGTAACTCAGTGACCATGTAAATGTATAAATATCATGCTCATACAACTAGACACAGGATCTTGTTTTCAAAATATGATGGGTTTACACTTGGCCTTCATCTCACCTCATGGTAAGTGACGATAAGGCCGTTGGATGGTAAGCGAGCGCCAGAAGCCTCAAGCTAATTAGGTGCTAACTCTGTTGCTTTCATATCGTAACAAAACAGTGCTATTAACAAGTTTGTTTGGCGGCACACTTAGATAACACGGTGGTAACTAGTCAGACTGACATAGAAAATGTCTGCCACCAACCAAACTGAGTACCCATAGGTACCGCTACTGGAAATCGAACCCGGCACATCCGGTTTGTTAGTTTAACATTAGGCCACGGAGACGGTTAGATACATAATTGAAAATAATTTAAAAGACCCTTTTGAATATATATTAATTTTAACAAAGATTGCCTTAACGAACGGTCTTTGAAAGTAAGGATTTGGAATAATTGCTGAAATAAGATGCCAATTTATTAAATACGAATGATGACGTTGATGCCCGTTTGTACGTACACAATGTAACTTGAAAGTATTACTTACTTCCAGTATCACCCGGAGATACTTCATCTGCTAGGACAAGATAAATATAGTGCACTAGAATATGAACTTATACTTGGACTGACTGGAAGAATTATCTTTTATTGTACACTTCATTTATTCTGAATCGAAACGAACTAATATTTGTATTAATGATTTGAAAGAGCGATATACTCGTAATTTGTCTACTTAAAACAACATGTCTCATAAAACATTTGAAATTTCAAAATTTTCACTCTCTATAATTTTTAGAAGGCTTACTCTATTAGTTATTTTGCGATATTTCTGATCTATTTAAACCTAGTCTTTAAAGTAATTGTATGATATGATAAAATTTAGCATTATCAACCTTTCGTGATGAAACCTGCACACTCCTGAGAAAAATTCAAAGGTATGTGGGAAGTCTACCAATCCGTGGTGCCCATACACTCTTTGTAGAAGAGTAGGCCCGAGCCCCTGCAGTGGGGACATATAGGCTATTGATGTGATGATGAAATTTCGCATTCTCAACCTTCAAATGTTTACCATGTGTCTCATGTTATATTTTGTGTTACAGAGACTGGCACAACAATCCGCACGTGCCTTGACGGGAACCCTCTGGCTCCCAACAAGACCTGCGTGGACCTTGACAGGCTGGCCAAAGACCACCCCACCGACACCAGCAGACAACTGAAGCACTGCAGCGTTTGCGAAACCAAAGAGCTTTGCAATGGCGCCGGTTCCATTACTGCTTCGTTGCCGGTTGCTTTCGTGGCTCTTATTGCCTCGTACTTGTACTACAAACAGTAATCATTCCACGCAATCTTTAAATCTGTATATGGTTCCCTGTACTTCACTACTATAAATATCAACATTTTAAAACGCATCGACCACAACTCTTTGCCCTGATAAAGGTCTAGCTTTTGCTTCACCAATACTGTGACGCTGTAAAGATATCACGTGATCGTTGACTAATCAATATTGCTCTATTATTCTGCACGTTTCTGATTGGTTAACTATCACGTCTTTGGGACCGTAGGAACTGTAGAACTGTTAGAGTAAACAATGATGTTATTGGTGAATAAGCTTCGAAGAGCACTCATTTTTCTTGAATTAAATCTCGAGTGCCAAAAATCTGACGATTTGAAAATGGCCTTTTGATAATGTAAACAGCCGTCCAATTTCATTGTTGTTACTTTTTGCTATGTTGTCTAATGTTACGTAAAAGTAGTTTAAGAATAATCTTAGATATTATCAGTCAGAATCGATACAAAAACAACATAAATCATAAAGAAGCGGCAACGTTTTCATAAACCTCCAAGAACAGAATCTCAAACATTTTGTCATTCATATAAATGTCCGTGTCCGAATCTCTGCATTAATGTCAAAATAAATGTACTTATTAAGATATTTATTTAAATGTGCTATTGATAAAGCTTAAAATATAAATAAATGGATGTGCCTGTAAGTTATAATGTAAACCTTTTAGAAATCAATAGATCGGTGTTGTTAGTCGTTTTGATGACACATAAAGTAAGCATTTATGTATTGAATAACAAGTATTGTTTTGTAATAAAATAAATAAAATGATTATGTGTTTCAATACAACCAAATACATTCAAGGTTCACTTTTGGTCTCCCATACAGATCGCTCACACGTTTTTCCATTTCGCAACGAAAATATTTTCGAGAAGGTATCTTATTTTATGTATCTACAGTCAATTTATACACATAACAAGCCTATTCCTTGACAAAATAGTTAAGTATCAAATTAAATCACAATTAAAAATTCTGATGACAGTGATATTCAAAGTAGGCAAAAACCAAGACGGAATTTTTGTAGTCGTTGCT
This sequence comes from Carcina quercana, assembly GCA_910589575.2. Classification (NCBI taxonomy): domain Eukaryota; kingdom Metazoa; phylum Arthropoda; class Insecta; order Lepidoptera; family Depressariidae; genus Carcina; species Carcina quercana. Next base: position 5,112,202 of record OU342442.1, read on the forward strand.
GATTTATGGTTTATCGATACATTTTTCTTGTTTAGATTCTGTGTGGTTTTTATGAATTGAACTACCTAAAGTGCTCACTTTTAACTATTTTATTGATCACAACAATCGATATAATTCAGCAATGACTACAAAAGGTCCAGCTTGGTTTGTAAATCATTTTAATGTCAACAATAATGCACCTTGACAAGTACACCTATTCTCCTGTGGTAAAAAGCGTCAGCTAGAATGATCCTCCGAGCTTTTTCTTTTCTTGTAGTGAACTTAACTCAATCTTGACTACTGTATTTCGAGATTGAAACGTGTCATTTCGCAAACGGAGAACTTAAACACGGGTTATCCACTGATTATGATTTTTATTCACATAGTTACTTTGGTTTTCTGCCACACTCTCGAAATCTTGACAGCTTTCGACCACTCTGCAAAGATAAGAATGTTCAATATTCTACGAGTACCAGAGCATTTCTGTACTTCTGATGCCATACCTACAAGTCTCACTGAGCGATTGATATCAACATTTTTACCCCTTTCACAGGAATACCAATTAATGACCAATAATTTGAACTATAAAATATGCAATAGTGAACATAAAATAATCTAAATAAGAGAACATGATTATTAATTGTTCTTCTGGACATAAGAGTCACATCTAATCAGATTAAATCAAATATATTAATTAGGATGTACTTCGCAGATAGAGTAAGTAATTATTTCCTGGTTGTTTATTACTATAGGACTCATTGTTAATTGATTTGTAATAATATCAATATGTTTTCTAGGTGTCCTCATATGTTGTTATCAAGACATCATTGCAGAGTTTTGCAACTTGTTATCTGTAGAGAGGGCTGCAGTTTATCCTGTGATAGTGTAGAGTATTGGACTAGATACGGAAGAAATACAAGGCGCTGACAAAATTTTATTGAGCACCGATATTTTCTAACGTTCATATGTTCATGTTCCTAAATATACTAAAATTACTAGTGTTATTCCTCCTCTAACTCTAACAAAAAAATACAAAATATGTGCTTCTAGTGCTAGAAGCTAAGAAGAATTTCTAATAATAAAACAGTTATTGAACACCAGCCTTGTTCCGCCCACGAGGAGATTTGCAATAACGTGACTCTGTTTCAAATTGAGTTTAAATATTGTTTATTTTATTACTTTAAACAATATAATTTAAAAAATGTAGCACAATGTATTAACACCTTATAACGAGTAATGTGAAGTCGAGGGCACTTCATTCGGGTAATGTGTCCCCGTAGGATTTTTGAAATCCACGACGTCACGGTTAAAAACTAGTTTTGACAAGAAAAGAAAAATAACACCCCTTATTATTTGTAAGTATTTAAAATGCATTCCCTTTACGCACACTGAACACAACCTTTTCATGTTCGAGATAGTGATACAACATGAGTGGCACTACTACGTTCAAATTAGCATTGTTCCTTAGTGTTACTATAATTAGTGCTGTAAATACAGGTGAGTATATGGAATATGGGTATACAAATTTTTAGTAATAAATCCTGAACATCAGTTATATATTATTGTTACCCTTTGTCCACATAACATTTCATTTAATTTTATCCATAAAGCGTCATTTTAATTTGATATCTGTTCACAGTAAATAGTTTTCAATGTTACGTATGCGATGACTGCGATGAAGTTAACGAAGACCATCTTCAAACTTGTACATCATCAACAAGTACACAAACACCAACTGTTACGGAATCGGAACCGACAGAAACTGTAACAGACACGCCAACTCCTGTTACTGGAACAGGGACTTCAACTGACACACCAATATCTACTGAGACAAACGTGCCGCCGACTGAGTCCACAGTAACTGGAACTGAGACTGAAGCCACAGCTACTGAGACTGACATACCCGTACCAACACCTACTGGTACAGCCATACCATCCACTGAGACCACCGTAACGGATACAGAAATTGGATCAACGGCTACAGTTACTGGCACAGAAACATCAACAACTGAAACTACATTGTCCGAGACTGAAACACCAGTAACGGAAATTGATACTACAGCAACGATAATAGAAAGTACACCGACAGCTCAAAATGAGACTGCTAATACAGAGGAAATACAAAGAACAGATTCTGTCAACGAAGGTACAGTCACAACAGAATCTGCAAGAACACCAACATTTTCTGAAAGGGAAGAGACAGCTAGCATTGATTCAGGAAATAATAATAAAGGAACAATTAAGTCTGATATTATAATAGAAGCTCAAAGAAAAGTACAAAATGATAAAGTAGTAAGAGTAAGACGAACAATTGGTGAACACATCAAGAATCATAGAGGTTTCATTGTCAAAGATTGTGCTTGCAATAACGTGAGTAGTCGTTTAAAGTAACTGCAAACTACTTCTAATTAAGAAAACACACCCTCTATAGCTATTTTTGCTATTATATTCATTGTCTAAAAACGTGCAGGTGACCCAAATAAAGAATTTAATCATCTCACAATGCTTCCCTAAACCACTGTTCATATGTTCCCTAAACCACAAGAAAGTACTAATAACAAAATAACCATGAAACTAAAACTAAAAAGCAAAATTGAAGAGAATTTGACTCACCAGCCCGTCTCTCTACTGCTGAAGATAAGAGTGAGACATTTTAAATGATGACAACATCGTACTTGATTCAGGCTACACCTAGGTTTGCGGTTTCGATATTTAAATATAACTCTCTCTGAATGTTAGCTCCAACACGGCAACAAAGAAAAAATACAGTAGTCAGACATATTATTACTAGGTGAGGAGCATTTGCAATGCTTCTACGATTTACTAAATAAAAAAGAAAATGATGCAGTTCACCAATTATCTACTTTCATATATTATTTCAGGAAGAAAACTGTGATTGCAATAATCGCTACTTTTCTACACAGAATTTACTGCCTCGTGACGACGAACACAAGTTCGTTTGTGTTAAGAGTAAAGAAACAGGTGAGTTACAAATTCCGTCTGAACTATTCGTAATTTCTATTTTACTAACGGTACCGTCTCAAAATTAAAAATAATCAAAATGATAATATTATGAGACCAATCTATTTTAAGCATGCTACCCCTTTCAGGAAAAGAAAATACATAAATAAACCAGTTAGTTTGTATTTAAGTTTGTTTGGAAGACGGTAAGTGTTCGCACCCAGAACCCTCAAGCTAATGAGTTACTGGCTCTGCTACCATTCATGCCGGAACACAACAGTGCTATTAACACTTCTGTTATGTGATAATTTCTAAATTACATGCAAGTGAAGTCACGGGCAAAAGTATAATATGAAATTCTTAAATTATACTTATTTTTCATATTTTCAGTCGACGGAATAGAAATAACAAAAAGAGGGTGTGCCATTGAAAGAGGAGATAATAAAACGTGTGAAAATAACGGTTACAGCGCAAACTGCATCATATGTGAAGCTGAAAAATGCAATTCTGGTGCTTCGTTGCAAATCCCAGTCATTTTATTGGCTTTGGTCGTCTCATTGAAGTTGTTAAAATAATAAATATAATGTTTTTGAATTTATTTTCTGGTTTGTTGTTTATTGTTATCATATCAAAGACATTTAATGAATGAGATTATGCCTGAATTAACAATTTGATTAGCACGTTCATTCGTGTAATCAATATTAACAGGTTGCATCGAGTCGGATTTAGGAAGTTTACTTATCTTTGACTCGAAATTGTGCAATAAATATTTAATGTGACAAAGACAGCGATAAACATAGTGGATTGATTCCGAGCGATACAGGATGTTATGAAATGTAAAATAGCAGCCGACAACCTATATGATATATATTTATTTATAATCTGAAATAGTAAAATGATGATTGCTGACGTGTCTGAAACTTTATTCATAGCATTAATGTTGTTAATAGGTTAAATAGGCGTGTACTGTACAGATAGCGTCAATAAAATTATATTTGACGTTGTCACTTAGTACAAAAGAATTTTTTAAGGATTTTTTGGTCTCTTTAAATTACTTCTAGATACAAGGGCAGGTCGGATTTGAATGCTTTTTACTCCTGAGCAGAAACTTCGTTCGTAACGGCGGACTGACAACTAGGCATAATTAAGAAAGTTGAAAAGGGAGAAAAAATAATTAGATAGTAGACCGAAAGGCTGGATGAATACGTCGTTAGGCGATCCACCTCCGTCAAAGTTTCATACTAAATTTCTTTTGCCATAATCTTTAAAATATAATAGCTAGATTTGTGTAGAAACTATCTAAAAATAGGACATCAGATTGTGATGTCGCGAAATGAGTATCATTAACATACAACTTCACAGGGAATCACAATTTTCATTATAAACACTTTTTTTCGAGTATTGTTCAAAGCGCCATCTATGAACCATTAGCTGCATAACGGCTTTTGTTCGATAACGTATATCGTTAGCTACTGCTCTGTCCTTGTCCATCTCGACTGAGCAGCATTTCCGATAGTATTCGATATACGTTACCGCCTGCGTAAACTAGTAGACGCACTGAAATTGAATTGCCAGCAACCCAAAATAGTATGGTGAAAGACTGCGACAAACAATTGTGAATCATTTAGATGCGCTAATACGTATCAATAATAAATATTTATTAGCTGATAAAGTTGACAGATTTACAACAGAATTTAAAAGCAAAATGAAACGAAAGATAAGATAATATATTGAGGAGAATTCATTTAAGTACATGTCTGGCAAAAATGACCTTGAAAGGAAAGTGTTCAAATTAAAAGTTTACGGCTACAGAGTATGATAAATCTGGTAAAATACGGAGATAGCTTAGAATATTAACGATACTTATTATATGAACAACTGTTGGAGGAGTAAAACTTCGTTTGCAGAATAGATGCTTATTATAAGGAAATTCACCAACGAAATTATTAAAAGCGATAAGTGTGGTATCACCTTCATTACCGCGTAGAGCGTTTATCTGAACTTATACATTGAACTTATCTATTGAACTGTGTACGTCATATCAGACCAAAGGACTAGGACCCATGATAAAAAAAGACAGTAAACATATTCAATTGTGTACTCCAAACTGATTAATCATCAAAGAAAATAGTTGCGCAATGCTGCAATTATATTACAATATAATCTCAAAGACTTTGCATGAAATAGCTTTTGTGGTCATTGAAATTACCGACCAGTCCTTCCTATTCAGCATTAGCAGATCTATTTGACCATCGCTGAATATTACAAAATGCAGACTTTTCATCAAGGGAATTACCCATATTCAACACGCCTGGGTCGAGTGAGCGTCCGTCCTAAATGAAATTATTTTTCTCTTCTACTCTTTTCATTTAACATATATGTTGGTGTGATCACGGTTTTAGATTAGCACCACTTCTTATCGTCCCGTAGAAGTAATAAAGAAATATATGAAAAATTTTGGGAGGTGGGTGGATCTACCTATAAACAACATCTTACTGCAACTACCAATCCGCCTAATAATCTTGTCTGAAAACAATGAGAGATTATTACAGTAAGTAACAAAATGTTTAAAAATAGATATGACAGAAAGTGGAAAGCATTTTAACATCTGTCGATCAATAGATTACCACAAGTGACTAACTATGAATCACTTGATAATAGTGAGATATGAAATTAAAACAAAGAGATCAATTTGATAAATTTGATCAATCATTGAATACACAAAAATCCATAAACAAGTCAACTTTAAATCCTTTAATACGTGCAAAGCTGCAAATGAATTCGTAACATGAAATATAAGGAAAAATTGGGTATACAGTATTTAAAAACATCAATTTTTTGGCAAATAGCTTTTCTTATCACTTCACTACATATAAACCAAAATCTCCAGCAGCTTCTGAGTCTGTTCCCGATGATCTCAAAAACTACTGAACGGATTTTCATTCGGCTTTAATTTATCAACAGAATTATTCCTGACGAAGGTTTATACAGAGTTAAAGGTTACAAAAATTAAAATTTGGAACATACTCGTAGATCCCTTCGATGATGTAGCAGTACCATAACAAATACTACAGAAAGGTCGCTTGTCAAGGACTTAAATGATAGCCGACCAAGACACAATGCGGAACTATTTAGATCGCAGAGCGCAGCAACCCCAAAATTTTAAATGCTCCTTATCTTTCTATCAACTGAGTTGGTGTATTCCGAAAAAATAGTGAAACCACACTGGGGTGGCAGCGCGGAAGTAGGTATTACTGGTATCTCTAAGGAAGATTTTTCCAAATTCAACTCCAAAGTGGATGAAAATTTGTGAATTTCTTTATGAGGAAACCTTGAAATGTTACTCAGCGATCCATTTGACGATTGAGAGTACCGCTAAGGAAATAGTTTCCACGTGGGCAAAGCCACCCACAAATAAAATTAAATCTTCACTTGATGATAAGACGATAAGGTGACAACGTGGTCGGACGATGTTATGAATTGATTCCTATGCATTCACGACAAGATTGTATTTATTTATTGTAAAAATAGGTCATTTTAGTCAAATCAAAGTACAATATTTCCTATCAGTCCCACTGCAGAATTTATCGTATTTCTTCAGAAATTACATTTCTACCGTTTTCGATAAAAGATAAGATTTAAAGATTTCATAATCTACTACGAGTTTCAATACGTGGAAGTATATTTGTGGGATGAAGTCATCAATATATTTTAGTTCATTGCAATTAGTAGTATTAATTAATAAAAATTTAAAACATATTATTTTTACCTTTGTGTTAAAACGATTCAATAATATCGAGATAAGTCAGACAGCATTATAATTATTTTGGAGGGTTCCAGAAATTTTTTACGGGTAGCATCTTCGATCTACAGACTATCTGTATAGAAACAGTCATGTCCATCCATTATACTCTGTATCTAAATAATAGAAGTACAAGTCAACCTAGCAACAAAACAACATGCCAACAAACACACTTTCGCATTTACAAACAGGTATGGATAACACTTTATCACAGCAATCCGACTCATAATCACACTCTTATATTAGTACATAAATCGATTGCTTTTTATTCAAGGCTGATAGCAAACATAAACAAATAATAATAGAAGAAATAAAGCCCAACGGCTCGATGTGACAACACAGACAACTCAGACTATCCTGGTGCCAGAAATTATGGAGACCCGACCCCAAGGTTACCCGTCTGCTCTCTGGGAGTAGGATGGTCGCTGCTACAGTCATATTAGTGAAACGAGTCGTATAGTTACTGTCTACAGGCAATAATATTTGCAATGCATCGTGAATGTAGATGAAGGAATTGTCGAATTAAAAACTAATGAAATGACTGAAGAATAATTCAATATTTATTCAAACCTATTTCATAAATGTATTTTTGTAAGGGACCGACTACCTAGTAAAGGTGATGGGAAGTAGCTGAATGCAAGAGACCGGTCAATGTATGGATGAGGCCTTTGTCTCGCAGTGGACGTGTCCCCGCTGCTACTGCTGATGATATGTATTTTATTCGTCAATAAAAATCATTACCTTTGTAATTATTCTTATGGTTTTATTTGTTTCGTCGCTAATTATGAGGAATCAGCAAAAATTACTTTTTTTAATAATTAAAATTTAAAAGTGTGGAATTTTAGCAGTTTTTTGGGGAAATGTCTCCTATTTGTGTCCTGTGCCCTAAACTAGTTCAAAGTCCCACTGCTTTTTATGTAAGTTAGATAAAATGCTAGTGTGAGTCAGACCAAAAGCTAACACGTCTTGCGTGCAACCTGACACAAATAGTAGAGATGCAATTGTTAGATTAAAAACAACAACGATGGAAAGTGGATGTCTTGCATAATTCCACTTACTCTCTTTACATTTAGAACAATAAAATTCAGCAAATCTAAAACCCTCAAAAGTTATAATAAAAGTGATTAATATGTGATATTTTCCGTTATCAACGAAAAGCGCTGAAAGCCCACCGATTATCATCACCGTTGATAAAAAAAATCCACATATAAAATTAGATACGAAATGATCTATTGGCATTGTGATTGGTGAAGTGACGGAAGAAGTGTGCTAATATAACGGAATATTTAAAAATTAAAAATGTTGCGTTCCAAGTCTGTAGTGCTGTTAAACATTTTACTGTTGACTGTCAGCTTTAGTGACCACAGTAAGTACTATTTTGTTTTATAATAAAATGAATATCAATACAAATATTGACTTACCAAAACGCGTGTGGCCTCAATTGTTGTTGCTTTTAAATTTTGATTTTGATCCACGAGGCAAGATAGATAAGAAACATTAAGTCTTAAATATAAAGGAAACGAAAATTACTATCCGCGTATTAATTTAGGAATTTCTGTTAAAGACATTGACATAGATTATATAAATACATCTTAAAGTCTTGGGTGTCTGCCATGCAATTCGTTCTACCTGACAACTCAATCAGTGCCCAAACGATGAGGCGACTCGAATACTAAACTAAATCGATTGTCCATGTCGGAGTCGAATTGAGAGTACTGAATCCGGTAGTAATTACATTACATTTACGGTAGTAAATAGCAAGCCATGAAAATATTAATCAGATAGCATACCTTATTGACTATACCTTTATGTTTCTCAAAATGCGGTCTTATCTATTATCAATTGGCCGTGGCAGACCTAGGCTTGCCTGGAATCTAGCAGTTAATAAAAAATAAACATTACCATAATGTAAACATAACAAATAAGATTAATATGGGTGTAGCTAAACTGGAGGAATTTATTGAAAGTTAGTCATCAACGGTAGTTTCATAATCAATTTGAATCAATTAGATAGTTTTACCTTGCAATAAACAACATCATTCGTTTTCTTTTAGCGGAAGCACTGCAATGCTACGTATGCCGTGGCTGTGATGAACCATTAGAAGAGCACATCCAAACATGTGAATCTATACCTCAAACTACACCAACAACAGAAGCTCCCGTTGTTGGAACGACTATCCCAGAATTGGTAACAGTGGAGTCAACAATCTCAACAGAAACAGAAGCGACGGAAATTACGGTTCCAACAGAAGCAACTGCTCCGACTGAAGTAACGGCTGCAACAGAAGTTACGCCTCCAACTGAAGCGACTGTTACGACTGATGCTACGGTTACAGCCGAAGCGTCGGTTCCAACTGAAGTTACAGATCTAACAGAAGCTACAAGTCAAACTGAGGCCGCACCTACTGAAGCCACAGCACTTACTGAAGCAACTGTTCCTGATACACCAAACGTCCCACCAAATGTTCAGGTGAGTGAGATGATGTAATTAACAAAAAATACTTATTTACAAACTAAGTGTCGGAATATTTTGCTTCATTCAAACTATAAATTTCAATACAATTTTTATTATTTACTATCGAAATACCTTACGAATCTTGGAGAAATCATTCCAAAATGTTTTTCATTATCAACATCAGCTGCATAAATTCTTGATTTTATACATGAGCCTATCTCATGAACCACTACAACGGCTCGATGCATGAAATCTCATCGTGTAACTTGCCAGGTATATTTATTGGTGATCGCAGTAAAATTTTATTGATACGCATGTCGATCCCATGCGTTTTTCCCCCACAAAAAAATTATAACACTCAGGGGATGATGTGGGGTAATCATAAATTCGAGTATTTCGAGTAATTCGGTATCCCACAAGACTATACTTTTTCATATGCGAGTCGTAAAAGGGGAATAAGAGGAAATTATAAGAGATAAGCAGATGCCTCAATAACTCGTTAAGTTACTATCTATAATGGAAACCCGTGTTCACTGGCACCTGACGACGATAAAAAAAATACAGCCAATACCCGCAATGAACCTCATTTCACCGTATAAAATAGACTAATTAATACCTTTAAAAAAATAAGGCTCGATTTTTGTTTATCGGATATTTGCATTTCTGTAGCAATAACTTCTTTTTAGATGGCCAGCAACAATGACTACGCTTCACGTGCCTTTGTGAGACATGCGAGGCAGGTCCGAAATGAAGAAGGAGATGCTCGTTGCTTATTAGCTGTTTACAATGACGGTGAGATTCTTTACATAGTAGAACTGCATTTAGTTCTCTAATTATGCATCAATAACATTAGAAAGCCCCAGGTTGACGACTTCAATTGACCCGAATCCAAGTTTTTAATCCTTTACTTGTTCAATTCGTGCTTCTCACTGCGAAAAAAATCACAGATAAAGGTGGCGCACTCAATTCTGTTTTGATGTTTCTTAAATAGTTGTTTTTATCACAGTAAAGAAAAGAAATGATTGTCTTGATATATTGAAAACCATCAATTTGTACCAATTTTCTGACTTGGTTTTAGTGAAATCTTGTATAATGGCTAATCATCCTCCCAGTCTTATCCCTTTTCTCAATCAGGGTCGGCTACCTAACCAAAGGTATTATAAAAAATAAAAATATTTACTCAAGTCGGCTATGTCCTAATGAAATATTTATCGACGTCTTTCTCTTTCTTTTCTTTGGGAGAGTGTTTGGCTATATTGCTAGCTCGTTGTATTGTTATGTATACGGGATAAAAAATAAAATAACGGGCTTTAGTTGGAGCCAGATAGAAGTAATTAGTTGCGCCGATCGCAAAAATATTGATCTAGCTCCGTCCGTTCAGATAACTCATATTATCATGATTGCAGAGCCAAAACGATGACGCAATACGATAATAAATGATTGGCACTCTAGAATAACAATTCATAATTAAAACTTGTATTTCAGAAAATGGAGAATCGACCGTCGTCCGTGGTTGCTCGTTTTATTCCAGCTCTCCTGAGGCGAGATGTCGAGAGGCTGCTGCAGAAGATTGGGTCTCAGACGACGCCACGCCTGAAGTGACAACGTGCCGAGTATGTAACAGTGATCTCTGCAACTCCGCTACTAAGTCAGCTGTAGCGTTGATGATGGTACTTTTTGGTGTAATAATAAACATATAAATAACTATATTAACAGTTCATTTATTTATTACAATCCACTCATCGCCGGCTGAGCATATTTTGCTCAGTTTCGTTATCGTAGGCTAGGTGGAATAGGAGTATTAATAGCATGTTCCTTAATCATTTTCTACTCGAGGTATACATAGTTTTATAGTTCAGCGACGAAGCAAAAAAGTCAATGATTTAAAAAAATATAGAAATATAAAGAAAAGCCTGTTCTAAAAGAAAATGAATTTCTCTCAGCAGGCCTGGAGAAAATTGCAAAAAGAGTTAGTCATTTCCAGGTGTCCATAATATTAAATTACTTATATTTGAGAAACGTTTCATGTAATATATTTACAAAAACATAGTCATATAGTTATAATTATTTATTAATAAGTAAACAATAAGTTGTGGATCACTGAGAAAATATACGAGTACGAGCGTTTATTTTGAAAATAGCGACAGATTTCCTGCTCAGATAAATGTAGGTAAAAGTAAATTCCATGATATTTCCGATTGGAGGGAAAGGAGTAAAAAGCCCAAATTATGGTAGATAAGCTTTCAACTCAATGGTGCCAAATTTTCAAAAAAAAGTGCCGAAGATCAGAATTAAATACAATCGCAAAGTTTCAAACCGCTATGACAGATTAAAGTAGGTTGAAATGGACTTGCTAGATTTGTTTACATACAAAGTATGTTACATATAAAGCGAGTAAAATAGACCAATTATCTCAACATAATTGTATTTGAATCATAGATGTTAATATAAAACATGGGATAGGCGGCATAGTTAAGTACTATACTATATCTAATCTCCGGCAAAAACATACCAGGTAACATTTGGTACTGGTATGGTACTCGTTATAATACAACATGATTACCCCAAAAAATCCCCTTCATTGTAGGAATAACAAAGGAAACCAATATAGATTACAGAAACCAACAAAACATGATACAACTTCCTCAGGGCACCCACGGATATCAGAGCCAGCGCCTCATTAAATTGAGGCTTTTGGGTACCGCAGCTTACCATCCTCTCCTCTTGAAATCATAAAACAACAAGGGTGCATTATTTATTTGATAATTATAATACAAACTATCTACTACAAAACTATCATCAAGTGAATAATATTTTAGCCGCCTCCGCAGCCTATATAATACGGAGGTCTCCGGGTTTGATTTTCATAGGGAGTACCTGTTGGTACTAAGTTTGTTCGGAGGTTGATCTATGCCTGGCTGTCTACTTGCCATCAAACTACAGCCCTGCTGAAGGTTAAATATAGCACCCAGTTTCTATTTAACTAACGACTTCTATGGACACGGTTCTTCACGACATTTCAGGAGAAATGAAGGTCTAGTGCAAGCACATTGTGTATCAAAAGCTTAAATTTACATTCTGCCCGATGGTTGATAGATGTCGCTGTCAAACCGAACGTCAAAAGCAGCCGAAGCAACTTTGGAATAAAAACTTCCCTCCTTATGTTAAACTATGTTCATTATACTGTGTATAAAATCACTTGCATATTTTTTAATTGACACTCTTTCTGTTTCAAAAAATGATTTCTATCGGAAAGCGTTGTAATAGTCGAAAAAATTCATAAATAAATAAATTCTAAACGACTCTCTCAAATAATATGACTATTTTGGAACAACAAACAATGAATGATGAACGACACCAGCAATGTATTACTAAATACATAAATACACACTAAATACATGCATGAGTAAAAAGTATTGAATGTAATACATACATTCACAAATATAGCTACAGAAATCAATAAAAAAGAGTAAACAAATCTACCTTTCACGAAAAGAAGGTTTAAAATCAAAACAGTAAAAGTATTAATTAAAAACAATAGAACAAACAGGTTCTTTGGCAGAGGTTTACAGGAATAGTCGCGAGTACCTGTGTCTTATATCCGCCTATAAAGCAACAAGCATTTATTTTGCACTTATGAGATTAATTTCGTTTTGCTGATATGATATCCAAAGGCGTTTGAAACAGTTATGGTCGGCTGCTAGGCTCCATTTAGGCATAAAAGTTCAAGGCATTCACGTTCACCTCTTCCCCTGCAAGAGAGTGGTCGGCTCAGGGGCCGGTAGTATCACGCGCGCGTTCTCACTCACACTTGCGCGTTATCCGTTAAATGTATGGGAATATGAACCGATATCAAGACACTTCTGTCTACACATAAATGAAGTGCCCGGCCTGTGACTTAGGTTGGTGAAAATAACAATAACTCTATGATGTATACAAATAACAGTTTCTGACTTGATTATTGAAGGATTTACGAAATGTCAAGTTAGTAACAGGAAACGAAATAGCCCTAGCATGCACATTTAAGAGGGTATGCTGGTGCCAAAGCGCCCATACAAACGTAGTCCAGTCATATTTTGAGTAATAAGCTATGAAAATCTATGAAATCTAGAAACAAATATCTGTGTCGGTGGTGAGGCAGATATTCGTTTAAATATATACTTCCAGAGTTACAGGGCGTCAAAGTATTGTATTTTTCGGTAATAAAAAGCCCCAACTTTGAACCTGTTTTACAAGAGTTTGAATCAATTTAGAAAAATTTGGAAAAACCACCGACATCTGAAATTTTATTAATATACTGTATTGAAAAAATGGCTACATAATATACTGTATCCTTCAAATGATCACTGGACTACGAAACATTCAAATAACGGGTGGATAACTTCGCGTAGTGTATGCTGTCTCACCGTACGCGCTCGGGTAGGATAGGGCTCGGATAGGGACAGCTACAAAACAATGCAACCTTGAACGCGGCCACGTGCTCTAAACAGACAATCCTCTTAATTATGTTCATGCTTTGTTGCAATCACAGAGATCCAGGGGAATCAACAAACAGCTCCTTCGTCTGGAGTCATCTTTCAGCGAGCTTATCCATTCAGTTGAACAGCTTATTGGCCAGATGATACGAGTATCACGTTATTTAACCGATGTTATCATCATAATCAACAGAAAAATGTTTAGATCTGAACCTCGTAATGTTATCTCCTCTAAATCGGCTTCCATGATTTAACGCGAACCGTTGGCATCCAGCGCCTGTCCTCAGCTACCATTGTCATTCCATTTTGTGGAGGGACGGACCGATACACGTTTCCCGATATACGGTCGTCACTCGAGAACTCTTCACCATTGATGTTACTAACAATTCAAGTTCTTATTCATTGCATCACATGCTTAGAGAAACGAATGAGTCATCAGCATAAATATTTACGCACAAGGTGCTTCCCCGTTGAAGGCAAGAAAGAGTAGGTAATTATCAATAAGTTAGAGAAAGATAGACATGTCGTTGTCGGGTGGCTTTAGTGACGTATTTAATTTCGTGATGTCAAAGGCAGTAAGCGATTAATTTGCGATGCATTATCATTATCAGAAACAGTGCTCTAGATAACGCGTGGTCACTTAAATACTCTAATAATGTAAGGGTTCCGTAACATAATATTTTCGTTTTAGAAACTTCAGAAACGTACACAAAGATCAAAGCATACGACTCAATTAGAACTTGATCGTCTATTTTAACACTTGAAATATTGAAGTCAATTCATCAGAAGTTCCGCTTTTTTATAGACTTTTATTTTAAACCGACTACCGTTCCGTTTATAATTGGCTGAAATGATAATTTTGACACGGTATCCGTTTATGACAGCCATTTTAGCTCAGTTGGGTAGAGCGTCAGTCCTTGAACAATCGAAGTCTGGGTTCGATCCTGACTCGTGCCAATGAGTTCCAATTTGTTATTTGTACGAATGATAAAAATAATTACCATTGGCTTTTCATTGAAGGAAAACATCGTGAGGAAACCTGCACTGCACTTTCCTATGAAATTTAAAGGAATGTGTGAAGTCACCAATTCAATATGCAATGGGCCTGCGTGGTGGACTATGGCCCTCTCTGCATTGAGGACATATTTATGACAACAATTTGAAAAAAGAGTAGTTAAGGAACAACCGTTTTAAAGTTATTACATACGCTTTATAGAGAACCCTAACACTACTAGTATAAAATTACTTATCGTAACCATCTACCGGCATTTTGATTAGAGTCTTTATTAAGGGCAAAACTGAAACATTTAGTCTAATTCAACATTATTATTTCTATCAAAATGCAGAGCGTCAGTTACGTGTCATATGTTTATTTTTTAACAGTGATAATGAATTTATGTGGAAACAGTAAGTGCTTTTTAAAAGTAAATCCTACAGTTAATCGTGTACCCCAACAAAGTATAATCTCAAAGCTAAATTCAAATTCCGCAAAGTGAAAATTCTATGAAAACAATATCAGCTGATGTCAAATGACGAAGTTGTCGACGATATTACACTGGAATGAAACTTTTAATAATATACTACTAAAGTGGACCCAAAAATGAAGTCATTGCGTGTAAATAAATATAAAACCTACAAGTACAAATGCTGCCATTCCCAATTGTCTTGTTTTTGTTGGTCGTGCTTGTATTATTTCAGGCGTAGCTTAGGCCATTCAAAACCTACGATAGTTAAAAAGCAACTGAGATTTTATTTTTATTCATCTAAGGTTAGATGTTGCAAAAAGGTTCCATCCTACCGATAAAATAAATGACTAACTTGTAAAATTGAACGTATAAAAAGGTTGCATTATTCTGAAGTAGAAAACCTGTCTAGTTCCTACTGAACATACTGAAAATTATAAATAATAGGTACAGTAATATACACTCAACAATGCTCTACCGAAAATGTGATTGTGATCTAAAAGCCAACTTAACTTGAAAGTTTATAAAAGGTCAATATTTGTCTAGGTATATTACTGCAAATATTGTAAATAAAACTGTTAGCTTTCCGAAGAAAATAAAATATTTGCAGCTATATTACATTCCTGATGTATGGCTTTCATTTTCAAACTTAAGTTTGTAAACATAAAAAGCTATGTTATACTTAAAAATCCTGTAAGATCTTGCTTCTTGCCAAATTTCAGGATTCTAGGTCAACGGGAAGTGCTGTATAGGTTTTGGTTCGCTTGAATTTTATATGGAAATGGTATAAAATACAGCTTTATATTTTTATTGTGTTGCCCTGTAAGTTATCTTTTTCACAGACCCAAGGGATTTGATATTAATTTCAACTTGATATCTCTATGCGTTCCTGAGAAAAACAGTCTTGACAGACAGACCGACGGACACCAAATGACGGTATCCTATGAAAAAGAAGAAAAGGAACCCTTTTCTTAACCCTAAAAATAACATTTACTTAAATAAAACAAACAACCACAACCAATATTAACATATTTTTATGACAAAATGTTTTTTCCAGCGTATGCACTACAATGCTATGTGTGTCGGAGCTGCAGAACCGTAAATGAAGGACACTTGCAAACCTGCAATCCCAGAACAACGGTGCCACCAATTACTACACCACAAACAGATCCAACTACAGTTACTGAACCAGAACCTACAACCGAGTCCGTAACAGTGACTGAGGTCACGAATGAGCCAGTCACTGAGCCTGAAGTAACGACTGAAGCTGTAACCGAAACCGAAGCAACGACTGAAACAGTCACTGAAACTGAAACAACGGCTGAGGCAGTCACTGAAACTGAAGCGACGACTGAGACATTCACTGAAACGGAAGCAACGACTGAGGCAGTCACTGAAACTGAAGCGACGACTGAGGCCGTGACAGAGACTGAAGTGACGACTGAAGCAGTCACTGAGACTGAAGCAACGACTGAGGTAGTTACAGAGACTGAAGTAACGACTGCGGCAGTCACTGAAACTGAAGTGACGACTGCGGCAGTCACTGAAACTGAAGTGACGACTGAGGCAGTCACTGAAACTGAAACAACAACCGAGGCAGTCACTGAAACTGAAGCAACGACCGAGGCAGTCACTGAAACTGAAGCAACGACCGAGGCAGTCACTGAAACTGAAGCAACGACCGAGGCAGTTACTGAAACTGAAACAACGACTGAGACAGCCACTGAACCTGAAGTAACGTCTGAGGCTGTGACGGAGACTGAAGTGACGACAGAGGCAGTTACCGAATCTGAAGTAACGACTGCAGCAGTCACTGAAACTGAAGCGACGACTGAGGCAGTGACAGAGACTGAAGTAATGACTGAGGCAGTCACTGAAACTGAAGTGACGACTGAGGCATTCACTGAAACGGAAGCAACGACTGAGGCAGTCACTGAAACTGAAGCGACGACTGAGGCAGTGACAGAGACTGAAGTGACGACTGAAGCAGTCACTGAGACTGAAGCAACGACCGAGGTAGTTACAGAGACTGAAGTAATGACTGAGGCAGTCACTGAAACTGAAGCAACGACCGAGGCAGTCACTGAAACTGAAGTGACGACTGAGGCAGTCACTGAAACTGAAGCAACGACTGAGGCAGTCACTGAAACTGAAGCGACGACTGAGGCAGTCACTGAAACCGAAGCAACAACTGAGGCAGTCACTGAAACTGAAGCGACGACTGAGGCAGTGACAGAGACTGGAGTGACGACTGAAGCAGTCACTGAGACTGAAGCAATGACCGAGGCAGTGACAGAGACTGAAGTAATGACTGAGGCAGTCACTGAAACTGAAGCAACGACCGAGGCAGTCACTGAAACTGAAGTGACGTCTGAGGCAGTTTCAGAAACTGAAGTGACAACTGAGGCTGTGACAGAGACTGACGTGACGACTGAAGCAGTCACTGAGACTGAAGCAACGACTGAGGCAGTGACAGAGACTGAAGTAATGACTGAGGCAGTCACTGAAACTGAAGCAACAACCGAGGCAGTCCCTGAAAGTGAAGTGACGACTGAGGCAGTCACTGAAACGGAAGCAACGACTGAGGCAGTCACTGAAACTGAAGCGACGACTGAGGCAGTGACAGAGACTGAAGTAATGACTGAGGCAGTCACTGAAACTGAAGTGACAACGGAGGCAGTTACTGAGACTGAAGCGACAACAGTCACTGATACTGAGGCAACAACTGAAATAGTCACTGACACTGAACCGATTACTGAGGTAGTCACTGAAACTGACGTTTCTTTACCGCTGGAGGAAGAGTTTTACAACATACAGGTTGGAATTTTTTTACTCATGTTTTTATTCTTCAAAATAAGTTACGATACGTTAAATTTATATTCGACAACATATATTGATTAGAACAAAGAGACCGTCTTCTTTAAATAATTTAATGAGCTGATATAAAGGATTATTACGTGTCATGGAAAAAGATAAAATCATTTTCTTTTTATTACAGACACTGTTATCAATTTGATTGAATAAAATATTCAGAAATAATTTCAAACATTTATAGCACTGAGCTTAAATATAATTGCATTCGGGTTAAATGTGATACTCGTACGCACGAAGTGCATATTTTATTTTATACATCAAGATTTAATTAGTGTTACCAGATGGATTCCCCGTGTATTCTTCTTTTTTCCTGAAGATTCTGCTATTAACAATCAGGCAGGGAGTATACTATAATTACAGTCTTTACTTGTCACAGTCCCCCACAAATTGTATGACCTATTTAGTATTCGGCCAAACTGTGTGCACTTTAATCAATGTGTAGGTAGAAAATAAATGTTTGCTATTGAAAAAAATGTAATTAAATACTTTTCAAGGTGTAGTAAAAATAATTTTGTTATAAAGGTCTGACCTTTCAAGGCTGAAGTCATAGCTCAATCTTTCATGATTAAGAAATAATAACATAGATAAGTGCAAATTACAACCATCTTCGTTTATAAATTTAATGAACATGAAAATGTCCAGTGTCTGTAGTGTCCAATGTAGTATCTGTGAGATCAATATGTAATTGTATTTTCTTGTATTAATTATTAAAATTAATTGTGTAATTCTTTGGTCGTCTTATTCGCTGTTGTCTGTCTGTCAGTATGCTTTGCTACAATAATTATTATTAATCTCTACAAACATTTTTATTTAGTTGAATCAACTTCTAATTTCTCTTCTTAGCTTCAGAATCTGTCACAGGGTGTTTATTGATGTTTAAATGTAAAATTCATTAAAAATGGCTCCTTGGTGTCATTTATAAACCGGCTAGGTGTATGTATTGTATTAATAACGTGATATTTATGTTCTGTTCTGCTATTTCAACAGATGGTTGACGGCAATATGAACGGGCACAACCCTCCGTCGAGGGTGTTCCTCAGAAACCTGATGCAGGCAAGAAATGATGAGGAAGAGGCAAGCGATGCACGTTGTGTTGTCACTTGGTTCATTAATGGTAAGAAATTTTTCTGATACTTGACAATATGTTCTACCTTCATTATGGCAAGAGTAATAAACAGGGGATTTTTTAGAAATTAATAACTTTCAAGATATCCGATATATATTGATGATTTCTGTTAAAAAATGCCTCAAATTTTATTCAAAACTAGTCTAGGTCCAAATGTACAAAAATACATAATTTTCTAGATGAAGGCGAGGAAGACGTTGTAAGAGGATGCGCATACGCATCCGACGATGTAGAGACACAATGCAGAGACGCCATTGCAGACGGCTTCGAAGGCGAGCTGCAAAGTTGCAGAGTGTGCAACGGAGATGAGTGTAACTCCGCTGTCAAGTCTGCTGCTGCTATTCTACTGACTGTGATCAGTTTACTGGTTGTTCTGATGAATTAACTTGTCGCAGAGCAGGGTTTGGGAAACCCAGTCATTTCCAGGTAACGAAATGACGTTGAATTCGTTACAGCTGTTGATTAGTCAGTACTTTTTGCTGTTTAATGATATATAGGGAACTAACAACATTTAATACAATATACATTTTAAAATATTATAATGAAGTGCTAATTAATAGCTACCGCATTTAAAATGGTACATATTAAAATATATCAAGAAACTATAAATAAGATATAGGTAACCTCATAAATCAAGTCCTTGTTGTGTTCCAGAATTTTTTGACAGAAACGTAACTTACATAAATATTGTGCAGTAATACTCGTAACATAAAATAAAAACGTTTTTACCTACAGACTACAATCAACAAGCTATTTGTTTAGCATTAGACTTAATAATATAAAGACAGGTGGACTAAATAAAAATGTCCTGACACCAAAACAACGAGTGAGATAAACCTCACTGGAAATCTCGCCCGTAACTGGGCTGTAGGGACATCTGTTATTACGAGGCAGCTACATCTTTTTAAAATAACACTGCCCGCGGAAAAAGAATGCAAATTTCATGTATGTTGTTTAGATGTATTTTTTACACTGCCGTATATTCGTGTGATTCTGTATTCACCTACATGCTCCTTGGTTGAATTTGTAAATGCGCTTAGATTGATTAATACGTTTCGTTATGCTAAATATAAAATCTGTATCGGGATTAACCTCCGTCTGTGGGTATATCCGATATCTCACACGTACTCCGGCGAATGAAGAAATAAAACTATAGTATTTTTATCATTATGTCGATTTCTATCTCACAACGAAATTCGAACGACAAAATGAATTCAGATAAAATGTAGTTTTAGGTAGTTTACTCTTCACGTCGTAAAGGTTTTATCTGTCTTTTTATAAAATATAGGTACAAGCGTTTTAGCTTCGTGAGTGTCACTGACTATGAAACATCACCTAAATTAGAAAAAAACTGTATGGGGTTTTCAATCAATTCTATACTTCCTTTTGTATTTGAATACTGACTTGCTTCGGTGTAATTTTCATTAGGTGTAAAAATATATTCGAAGATCAACAACAACAAATCTAGAGACTGAGAATCAGGATTAGAACGAGTCTAACCGAATTAAAAACTAGAGCTTGAAACAACAGCTCGGACTCAAATGAGCTTCAGAGTCTGTATTTATTTAAATTAATTTTAAGTTAACATCAGTATTAATCATTAAATTATTGCAATACCAAGCTGCAAAACCAACCAATTTTAAATAGAAATTAGGTACATATTCAATAAGTATTTATTATTATGTAATGTTTCCGATGTCTGTGATGGATTACTTTTAATAAATGTTATTTTTTATAAGAAAGCTGTTTGTATTTCACAAGTATCCACCGTGTATGTCATTTGGTAACATTGTATTTCCATTTCATACCATAATTAATCAACCATTAATACTCAAACAACTATTATGGCCAACACAAGTGTTTACTCTTATTTCCATTTCACTCGTAAAGTAGAGACACAAGATTTTCCGAGATTTCATCGTGGTTGTACAGTTGAGATATGATGTGCAGAGCGTACCCTAAACTAGATATTAAGTTACGTGTAAAATCATGAATACTAAGTTTCGATAAGGAATCATCAGTTGATCAAGAATCGTGAAAGCATATAAAAGAGTACGAGTACACAGGGATTTTAAATTCTTTACACTCCCAATGTCCCAATAAAAAGTTTTATTTGAAAACTATCGGCAGATAAGAAAGAAAGAACCGTGGCCTTGACGTTTAGGGAAATACCCGAAAATTAATATTGGTAAAATTCAATAACAATTCGTAACTGACACATGTTAGGTTTTACTGTATCATTTTCGGTTATCTTTACGGCGGCGCGCGCCGATAGTAATCTATTCAATACACTTTCTATTTATACATTTGATAATTCCGAAAAGCTACACTGGCAACACCTGTTACATTCTAACTTATATTATAGAATGCCTGCTGTAAATATTAAAGAGGATGTAATTAATTCAACATAGCTCGACGAGGCAGTGAGCTGAAGTGGCAATGGGCAGGCCACATCGCTCGAAGAACCGATAACCGTTGGGGAGTAAAGGTTCTCGAGTGGCGACCACGTACCGGGAAACGTCTACCAGGCCGTCCCCCTACTAGTAGATGGACCGACGACCTGGTCAGAGTAGCAGGGAGTCGCTAGATGCAGGTGGCTCGGGACCGGTCGATGTGGCGTACCATGAGGGAGGCCTATGTTCAACAGTGGACGTTTCCTGGCTGATGATGAATTAATTCGGCAAACTGCTTTACGGTAATAAAGAAGGTTTGTATTATAGGACCCGTATTGCCTCGTTCTGGGAGGATATGTCCTGCCCCATTTTTAGACACTGGCTTGGTGTTCATCAGAACGCAAATAGGAAATAAGAAATATGACAGTATTAGCATTACATGCTTCTCTTAGATTATAGAGTAGTATTTTATAAGTATATTTTTATTTTTATATTTTATGGATGTATATCTGAAACAAAGAATTTATTATTATCATACAACTACAGTATGCCTCATTGTAACTCAATTCTCACGCTTACTCAGATCTAATGTACACAAAAGCTAACAAGCCAATAATAACCCTAATAATAACCCTTCAATTTTAGTTCCCGAAACTCTTGGTGAGGCGCTTTGAATAGACACAGAAAAAATTAGCATTTTTATATGGCACACCCCGTCCATTTTATTAACTTGTTTGATTTTAGTGGTCGCAAACTCTCCCACATACCTACACAAGCTTTCTTCCGCGACTTCATCATGAAACACGACGTCATAATAGCTTGACAGTCACACATTATTTGTACGACGATTAATACAAGCCTGCACGCTGCAATACTCTTCCGTATGGTCTTTACCATACGTATTATAACGGCATAAGTCCATTGCTTAGACATGAGCTTCAGTCATGATCGCTACGTCGGACTTCTCATCAGAAAATTTGCACGCCACGCTTGGCAGACGGGTTTTTAAAGCTCGCTGTCCCTTTGTGAAATGACGCCGCCGCAAACGCCACCTCTATTCAAAGGATTCCGACACAAGCTCAAATAGGGTTGGTTGTGTCCTACAGCCGCTAGTGAATTTGGAATTTCATTCCAACAGTGAGGTTGTGTTAGTCACTTTGTGGTGACTTCTGCTTGTATATAAAATGTTTTGTATTATATTTGATGCTCTTTCATGTGTACCCATGTTTTAACAATGCAATTATTTTTTTTGCCTAATTTTTTTTCGGGTTCCACAGTCAAACTAGGAACCCTTATAGTTTCGCTCTGTCCGTCTGTCTGTCCGCGGCTATCAATGCCAATAAAATGCAACACAATGTGTTTTGGGTCGTACATCTGAAGTCAGTCAGTCGGAACATAATTTCCATAATGGCATGACTAAAACTGATTAAATATACAATCAATCACGTTTTAAATCACTGCTTCGCATATTGATAAGGGCTTAATTATCATTCAGCTACCGGAACTGACTAATCCATTTAAATAATTACCTGTGTTGGTCCAGTACTGGAAAATTAGCCATAATGATGTTGTTGTCGATGTGTATCAATTGATAATTATCGTTGTTTTATCATTGATATTAAATTTAAGGGTTGAGAAATACTGACTACCGAATGGCGGCACTGATTAGTATGGCGGATAACGTGGAGGTGGTACGTCTCTATTTACTATTTAGTGTTATTTATTGCTTTAAAATCTGTGATTAAAATGCCTAGGCAAGTCACTATATGTATAGCCCAAGGACGGTGCTGCTTTTGTAGGAGATATATATATATTTTTATTTAGATATAATTATTTTTTCAAACATTGTTACATTTCACATATATGTGCGTGTGTGGTGTAAGAAGGTGTGTGGTATGAGAGCTGAGAAGACGAGAATCAGACCAAGGAAGGGATTATATACTATGGGATAATGTACTGTATAATATATGTATAAGGAGTTCCTAATGATATCCCATCGTGTTCTTGTGCCTACAGTTCCAATGGTCAAATGCAATTTAAATGGTACAACACCAATAAAAATCAATCGATGTGCTAGATCACTTTCTGTCAGATAGGATACCGTATATGTATATTTATAAGCACATCGCCTAGGTACCGGAAATATGACAATAAATTATAAGTATTAGCTTCAGATAGATATCGATTAGATATAGATATAATTGTAAAATATTTTATCAAGTTACCTACTTATCGCTGGAGCACATGTGCGACATTCGACATGCATCGAAAAAGCAGGTGACGTATATAGTTTCAAGGTTTACAATCGCTTGTAGATTGCAGTCAGGTGTTATTACTTTTAATAGGCATGTTGCCGTATACATATATACAATATTTACTCCGCCTAGGTCCCAAAACATCAAATTAACACCAAAACAGTAACTATTTGTCCTGTAAGAAAAGTGCATTACAAATAAACTGCTAAGTGCGAGTCGGACTCGCTCACCAAAGGTTCCAAACCGTATGTAATATGGGTTCTGTTACCACCACTTTCGTGGGGCACCAAGTTTGGTATGTTGTTTGAAGGTTATAAAGGGATACAGTACACGGAAAGTATCCAGCCAAGTGCAAATCGGACTCATGTTTTGAGCGTTCTGTACCTTGAAAGGAATCGAATACATAAGTTCATCAATTTCACCGAATTTTCTTAGTAAGACTCACTTCCACAGTGTTGTTAACTTAGAATAAGTGGTTTTGCTTATTGATACATTTAGCTGGCGGCTAGACTTTCCAAGGGGTGAGGCACTGTATGCTAAAATACAAGTTTTTAAACTTAGTTTGGCTGCAGACGCTTTAGTATGTAACTAGATCAAATATTCTAGCCCAATTAGATTTAAGAAAAATATTTGTACACTGTTATAAATAAATTTATTCTTATTCTTAATATTATTTTTACAGATTTCTTAAAAACTATGCCTATGATTTTCCAGTAATATTTCCATTTTCAATCAACTCCGTGTGTAACGGTCAGAATAAGCATGTACCATATCCATATGGTTAAGGTACATGTACCTAATAGTCTTAAAATTTAGGAAGATCTCCGTGGCCCTAAAACCGGCGCTGTATTGCATTAAAGTTATCCCTCTCCTAATGCTTCAGTACTAAATTTCTGTTGCTATAATCTTTTAAAATAGAATAGCTGGCTTTGATAAGTCATTAGGAGATGGGATTATAGTTTCGCGAAATAAATATCATTAACTCACAACTTGATAGTTAGCTACAATAGCAGTTACGCAGCTAATGGTTCATAGATGGCGCTTTGAACAATAATCGAAAGAAAGTGTTTAAAATAAAAATTGTGATTCACTGTGACGACATCACAATCTGATGTCCTATTTTTAGATAGGTACTACACAAATCCAGTTATATATATATATATATATATATAACATATATATATAATATATATTATATTTTAAAAGATTATGGCAACAGAAATTTAGTATGAAACAATGGTTCTGCTAGGCAGCTCTGGACGGATTCTCTCCATATATTGCCGATTTGACATACAATACACAGACTATTATATACAACATTTCCATAACATTTTCACTGTCAGTGTTATAATATCCTAAATGCTAAAAAAAGGACGCGGTTCGCTGAGTGCCAAGCGTCAGTAATAATTATAAAACTGTAAAACGACGATAAAACGAGACTTTCTTTATATTCCCGATTATAAAACAGATTAGATCAAAGGACGATATTATAAAAATTCCTGACACTATTATTAGGTTTTAATCAAGACGTATTGTTAAATACTCGTAAGACCGACGAAAAACAGCGCGGATTTATTATCGCGTTCGTTACAACATTTATCGATAACATTAGGTTTTTTTTATGAATGACGGTGACGTTTAATATGGAGTATTAATATGATATTGTTATGTGATAAATATTTATTTTTAATGTACAATTGTAAATTTACGTCGACTTAATAAAATATTGTGAAATTTCAACTTTAAGCCAAACATATAATTTTGTAAATGACACGTACAACATTTTCTTTGGGATCGTTTGAATCTAGATTTTACTCGGAATTTGTCTACGTAATAAAATTCGCTTTCCAAGGAATGCGAAGCAGACCAACGGTAAGTGGCCTTGAGTACACTGGGGATTTATATTTTCCCCTCATCTCATGGTAAGTAACTAATGGATGACAGCACTCACACAGACGCCTCAAATTAATCAATATTAACTTTTTAAATTACATCATTCTGAGTCTGCTCATTGAACACTTTGTCTCATTAAAATCGAAAATATTTGAGAGAGAAAAAAATAGCAGTTTTGGGAGAAATTGATATCTCCGGGCTACCCCGTGTGGTCTTCGCTGTGCCGTGTGGTTGGTTATATCATGTGGACATAACTTTCGAATATAACCTTATGTCATGCCGCGGGGGTTATGAAAAGCTATTGAGGAAAAATATTAAAGATATAAGCAGCAGCAGCCGCCTGTGTAAATAACCTAACTGCGATCACCGCTCCGCCTGACAAGTGCGGTGATTCTAACAAATCGAAAAGTCTGATTTGGTGATCTAAGAGGGAGACTCATCCAACAGTGGATGAATAAAGAGTAATCAACGATAGGACCAAAAATTAAAGGATCAAAAAATTTTAAATTCAATAATTTACGTTGACTTCTTTAGTCGATTTCTAGACAAATTACTTACTTACATGCGTCTTCTTAAGTTCAATTAAAAGCAACCAACAAATCACTTTCACTAATCATCAGTCATATCCGAAGTCGGTTCACGCTCCACAAATTAAGACATGCTCTATTGATGCGTACCTTAAGGGTCGCTCGAGCATGGTAAATCTGATTGCATCGATAACCTATTCATATAAAACAATCTTTCTGAGGTCTAGCATATTTATTGTGGTGACATTGGCTTCTTAGCTTCGACCATGAGATTTTCTGTGGTCGTATTGATAGTGTGCTCCGTTTGTATTTGGAGTTACGCTAGCGCTGGTGAGATTTGTTTGTTATTTATGACTGCTAGCGTATTTATGCCCATATAAATGGGATTGTTATCGTTGTCCATCTTCTACTGCTTTGAGAAAACTTTGCTAGCAGTAAAATTAGCGTGAAACATCGTTATGGTCTTCCAATAAACTGTATCGCTAATTTTTCGCACATTTTTCCATTCCCTAAAAGCATTTAGTTTGGTATATACTAGATAACACTAATTGTCTGATGAATTTTTAATCAACTTACCTTGATAACGCTACAGTGTGTTTTTCGGTTTCGAGTATTGGAACTTGAAACTATTAAATTAACTAGAACTTTACAGACTTTGATCAACTAACTGAAAATGAAGATGGGTTGCCATTTGAAGAAAACGCAGAGGATCGATCTGGGGCTTCAGCCCATGTTGGAGCGGCGGTCATAACCCGGCAGAGAACTGTCATAAGACCATTACAATTAGCGCCAAATGTACACAAAAGCTACACGGAATGTTTCGCCTGCACAGATTGCCCACAAGCATTGCCCAATACTACAACCAAGATTTGCCCGTATGCATTGGATGTTTCCAAACAGAGACAATGTGTGGTTTACGTGGAACAGTATAAACGTAAGTTATTTTCATTACTTTTACATTCGATATAAAGCGATCTACTCATTTTAGTTCGTCCAAGATGTTTGGCCATCGTGTTTTGAAATGGCCGTGATAGTTTGCTTGATCTGTAGCCATACATATATTTGGTTAGCCAGTAAGCTGCTCCTCGCAAGCAAGCGAATAATGTATTTATTATTATATAACTTAAGCGTTGAATAGCCTGAGATAATGTTAATAAAAGCCTTGTTTCGGTGACCCGTAGCAGGCGAGTCGGACCTCCCTGTAACAGCCTTCAGTACTTTAGCTTTCTTTATCATGTTCTTTGTCGGAATGCTTTGAAATGTGCATTTGAAAATTAAAGAATGAATCTCAAACGAAAAGTTCACAATTACACAATTCATTGACCTCATTATCGCTTTAACAGATATGAAAAAGCCCTGGTACGTCCGAGGGTGTGCTTCGGAGCGAGGGTCCTGCGCAGACATCCGTCAAGCACATGATCTTCACTCTGAAATCGTGAAACTCGTGTCCTGCAACGAGTGCGAAGGAGACAGGTGCAATACAAGTGGAAGCATGCGGTCTCAATCTAGCATTATCATGGCATTCGTCGCATTCATAGTAATTCCTTTGATTTCGAAGTATACCCTCTCCTAAATTAACAACGAAATGCTCATATAGATTCTTTCAAAACAACATTAATGCATTTTATATGCAAGAATTGGTTTATATTCAAGCATGTTTAGGAATTTCACAGCCGCAAGTATCTAATTAGATTTTAGGTATCAAAGGTTGCGTGTAATGTGTCCACCAGCAGCATCTAAAAGGAGTTTTCAAACTTTTCAAAAAATCCGATGCTACGAAACATGGACAATAAATCATTACCAGAAAATTACGTTTTGTAAAAAAAAATGTTACAACTAAATCAAATCCTTCGCTTTGGGAATATACACCATATTTTGCTACAGCTTTAATTTCTTTTGTTTTATCTTCCATTAACCTCTCTACGTTAATAACTTAAGTGTCAACTCGTATTTTTGGTGACTGAATGAACGGGATACATTGAAGAAGCACGCTGTCGTGAATTAGTAGATGTAATTATAACGATTTTATGGATGGTTAATTGATTACATAATTCATTATTGTTATCAACTATTTCGACAGATCATTGAGCACATTCGCGATTTTACAGCGGGTTTTGTACTTTGTCAACTTTTGCAATATACAATACTGGTAATAGCGGAGTGCCGATTTTTGCAAATTCCAATGCAATTAATCATAATAGAATAATATTTTATGAACACACATAAGACATCGACTCAGTATAACGTCGCGCCTCTAGTCTCTACATATAGCTAGCTAACTAGTGAGGGATAAGCTACAAAACCTCAGGGGCAGCACATGCGCGAAGACAACACAAGTGTCTACCGTGAACTGTCATTTATGTCTTGAAAATGACGTCATAAAGCTTTTGTCTACGGGTCCAAGCACAACGACCATTTGCCTGTGTGCGTAAAGTGCTCTGTATGGCTAGCTTTAATGTCAATATGTCTACCACCCGCAAAGCAATGGACAATATTTTGTATACTTAAAATAGACAGCCAAGGTTTTCTAGGACTGTAGGTCTGTAGTTTTGCAATCAGTAAAACAGGAGATCGGCTGAGTTTTCATACTTATGGTACACGCACAAGAAAAGCAGCAGTATTATAAGATATGGTTCAAAACGCAGTCACTGATGACATCTATATTAAGTTACTGAAATTAAAACCGATAGATATTTTGTCGACACCGGCTACTGCCCGATAACGTGTTCTCGTTCGTAATAGAGTGGCATAGATGTCGCTGTTCGACAAAAATGACAACTATTGAATTACTCAATTAATTGTTAGTCAAATAAGTTACCGAAGTGTCATAATTGAAATCATTTCATGCCATCGAATAGTAAAAACGTATTGAAATGAAGAAAAAAAAATCTATGTAGTCAAATGACTCATGTAATTTAAATTTGATTTTGGGCCAAAAATAGAATGATTCGTTTTATGCTTGTACACCATTTTGCGCAATTTATTGTCAGTACGGTGATCACACTCAGTCATTTATTTGAAATTTCTAACAAATATCCATAGGCACAATCAATAGAGAAAAATTTATGGACAGAAGCCAATTAATTTTTTGAAATAAAATATTGGAAGATTTACGATCATTTTATTTATTTCTTAGGTACATTCGAAATGACCCTATCTTTTTCGTGGTATGCAATTCAATAAATACAAACATCCAAACAACTTCACGGCTGACGGACATGTTTGCTGACGCCATTCGAAATTTATCCTTGTTTTAGGACACTAAGATACCGTAGTTATAATGTGAACGTGCTTGTTTTTTTAAATTGTTTGTTCCTTAGTCAGTAGGTAAATGCTAAAAGACAAAAACGTTTTACATTCAAATTCGTAAAATGATACTGCCACTTTGACTGCGCCCGAGACGCCTTTGTTTGTTGTGTCTGAATTGTGAAAATTTGATGATGAAGTCGGTAATCGTTTACTTTCTTCCCTAGGTGAACAATATACTATTAAAGTGCTCGCTATTTCCGGTCAATTGTAGCCTAGAAGACCTGGCACTAGCTACCTCCTCGGGCGATAGTTGTCGCAATTCATTTCGGTTTAGTAAGTAACTGTAAAGGTTTTGGGAGAAAAGCTGTCGTCCTTCAGTTTGTCGTAAACTTTAATAGAGTATTTAGCAATAATAATCTACTTTGTTTAAGATATCTTTTAACACCTACTACTCAAGCTTACTACCATTATCAGAAGCGACACTCTCCCTATTCAAATCTAAATAAGTTTTTAATATTATACATACTAGTGTTATAAATGCGAAAGTGAGTTGTTTATTTGTCCATGTACATATTTTTCACTTGGCCTCCATCTGACATGATAGTAAGCGTGCTCACCCAGAAGCCTGCAGACAATAAAGCACTAGCTCTACTACTTTCATAAAGATAGACAACAGTGTTATTAAGACTGCTGTTTGGTAGCAGACTTAGGTAACATGGTGGTAGCTAGCTAAGCGTACATAGAAAATGCCCTACCACTAACCAAACCGAGTACCGATAGGTCTCCCACAGGAAATAAAATCTAAGACTCCCAAATTGTCCAACTGTGTAGCCACTAGGTAAAGATAAAATTATGCAGATTGTACACTCGAGTACACAAAAATATGTACCCACTGTTGTACCGTATCACATTCACACTCTCTTGTTCATGCAATGCATTGAGGGAAACGAATGTACACTCGAGTACAAAAATATGTATCCACTTTTGAACCATGACACATTGACACTTGCATGTTTCTATGTAGTGTGTTGAAGGAAATGTCATTAAAGGTGAAAGTGACATGATTCAAAAGTGGATACATATTTTTGTACTCGACTGTACATAACCAAATATCAGTACTGCATGCCTATTATAAGTTTACGTATTCTTTACCTTTCTGCGATACAAGTGCGCTATGAATGAAGTGCGGCTCTGGGTCGTGACTAACGCTAACAATACGGTTTAGTTTGCATAACATTTAGCGTTCACGGACAACAGGATTCGTACAGCTAATACTACCACTCACCTTGAACGATACTTGTTAACAAATCAAGATGGGGTTTTTGTTCAATTCAAATAGACAAGTGTATAGGTTGGACCTACTGTGCCTACCTAGTCTCTATATCTATTCAATTTAAGAGCTAAGGTCTGGTCCACATAAAAAAATTGGTTGACAAGACAAGCCAATGATAAATTATTTTATGCAATAAGTTACATGAGAGAAATTGTCTTTAGTATATATAGATGTCCATTTCCATACTAAATGCAAAATGTACTACCAAAATTAAAATAGTTATTTATAGATGTCGACACCGTAGAATCTTGTAAAGAGGTCATATATATGGCTATAGTTAAACCCCGCCGACACGTGGCTATTATCATAAATCCCAATCTATCGCGACAGAACTTTCTTTGTCGGAAGTAAAAGAATTAGAATAGCTGTTCTTAATTTCGTAAACCTAAATGCATATAGACTAGGTTTAGTTGTACTTCTTTGTTATCAAATTATACCACTAATTGAATTTTAAAGACGCCACCTATAACAAATAGAAGTAGATTACATCCATATACATGCATAATTATATGATTACTTTAGTTTTATAAATTAACCAACCTACCAGGTGGCTCGGGACCGGTCGATGTGTCGTACCATGAAGGAGGCCTATGTCCAGCAGTGGACGTTTCCCGGCTGATGATTATGATGAACCAACCTACAGATATTAAATTTGCTTGTTATCCGTGCAACTACGTCGACAAAGATAGAGTTACAGAAAACGTGAGGAGATTTCATTTTTCTGTTATCGCTAAAATTTCTCTAAATCCATGTTTTTCTTATCCTACAATGAATACGTTTTGTTTTGTTTTATCAAAACGTTTAAAAAGATGAGTACCAAGAGACATGAAAAGGAGAAAAGGGAGAACAAGCAAAAGGTGGAGAGACACCTTCAATCAGAGATGTGGACCATTATGGATGCGAGAGGCGCGGGAAACAGATGTAAGTGAGAGGTTTAGGAGAGGCCTACGCCGCAGAGGCGACTACTACGAATATAAATTTATTTATTAACCGACTTCAAAAAAGGAGGATTATCAATTTTATTACTTTTATTTTATATAATCTTAAATACTTGTGTATATTTAATTTTGTAAATCGTATGTTGTACTATATTTTAAACTGTGTAAATAAGATATATGTGTGAGAAGTGGCGAGGTAATATTTGTCGAAGGGCCGACAACCCCTGGAGCAGACGAGTCCTCAAATGGAGACCACGTTTAGGCAAACGTAGTGTAAGCCAGACGTGAATGGATGCGAAGGGCAGAGGACCGAAACGAGCGCACGCTGCGAGAGAACTAGCAGTGGAATGCCGCAGGCTTTATATGACGATGATGAATCTGAGTAAGTTTAATTGTTGAATGTGAAACTATTTTATACCATTTTATTTGTCATTGAAAACTGTTGAAAATAAAATATAATGGTCTTTCATCATAATGGCGATCTTCGAAAGAAGACAAGACAAAGTAGCTTGGGTATTCCAGTTAACATAAATAAATACTCTAATACAAAATAACCTAAGTACCACATAGGTACACAATCGAGAACCAAACTCGCGACCATCGTAGCTATTCTCTGCGGAGGATGTGGAGGTGATTACAAATTTCCCGTTAATTTTGTTCTGAAAGGTTATAGGTTATTATAGAGTCAGAGGCCGTCGATAAGATTACATGTATATATAATTATTTTCAACGAATACAATATAATTAATCACAATCAAATATATTCATGTAAAAAACTGTCAAGTGTGAGTCGTAGTGCACACCGAGGGTTCCGTACAGAATACGATTAAAATGATTAATTAACAGACTGAAAATCATAAATAGTAAGGTAATACGCACCGAACAAAGCTCTAACGAAAATTAAAATCCGACTGAAGAACAACTTAACTTTGTACTTGAAATAATGAGATCTCATACATCCGTCTTTGTCACGATCAATTCTCAATTGTAAATTTAAGTTTTTTAAATGCAATTTTAATGTGATAAAACAATTCTAGTTTTCATATTTATTCATATACTTACATGCGCTGTAACATCATGTTTCTTGCCAAATGTCAGGATCCTAGGTCAATGGGAAGTACCCTACAGGTTTTGATTCCCTTGCATCGCAAAGTAAATGGTCTAAAATGAGTATGTTACTGCGACCTGGAAGTGATTTTATCACAGCTCCAAAGGATTTATTGAGTATTTGATATTAATTTCAACTTGATACCATCACGCGTTCCTTAGAAAAAGGAGTTTGACAGACAGACGGACAACAAAGTGATCCTATAAGGGTTGATTTTAAGTTACGGAACCCTAAAAATTAGAAACATACAGTGAGTTTACAATGACTTAACAATCGAACGAGCTGAGCATTATCTAAAGATGCACCAGTATAAATACACAAAAAGTGTACGCTAAAAATACAATAGGGCGTAGTCCGACTGCTATTGGTAACAATTGAATCTAGTGCAGATCGGTACTTGGTTTGGTTCGTGGCAGGGCATTTTAAATATCCGCCTGGCTAGCTACCATCACCATGCTATCTTCCCACTGGTATTCTGGTATGACGGGTAGCAGAGCCAGCGGCATCGGCAGCGTCTCATTCGCTTCAGGCTTCTAGTTCAAATTACCGTCAGAGGAGATGACGGCCAAGTGCAAAGTAGGTACAAGTTATCATTCATTTGCCAGAATACATTTTGTTAAAGGTCTACACCAGTGTTTTTCAATCTGCGGTTAGCGACCCCTACGGACGTTGCAAAGCCTAGATCGAGGGGTCGTAGGCAAAAATAAAAAGTCAAGGTCCTACACTACAATAAAAACACAATCATAGTGAGAAGGACGGACTAGTTTATTTTTCAAAGGTTTGTCAACACGTGGTGTTGTTTTTGAAATGTTACTAATCAAATCCATTTCTAACTGAAGTCTATTCCTCTTCTTCTTGACCAACTTACCTCATACTTACTTTCAAAAGTCGCGGCTTCTTGCAAACTGCAGGGTCCTAATAACAGTCTGACCGAACAGCAGCCTTAATAGCACAGTTGTGTTCAGGTAAAATACAAATTATATAGAGCTAGAGGCTTGCCGGTGAGCATACTTTCAAACTACGGTATGAAAAATGAAATGAAATAATTTTAATGCCCATTTGTAAATAAACTTACAGAAACTAACTAAATAAAAACTGAGTTGAAATACCTCCAGAACCCATAGTGCATATAAAAAACCATGATCAAATGAAGTTTAGGAGTTTAGACGATGCTTTTAATGCAAGCTCAGACTAACATTAATTGACTACCAGACTACAGCCGTAGACTTCATTATCTAATATATGAGCAGCTACAAACTCCGATTAAATTTCTCTATTCATCCGGACGTAGAAAGTGGCTCGCTATGTGGACGCCATGATATTTTTAGTGAAATTAAATGCCATGGAACGAAAACATCGGTTCAGACAGTGGCTGTCTTTTGTAACCCAGATCGCTGCGTCGTGGGGTCAATTCCGACAAAGATTAACAAGGCGGTATAATTATGTGTTAAATTAATATAAGGAGTGTCTTATTGTAGTCTTAATTTAACATGGAACCATGCATTAGCCTTCAGAAAAGTAGGGACAATCACATGATGTTTTTTTCTGTAGTTTACCCGATTATTTATACCGTGGTTCGATTTGCGACAGCTTCGAAGCTTCTTCCTTCCGCCAAGATGAAGTTATCCTTGTTCACTCCCTACTTCTGTAGTACATCAATATCTAGCAATATCAGAGGGCTGCCGAGAAACGCCCTTGCTTATTAGAGAAGCCCGCGGTTTCGGTCTAGAAAAAGATAAACTTATTTCCTGCTTAGATTATAGAATTACGCTCCGAAAAGATTTATTTCAGCATAAACCTGCATCTGTAAATGTGTCTTGTGCTTTCACACATGGAACTCTCCATATTATTATTATTCGTTTTGCGATCTTCTTTTGTTACTCGTAGATATGGCTCGGGCATCTAGACTTTGGCACAACTGCAAAGCATATGGCGTCAGGTCAAAGAAATCTGCGAGTTGTCCCGGGTATCGGCGCCTCGGACAGAGCTCCACGATGTTCTCGACTGTACGATAACACAATACAGCAGTTTTTTATCACTACGTCGATTTGAACCTCGTTACTCTAAACAATCTGTTAAAAACTGACAACTAGTATATGCACACTATTGGCCCACCCACATACTAAAGAAGTTGAAGTTGAGGTCAAACGACGTTTTAGATAGTTCGCTGTCACGTTCGCGAAACTTTTATCTAATAGTCTTTTTAAAATGCAGCTCGAGTATCCGAAACTAAAAATAGATGAAATAAATGTATGGTTCGTTTATCTTCATGTTATAGTAGTAAGGAAGCTTAATTCTACATACACCCCGTTCCTTGCACAACTCACTTAATTCTAAACTTTTTGTTTTTATTGTGAACTAGAAAAATTAATTTGTGGGTATTATTTGGCGTCGTATTACATCAAAAATTCCATTATTTTTTAGCTCTTTTGTTTGTATTGTCCACAACAAAATTATATTTGAAAGAACATTTTCTTAAAGCTTGTGACAATATTTACAAGGTTTTTATAATAAAAATCAAGCCTAGATTTAATATGCGGTTCTATGCTATTTATTCTTTGCGGACGCACCGTGCGAGCGTCGTAGTACGCAGTACGCACGCACCGCACCGTGTTCGCGCCACAGCCGCGCCCGCCTGTACCCCGAGCAGCTAGGCTGAGTACACACAGTCTTATCATTCAGCCGCGTTTCTTATCTAGATTGAGTTGACTCAGGACTTGTGGTATGTGTTACAACATCATGAAAAACAATGACAGTTGATAACAATTTTCTTCTATGTATTGGCATAAGAAATATCTAATATATATAGACAAGCCGTATAACGAATAATAACTTACACGCGGCGACATATCAAGTAAATATAATCTGTCAAATTACTGTAATAAAATAATTAAAACACTACCCACAGGAATTACAGCACAATGCTTTAAATCAGTTTGATAAACGCCGTATCTATTTAATAGATATTTGCAAACGACATAAAAATACGTGAACTTGAATGTTACGGATCAACAACCACAACAAGGATGAATGACAAAACGCACGTAATATAATAAACCAAGAAAAAAATCGTCGGTGTGTAGCCAGCCTAGCACCTTGCCGCCCGTTCACTCGTCATTCGCTTGCCGAAAGTGACTCGAGTCGTTCGCCCGTGTGCCGTGAGTCAGCTCTTGTGATTTGTGAACTTTCTACTTTACCAAATAAAATGGCCAACTTCGCTCTCCTCGTCCCCGTGCTTTTGCTGGCTGTCTTTGTGAGAGACGGTGAGTTTTTTTTTAAAATAGCTTACGTCATTATTTAATATAACTCTTACTTGAAATAGTAAACAAGGTCGTAACAGCGTTGTTTACGTTAAGTTAGCAGTTTTGCCGCGAAAGGCATTTAAAGTACTTATGCACGTTTCAAATCGTGTTATATTATTATCGTGAATATTTAATAGGATGGTGATAGGTTTATTATTAACTTCTGCAACTTGAATCTTTAATTAGGTTTATATCAAATTTTTTAAATAGTGATAGTTCTATAAGAGTTGTATAATAACTGAAGATAATGCAAACCGTCATAAATTCTTTTAAAATTTATGTAAATTTTAAATTTTATAAAAAAATTCATAAAATAAATGACGAGTGGGAATTAATCAAAAAGATTAAGGAATAAATATTAATCCAATAAATATTCTGATTCAATTTAGATGTAAATTAAATAAATTAGTTGAAGGATCAAAAATTGAAAATAAATTACTTATCATTTTCAATTTAAATTTTTGTTTTTAATTTTATTATTATTAAAATTATTTTTAATATTATACCTAGTTAAAAAAAGCTTTTAAAATATAATAATTTATAATATTAAAAATTTAAAAAAAACTGCAAATGTTATGTTGAATATATGTGAGAGAAAAATAAACTTTAAACAACTATTAAATTATTTTACAGTATAATATTTTAAAGCCTACGTTTATAATATTCCGATCCGAACCAATAGGCCATGAATGAGCAATATGACCATGACCAAAGTAAACAATACAAGCTATATAAGTCTCACTTGAATGTAAAGAATGTGAAAATAAAAACTCCTAGAAGACAACCATGATGTTATAAGTAAAATTAAGCTATTGAACTTAAGCTATTGAACTTAAGCTATTGAACTTAAGCTATTAAAATTGAAATCCTTTAAATAAATCGGAGTATATTTTTCGGCAGTTAAATAACGACAAAAATTTTGAATTTGAAATTAGTGATTCCATAGTTGAAAAACAGGTGTTTTGAACGGAATCCTAGAAAATGTTAAAGTCGTTTAAACCAGTTATGCTGATCAATTTGAAGCAATTTCACAGTCACATATCGAAATGCTATAGACAATCGGCTACTCAACCATAAGTACACCTAAATGTTTTATGTGAAATGTACACAAATACTTAATGACTCAAAATAAATTTTCAACTTATCTTTTTTGACGTGCATGAACGATGAATATATTGGTGCGAAGGAATGTCTGCAACGGTCACATATTTACACAAGAACATGACTGAGATTATGTGTTCATAGGTTGTCACAAAGACTAGATACACGCATCTTCATTCAAAGGTACCAACATCAAAGTCTTAAAGTGCAATAATGGTCACACTGTGACACACTATCGCATTATGGACAGATATCATCAAACAGAAGTGAACACTTATACCACATCCACGTCAGACTGTTATTATATCCCAATTATCACGTAGTTGTCTGTTAACACGTCATAAAGCAGTGTTTACGTCGAACCTCGAATGATTTGAGCATGAGCACTTACAGACTGGTCCATCATATTTTTAATGCGCAGTACTTGCGCGCGCGCAGTGTTTGCATTTATCCTTTATCATACTCTATCTGGGGTAAGACACCCGCGGATTGCTGGTAATTCTTCTCTAGTGATTCTGTAAATGTTAACCCCCTGATGGTGTGTTTTAATTTGCAAGGATTTAGCTAAAGTGGTTTACGTTAGGCGTTCTGATATGACGTTCAGTCTCTCAGATCAACTCTTACTGGGTGTTTTAGTTAGTAGACAATGTGAAAAATAATTATAAAATGGCCAAGTCTAATTTCTCTAAATCGGAATTAACGAATAAGTGTAGCTGCATTTGTACGAATAAACTAGTGCGTTGTTTACAGAGTTTATCCATTATTTATTACGAGTATAATGAGTTAAACACAACATTAAATTATGTTCCGATGGGGGTAAGGGCTCTCGAGTGGCGACCATGTATCGGAAAACGTGTACGGGCCGTCCATCTACTAGATGGACAGATGACAAGGTAAAGGTCGCGGGGATTCGCTGGATGCAAGCGGCTCAGGATTTTTGTGAACAGTGGGGATTGGGGGTGCTCTATGTTCAGCTGTGGACGTGGTGGTGATGTTTCTAAACAACGCGTAATGTGCGGTAATAACGCGTGACGAAACTAAATTCGATGTTGTCATCAATATATTTGACATTTGTGTAGTGTCATTTGTGAATTTCACCTTGGGTTCTGCGTAGAAAATCACAAAGTAACCTAACAGATCTAAGGCTCGTTATTTTCAAATCCGTGTCTTGATACCTAACTATAACTTACACCATTATAGGCGTCGTGTACCAAGCGGTCTGAATGGAACCTGCTAAACCAGTTCAGGGTCCGTCTTATTAAAACATTTTCGCAAGGGCCCGGTCGATACCCACAAAATACTCATGCTATGCTCACAGGACCTTGGATCTTGTTTAAGGTTGGTATATGTTTTCACCTTGAAAATGATCGATCTAAGTCGTATTCTGTTTTAATGTCATAAATGTATAACTACGAGTAGCTAACTTCAAAAAGAGGGGCTAAATATTTGCCAATAAATACATTGCAATTTTTTTAAATCAACAAAATGGTACGCTATCTTATTTGAACAAACTATTCGTTGTCTAAAGGAAAAACTTGTTGGCACAGGCGATAACAGTCTGACCTAAATGATTCAAACAAAAATAAACACAACGAAGGTGTAATGAACTAAAATTTGAACCGATCCACGGCTAGCGTTTGTGACAGATTCAACACAAGCGGTTACCACTTGAATAGACAAGTACCTACATATAATATATGTTCAAAGCATCTGACAGCGCTATTTTCACTGAGATATTAGTAAAACTGAACTGTCTTTTGGCCACGACGTCATCTGCATGGAGCAAAAACATTTAATATTAATAGACCGGACAAAGCAAACAAACATTTTGATCCCAAACTTATTACCAATTGGTAATAAGTTACTCAATCTAGTGTCACATCACGTCACGCGGCCGTACAAGACATTTGATATACCATTGACTTTTGAGATCAAAATGTTTATATGAAACGTTTCCCAATGACCGCTCTATAATAACTATATTTAAATCTCTCTGGCATGGAGTTAAGAAAATATCTCAAGGAAACCGTTACTGGAATACATGAAAAATCTACAGCTTAATCCAGAATATACTCTCGTATATGTGTGCAATTCTGTAGTCCGATCATGCGTGATTGTTACATAAACATTCAAATTTCATTTTGATAAACGTCAACAAAGCATTTATATCTCCTTTTAAATTTTGACAAATTTGTCGAATGTTATCACTCTTACATAAACATGCAGTTTTATAGGTATGATACACCGGACCTAATTTTTTTCTTCATCTGATAGAATATAATTCTCGAGACAGTGAGGAAACTTCTTTTTCTTCGTCTAAAATAACAAAAATACCAAGCACCCGCAATAACCGCCTCAGCAAATTTGCACTATAGGACTCTTTCTATAGCGGACCCAGAGCACTGATTTCAGTATATCAACACACATATTTTAGTAAATAATAAAAGAATAAGACTAGGAAATGTAAAAAGAATTCTTGATATAAGCATAAGAAGTGTTAACTTCTTACTTAAAGTTGTACCAGCCTCACAATCAAGTATTTGCTTTAGGTACTGATAGTTAAGAATATTGTTGACAATAGGTACGCTATAAACATATTGGAACTAGCGGAAATATTTGTCATCTTACTTATCTTATATCTATCTAAAATTAACACTATCACTACACTACACTACACTAACCATCCGGGAAACGTCAACATACTCGTAGCTAGGTAAAAAAACAGCATTATAGAAGCAGTGTATTGTATATTGTATTTTTATGAAATATCTTTTTATTTTTCGTTTCAATTCAAAATAAATAACTAGGAATAAACAGAAACTATCAATCTTCAAAAAAATTAAAAATAGAACAGAAAAAAGAAGAAAGAATAGAACAGTCTTCAAATCCTAATGCACTCAGCTTATTACTTACTTTAAAATCGTGATGGCTTCAATTGTTTTGGCTTTGTTATAAATAAACACCGAATATTTATTTTATTGGACTGAAATGAATTCTATGATTCTCTTTATAACGTGAATGACATAGTAGTTTAATTGTTATAATGACTTTTTCAACTTAACGACGACGTGATAAAATATTTAGTTTCATGCGGGCGATCATTCCTGTCATAACACTGCTCCTTGTACAATTCAAATGCACTCAAGAAATACGTTTTACTCGTCCAAATGAAACACAATTTACCAATTCGCACCCCTTTGCAATCGATTTAATGGAGATTTATGGACCTTTTATATTATGCGACACTATTTCCCCTAAGTATGATACGGAAATGGATTGAAACCCTTTTACGTAGGTTATTCATTGAATTTTTTTTGCTTCGTTCTTCCAAATATTGAAATGATGAAACTGATGTCTCCCATGTTATGTTTTTTTTTCTCTGGATTCAGTCGATGTGAGTTTTTCACGGACGCCTCCCTTTGTTTTAAACTAAGTTCGGCAAATTACAAAAGTTAATTGATTTCAGTTTTCAACGTTACGATAATTTTTATAAATTTTATTTATAAAATAATAACAATAAAATTTATAAAAAATATTTATATCTTCATAATCGTCATGCTGGATCTCGTCATTTACATCACGAGACCACTTTACTGTGGGTATGCAGAATATAATTCAACTGTTTGTCAAATCTCATTTTAATCTCCATGTTTATAAATCTGTTATTATTGAAACAGGTGTGATAATCTGTACACCAATGATAACTGAACTACATAGTTATTGTGTACATAGTTATAAAAACAAAATGTTATGGTAAAACATTCAGATAATCGAGGTTGGTACGATCTAGAGTCACGTGTATGTTGCATCAACGTAAAAACGGTGTTCTTTGTAACCTGTTTATTTTGGGAATGCCGCTTCATTATCTAAAAACATCATCGGGAGTATACAAGATTGTGCTCCCGACTTTAGACTTGGATATACATATATTTTTACTATACGTTAACTTCAAAATAAAGTAAGCAAATCATTTATTTATCATAATCATCAACAGCTTATATATGTCCCCGCTGCAGGGGGCTCAGGCCTACTCTCCTACAGAGAGTGTATTGGTAGACTTCACACACACCTTTGAATTTCTTATCAGAAATGTACAGGTTTCCGCACGATGTTTTCCTTTACGTAAAAGCAAATGGTAATGATTTTTATCATTCGTACATAAATTCCAAATAACAAATTTTGAACTCATTGGTACGAGCCAGGATTGAATCCAGACCTCGATTTTTTAAGGACTGACGCTCTACCCAACTAAGCTACGATGGATCAACATTTGTTGCCAGCCAACAAATATAAACCATGTATATAAATGCATTTCTCAAAACAGTAGCCAGTCAGCTGACAAAGGGCAGACTAAATGCTGCGACAGCTAGCAATGGTACCGGATGTGCAGTGCTTGGTTTTCAGAATACCAAATAGTTCATGTACAAAATCGTATTGAATGATAGGTAGAGTTTTATATAGAGAGACACGCTTTTTTAAGATGAATCATAAGTGAAACAAAAAATCATAAATTGCATATGTTCCAGCATTGAACTTTTTCAGCTATTGATAATGGAGTTATTTTGTGTGATATACAATCAATAGTTATAACACGTATTCATTTTTGCAAGGTTTACAATTTTGTAAACGCCAAACAAATAGTCATTTGTTCATCGGCGAAACCTTTTGCTGAGCAACACTTTTCCAAATACTATTTCAATGTAGATGTTTTCCAGCTGATGTGGAAATGTAGACCGTTACAGACCTATCATTTTTTATGACATGGTAAATCTGTACATACGGACAAACTATTTTTACGCACTGTAGTGTGCTTGTATTATTTCAGTGTATGATCGTAGCTGATTTGTGCTGTATTATTAGTTAAACTGTTTAACTGGTGATGCGGTTAACTGCCGCGTAGGTGTTACGTCCGGACTGTAACTGAAAACTAGTTTTTATTATGTAATTGCGATTTAATGACGGTGATTGCGTAATCATTTATGATGGCGAAATTTTAACATTCTCCTGGTTAGTAATATGCTACAAATATTTGTAAATGTGAATGTTTACTTGGATGTTTGTGAGGCAATAAGGCATAATCAGTTGAACGAATTTGAATGAAAATGGGTACAGATAGAAAGGTAGTCTTCGTCCCGTGGGATATCTAAAGCTAGCGCAATCGAAAACTGGTTGCTTATATTGAGTGAATGAAATAAGAGAGACCTCCATTACGACATAAAAGAAGAACAAAAAAACGAATACAGTTTTTCATTAATGGATGGATCCAGAAACTTCCACACACACACATATATATACATATACGTGATCGACAAAAGAATCTTATACAAAAATCTTTTTTAAAAATAATTTCGAAATATTCAAGAAAATCATGTGTGTGTACACATGTCTAAGTTTCCATTATTTCAGACAGTGTACACCAGTATGACATGAACTTAAATGACAAGCGATACCCTCATTTATACAGCTAAAATGGGAACCGTTCAAGAAGTTCATTCAAAACAATATAAATAAGGAAACATAAAATAAAACAGTACCTCATATCTCCGTAATACAAACAAACATTTCTCCACAACACTAACTCAGTTACATAGTCTTCAAATCCTTAGAATGCTTATGTTTTCGGTATTCATCGTGTTTCTTTTGTTACTTTATGTGTAATTATTCAGAATTTAAATGATTACTGATGATTAATGTAAGAACTACTAGACCCAGGGATCACGTGTAGACATCGCAGACAAACACCTGTGAACTATAGCTTCAACCCCCAGCTTCAATTCTACCTTTATCTGAGCCATGTTTCCATCTTATGACCTTAACATTACTTGATATGAAGGCCAAGTGCGAGTACAATTTCAATATTACTAATTGGAATTGTGTTATATGGGTCTTGGACCATAATTTGGCAACTCTAATTTATCAAACAATGTTTCGCAGATACCCATACAGATAGTTATAATTAAACAGGTCCTTTATAGGACCGATGTCGCCACTAAGATTGATAAAATACCTCGTGTTGATTGCATTTTTAATTGACGTTATTTTGTAATAATGCATGCATAACCCCAGACCGAAATCCATGTAAGCAATGCCCAACGAAATTGCTAAGTGAAGAATACATCTTATAAATACGATTAAATTATACACTTTATAGACTCACTAGCTTCCGCCCGCGACTTTGTCCGCGTGTACTTCAGGATGTTCTATTGATATTCTACTTGTTCGATAGGCACATGTGACGTATATGACAAATTATTATACAGCATAAGGTACAAAATAGTGTTTATTCTGTTACGTAGTCTAATAATTTAAAGAAACAAAATAAATTTCAATATCTGATGTAGTACATTCAAATAGTCTTCACACCAATATTATAAACGCGAAAGTTTCAAACATCTAAATATCCAAACATCCAAACTTTCAGACTTATAATATTAGTAGGATCAGAAAAATCGACACACCTTGCAAGTTTATGTATTGTAAGGATTATCAGAAAAATGTGTATATTTAGGATCATATGTCAAATGTCGTTTAATAGTAAATAATATGTATGTATATATAATATTTCGAAATATTCAAGAAAATCATGTGTGTGTACACATGTCTAAGTTTCCATTATTTCAGACAGTGTACACCAGTATGACATGAACTTAAATGACAAGCGATACCCTCATTTATACAGCTAAAATGGGAACCGTTCAAGAAGTTCATTCAAAACAATATAAATAAGGAAACATAAAATAAAACAGTACCTCATATCTCCGTAATACAAACAAACATTTCTCCACAACACTAACTCAGTTACATAGTCTTCAAATCCTTAGAATGCTTATGTTTTCGGTATTCATCGTGTTTCTTTTGTTACTTTATGTGTAATTATTCAGAATTTAAATGATTACTGATGATTAATGTAAGAACTACTAGACCCAGGGATCACGTGTAGACATCGCAGACAAACACCTGTGAACTATAGCTTCAACCCCCAGCTTCAATTCTACCTTTATCTGAGCCATGTTTCCATCTTATGACCTTAACATTACTTGATATGAAGGCC
This sequence comes from Carcina quercana, assembly GCA_910589575.2. Taxonomy (NCBI): domain Eukaryota; kingdom Metazoa; phylum Arthropoda; class Insecta; order Lepidoptera; family Depressariidae; genus Carcina; species Carcina quercana. The sequence goes on from OU342442.1 coordinate 5,156,487, forward strand.
AAGTGCGAGTACAATTTCAATATTACTAATTGGAATTGTGTTATATGGGTCTTGGACCATAATTTGGCAACTCTAATTTATCAAACAATGTTTCGCAGATACCCATACAGATAGTTATAATTAAACAGGTCCTTTATAGGACCGATGTCGCCACTAAGATTGATAAAATACCTCGTGTTGATTGCATTTTTAATTGACGTTATTTTGTAATAATGCATGCATAACCCCAGACCGAAATCCATGTAAGCAATGCCCAACGAAATTGCTAAGTGAAGAATACATCTTATAAATACGATTAAATTATACACTTTATAGACTCACTAGCTTCCGCCCGCGACTTTGTCCGCGTGTACTTCAGGATGTTCTATTGATATTCTACTTGTTCGATAGGCACATGTGACGTATATGACAAATTATTATACAGCATAAGGTACAAAATAGTGTTTATTCTGTTACGTAGTCTAATAATTTAAAGAAACAAAATAAATTTCAATATCTGATGTAGTACATTCAAATAGTCTTCACACCAATATTATAAACGCGAAAGTTTCAAACATCTAAATATCCAAACATCCAAACTTTCAGACTTATAATATTAGTAGGATCAGAAAAATCGACACACCTTGCAAGTTTATGTATTGTAAGGATTATCAGAAAAATGTGTATATTTAGGATCATATGTCAAATGTCGTTTAATAGTAAATAATATGTATGTATATATAATATTTCGAAATATTCAAGAAAATCATGTGTGTGTACACATGTCTAAGTTTCCATTATTTCAGACAGTGTACACCAGTATGACATGAACTTAAATGACAAGCGATACCCTCATTTATACAGCTAAAATGGGAACCGTTCAAGAAGTTCATTCAAAACAATATAAATAAGGAAACATAAAATAAAACAGTACCTCATATCTCCGTAATACAAACAAACATTTCTCCACAACACTAACTCAGTTACATAGTCTTCAAATCCTTAGAATGCTTATGTTTTCGGTATTCATCGTGTTTCTTTTGTTACTTTATGTGTAATTATTCAGAATTTAAATGATTACTGATGATTAATGTAAGAACTACTAGACCCAGGGATCACGTGTAGACATCGCAGACAAACACCTGTGAACTATAGCTTCAACCCCCAGCTTCAATTCTACCTTTATCTGAGTCATGTTTCCATCTTATGACCTTAACATTACTTGATATGAAGGCCAAGTGCGAGTACAATTTCAATATTACTAATTGGAATTGTGTTATATGGGTCTTGGACCATAATTTGGCAACTCTAATTTATCAAACAATGTTTCGCAGATACCCATACAGATAGTTATAATTAAACAGGTCCTTCATAGGACCGATGTCGCCACTAAGATTGATAAAATACCTCGTGTTGATTGCATTTTTAATTGACGTTATTTTGTAATAATGCATGCATAACCCCAGACCGAAATCCATGTAAGCAATGCCCAACGAAATTGCTAAGTGAAGAATACATCTTATAAATACGATTAAATTATACACTTTATAGACTCACTAGCTTCCGCCCGCGACTTTGTCCGCGTGTACTTCAGGATGTTCTATTGATATTCTACTTGTTCAATAGGCACATGTGACGTATATGACAAATTATTATACAGCATAAGGTACAAAATAGTGTTTATTCTGTTACGTAGTCTAATAATTTAAAGAAACAAAATAAATTTCAATATCTGATGTAGTACATTCAAATAGTCTTCACACCAATATTATAAACGCGAAAGTTTCAAACATCTAAATATCCAAACATCCAAACTTTCACACTTATAATATTAGTAGGATCAGAAAAATCGACACACCTTGCAAGTTTATGTATTGTAAGGATTATCAGAAAAATGTGTATATTTAGGATCATATGTCAAATGTCGTTTAATAGTAAATAATATGAGGTTTTCAAACTGTTCTAAATTCAAATTAAATTTTCATAGTTTTTTTTCTGATAATCCTTACAAAACATAAACCTGCAAGGTGTGTTGATTTTTCTGATGAAAAGTATATATTATTTTAGAGAACGTAATATAGAATCGGCAAAATAAATCAAATAAACGTTGTTTTTTTTTAATAATAATTTTTGACCTTATTGAATACTGAATACGTACTTCTATACAGTCTTGTTATATCTAAGACAAGTCGAATTCGGACCAAATCAACTTGCCTATCCGTGTTATGAAGTCCTATTAGATTATTCATACTCTAATTACAAATAAATCGATCTGACTCACTCTAACATTTTCATGATGACATATAAATTATTACTTAACTTCGTACTTCTAAATCAAAGAAATTCAACACTCAAATTCAGTATTTAACAGTTATTAAAAGTATAATGTGCAACGCTTCCTGACAAACTGCTTCCAAATTTCAATTAACAATACAGACTCTTTTTAAATTGTTAGATTAATTTGATAGCATTGACGTCACAAATAGAGTCAAGCCTACATTTAACGTATTCCATTTCATGTCGTTCCAAATTTAAACTCATAATCCGCTGCATAAGTCAACTAATTTGCGCCTCCTGTCTTTTGAAACTGCGTAACAAAAAAACAATCCCGAACTCATACTAAAGATTTAAGAAACCTTAAAAACATGCGTAGCTCCTCGCTAAAGTGAAAAGCAGCGCGTCCAATGAATATCAACTTGGTTACTTTTCGCCTCAATCCAGCACACTGGCACATATTTCGTCTTTCTCTTTCTACACGAGAGTGGAAGGGATAACACGAAAAAATCACATCAGTTCGGCCCTACAACCAGTACTACAAGCACTTATTCTCTAATAGACTAGAGTGACAAATTCGGTATGTGACCGTCACGGTAGAAAGCGGTCCCTTCACTAGGTGCAGAGTACACAATGGAAAAAGGGCTAAAAGTATGTCATACCGCGATAGCACGAAAGTGAAAGCGGTTTTACACGTTCGTAATTGCCATTTGGGCACCCACTCGCCTGTCGAGAGTATAAACATGAGAGTATTGTACTTTTGAAAGAATTAAGCATGAATAAATGGCTGCCAAAAACAAAAGAATATTACTTTTGTGTGTACCCGTGTCTTTAATAGTGGCATCATACGACTCTTAATTTTACAACTCTTCTCTATTTTCACTCTGAGCTCTGTTGAGAAATAAAATATGTCTATGACAATGATTGATAATTAACGAGTTCAAAAAGAACCAGAAACTGACTTCAATTGTCCTAAAAGTCGACAGCATTTATCCCCTACAATATTCACCGTTAGAGATATTTTTTTTCTTCTAAAAGCGCTGAATCTATTTCGATAAAATTTATATGGAACCACCTCTGAAGTAAGAAAAAAATCATCAAAATCGATTCATACTTGGCGGAGTTATCGCGTAACATACATAAAAAAACATACAGTCGAATCGAAAACCTCCTACTACAACCATCATGAGAACTTTAAAACTCGAACCTTTTGTAGAAGTGCACAATGCTCTTTCACTTGACCTTTATCTCACCTGATGATAAGTGATTACAGGCCTTAAGAAGGAAGCGAAGTCAAGAACTTTCATTCAAATGTGCTTATACAGTCTCATTTGCGACACTACAAATTAGAAACGGCGATTGTTAGCAACTGAGCCAACGAAATCTGTGATTGAATATATGTTATATGTACCGCTTTGTTGTAAAATATTAAATAGTAAAGTTTACTTCATCAAATAACTGAAAATCGTAAGAGGTTACCGATTGAGATACGAGTACCTATTTTATAAACATGAATTATAAATGATTCTGAATGCGATTGGAGAAACATGTTATCCTTGACTGAATGAATAGTTGCATAGACCACCTTATAAAGAACAAACTCATTGCAAGCATTTGTGAGCTATACACGCAATAAAACAACGATAAGATCAACGGTTTCCCACAAAAAACGCGTGGAAATAAATTACCGACTAAATGTTTAGAACTGCTCCCTTAGGAAATATAATTCCATTGTTGGATTTTATCCAAACCCGCATAGACTGCTATCGGATGTAATAAAAAAGCCGTGACCCGGCCAAGAACTATTGACCGATCCATTGTACAGTCAATGGTGGCAAATCACACCATTGATTGTGTTAATGGACCCTATTGATGAATTTGTGAAGGAATCACCACTTAGTGATATTGGGGATCCCTATCATTAAAAGATCGATGGATTTCGTGTTGAATTGTAAGACAAATTAACCTATGGTCATTTTGATAAGTTTTATCACACTGCACGGGAACTATTCACAGAACAAAAGCAGCATATGCTACTCCGGATCTTAAATTTTGCATTAAAGGAAGAACCAACACGACTTACAAGCTCTCGCATTTATAAATTAGCCATTTTTCACATTAATCATTTATTCTCCAATCACAATTTTTGACTATTAACTTATTAAGTGTGGTGGAAAATTGAGACAACCTGCCGTGACCGCTGGCGGCATACAACATGCTACGAGACGGGAGGGGACTAATAATGATCAACTTAAGTTCTATGTACACACAAGATGTTCATTTTTAGTATGTGAACAACAAAAATAGTCAATATTATTCTATATCACATCATCTGGCAGTGTAAAAGTGCCTCTAGTAACTTAGGAAAAATACAAACTGTTCTCGGTCGAGTACTCACAAACAGATATTTCGTAACACTCTCATTAAACTCGAGCCAGCCATTATGTCTCTGTGCTACCTATTGTATACATAGTTGGTTTAGTTCGTGTTCAATGTATATTATATATTTGTGTGAAGAATGTTATAAAAACGTGTTTGTGGTCATTTCTACTACTAAATTCCGTGTTTAATTTTATTATTTAAATTATAAAATTACTTGATTAAAATGGAGAGTGCAGCATAACCGTCACGGCACAATCTGATCTGATAAACTAGTGGCAGCTGGCGACTAAAGAAAAAAAACTATATGTATTGTAAGGCGTTGTTACATCTATTGAAAGCAAAATGTTGTTCCACTCCAATAGAAATTAGAAGCACAGACATAATCTCACAACATTTGTTCATTTATTTTCTTTCTTTGGCCTCGACTTTTCCCGCTACACGGGGTCGGCTTTTCCAATCATGCGACGCTACGTGGTCCGTCGCTGAGCGTCCTCTTCCCTCAGACCCAGTTCCATCATGTCCCTCTGGGTATTCGTAAACCAAGTATTATTCCTCTTCTCCTCTTTATAGTAGCCATAGAAAGGCACTTCCTCACGACATGATAGGTTCTACGCATCACGTGACCGCACCATCTCAGCCTGGACTCGCTCAGTTTTTCCTTTGCAACTTTGAAGCCTGGTGTACTCATTGCAAACCTTGTCTTTGAGTGTGACTCCTCCTTTCCATCGTAGCATACGCATTTCTGTGTCTTTTCTTGATTTCTCGTGCGTCTTTATCGTCGTTCATTTATGTCTTCAAATTATAAGGACTGAAACGAACATTGTATACGCTAGTCCCAATTTATTTCCATCCAGAGGCCACCACAGACCCTTACCATCGTCGCTCCATCAAGTGATAGGGTCGGCCCTGTATGTATGTGTTTGGTAAATAATTGGATCCCACTCGCTCTCATTAGTTCTTCTAGCGATTTGCCCTGCTTTATATGTGAAATGCCTAAGACAAAATAAGTACATTCATTATTTGAAAATGTGTCATAAAAACAATACATTGGATCCTAATAGTCGAGGGCGGTGGATCCAAAAGGAACGAGGGACATTTAATACCTCAGTGAAAAAATTACGTTTTCAGTCCACTAGTATCTGGGTCGTCAAAAAGGGCCGCTTTCCACCGAAATCCACGTGGACATAACAGATGATTATAAATACTACTAGTACAGTAGAGCTACTAGAATAACAGACTCTCCATTGTCGTCTATGAGTCAAACGGTCTCATTACAACATTGACCCTTTGACACAATGATCCGAGGTCGCGGGCCACATGTTACTCATCCAGCAGACGTAGATGAGATTAGACCTCGTGAGAATTAGGTGATTACGACTAATTAACTCCTTGTTGTAGTGTTGTTTTCAAGTATAGATGATCTCGAAATAGATCTATTTATTTAGAGACATTTCTGAATTAAGATAAAGCCCGTTAAGAATATTCTTAAAAGGAGGGCGTATATTTTTTTAAATCAACAAAAATATATTTTGTACAACTTTATAGCGTTTGATACAAATTTCAATGTTTCGATGATATGATTCAAAAAAATTATAAAATTAGCAAAAATTCGCTTGTGAGTTATGCCGTCGGCTAAATCCTAGTATGTTGTTAATCCCTTGTTGCTAAACATATATTTTTTTATACTCGTTTCTTCATATTACTCATTAAGCACAATACAGATTAGTGAAAATAATTTTTCGATTAATGTACATGTCTCCTAAATAAACTCCAAATACATGATTATCTAAAATAATTTCCGTTTAAGTTTATCAAGGGCGGCATGACAAACGTAAACTTGTAAGAGCGAGACGCCTGCAATGGGGTTACTGGGCCTTAATTTTTTCTTTCTGTCAACTAATATGATAATCTATCTCTCTCTATCTGCAATTACATAGATTAGTTAGACAGGAAATTATGTTAAACTTTCATAACTTTAGTAATTTGAACCGCTTTTGGTTTATGTATTGTATTCGCTGAGCGACTGTGATTTATCGGTCAAAATAAACGCCATTACAGATCTTAAGTACCGGATGGGAACAAATTGCTCCTTTGACCAATTGTCCCTCGTAATTTAATTAAAGATAAAAAGTCCCCCACTTCTCTCGTAAAACTGTCAATGAATGAAATCGCTGTAACTCAGTGTACGAGTGAATCAAATAACTCAATTCTGAATTAAACTCAAGAGTCGATCAAGAACTGATCAAGCAACTGGTACGTACTTTTCGTGTAAAAATGTCAATGGCAAACTTGGAACGCTAGGCCTAAATACATATATCTAATCGGATGCCCTAGCCCACAATGTATGTATATCTGTGTAAGTAATTAAGCAATAAATTCCAATAAAAAATTGAAGGTAACATTAGATCTTAAAATACTAATCTTTCTTTTTTGGTTACCGAGTTAATACAATATAATAATTGTATTGTCTCTATATAGACATCTCCCAAATAGTACAAAGCCATAACATAACTTGCTGATCTCTTTAACTGGACATGTATTATGAGCTTTTTATGGAATTTGATTCAAGGAAATGTTAACCTTCAACTGCATGAACATCAAGACAAAGTAACAGGTTTTGTTAACAAACGTAAAATCAAACGAAATTGTCTCTGTAATCCCTAAATGAATCACTTTGAACACGAAAAAGTTAGATTAAACAAATGAACACGCTGTTTATTCGAGGCCGAGATGACAACTGGACGCCAGAAGCAAATGATGAGGTTTGGTTAAAAAAATTCAACATAAAAATAGCTTCTGTAGGTGTGATATCATCACACATGACAAGGCGAGTTTGGCACAGTACCTTCAGCAAGAATCACGCTTCGACTAGGTTGTTTGCCAACGTTGGTACCATAAGGTAGCACCGATTGTTCGCATTGTGCCACCGAATGAGTGTGCCAGTGATTAATAACTTGTTCACACAATAAACCACTCTATTGGGTTTTTCTTGGAGCAAGTTCAAGAGTCTAAGATGTCTGGGAAAAAATCAACCCGTGTAACAGCATTCTGGTTTAAAAGTAATTTGGATTTGTTGTTCTGAGACTAGTACCTAAATATCGGCTACGTGAAGCTGACACTGACAAATGAGAGGATTTTGGTACCTTTACTACTGCTACGGTACTTTTGGATTTACTTGCGAATAGCGACTAAAGTCAACTGAGATAAATGTAGAATATTAATGTGTCTCTGAGTTTTTCATACATCATAATCATAATTTATTGGCACTGTAGTGGTACAAGTTAATTTCTTGCAACTAAATACAAAATGTGGCTTCAAATTTAGCTAAATGTAGAATGTCAAAATGCCTCACTTCTCAATGCAATCAATCATATCTCCATCTTATCGCGCCGAGGCATTTCTAAAGAAAATGTTGAATACATTGTAGTTATATAATACCTCAAGCACGAAGCTGTCACGACAAAAAGGTACAAGGTAACATTAGCTATGACTACGAGATACCGTCAACATTATAAACAACACAAATGCCATTAAAATACCCAGCTGACTTCATTTTCCTCTTAATATCAACTTTTTTGGCTTCGTACCAAGCACATTTCTGATAGATGGAACACCATGGACTAGCCGCCATAACTATACTATACATATAAATACATAGACTGAATTAAAAAGTATTTATGTGTATATATTATAAGGTCGTTGGATGACAAGGGTGCGCACCCAAAAGCTTAAAGCTAATGAGGCTCTGCTAATTTTCATACCGGAACACAACAGTGCTGTTAACACTTCTGTTTGGCGGCTGACATGAGAAAATGCCATACCACTAAACAAACCGAAGTACTGATAGGTACCCCCAATGAGAATCGAACTTGTTACTATTTACACCAGACACAATATATTTTATTCGTAAGAAGATAAACAAAAGCAGAAAATTAATACTTTGTTTAAATTGTCTTGTAATTCCCAATACTTGGAAACTCTTGTTTTTCCGTATATCTTATCTTTTCCTTTTAAAAGGACTGCATATATATTCGTAATGGTTCTTCTGCACTTATTCAGAAATTGTTCCTTTTTTTAGCAAGACCAAGTATACGAGTATCTTATTCTACCGTCTGACATCAACAAGTTTCGTAACGATTTGGTTTGAGCGTGTACCTAATGCGTTAGGCAATAGAGTACATAGCTCTGACGCAACGCAAGAACCAATCAAGTTTGCGATCGCGACGAGGCAGCTCTTGTGAATAGATATTTTATAGGAATTGAAATTATTCGAAAGTGAATGAATTATGAAATGAAACAATAACGCTGCTTTGTTATTTTATCTCATTCTAATTTAGTACGTTGTGTCAAGTAATAAAATTCAAGGTTGAGCAATAAGTAGCTTGAGACGAGAAAGACCAGTTATTTAACTTTTTCACGACCTTTGCATAGATGCAATTTCAACACAAAACGGATCAACATATTCCCGAACATCTTACTTCCATAATTTCTTTAAAGCGACGTTTAAAATATAACATTCTACTTTGTCTGTATGCGAAAGTGAAAACGTCAAACAAGTTGTCTGGCTACTAGCATCTACTAGCCTGTTTCTAGATAGAACGAGTATGTATTACCTAAGATAACGCGTTCCAAGTCAGCTTGAAGCGGAAATGAATTTACTTGAAGTTTTCTTTTCATTATGTTGTTATACAATTGTACCGCAGATTGTTTTTAATATTTGGTATTAATATGTCCCAGAAAACGTATGTTTGATGAGATATGACGTTACACAGTTTAAAATATCGATCGAAATACGGTTATTATGATTCGATATTCTTCTCGGCTCTAACACCACATGCGTGTGCTCTCACACCACTCACATCTAAGAAGTTTATAAGTAATGCAACAATTTTTGGAGAATACATACGTTTGTTAACGTGATAACGTCTTAGAAATCGGTGAACGCCGGCAACTCGCACGAAAAAGTGTCACGTTCTGCCTGAGCCGAGCGTGCAAGCGAAAGCGCGGAACAAGCGATAGAGAGGCACGATCTTGTGACGCTTTTTTTCATAAGACGTTATCAAGTAAAAAAAATATTAAAATATATTATTTCCAACTCGCTAATATCAAATTATATTCCACATCTTGCCTCAGATACACATTGTTACATCACTCAACCTTCACTGTTCGATGTTTGGCTTTCATGATCATAACATATCCGTCTGTCTGTTCATCTCTAAACGTAAATATCTATCATTCAACCATCATTATCTTTTATCCATAGAGATACTATTGTTAGTACGTCAAAAATGACTGAACTGCATCTAGTCCTGCTTTAAGAGGTTTGTTCTTTAGATCACCTTTTAGAATATATATTTAAGAACGTAAATTTCAACCCCACGTTACTTTTTCGTCATAATCAACATACGAGTATGATGTCCACTATTTAACAAACACATTTTTCATCACAACCGTAATTCAATAGGAAGTCTTAGCGGATGATCAAACTATTTTGGAAAACGAATATTTTCCTGAATGAAATCATTCAGCATTTACCCGTTATAGTACGATGATTTTAACTATGGAATTACGTGAGCTCATACTAAGGAATTCATGAAATTACTACCTAAGATAAAAACAACAAAAAACTATATGAAAATACAAATTGCTGTCAAGAAAAAACGATATAAAACACGACCTTTGTCACGGTCATACCAGTCGTACCTAGTCGTCGCCCGTAGGTCCAAATTAAGTTTTTGTTAATTTAATTTTAAATATATATGTTTTTCTTTTTGTTACGGCATCAGCAGCTTTTAGTTCAACAATGGTTGTTGATACTTTTCTCACATCTATCCCTTTTTTGCTTCAAGATAATAGTTTACATAGAGGTGACAAATAAGATTCTTACTTACGATGCTTTTTTAAAAACTATTATTGAGAAATACGAGTAGTATAAGTAAAATCAAAATGAAAATTTCTCATCCACTCAATTTCCTGGTCTTAAAAATCAAATCTGGTTCCCGGAAGTTCCACCGAGGCATATATTAAGGTAAGGCTGGAAAATATTAAGGCGGATAATATTTTCATATTGCACTGCAAACGCTTGCAGTGCAATATGAAAATATAATGGACTAACATTATAGATATATAGATAGCTAAGGAAGAAAAATTCTCGGATTATTAACTTTGGTGAATAACGGACCATGAGTAAGTTTAGATGTTTGTCAGCCTTTTAAAGCGATTTAGTAGTGAAACCTGTACTTATATTTGCCACTTTCAATTGTAATAAAGATAAGTTCAAACGAAATGAGTATTCATCCAGCAAAAATTCCATTGCTACGTAACTAGTGGGGAAAAATCCCATATAAAAGACCACAGTAAACGATTAAAGGGCAGATCGTTAAAAGCAATTAATCGTTTTTATTTCCCGTGAATGTAGCGACGGCAAACAGCTAAGACGATGAGTAAACGCAATCTGGGTCACGCTGATTTACGAGTTTTTTCGAGGGACTATGATTGTTGGCACCGCGGCGGTACTAATGTAACACAGAGTGTACACGAATGACATTCAGATGTAATTCACACAATATTGTACTCCAAGAAAAAACATAGTACTTGTATGACATTCTTGTACTATTCTATCTATGGTTAACATAACTAAAATAGTATAGTATTCAAGAACGGACCTACAAAAGATAAATTAATTTAAACTTGAAATAAGAGTTATAAAATGGAGAAAAAAGTGGAAATGATTGTTTCTTATCTAAAAATTACCATTTTTACACTTGAATGTCTCGAAAACAAACGAAAATGTTATTGAATACGAGTATTTAAGAATCACATTTAAATAAATTTAGAATGTGGCTCGCATTATTCAATAAGAGACAATCATCTAAAAGAGACATTCGAACACCAAGATTTTAATTCACTGGTCTTAAACAATTTGAATAAGACAACCGGTAAGTACTAAGTTGTATTGTAGGTACACCTAAGAAGTTCTAGAACATTCGTATCCAATCCTAACAACATTACAGTAAGCATGTTCAAACTGTTTCACCACCCTGTTTACCTGCATGGTAATGATATATCACAATCCCAAATGATGGTATATGGTGACCCTTAACAAAAGTGTCTGCAGGCCACTGTCACGACCTAGTGCCCCAAATACGGCAAACATAGGAGCGGTAGTACCACATTCCTCGGAGGTACTATACAGTTCGTGACCTCGGTAAAATAAACAGATGTATGCTTTTAGTGTATACAGATATAAATACATGAAAACTATGTATCTATGAGCAGCAAGGCGATTACATTTTTATTATTATTTTCGTAAATTCGCAAATGGCTTTATTATACAGTAACAAATGTGGTACTTGAAGCCCATACTAATATTATAACTGCGAAAATCAGTTTATGTGTTGTTGTCATTCCTTTACGGAGAGTCAAAATCTGTATTTCAGGGTTCCGTACCCAAAGGGTAAAAACGGGTCCCTATTACGTCCGTCCGTCTGTCACCAGTATCTCATAAACCGTGATAGTTAGACAGTTGAAAATTTCACAGATGATGTATTTCTGTTGCCGCTGTAACAACAAATACTAAAAACCTGAATAAAATAAACATTAAAGGGGGGCTCCCATACAACAGACATATTGTTGTTGTTTTTTGGTGTTTTTATAGATAATGGTACGGAACACTTCGTGCGCGAGGCTGACTCGCACTTGGTTTTTTATGTATTTATTTTGATTAAGACGGCTAGTAACCGAAAAGACAGAGTTTTTATAAATCAGAGAATTTACCGAAAGGAACGTGTCATTTGCTGCTCACCGATAAAGTATATTATTTCATGTTGCACCCATTTACTGAGGGATGACGTCACGCGTCCTTCCGCGATCTACCAAAATTTTCCCGAAGGCCACACTGCGACTTAAGAAAACGAAAACTTTTTCATTTTCTTAAAAAATGATAATTAATACTCAAGCTTTTTATAGATCCTTTTTTAATTATTTTTTCCAGTGCCCAGGTAATTTATTCATTGCATAAGCATAATATTTATTGTAATATTGTGGTAATAAAACACATCTTAAAATTATTTCCCACGTATTGTATTCGAGTCACTTGAGTAATTTATTATACAAAGAGCCTACTATGAATAATAAAATTATACAAAAACATAAAATAATTTGCAAGGTAGTAAGATTTCAATCAGTCTCAATGATGAGTGGTTGATAATATAAATCACGACTTACAATTAAGCAAGTGTCACACACACACACTCACATTGAAAGTTTTTTATAAACACGCTTTATTAAAGTCTAATTGCAAACTATTTATACAAGTACCATTTATGATTATTTTGACTAGCTTTTACCCGCGACTATACTTGCTTTTTAAACGTAAAAAATAAAACTGCGTCAGGTACACTAACAATGATAACACGTCCTACATGTATTTTTCCTGCTGATTTTCCTGCTACAATTTAAATGTCGTGACTGCGATAACAATAAAATGCAAAAGGAAATACAATTAAAAATAAGTCAAGCCAAGCTTTGTAATTAAACATGACTGAGGAAAATCTTTGTAAAAATTATATGGTTTGATGTTTTGAAAGAAGTAGGAAACAATAAACCAAAATACCTCATAAGACTTTATCAATCTATCAAACATATCAATTCACTAAGGACTATCGATGGCTTTGCTGACGTCATTCGACATTGGCACTTGTTGCCTAGGAAACTAAAGATATCGTCAGCAAAGAAATCCGTGAGCCGTGAGTTTGTTGAGATGTTTATCCTAAGTGAATTGCACCATATAAAACTATACAGAACAAAGTTTCGAACAGGTGGCATATGTTGTTAGGAGAATTCATCTTCCTGCCCCAATCAATTTATTTATGCCTAGATTTTTCACCCGACTTCATCGGAGTATACTGAACATATTATCCCACGGGAAACTTTACCGGCCTAAAAAAGTAACATGTCTATACGCATGCCCCAGGCAGGTTGATGCGTCAAGACCTTACAAAATCACTCGCATTTACAATATTACAATGATGCTTTTAAAACAAAAGCATAAATTGTTTAGTTGTAGTTTCCATAAACAATCGTTTCTTCTTGTTTATTTTATAGCCGCGAGCTCACCTTGACAAGTCACTCACTGCAATTTACGGACTTCGCGTGCACAAAATCTATTCATTTACTTATCTTAATGTCATGCCAATGAAAAAGTTGGTTTTCTTGTACTTACCAGTAGTCTTAATCCCGTGTCTAAACAAATATCTTATAGGCAAATAGATCTCTAATCAACTGTCACTTGTCTGCAAATAGCGCCGCTATCGTTTTTGTCAATATCGAATATCTAACCTCATTTTGATATAAAGCATATTTTAATATAATGTATAAATGAGGCCTTTCGTGGTGGCCGTGTTCGTGGCGATTTATGAGAAAGGATCATGTTCAGCAAAAGTACGTCAATAATTTCCAAAAGATGTCTTAAAAGATGACTGCGGAATGATTAAATCCATTTGAAACCAACTTCAACTGCCCTAAAAGTCTAAAATTTTCTCAATAATCGCTGAATTAATTTCAATTAAGTTTATATGGGACCACCTGTGAAGTATTTTCTAGCAAACAAAAAATGAATAATCAAAATCGATTCATAACATCGCGTAACATACATTTAAAAAAATATACAGTCAAATTGAGAACTTTTTTGAAGTCTGTTGAAAATATCAGGAACACTCGAATTGTCTGGCTTACATGTTGATAAGACATAAAATATTATCAAGCATAAAATAATAAAGCGCGCCTAGTAAATTTTCATTATATTCGTAATATAGACATGTCATGAAACAGACAAGGTCACATTCTAGATTATTCTCATCGCATTTTCTCATGTTTTGTCGTACTTATGGATAAACAATGGATGATGTACAATTGTACATATGCGAATCACATGTTAACAGACAATTGGATATGGCTTAGTCATTTGTATTGTAGTTTACATGTAGATGACGCGGAAACTTGTTACAATAACATACTTTAGTTCTGTTTTATACGAGTTTAAGAGTACAGAGCAATACAGGTATTAGAGGACATGTTGTGCCTTTATGCTCATATACATAAGATCATTTTTTGCATTCGACACACGTAATATGAATGCAATAGTAATTCGGTCCCTCAGTCTATTTGCTGCCATCTCACGACTAACTTTCTGAACCAATCTTGATAAAATTTAGTATGCACCTAGCTAATGGCACGGTGAGGGTTTTTACGCCGCACGTACGTACGCATTATTGCAATAACCCTCTCTTGTTATTATCGGCCGGTTTCAGTCGTTCACAGACAACTTCTGTTTACGTTTCTAAATATCCTGACATCTATATTAAAGCCATTGAACTCCATAACATTTTAAATTTTTTGCCTTTTAAGAACCTCTGTCCGAAATTCAACCACACTGTTCGGCTTGCTGATGGATTTGTTCCTTAATGATAAACCAAAATAAACTTAAATGTAACAAACACCTAAAATCCCGTTGTCGACAAACCCCAGCGGGATTCCGTGCCCGTCCGACCTCTAAAACCGTTTACAGTCAGAATTCACGTTGTATCAGTATGCGTGACCATAGCAGTAGATAAATAAAGCAGTTACGGGTAAAAAAGTACCTTCTTCCATTGTCGAGAGTCATCGTAGCGTGACCACAGCAGGAAAAACAGGCAAGGGCCTTGAGGGACATCTATTAAGTTTTTCATCTGACACTAAATATTGAAGGTTACAAAATACGACTGTCTGTTATGTAAAAAAGATATTAATCTAGCATTTGTAATAATGTCGACCAATTGCATAATAAGCTTTTAATGCACAGTTGTTAGAAATATAACAACCGTGTTTCGTTAGCGTGTCTTAATGTCTCTGTTTATTTTAACATATTTCCTGAGTTTGTTGTTAGTAGGTAAAACTTACATACACCTCATACACTCAATTTTTAATTGATTTTTTCATTTAAAGTATTTCTATAAACAATCTACATAGCATTTTGTGGAAATTTTTGAATTTCCGCGTTTCAAAATTTTTGGGGCTACCAGGCACGAAAATCAGAATTATCATATTTAATTTCCTTATTGAGCTGCGGAACCCTAAATAGGGTAGAACCTTCATGGTAACGGTTAACCAGGAAGCCCTGTGGATGCTCATCGATCTGACACGGCAGCTTACCGAGACCGTATCAGATTAATTTCTGTTACACATTCAAATGCTGCTGATTTTAAATATGTTTTCATTATAATTAAAACTAAATAGAACATATTTTAGCTACTACTACTTTACTAAATACTCATAAGCTGTCAGAAACATACGTTTATAAAACTCAAAATGCTAGACTTAACATGGACTAAATAAAAATAAACTGATTAGAATAAATCCTATAATAATAAATGAAATGTGAAATGCCATATTCTCAAAAAGTAAGAATATGACTTAAATCTTTAATAGAATTTTTTTATGCTAGCTAAACGAGCTTGCTTCATTGAACTTGATTTTTTGGGTAAGATTTTTTCCTACCAGGAAAAGGCAAAGGCAAAACATCATACAACCATGTCTTTTATAATGATATTCTATCTTAGAATTTTAAGGTTATAAAAATTAGGCCAAGCCCATTTCTTTAGTTTTCTCAATAAAATGTATAATGTGTACATTCTATCGCTCGATTTGACGATTCTTGATGAGAATTTCAAAGGTCAGCCTTGGTTTCAACATAATTCGAAAGAATCCTTATGCCGAATGTACTCGACATGGTAAACCCTTTCGATCGCTTCAAAACCCTCACAATTTTGCGTAATTGATACTATAACACCGTCCGTGACCCTTTTTGCACTATATCACACCATGATAACACACAAAAAACACATAACAGTATTGTTAACGAATTACTAAAAATTGCAATGAAACACCATTTTTCAAGTTCGCGCCAAGAATCCCATTGAACTTGACGCCAAAAAGTTCGAAAGCTATTTTTTTAAAATGACTGAAACAGTTTTCACCAGTATCAATAGGTCTTGAAGGTTATGGAAAATATTAAACGTGTAACCTTTTTGGAAATACAGGAATATTCGTTACTGACAACGCCGTAAAACATTGGTTTATGTAAATTGATGCTAAATAAGGAGTAGGCAACGATTGCTGTTAGCGGTACCATGGGAAGATGCGTTCATTGTGTCAGTTTTTTGTAGCACAGTTACTTGAAGTACTTACTTGATTAATCGTCATTCCATGCCGCAAAGCTAACGTAACAAGCCAAGTAAATAATTACGTCAACTAGCTTTTCATAACCAGTTTGAATTTATTAAAAACATGTCTATTTTGTATTCAATGACTCGCTGTTATAAAAGTAAATTATCGTCCACCTGACTTCTGGATGATTTATCGGCAGGACCAAACTAAAATTATGGTGCAAGGTCTGCAGCAGAGCAGCGTCTACTAAAGAAGCACTAGAACCTTACTACTAGCACCAATTGCGTGCCACCGTGATTATAACAAGTTTCCTTGCTGATGATGATGAGCTCCCAATTGGGTAGACAGAGACTATATCGACGGCCACTTTATATAATTCTGACATACCGTACCCCTGTCTTCATTTACTTTCACTAAACTTGACCCTTTTCCGTAGATACTTTAGCCCTTTTGAGAACATTATGCTTACAAGGATCTCCTTGTCAATTCCAGGTGAATCAGTGCGCTGTTGGACGTGTTCGTCGGACCTGAACCCCCTGTGTGGAGACCCCTTCCTCCCAGGGAGGTCTGACAACTCATACCTCTTCAGGCTGGAGAACTGTGACGCGAACACCGGCGCCTCATACCCATACCTCACTTCCTCCAAGTCTACGTGCAAGAAACAAAAGAAATATGGTACGTATTAACAAGAGAGAAATGCTTTTAACGTCATCTGTTCATCAATAAAATCTACAATTAAAAATATTTTTGGACTTCCATCGTCATCTGTAAATCTTTAGTATATTATAACAAAAAGGATGTCAAATTGTATTTTGAATGAAGGTATAATATTATTTCATTTACATGTATAAGTGGATATTTTAAACCACTAAAATTAACATAAACTGAATGTTTAATGCTGGAGTACCTGCAATGGAAATTTTAATATTATTGCGGTAACAAGAAAAATAAATTAGTTTCACAAGAAAATTTCAACTTTGTTCTCTGCATACGATTCCTTGACTGTACAATGTCAATGTACAAATCGAAAGGAGGACGTTTGCATACACGGGGGGTGAAGTAACAAGACTTCACTGCATTAATATGTCATACCTAAGTAAAAAAAGTAAATGAATCTTTTTATCCTAAACTTGATAAATACCAGTAATTTATATCAACCTGTAGCGGATTTTCTTTTCAAAACTATATCAAATTAACGTAAATGACGTCAGAAATAGTCACAATAAATAAATTATGGTGAATGGTAGTTGTAATTGTACTCCGTTTGAAAACAAAAACCTTTACGCGAATATTGTCACATTACATTTATGGTTAAACGTGTTTTATACCACCGGTCGTTGACAAAAAGTCATCGTCAGTTTCCGACGTGTCAGAATGCAATGACGCGTACGCATTACATACGAAAACTCGTTAAGAGGGAACAGCAGATAAAAAATTTCATATGAAATTAAGGGTTTGGGATATAGCTGTTTTCTCAACGAAACGTTAGCCAAATTCAATCATTTTGATCTTATTCTCTTTATCAAAGAATAATCTAGGCCCGTTGGTTTTGTTTTTTTCAATATTTTGTCTACAATTAGAATTATGGGCATCTCAAAACTCAAAATTTCAGAAAAAATTTCTTTCAACTTATGGTACTCATTATTTAGAGTAAACGTAACATTTTCAGAAAAAGCAAAACCAACGGGCCTAGATTATTCTTTGATAAAGAGAATAAGATCAAAATGATTGAATTTGGCTAACGTTTCGTTGAGAAAACAGCTATATCCCAAACCCTTAATTTCACGGCAAAACTAGGCAAATACCAAAAAAAGCTTCAACTGTCCTTCTCGCACAGTTCGGTTCGGGAGGCAGGGTACACTATATCACAACTATATACTGTGTATTATATGTATAAAAATAAAGTAAGCATGCATTAGTGATGTCAATAAGCTTTATCGATTTTTTCGACTAATAGTGGTGGGAAAAATATATCGATAGATACCCTTTCTCGAGCTATAATGGTTTTACCTGTTAGTTTTAATGTTTAGATTGATCTAAATAAACAAATATAAAGACAAATAATTCTAAGGAAATTTATTTTATCTCTAGAACAGAACATTTTCCCTGAAATTCTTAGTTGTTGTTACGTTTTGTTACGTGTAAATAATTAAATATGATTTATGAATAAGTGACTTATGTTTCAAATATTTTTTTAATGTTAAAGTTCGAGTCGGACTCGCATACAAAGGGTTCCGTACCACTGTAAAATATCTAAACAGAAAAAAAACACAGAAAAAACATAACATTTATTGCATGGACATCCGTTTATTTATAACTTTTTTAAAAGCTTTTTTATATTATTTTTTGTTATTTATTATTATTGAAAGTCTTGAGAGAGAACGAGAAGTTATATGGACATCGCATGTACAAATCGCTACGGAGACTATATGACCCGACACAGATATCCCGGAGATCAGCCAGCAAGAGCTTGAAATGGCTCTCCAACAACTCAAAAACCGGTCAAGAGCAAGTCGGACTCGTGCACCGAGGATTCCGTACAGAATATGAATTAATGACATACTGAAAATCATAAATAATAGGTATGGTAATATGCACCCAACAATGCTCTACCGAAAATGAAATTCTAAGCTAAATTACATATTACGAAGTTAAGTTTGTAAACATTAAAAAATCAATTTTACTGTGTTACAATTAAAAAATTCAGATTTATTCCTATGGTTGTGCTGTAAAACCTTTCTTCTTGCCAAATTTCAAGACATTAGGTCAACGGGAAATACCGTATAGATTTTGGGTTCATTGCATTTTGTACGGAAATGGTCTAAAATACAGCTATATCTTTTTATTGCGTTGACCTATAAGTTTCATTATTTGACAGATCTAAGGGACAGCAGACTGGAGTATTCGATATCACAGTGATCCTATAAGGATTCCTTTTTTCCTTTTGAGGTACTTAAAATATAATAGTATAATATGAAGTATGACAGTAGGAAATACGATAGATTTCGACGATATTATTATTCATGTCGACAAATAAAAACTTGAAATATTTTTTCCCAGTTATACATCTCATACACTTAAGACGGGATTTTTAACTCGTCTATTCTATTGTGTGAGGTGTCGTGAAATTACAGTTTTTTAACCGACTTCAAAAAAAGAGGTTATCAATGCGACCTGTATGTATGTAATATTTCCAGAACTGCCCAGTTTTCATATATGTTAGTCTATACCAGCTTCTAAAGAAGTGTGCCAAATTTCTAAAGTGTATGTTTATTTGTCCTCGCATATATCCGGAACACACACACAAAAGAAAAACACACGTAGGGTTCGTGGATTTCAACAAAGCATTCGACACACTCGAACATAGATTTATCTGGGACGCACTGGAAAAACAAGGCGTACATGCAAAATACATAAGAATACTGAAAAACATATACACAAAAAGCACCGCACAAGTGAAGCTAGAATATACAGGCGAAGAATTTTCGATTGAGAGAGGGGTACGCCAGGGAGACCCAATTTTACCAAAAATATTTTCAGCTATCCTGGAAATGATATTCACAAATCTGGATTGGACGAATAAAGGACTAAATATAAATGGCAAAAAGCTGAGTCACCTACGCTTTGCAGACAACCTGATCTTACTTTCGGAAAACCCGAAAACCCTACAGACAATGTTCCAACAGTTAGCGGAAGAGAGCGAGAAAGCAGGCCTGTCAACGAACTTAACGAAAACAAAAGTAATGTCAAATTCCTCACAAACAGAGCCCATAACAGTAAATAATGGAGAAATAGAGTATGTAGAAATGGACAAGACTAATAACTGAATGGCAACCACGAGATAGCAAAAGAAAAAGAGGCAGACAGACTAGAAGATGGGAGGACGACATCAGACAAGTGGCGGGTCCAACATGGACCCGCATAGCGAAAGATAGAATAGAGTGGAAATCCTTAGAGGAGGCCTATGTCGAAAGACAAGCTGAAATGTAGGAACGACCGGTTACTGATACTTAATATAAAAAGATAAGTAACGTATAAAGTAAGCATATTTTTAAGAAAATTAAAACAAAAAATTATTTCAGCAATAAAGGCTATTTTATTTAATTTATTTTTTATATATCCGGAACTACAAGTTCGATTTAAATAATCCCTTTTTTGTTTACCTAGGTATTGTAAAACTTAGGGAAGACTGCAAGTTTCATCAAAATCGGTTCCGTAGTTTTTGAGACTGGGAATGTTAAGTGTGTATTTCGGCGTTGCAGTGCAGCAGAGCAAATTTAAAATTAATGTTTTAACTGCACTGTAATCTGTATGCCGAATAAATTATTTCTATTCTATTCTATTAGTTAAATGTTTGTTACCTCAGAGCTTTTCACTGGGTGAACCGATTTGGATGATTCTTTATTATTTGAAAGCTGATGCTTTCCATGTGGTCCCATTTCAATTTGGTCCGGTTCTTAGAATGGAATCCATGAGAAAACAATATACATCTTAAATTTTCCTTAATAAAAGTAGACTTTTAGGGCAGTTGAAGTCGGTTTCTAGTTCTTTTTGAACGCTTTAACTTGTTAGTCCTTAGACTCTAGCACTCTAGGTACTAAAACACCTCTAGGTCACCTAAAGTATCGTTGGAAGACGAACGTTCGGATATGGTGAAACTAAAAGGTTTCTTTGTTGACCGTAGAACCCTAAAATAGCAACGCCATAATTTATATTGTATTTATATGTGATAGGTACTTACTAGTCAATTATATCAAATACAACCACAGTATGTCGAGACTAAACCAATATGCGAACAATAATTTCTCAAAACGTAAAACAAGGGTTGACGCACGCTCACGTCAAGTTTATTATAATTTTGAAAAATACACTCTAGCCCAGGCGGAGGGGTAGCGACTATGCGCGGCTCGCAGGGGCCTCTTTGGGATGTTATGCAGCGTTATTTGTGTGAGTGAAAGCATGTGAAAGGCTGTATGTGTGCGTACCGAATCGCGACAGCAATAACATATTCAAATACCTACTATTCTACGGAGACTTTGCTTCATTGGCGTCTTAAAAATAGTTGCGCGTGACCTATTTGCTGTCACTAGTCACTTACGAAATGTCGAAGAGAATATATACATGCTGTTTTAATAGATAATTATTATCCGTAATATTTAGATATAAGTAAATTGAGTAAGAATTTTTTTGGTCTAAAAATGCACAAGTGGTTAGTTTTCTTTACGAAGTTTTTTCTGCAGCATAATTTTTGATACATGAGAGAAGTCATTTATTAGCTAGTTATCAAGGCTTTTATAGACACAAATAAGAGCTCAAGTAAAATACCTATAGATGTAAGATGTTTTCTCCATATTTTACCATCACTCTTTCTATGATTCAATTGCCAAATGAAATTGATTTTAATAATACATAGTATACACAGAGACCTTCATTAAAATGTCCAGGGATAAAGCGCGTGGAGTCAATTCTTCTACTAAGTTACCTAATCCCAAATAAGGAATGAAACATTCATCATTCTCTACTACTTGTTCTAACAATAGTACAAGTAAAAATATACTAACGCATCTCTAAAAGGGAAACCATACAGTCACAAAAGTAAATTAAGAACAAATTAGAACACCCTCCCTAATTTGTCTCGAAGGCGAAGCTCTAAAAATTCCTACTTTTCCATTTAATTCCGATACTTTCCTAAACTTGTAAGAAAATACCTTTATAGTCGACCCTTCGGCAAACGTTTTGATAACAGTTATGGCCCGTTAGGTTAGTAATGTTAGCATTCTGGGTCACCGTATACGCAACAGGTTGTTATCTGGCTCAATCGGTAGTTAGATCACGTGGAAACCACCAAGTTAACATTTGTGTCAATGTATGTTAATCCATTACACATATTCCTTGGTGTAGACTGTTAGATAGATTATATGAATCAGGATATAAATATCTATATTTTAACCTTTCTAACATCATTGAATTGACATAAGACAGAATGAGATAAACATGCATTCTCTCTTGCAAATAATTTGTCAAAATTCAGCGAATGGCGGCGCCATTTGGGTTAATACTCTTCGGAAAAAAAAACTATTCTTTAATACTGCATTAATCAAATTAACCTTTAGTACAATTGTTCGTTACATTTTAATGGTCCAAAACCGGGACGCTATGGGTTAAAAATAAGTGCAAATGTAGCTATTGTCGTCTCTTTCTAATACACGTAAAACCGTCATTAAAATGACGAGTATCCAATATTGATAGAATTGTTCAAATTGAAATAATCTATCTAAAGGTACTTCTAATATAGATTAATAGTGTTTTAAAACCCCTATAATAAAATGTTCAAAATGCAATAAGAAAACTAAATCTATTTTACTATTCGAGGAACTAAATTTTGAGACATTTAGTCCTTGCAAAATCCAAATAAAAATTATTACGTATTTTTATTTTGGTGGGTTTTCTTTTAATGTCCGTTATGCTATAAAATACAATCCAACCCAATCTAATTTGATTGCATCTTCCCTATTATATTTGTACCATCGATATGGAATTACACTTTAAAAAAACTCCAAAAGCATATCGCGTCTGCCTATATGGATGGAGACAAAGATATATAATATAGGCACAAGTAACATTTATGGATGAAAATCTATAAACACGTATTTACTCTTACGACACTTTCAATGTCACAAGACCACAACCTCCGCCGTATAAGGAAGATGTGTCACATGTACCTACCAATACTATTGTTCTAGCTAAATGCTCTAATTAGTGACAATAGCCTAGTGACTACCTTTGGGAAAACTGACGAGCGCCAAGGTCGCTAATGTGGCTCTGTAACACACACTAGTGAATGAGTGAGTGAGCTAAACAGGATAGGACGATTCTGAGGCTCTCACTTTTTGGTAAGCACATTCCTACGACATGACATTGACAAGTCTGTCTAACCGCCTTTTGTCTACTAGCTTGAACTTGAACTTACAATCCGGATGTCCCAGGTTCGATTCCCTAATAGGGGTACCTATCAAAATTATGTTTGGTTGTTGGCAGGCATTTTGTATGTTCGACTGGCTAGCTACCCGCATTTTACATAATGCCAAACAGCACTGTTCTGTTCCGGCATATCATAGCCAGTGCCTCATTAAATTGGGGCTTCAAGGGGCGCACGCCTACCATCCATCGGCCTTATCGTCACCTTCAGGTGAAATTAAGGCCAAGTGCAAAACCCATTATAAAATTTTAACATTTAAGTTAAAAGCCCAGAAATGTTATAAGCGACCAAGGGGAATCCTCGTAATCGGCTAACTGCGATATTTTTAGCAAACCTTTTTGACGGTAGGTACTGCAACGTGCCGGGAAAAAGAGTCTAAGCTAACGTGGGCTAAGCTAGGCTAGCTAAGATAAGAGCTAATATGACTCTATACTCTATCTATTAAAAATTTTCGTATTTGAAGCTGTAGTGATACAATATATATCTGTAGGGATTGAATTATATTGTAATAAATATCAAAATTGAAGTGAAGTGAAAGAGCCAGATGTGTGACTTTTAACAATGCTGGCGTAATTGTATGTTTGGCAAGCACAGATACGTTTGAATCCCACACGTTTCAACCCACATACCTAGTTACTCATTTATTAGCACACCTTGAAGTATGACACTTAGTTAAACATTACCTGGTTAAGTATATTGAAGATGTTACTGATTATATTAAACTTATTACATACCATTGTCTGAGTATTGAAGCTGCCTTACTACTAGACTTAAATAAATAATAAGATAAAAGCGGCCAAGTGCTAATCGGACTCGCCCTAGTAGTTCGTTGTATTTAAGTTGATTGAATGAAAGGTAAATTGCGGTTTACGATTTATAACGTATTAAAAAATCCGGAACGGATGGAACTACGGAACCCTAAAAATGACTCTTGAAAAATGGAAAAATGACTGACATTCACTTCGCGTTTCCCATAACACAGATTCACTCTAGCTTGGAAAACAGTCGTCCGCTCAGGGCATAGTACTGCTGCCTTAGTAATTAATTAATTAATAGTTTTATGTTTTGATATATTTTTATATATGTAAGGCTTAAAAATAAACATTTTGATTTGATTTATAATTTTTCTAAAGATGCTGAACACTCGCTCTTCATCTCAACAAGATCGTAG
The DNA here is from genome assembly GCA_910589575.2 of Carcina quercana. NCBI lineage: Eukaryota > Metazoa > Arthropoda > Insecta > Lepidoptera > Depressariidae > Carcina > Carcina quercana. Next base: position 5,181,476 of record OU342442.1, read on the forward strand.
TTATAAGCGTGCATGGGTCGTCCAGAAGCCACCGTTGCCATTTATCTTTGCTGACAAAAACACATCCATAGATAAAAGGGCTAGATATTTCAGACTACAATCTTAATTACTGGACCACAGTTGTTGCTTTTGGCTAACAGTCAAACAATACAAGACTTCATAATAGCCGAAGCACCAATAAAACTGACCAAACGACTCTAGTGCAAAGACATTCCGCATCAATTTGATTTCCGTGTTGAAATTCGGTCGCATAAGCAGATTTCCTCATTACCAATATACGAGTACTCCTAATGAGCCAAATACTACGTCATTAGAGTAAAGTGTAGTAATGTAATAATGTTATCCACTTTCTAGGAGAATTTAAATTTATTGTGCAGTTTTGGCGATCAATTTAATTGTTCAACCAAAATTGCTTTTTAAAAAGATTTATCAGATTAAACCAATGGAGAGAGAACATCTACTTGATAGCGGATTTATTTGTCCTGATAACACATTTTTCTTAATTATTTACATTGATACAAAGCCCTAAACAAACTCTCAATTATGAAAGAAAAACATCGTTTATTAAAAGAATTCATTCATGTAGGAAAGTAAGGTCTAAACTCTATTTTGGGGGTATTTCCGTCAAAACCAAATACTGATCCTTCTAAAGCACAATATAAAAGGTAGAAGTCATTCATCATCATCATTGTATATGAGAAGCAAATAAACATATAATATTAACACTAAAGTTTGAAATGAGTCCTCGTTTTCGACAATAAATATAAAATCAGACTTCTCTAACTTGGTAACTTTTAATTTCAGTGAACGGCCAGATGATTATCTCCCGTGGCTGCACATGGAAGAGATCAGACGACTACTCGACCGGCTGCCCAGCCACCTCCAACGGGCCCAACGAAGTCACCAGCTACTGCGAAACTTGCGAGTACGACGGCTGCAATGGGGCTTCAGCCATGGCCAAGACCCTCGCATTACTACTGGCACCTTTGGGCCTCCTTCTCTTTAAGTAAATCTATTAATTTTAGTTATAAATGTACAAATACAGTTTAAAATAGATGGGACCACGTGATGTAATTGTTGGATAGTGCGTTTTTTTATCGAATGGTTTTCCGAATAAATAAGTATGATTCCAAGAATTTTACACACATATTAAATCCTTAGTAATTATTAATATTGTAAAAGAGCAATTATGTTTAATTTATCAATTGCAAATAAAAATATATACCGACGTAATTACTGTTTAATTGTACTTCGAAATATATATTACTTATAACGAATAAAAAATCGCACAATTCCAATGTTCCCACCGTAACACAGCAAAAGTACAAAAAATAAGCCTCCAAATAAGGTATATCAGCTTATTTTAATGTAAAATACCATTTGCTTACATTACAGCAGGTTACTATATTCCAGATAATTTTTAAATTATTTAAATACCTCTATTATTTAAATATTGATGTCAAAAGTGTGCTTAAAATCACATCTTAGCTAATACTAATTCGAAGATATTTAGGTTAATTTACTTTTAAAATATATTTTTTCCGTTGCAGTTAAATATATAAAAAAGTTTTGAGATTTTGTTTTCTTGAATTGTAAATATTTTAATAAAATTTAACTTTTCAAGTTTCATTTTAATACATTTAAGTTAAAACAAACTGTTGTAATTATTTTTAACATTAGTTATATGACATGTAACATCTTTTTTATATTTACTTTGTGGTAAATGTTTAACGTATTCCGTCAATTTCGACTTTTGAATCTCATTTTAAAAATAAAGTAAAATTGTAGTCTTTTGGCGCTTCTATAAAATTAATTTAATAAAGTTATGAAAAATTTTCCGCGTCCTTATTTCAACCTCTATCTTACGTAGTTATTACCAATAAATAATTACAATTTCAACTCATAGAATAATTTTAAATACAAACGAACTTAACCAGTTTATATTACTGATTTAAAAAAATATATTATAATTTTAAAATCTATATGTAGTACTGAATGAAACATTTCCATTAATAAAAAAACTTTATTTTGTCTTAAAATTATACATACCTTCTTATTAAAACTACGTGATCAAAATACAAAACTGCTGGTTCAAATGGACGGTTTACTCTTATTCAGTCTTTAAAAGCTAACACTGCGAATACTACAGTGTTCAGAATGTACAATATAATTACAAAGTTTATAAATCAAATATGTCCTAAGTACACTTTTAAAAAATATCCATATCCAAAATACCATTTAAAAATATGTTTATGCATAAAGGTCAAGTCAGATTACTTTTACAGTCATTTAAAATTGTATATAATAAAATAAGAATTTAATGTACATATAATCAACACTTAACACTGCTGGTTTATTTATGCTTCTTTTTAAATAAAGTCTTTAAAAATCAACAATGACTGAAAAATTTGGCTTTTATCTCACCTGATGGCAGATAAGGCCGTTGGATGGGAAGCGCGCGCACCCAGAAGCTTCAAGCTAATGAGGCGCTGACTCTGTTAGTTTTCAAATTGAAACAACAATTACTTTTCGTCAAATAGTGCTAAGTGCTATACTTTCAGAAATATTTCAGTTAGAAAATACAAAAGATTTTATTTTATTTATTTTTATCAATTTAAATAGATTTTAAAGATCCAAATCAATATTTTGAGTATCCTGCGTCTCCATTACCTTTCAATTCAATAACTAATAATATAAATAAACAGATATTGCCTTAAATTGATCTCAGTATGAACATATTTGACGACAAAGCTTAATTGTTGTTTGAAAGCATAATTTCTGTTCATTGGCTTATATTTCACAGGTGTACATGGAAAAGTGACATTTTATGTACCTGCAAGTTTAGGTATGCCAAATTTCATACATAAAGGTTGTAAACCCTTTTGTATTGGTGAATATAACAAAGGCCTGAAATAACTATAAGTAAAATTACCATCAAAATATATGGGAGCCCATAATACACATACAACATAATTACTCTTAAGTGAAGGAATCAAGTCATATGTAAGAAAATGGTGACTGCTAAAATATCCATTAAATGTGATCCTTCATCTACAGGCTGGACTCTTTTATTCTATTTGATTATGAGTGCAACAGGAACATAATAAATACAATACTAAATAACGTGTTTAATTGAATACTAAATAAGTTTAACCTGGTGGATGTTTCTGAAACTGCAATTAGGACATATATTTTGACTATTTGGTCACAAATAGACAATGTGCAATGAACACTATGATATATCAATAATAAAAACTAATGTCTCACAAGTTATGCTCAATCAATAACTATCATATCAATTATTCATGTTTCATATTATGTACTCCAGTGTCATTCTAGAGAAAAATCAATATTTTATATTGAGATAAACATTTGTTTTAGCTCTCAAGTTGACTTAATCTTAGGCATAGTATGTTGTTAATATCAGTCTAAGACTTGAGTATGATAAAATACTAAATTTACAATCTAACTGAGATTCAGAGCACTTTTTCATCAAAGTTACTATTAGATATTTCAAGTGCATCC